>OY660866.1:2777500-3377500 GCA_962446985.1 Xyrichtys novacula
TCGTCAAGGGTTTCAGGTAATACCAGGAAATACTTCATGCTTTTACAGCTTGAAATATCTTTAAGTCTTACACTCATACTTATAAATATATAATATTTATATATATATATAAGTATGTATGTATATATATAATATATATATATAGTTATATATGAAAGAACAGCAGAAGAAATTGTGGCTCCCAAACTGACTTTTCAAAACTTTTTGTCACAGTAAAGGATCCGTTAAAGTCGACGCTGACCTGTTATTCAATCAGGCAAAAACAATGCCTGATGCCAGCTCAACAGCTGACACTTTAAAGACAGCAGTCGCTGGCCCTAATTTCACTCTCCCCGTTGACCAATCATCCATTGTTTCAACTGGTAAGAAATTCCAAGATTTCAATCCTCTTTGATGACAAAATTTAAGGTCAAAAATTCAGTTAATACTATGAAACTATGGCAAACCTTATTTTAATACAAAACCCAATCTCTTACACTACAAACCTTACTTTCAGTTGTGTCAGCTCCAACTGAAGCTCCGGCCAAGGTTGCAACTTCAACTTTGATGGAAACAACTCCCACATCAGGTATTTTTCAAACACTGTCATCCCCAAAATTTCAAACATATAACTTTTGCACTTACAAATAGGGGTTCAGCAATTGTATTGCTGTTGCTTAGGTTTAATCTTTAGAAACAACAAGGAATAAACATTTTGCAACTGGTTCTTACATATACTGTAAACACACTTCACAACAAAACAAGCCATGAATTCCAACCTTTCATAATCATTCTGCCTTGAACCTGGTCAACGTGGCATTGTAACTAGTTAAAAATGCATTTGTTGCACTGAACTAATCAAATCAAAACAATTGCACCAACAGTAAACCCAACCTCCTCACCAATCAGCACTTCCACACCACTCATTGAAATGACTTCAACACTGCTTTATTCAACCACACCACTAGTCAGTGCAACCTCCCAAACAGTACCCGCCACCTCTTCTCCAAACAATGAAGCCTCAACAACACCGCACATGACCCCATCAACTGTCAATGCTTTATCATCATCTGCTGCAATGACCTCACCAACAGGCAGTGAAACCCCTTCAACATCCCACAAAACCTCAACAATAGTAAACCTGTCCTCAGCAGGAGTGACTTTGGCTTCGCTTTCTACTGATATAACTACACTAACAGTCAATGCAACTTCACCAACCCTCAACGTCACCTCGGCACTAGCCTCAAGTAACACATTCACCTCAAGTTCAGTCAATCAAAAACTGTCAACTGTGACTGAAACTTTAACTGTTACATCATCTCCTGACCAAATGACCTCTACATCACCTTATTTGACAACCCTAGCAGTCAGCTCAACCTCATTGGCAGATTCCATGTCCACCTCACCAGCATACAACATAACCTTTACTTCAGTAAATACGGCCTCACAGACAGAACATAATACCTCACCACTTGTCAGTGTAACTACTCCAACACTTCACATGACCTCATCAACAGTGGAACATGGAACTTCACCACCTGTTTCACCAACAGCTAACACAAGTCCATCAACAGACCAAAAAACCTCAGTAGAAGACACCACTGCAGGTGTGACCATAACTTCAACATCTGCTGAAACCACCTCACTATCAGCTACTGTCACTTCACCACAAGTCAAAATGACCTCAACAATTGCCAGCATGGCCTCCACACTGCTGACTACAAGTGAGGTATTATCTTCCAACCCACTCAAGTCAACCTCCTCACCAGTCCCCGAAACCTCCACAGTAACCTCTTCACAAGTCAAAATGACCTCAACTTCACTTCAGATGACCACAGCAGCAGTCAGTGCAACCTCTGCACAACAACAAACAACAACTGTTGCTCCACGCACTACGACAACACCTGCCCCACCAGCAGAGCCCAAAATTAAGTTAGAGTTTAAGATTCAGCAGACCTTTACAGAAGACCTTAAAAACGAATCCTCACCAGCATTCAAGAAATTAAAACAGGATGTATCCTCTGCGGTGAGTCCATGTATTTTCTTTTGCTGAGTCATTTTTTGTATAGCTTTTAACCAGTTATAGTTCTTAGTCAGGGTGAAGCTCAAAGGAAATGAAATGCTTCAGGAGTTCTGTTTAGGACTGATGCTCAATTTAGAGGATAGCAAAGGCATTTCAAACCATATCCTCATAATAATTGAAATCAAGACTTATCTTTGCTAAATGTAATTGTCATCCATTGGTTTAATAGGAGGAAGCAGGACTGAATGTGTAATACTACTCATATGTAGCTTTACAATTTTATTCTCAGCCTGTTTACTCATGTCTTTCAACATCATTTATTGACAGCTCGACACAGTCTATACTGAAAAATTTGGAGCTGCCTTCAATAAAACGATCGTCAAGGGTTTCAGGTAATACCAGGAAATACTTCATGCTTTTACAGCTTGAAATATCTTTTAGTCTTACACTCATACTTATAAATATATAATACTTATATATATATAAGTATGTATGTATATATATAATATATATATATAGTTATATATGAAAGAACAGCAGAAGAAATTGTGGCTCCCAAACTGACTTTTCAAAACTTTTTGTCACAGTAAAGGATCCGTTAAAGTCGATGCTGACCTGCTATTCAATCAGGCAAAAACAATGCCTGATGCCAGCTCAACAGCTGACACTTTAAAGACAGCAGTCGCTGGCCCTAATTTCACTCTCCCCGTTGACCAATCATCCATTGTTTCAACTGGTAAGAAATTCCAAGATTTCAATCCTCTTTAATGACAAAATTTAAGGTCAAAAATTCAGTTAATACTATGAAACTATGGCAAACCTTATTTTAATACAAAACCCAATCTCTTACACTACAAACCTTACTTTCAGTTGTGTCAGCTCCAACTGAAGCTCCGGCCAAGGTTGCAACTTCAACTTTGATGGAAACAACTCCCACATCAGGTATTTTTCAAACTGTCATCCCCAAAATTTCAAACATATAACATTTTGCACTTACAAATAGGGGTTCAGCAATTGTATTGCTGTTGCTTAGGTTTAATCTTTAGAAACAACAAGGAATAAACATTTTGCAACTGGTTCTTACATATACTGTAAACACACTTCACAACAAAACAAGCCATGAATTCCAACCTCGCACAATCATTCTGCCTTGAACCTGGTAAATGTGGCATTGTAACTAGTTAAAAATGTATTTATTGCACTGAACTAATCAAATCAAAACAATTGCACCAACAGTAAACCCAACCTCCTCACCAATCAGCACTTCCACACCACTCATTGAAATGACTTCAACACTGCTTTATTCAACCACACCACTAGTCAGTGCAACCTCCCAAACAGTACCCGCCACCTCTTCTCCAAACAATGAAGCCTCAACAACAACGCACATGACCCCATCAACTGTCAATGCTTTATCATCATCTGCTGCAATGACCTCACCAACAAGCAGTGAAACCCCTTCAACATCCCACAAAACCTCAACAATAGTAAACCTGTCCTCAGCAGGAGTGACTTTGGCTTCGCTTTCTACTGATATAACTACACTAACAGTCAATGCAACTTCACCAACCCTCAACATCACCTCACCACTAGCCACAACAAGTAACACAATTACCTCAAGTTCAGTCACTCAAACACTGTCAACTGTGACTGAAACTTTGCCTGTTACATCATCTCCAGACCAAATGACCTCTACATCACCTTATTTGACAACCCTAGCAGTCAGCTCAACCTCATTGGCAGATTCCATGTCCACCTCACCAGCATACAACATAACCTTTACTTCAGTAAATACGGCCTCACAGACAGAACATAATACCTCACCACTTGTCAGTGTAACTACTCCAACACTTCACATGACCTCATCAACAGTGGAACATGGAACTTCACCACCTGTTTCACCAACAGCTAACACAAGTCCATCAACAGACCAAAAAACCTCAGTAGAAGACACCACTGCAGGTGTGACCATAACTTCAACATCTGCTGAAACCACCTCACTATCAGCTACTGTCACTTCATCACAAGTCAAAATGACCTCAACAATTGCCAGCATGGCCTCCACACTGCTGACTACAAGTGAGGTATTATCTTCCAACCCACTCAAGTCAACCTCCTCACCAGTCCCCGAAACCTCCACAGTAACATCTTCACAAGTCAAAATGACCTCAACTTCACTTCAGATGACCACAGCAGCAGTCAGTGCAACCTCTGCACAACAACAAACAACAACTGTTGCTCCACGCACTACGACAACACCTGCCCCACCAGCAGAGCCCAAAATTAAGTTAGAGTTTAAGATTCAGCAGACCTTTACAGAAGACCTTAAAAACGAATCCTCACCAGCATTCAAGAAATTAAAACAGGATGTATCCTCTGCGGTGAGTCCATGTATTTTCTTTTGCTGTGTAATTTTTTGTACAGCTTTTAACCAGATACAGTTTTTAGTCAGGGTGAAGCTCAAAGGAAATGAAATGCTTCAGGAGTTCTGTTTAGGATTGATGCTCAATTTAGAGGATAGCAAAGGCATTTCAAACCATACCCTCATAATAATTGAAATCAAGATTTATCTTTGCTAAATGTAATTGGCATCCATTAGTTTAATAGGAGGAAGCAGGACTGAATGTGTAATACTACTCAAATGTAGCTTTACAACTTTATTCTCAGCCTGTTTACTCATGTCTTTCAACATCATTTATTGACAGCTCGACACAGTCTATACTGAAAAATTTGGAGCTGCCTTCAATAAAACGATCGTCAAGGGTTTCAGGTAATACCAGGAAATACTTCATGCTTTTACAGCTTGAAATATCTTTTAGTCTTACACTCATACTTATAAATATATAATACTTATATATATATATATAAGTATGTATGTATATATATAATATATATATATAGTTATATATGAAAGAACAGCAGAAGAAATTGTGGCTCCCAAGCTGACTTTTCAAAACTTTTTGTCACAGTAAAGGATCCGTTAAAGTCGATGCTGAGCTGCTATTCAATCAGGCAAAAACAATGCCAAATGCCAGCTCAACAGCTGACACTTTAAAGACAGCAGTCGCTGGCCCTAATTTCACTCTCCCCGTTGACCAATCATCCATTGTTTCAACTGGTAAGAAATTCCAAGATTTCAATCCTCTTTAATGACAAGATTTAAGGTCAAAAATTCAGTTAATACTATGAAACTATGGCAAACCTTATTTTAATACAAAACCCAATCTCTTACACTACAAACCTTACTTTCAGTTGTGTCAGCTCCAACTGAAGCTCCGGCCAAGGTTGCAACTTCAACTTTGATGGAAACAACTCCCACATCAGGTATTTTTCAAACACTGTCATCCCCAAAATTTCAAACATATAACATTTTGCACTTACAAATAGGGGTTCAGCAATTGTATTGCTGTTGCTTAGGTTTAATCTTTAGAAACAACAAGGAATAAACATTTTGCAACTGGTTCTTACATATACTGTAAACATACTTCACAACAAACGGGCCATGAATTCCAACCTTTCACAATCATTCTGCCTTGAACCTGTTCGATGTGACACTGTGACTAGTTAAAAATGTGTTTGTTGCACTGAACTAATCAAATCAAAACAATTGCACCAACAGTAAACCCAACCTCCTCACCAATCAGCACTTCCACACCACTCATTGAAATGACTTCAACACTGCTTTATTCAACCACACCACTAGTCAGTGCAACCTCCCAAACAGTACCCGCCACCTCTTCTCCAAACAATGAAGCCTCAACAACAACGCACATGACCCCATCAACTGTCAATGCTTTATCATCATCTGCTGCAATGACCTCACCAACAAGCAGTGAAACCCCTTCAACATCCCACAAAACCTCAACAATAGTAAACCTGTCCTCAGCAGGAGTGACTTTGGCTTCGCTTTCTACTGATATAACTACACTAACAGTCAATGCAACTTCACCAACCCTCAACGTCACCTCACCACTAGCCACAACAAGTAAAACAATTACCTCAAGTTCAGTCACTCAAACACTGTCAACTGTGACTGAAACTTTGCCTGTTACATCATCTCCAGACCAATTGACCTCTACATCACCTTATTTGACAACCCTAGCAGTCAGCTCAACCTCATTGGCAGATTCCATGTCCACCTCACCAGCATACAACATAACCTTTACTTCAGTAAATACGGCCTCACAGACAGAACATAATACCTCACCACTTGTCAGTGTAACTACTCCAACACTTCACATGACCTCATCAACAGTGGAACATGGAACTTCACCACCTGTTTCACCAACAGCTAACACAAGTCCATCAACAGACCAAAAAACCTCAGTAGAAGACACCACTGCAGGTGTGACCATAACTTCAACATCTGCTGAAACCACCTCACTATCAGCTACTGTCACTTCACCACAAGTCAAAATGACCTCAACAATTGCCAGCATGGCCTCCACACTGCTGACTACAAGTGAGGTATTATCTTCCAACCCACTCAAGTCAACCTCCTCACCAGTCCCCGAAACCTCCACAGTAACATCTTCACAAGTCAAAATGACCTCAACTTCACTTCAGATGACCACAGCAGCAGTCAGTGCAACCTCTGCACAACAACAAACAACAACTGTTGCTCCACGCACTACGACAACACCTGCCCCACCAGCAGAGCCCAAAATTAAGTTAGAGTTTAAGATTCAGCAGACCTTTACAGAAGACCTTAAAAACGAATCCTCACCAGCATTCAAGAAATTAAAACAGGATGTATCCTCTGCGGTGAGTCCATGTATTTTCTTTTGCTGTGTAATTTTTTGTACAGCTTTTAACCAGATACAGTTTTTAGTCAGGGTGAAGCTCAAAGGAAATGAAATGCTTCAGGAGTTCTGTTTAGGATTGATGCTCAATTTAGAGGATAGCAAAGGCATTTCAAACCATACCCTCATAATAATTGAAATCAAGATTTATCTTTGCTAAATGTAATTGGCATCCATTAGTTTAATAGGAGGAAGCAGGACTGAATGTGTAATACTACTCAAATGTAGCTTTACAACTTTATTCTCAGCCTGTTTACTCATGTCTTTCAACATCATTTATTGACAGCTCGACACAGTCTATACTGAAAAATTTGGAGCTGCCTTCAATAAAACGATCGTCAAGGGTTTCAGGTAATACCAGGAAATACTTCATGCTTTTACAGCTTGAAATATCTTTTAGTCTTACACTCATACTTATAAATATATAATACTTATATATATATAAGTATGTATGTATATATATAATATATATATATATAGTTATATATGAAAGAACAGCAGAAGAAATTGTGGCTCCCAAACTGACTTTTCAAAACTTTTTGTCACAGTAAAGGATCCGTTAAAGTCGATGCTGAGCTGCTATTCAATCAGGCAAAAACAATGCCAAATGCCAGCTCAACAGCTGACACTTTAAAGACAGCAGTCGCTGGCCCTAATTTCACTCTCCCCGTTGACCAATCATCCATTGTTTCAACTGGTGAGAAATTCCAAGATTTCAATCCTCTTTAATGACAAAATTTAAGGTCAAAAATTCAGTTAATACTATGAAACTATGGCAAACCTTATTTTAATACAAAACCCAATCTCTTACACTACAAACCTTACTTTCAGTTGTGTCAGCTCCAACTGAAGCTCCGGCCAAGGTTGCAACTTCAACTTTGATGGAAACAACTCCCACATCAGGTATTTTTCAAACACTGTCATCCCCAAAATTTCAAACATAACGTTTTGCACTTACAAATAGGGGTTCAGCAATTGTATTGCTGTTGCTTAGGTTTAATCTTTAGAAACAACAAGGAATAAACATTTTGCAACTGGTTCAAACATATACTGTTAACACACAACAAAACGAGCCATGAATTCCAACCTTTCACAATCATTCTGCCTTGAACCTGTTCGATGTGACACTGTGACTAGTTAAAAATGTGTTTGTTGCACTGAACTAATCAAATCAAAACAATTGCACCAACAGTAAACCCAACCTCCTCACCAATCAGCACTTCCACACCACTCATTGAAATGACTTCAACACTGCTTTATTCAACCACACCACTAGTCAGTGCAACCTCCCAAACAGTACCCACCACCTCTTCTCCAAACAATGAATCTTCAACAACACCGCACATGACCCCATCAACTGTCAATGCTTCATCATCATCTGCTGTAATGACCTCACCAACAGGTAGTGAATCCCCTTCAACATCCCACAAAACCTCAACAATAGTCAATGAATTCCAATATTTTACATTTACTGATGGAAAGCACTCTTACATTGGTTATTTTCAGGGCACGGTTACAAAGAAATGTTAAGAAATTTAATTTCAATATGAAATATACTTTTTCTGTCATGACCTAATTGAAATTATCATTTTCATAATTATTCTCAAAATCTGTTTACTCTCACTCTCAACAGTGGTGAGGTAAAAAGTCTTAGGTACCTTATCAAAACAAATGCACTATGCATGAGCACACGTCAGCGTAGACTTGACCAACAGTCTACAATTTCTTACCACCAATCAATACAGGTTCACCTCACAATCACCTCATAAGAGAAAGCTAACCATCAGCTCACCATTCAGCAGTTAAATGCAACCCTAACAATGCCCATGTGACATCACTCTTCGTCACTGCAACCTTCCATCCCAATCTCCTCATGACTTAACCAATCCTTTCCAACAGTCTCTGACATCAAACTGACATCACAAGGCAGCTTCACCTCCAGTTAGGGTGGAGTTTTAGCTACTCAGTGACACTTCAACAATAGTCTTCAAAGTTTAACCGCAAGTAGACCTAGCCTTGCTAATAACAAAGTCTGTTACAGCAAAATGCAACTGCACCAAAGCCAGTTCACATCTCCCAGTTCTCAGGTAAAACCACTCTCTACTTTTGTATTTTTAACTGTTTTGTAGAAATGATCCTAAATGTTTCTTCAGATATAACTTTTATTGAATTTTTTATCTTATTCTTTTTTTTTTGCAGTTTTACTGGCACTGACTCATCTACAACCACTGCTTCTGCAGTTATATTAGTAATGAGTGAGCTGTTTTTAACTACTACCACATCAAGTTTATTATATGTTACTGTTTCACTGCTCAGTTTCTCTGACGTCTTAATCAACATGATTCAAACCAGCAGGTAAAGGGTAGCTTCATCATGCTAACGTTGCTCATGGGAAATTATATTCCCGTGAACAGTCTTACTGTATTGTACCTTACCCTTTTCTTAAAACTGTAAAACTTAAGACTTCTATTGTGAAATGTGTGACACAAATAAATAAAGTAAATTTGCCCTGGCTTGTCTTCAGAGTTTGTGTGTTTGTGAGAGTGTTATGTATATATATATATATATAAAATTAAATCAAATGTTTTTTTAAGCTGTGATATGCGATTGTTGTTTTGTCTGTGATCAATTCTGATAAAGTCCTTGGCTGTATTCTATATGTATAGATTCTAATTCTTTAATCATTCTTGCATTTGCAGTTCACACCACCCAGTCATCAGCAAGCCAAACTTCAGCACACATCAATTCAACCTCTCCACAAAGTATGACATCATCACAAGGTAAAGTATTCAAATTTTTTTTCAAATTACTGTTTATGTGTGTGTGTGTGTGTGTGTGTGTGTGTGTGTGTGTGTGTGTGTGTGTGTGTATATATATAAATATAAAGATAGACAAATAAATAGATGGATAAATGTGTGTGTGCGTGTGTGTGTGTGTACTATAAATGAATTGTGTAGACTTTGTTGTTTAAACAGTTCATTATTTCAATCTCTTAAAGATGTGATTGATTTACCAATATAAATGATTTCCCTACCAGTGAACATTACCTCACAGCCACTCAACATGACTTCCCAAAACCTCAACACAACACCACAACCTGTCAATGCAACTTCACTTCCAGTAAATGTGACATCACAACCATTCACCTATTCGCCTATCAACATGACCTCACCACTGTTATTTAACATGACCGCAACTCCAATAAAAGCAACTTCATCACCACTGAACTTCACTTCACCACCGGATCACATGACCTCCTCACCACTGTTATTTAACATGACCACAACTCCAATAAACGCAACTTCATCACCACTGAACTTCACTTCACCACCGGATCACATGACCTCCTCACCACTGTTATTTAACATGACCGCAACTCCAATAAAAGCAACTTCATCACCACTGAACTTCACTTCACCACCGGATCACATGACCTCCTCACCGCTACCAAACATGACCTCCCCACAAGCAAATGCAACCTCTGCCAAGCCTTTGTCGACAATGTCACCCCCAGGTATTTTGCATGCTTGGTTACTTAGGGCAGCTATACACTCAAGGTTTTTTTTATCCATTAGACTGAACCCAGTGTTTTAAGCTACTTTTTTAACAGTATTTGAACATGTACTTAAATCCTCTAGGCCCTCTTCAACTTTGGAATATTCAAAAGGTGTTTGCTCTTTTTGTGCATCTAGGAATTGCAACCTCCTCTGCAGTAATTGGAACAACAGAGAAACAACTACAAACAACTGGTTCTCCATCCATGACAACCACACCTGCCCCAGCAAGTGAACCAAAAATAAAGTTGGGTTTTAAGCTGCAGCAGGAATTTAAGCCAGAATTTGCCAACAAATCCTCACCAGAGTTCAAGGCCTTAGAGAAAACTGTAACAGAAGCGGTAAGAGTTTGCATTTCTCTTGAATTATAAACTACAGTCAGCATTGCAAATATCAGTGACAGAGCTTCAAAATATTATTTTTTAAGGTATCTTGCAAATATTCTCGAGTTTAACCAATAGAATTTGAGGCAGATAACAGACTGTCCAGTGTAATCACAAATGAAGGGGAACAAAAAGATTTATTTTTAACAAACTAAAATTATCCTTTGTAATATATAGAAATATGTACCTGAGTAGGATCTCAAATCTTCGCATGACCCCTCACGTAAAGCTCCCATGAGGAACTTATTGACTTTCAGTCTATCTCATAAAATTAAAATACTCCTCACAGGAGCTCACAGCTGTTTGAAAAGTGAATGGAAATGACAAACAAATGCATTAGTTGTTTTCATATGTTTTACTCCTTTAATTCTGTTTTTCTAATACTTTCCTCTTTGAATTAATCAACAGCTTGACAGTGTATTTAAGGACAAATATGGATCTGCGTTCAACCGAACTGTAATCACAGGCTTCAGGTAATTAAAACAACTCACTTATCTGACTCCAAATTTTGCAACACAGATATAAAAACCCTTCTTGAAATAAAATTGGATGAAACAATGTATGTTGTTTTCTGTTTTGGTTTCCTGACAAAAAAAAGAGGGTTTTGGCATTTGATTAGATTTATTGTACAAATGAACAAGCTTATCTGAAAAATTCAATACATGTTTGTCTTAGGAGTACAAAAGTGCTTGAAAAACTAACTTTCTTCAAACACTCTCTGTCACAGTCAAGGCTCTGTTAAGGCTGATGTCGAACTCATATTCAATAATAAAGACACAAAGCCAGATCCCAGCTCTGTGACTGAAACTTTGACGACTGCTGCTTCAAGCTCTAACTTTTCACTCTCTGTAAACGTATCATCTATCTCTTCAACAGGTAGGAGTTTATGTCGTGTTAAAAATGAGCATCCAGTTTTTCTTTGATTAATCGAAGTATTAGCTTAACTAAAGTAATGAGAACATCTTTGCAGACTTTATTTGTTTTGTAATTCTCATTTCCAGATGTGTCATCACCAACTGAAGACCAAGTCACGGAGGCCCCCACAACACATTTGAGCCCCACATCTTCATCAGGTAAAGAAATTTCTTCCAATAGTACAAAGTGTGTTTTCTTAAGCTATTTAGTGCAAAGAATTGGTTTTGGTTATCAACACTAATATACAACACGATTATCGAAATTGTAATGACTTTGTTGTTTAAACAGTTCATTATTTCAATATCTTAAAGATATGATTGATTTACCAATATAAATGATTTCCCTACCAGTGAACATTACCTCACAGCCAATCAACATGACTTCCCAAAACCTCAACACAACACCACAACCTGTCAATGCAACTTCACTTCCAGTAAATGTGACATCACAACCATTCACCTATTCGCCTATCAACATGACCTCACCACTGTTATTTAACATGACCGCTACTCCAATAAACCCAACTTCATCACCACTGAACTTCACTTCACCACCGGATCACATGACCTCCTCACCACTGTTATTTAACATGACCGCAACTCCAATAAACGCAACTTCATCACCACTGAACTTCACTTCACCACCGGATCACATGACCTCCTCACCGCTACCAAACATGACCTCCCCACAAGCAAATGCAACCTCTGCCAAGCCTTTGTCGACAATGTCACCCCCAGGTATTTTGCATGCTTGATTACTTAGGGCAGCTATACACTCAAAGTTTTTATATATTTGACTGACCCAGGGTTTTCAGCTTGTGTTTTGCCCTGTGTTGATTTTAATCATATAAAACTTTAATCATTTGTTCATTATGATATTTCATGTGTCCCAGGCAACACAACTTCCCCACCAATAAATGGAACATCAGCACCCGTTATTACAACTGGGGCTCCATCTATTACAACAGCTGCACCATCAAAAGATTCCAAGGTCGCACTGTCGTTTAGCCTAAAGCAGAATTTTACATCACAACTTGCAAATCAATCATCACCAGAGTTTAAGGAGCTAAAGGACAAAATTGAAAACAATGTAAGTACAAAGTATTTTTATTTCAGTTCATGTACTTGCACTTTTGCAAAATGTTAAAATTTGTAAATCTTTCATAACGTCATACTCCAATCTTAATATGTGGGATAACAATATGCCACACACACACACACACACACACACACACACACACACACACACACTTACCTTGTCTTTCCTTGCCTACTCACATCTTGTTTAAAAATATATTTCTCCAGCTGAATAACATCTATAAACAAAAATTTGGAAGCGGATTTTCTCATGCAAAGGTCAACTCTTTCAGGTATGTGGTATCTCTAAATACCTCGATTTATTAAGTGCCTTAAGACACACACAAAAAGGTGTAAATTATTCACAAAACTAACTAAAGAAGTTGTTTGATAGTTTGCAGATTTTTTTAAGTCCTAGATGAATGCAATTAAAGATGAAGATATTTACCATAGTCCTGCTCTCTAAACCTCTTATTGTGATTAGCATCTGTTGGGTATCAGCACAAGTTAAAAAAGGTTTTCTCTTACAGTTCAGGCTCAGTTGTGGTGGACTCCGAGCTTATATTTAAGAATGCAAGCTCAGTACCAGAAACAAGTTCTGTGGCAAATACCCTGGTTGAGGCATCCAACTCTGGCAACTTCTCCCTTCCGGTTGATGCGTCAAGTGTTGTTGTAACAAGTAAAAGAAGTTTGATATAAATTTTCATATTTAGTCTTATGCAATAAAAAATATTTTAAAACTTCCAAAGTTTCTCCAAATGCCACAGGTGTCTGACATTGTTCTTGTTGTTTTCTAGGGACAAGTACATCAACACCTATACCTACAGCAACGATGCCTGTCACCTCAGTTGCCGACAATGTTACATCCAATCCAACTGCAGCTCCTAATGTAACAGCTGCGCAGACAGCAGCTCCCAATGCAACAGCTGCACAGACTGCAGCTCCCAATGTAACAACTGCAGCTCCTAATGTAACAGCTGCGCAGACAGCAGCTCCCAATGCAACAGCTGCACAGACTGCAGCCCCCAATGTAACAACTGCAGCTCCCAATGTAACAACTGCAACTCCCAATGTAACAGCTGCGCAGACTCCTGCACCTACTGGGGCTCCATCTATTACAACAGCTGCACCATCAAAAGATTCCAAGGTCGCACTGTCGTTTAGCCTAAAGCAGAATTTTACATCACAACTTGCAAATCAATCATCACCAGAGTTTAAGGAGCTAAAGGACAAAATTGAAAACAATGTAAGTACAATGTATTTTTATTCCAGTTCATGTTCTTGCACTTTTGCAAAATGTTAAAATTTGTAAACCTTTCATAACATCGTACTCCAATCTTAATATGTGGGATAACAATATGCCACACACACACACACACACTTACCTTGTCTTTCCTTGCCTACTCACATCTTGTTTAATAATATATTTCTCCAGCTGAATAACATCTATAAACAAAAATTTGGAAGCGGATTTTCTCATGCAAAGGTCAACTCTTTCAGGTATGTGGTATCTCTAAATACCTCGATTTATTAAGTGCCTTAAGACACACAAAAAAAAGGTGTAAATTATTCATAAAACTAACTAAAGAAGTTGTTTGATAGTTTGCAGATTTATTTTAAGTCCTAGATGAATGCAATTAAAGATGAAGATATTTACCATAGTCCTGCTCTCTAAACCTCTTATTGTGATTAGCATCTGTTGGGTATCAGCACAAGTTAAAAAAGGTTTTCTCTTACAGTTCAGGCTCAGTTGTGGTGGACTCCGAGCTAATATTTAAGAATGCAAGCTCAGTACCAGAAACAAGTTCTGTGGCAAATACCCTGGTTGAGGCATCCAACTCTGGCAACTTCTCCCTTCCGGTTGATGCGTCAAGTGTTGTTGTAACAAGTAAAAGAAGTTTGATATAAATTTTCATATTTAGTCTTATGCAATAAAAAATATTTTTAAAACTTCCAAAGTTTCTCCAAATGCCACAGGTGTCTGACATTGTTCTTGTTGTTTTCTAGGGACAAGTACATCAACACCTATACCTACAGCAACGATGCCTGTCACCTCAGTTGCCGACAATGTTACATCCAATCCAACTGCAGCTCCAAATGTAACAGCTGCGCAGACAGCTGCTCCCAATGCAACAGCTGCACAGACTGCAGCTCCCAATGTAACAACTGCAGCTCCTAATGTAACAACTGCGCAGACAGCAGCTCCCAATGTAACAACTGCAACTCCCAATGTAACAGCTGCGCAGACTCCTGCACCTACTGGGGCTCCATCTATTACAACAGCTGCACCATCAAAAGATTCCAAGGTCGCACTGTCGTTTAGCCTAAAGCAGAATTTTACATCACAACTTGCAAATCAATCATCACCAGAGTTTAAGGAGCTAAAGGACAAAATTGAAAACAATGTAAGTACAATGTATTTTTATTCCAGTTCATGTTCTTGCACTTTTGCAAAATGTTAAAATTTGTAAATCTTTCATAACGTCATACTCCAATCTTAATATGTGGGATAACAATACGCCACACACACACACACACACACACACACACACACACACACACACACACACACACACACACACATACCTTGTCTTTCCTTGCCTAATCACATCTTGTTTAATAATATATTTCTCCAGCTGAATAACATCTATAAACAAAAATTTGGAAGCGGATTTTCTCATGCCAAGGTCAACTCTTTCAGGTATGTGGTATCTCTAAATACCTCGATTTATTAAGTGCCTTAAGACACACAAAAAAAAGGTGTAAATTATTCACAAAACTAACTAAAGAAGTTGTTTGATAGTTTGCAGATTTTTTTAAGTCCTAGATGAATGCAATTAAAGATGAAGATATTTACCATAGTCCTGCTCTCTAAACCTCTTATTGTGATTAGCATCTGTTGGGTATCAGCACAAGATAAAAAAGGTTTTCTCTTACAGTTCAGGCTCAGTTGTGGTGGACTCCGAGCTAATATTTAAGAATGCAAGCTCAGTACCAGAAACAAGTTCTGTGGCAAATACCCTGGTTGAGGCATCCAACTCTGGCAACTTCTCCCTTCCGGTTGATGCGTCAAGTGTTGTTGCAACAAGTAAAAGAAGTTTGATATAAATTTTCATATTCAGTCTTATGCAATAAAAAATATTTTTAAAACTTCCAAAGTTTCTCCAAATGCCACAGGTGTCTGACATTGTTCTTGTTGTTTTTTAGGGATAAGTACATCAACACCTATACCTACAGCAACGATGCCTGTCACCTCAGTTGCCGACAATGTTACATCCAATCCAACTGCAGCTCCTAATGTAACAGCTGCGCAGACAGCAGCTCCCAATGCAACAGCTGCACAGACTGCAGCCCCCAATGTAACAACTGCAGCTCCCAATGTAACAGCTGCGCAGACTCCTGCACCTACTGGGGCTCCTAATGTCACAGCTGCACAGACTGCAGCTCCTAATGCAACAAAGGCACCCACTGCTGCTGCACCAACAACAACAACAAATTCACCTTCATCCAGTGAGGGAACTCTGGCTTTAACGTTTAGTCTCAACCAAACATTCACATCAGATCTCTCCAACTCTTCCTCAACAGCCTTCAAAACCTTGGCTGCAACAGTGGAATCAGAGGTAAAATATATAAGAAATAAAAAATTAGGTTTTAAATTTTAATTTAACTTTTCTCTCCGAGCCATATCAAATTCTGAGTAAATGACTGTACTTTTTTTTATTACAGTTAACAAGAGTGGGCGAAAAGCTTTATGGAACAGCTTTCAGTCGTGCAGTGGTCAACTCTTTCACGTAATTCTCAATTTCCTTAACCATTTTTCAATTGCCTTGCAAATGTGAGTTATTTATACTGATTTGCTTTCTGTCCTTGTTACATCAGGAGTGGATCAGTGGTTGTCGACTCAACCCTTGTGTTCACTAATCAATCTTCAGTTCCTTCAGCCAGCTCTGCAACCTCACAACTCAGCACAGAACTTAACAACAACTCAAGCCTGAATGTCGTCAAGGGCAGTGTTAGTGCAAGTAAGTCAATAAAGGACACTAAATAAATTGTAAGTCATTATAATAATCTTTTCCACAGACAAGATGTTTTGGTGAGAACTTTCATTCTAATCTTTTTAATGTTGGTACAGCTTCTCCAGCTTCTTCAACTGCAGCACCTATTGTTACAGCAGCTGCAACTGCCGCTCCAACTGCTGCACAGACTGCAGCTCCCAATGCAACAGCTGCACAGACTGCAGCTCCCAATGTAACAGCTGCGCAGACTGCAGCTCCCAATGTAACAGCTGCGAAGACTCCTGCACCTACTGGGGCTCCTAATGTCACAGCTGCTCCAACTGCAGCTCCGACTGCAACAAAGGCACCCACTGCTGCACCAACAACAACAACAAATTCACCTTCATCCAGTGAGGGAACTCTGGCTTTAACGTTCAGTCTCAACCAAACATTCACATCAGATCTCTCCAACTCTTCCTCAACAGCCTTCAAAACCTTGGCTGCAACAGTGGAATCAGAGGTAGAATATATAAGAAATAAAACAAAGTTTTAAATTTGAATTTAACTTTTCTTTCTGAGCCATATCAAATTCTGAGTAAATGACTGTACTTTTTTTTATTACAGTTAACAAGAGTGGGCGAAAAGCTATATGGAACAGCTTTCAGTCGTGCAGTGGTCAACTCTTTCACGTAATTCTCAATTTCCTCAACCATTTTTCAATTGCCTTGCAAATGTGAGTTATTTATACTGATTTGTTTTCTGTCTTTGTTACATCAGGAGTGGATCAGTGGTTGTCGACTCAACCCTTGTGTTCACTAATCAATCTTCAGTTCCTTCAGCAAGCTCTGCAACCTCACAACTCAGCACAGAACTTAACAACAACTCAAGCCTGAATGTCATCGAGGGCAGTGTTAGTGCAAGTAAGAAAATAAAGGAAATTAAAAAAATAATAGGTCGTCATAAAAATCTTTTCCACAGACAAGATGTTTTGGTGCGAACTTTCAAACTAATCTTTTTAATGTTGGTACAGCTTCTTCAGCGTCTTCAACTGCAGCACCTGTTGTTACAGCAGCTGCAACTGCCGCTCCAACTGCTGCTCCAACTGCTGCACCAACTGCAGCACCAACTGCAGCTCCAAACGCCACAGCTGCGCAGACTGCAGCTCCCAATGTAACAGCTGCGAAGACTCCTGCACCTACTGGGGCTCCTAATGTCACAGCTGCTCCAACTGCAGCTCCGACTGCAACAAAGGCACCCACTGCTGCACCAACAACAACAACAAATTCACCTTCATCCAGTGAGGGAACTCTGGCTTTAACGTTCAGTCTCAACCAAACATTCACATCAGATCTCTCCAACTCTTCCTCAACAGCCTTCAAAACCTTGGCTGCAACAGTGGAATCAGAGGTAGAATATATAAGAAATATAAGGTTTTTTTTGTCTGAAACATATCAAAATCTATGTAAATGACTCTACTTTCTTATTTCAGTTGAAAAGAGTGGGAGAAAAGCTTTATGGAACAACTTTCAGTCGTGCAGTGGTCAACTCTTTCACGTAATTCTCAATTTCCTTAACCATTTTTCAATTGCCTTGCAAATGTGAGTTATTTATACTGATTTGCTTTCTGTCTTTGTTACATCAGGAGTGGATCAGTGGTTGTCGACTCAACCCTTGTATTCACTAATCAATCTTCAGTTCCTTCAGCCAGCTCTGCAACCTCACAAATCAGCACAGAACTTACCAGCAATTCAAGCCTGAATGTCGTCAAAGGCAGTGTTACTGCAGGTAAGTTTATTCACAACTTTCATGTTAAATGTTTGTATAGATGGTTGAATTAGCATTGGCTTACTAATTTTATTTCATTAAATTATAAAATATGTTTGTTTTATGTTAAGGTTCATCTGCTGCTACTACTGCTGCACCTATTGTTACAGCAGCTCCAACTGCAGTTCCTACTGCAGCTGCAACGGCAGCCTCTAATGCCACAGCAGCCCCAACTGCAGCTCCAACAGTAGCCCCAACTGCAGCTCCTACTGCAGCCTCTAATGCCACAGCAGCCCCAACAGCAGCTCCAACTGCAGCTCCTACAGTAGCCCCAACTGCAGCTCCTACTGCAGCCTCTAATGCCACAGCAGCCCCAACAGCAGCCCCAACTGCAGCCCCAACAGCAGCCCCAACTGCAGCTCCAACAGCAGCTCCCACTGCAGCTCCAACAGCAGCTCCAACTGCAGCTCCAACAGCAGCTCCCACTGCAGCTCCAACAGCAGCTCCAACTGCAGCTCCTACAGTAGCCCCAACTGCAGCTCCTACAGCAGCTCCCACTGCAGCTCCAACAGCAGCTCCCACTGCAGCCCCTACTGCTGCTGCAACTACTGCTGCTGCCACCACTGCAGCTCCAGTAGCAACAACTGCGGCCTCAAGCACATCAACTGATCCCCCTACAGCAAGTGAAGGCACCTTGGGTCTAACGTTCAGTCTCAACGAAACATTTACATCAGATCTCTCCAACTCCTCTTCCACAGTCTTCAAAACTTTGGCTTCAACAGTGGTCACAGAGGTAAAATAGATGCAAACTCAGTTTATTTGGACAAGGCAGAAATGCAAGAGTTAGTTTAGTAAATTTGAAATAATCCCAAGCAATACTTTTTCCCCTCATTTTCAAACATAAGCAATGCATCTAGGTATCTTGCAAAATACCTGGTAGCATTTGTTCTTCATTGGTGCTTACAGCCATTTGTTGTATTTCTAATGGTAAAAACAATTATGCTGTTTTTCAGGTAAACAAAGCATGTACTAATGCTTTTGGATCATCCTACAGCCGGTCCATAGTGAACTCATTCACGTAAGACAAAGTGTTTCAAACACTTTCCTCAAAAAATGCTTTTCATGTGCTCATGAGGGTTTTATTTTCCTATTTTTTTCACTATAGGAATGGATCAGTGGTTGTCAACTCAACCCTGGTGTTCAAGGATAAAAGCTCAGTTCCTTCAGCAGACAGTGCAACCACACAACTCAGCAGTGAACTCACGAGCACATCCCTGAATGTTATTGCAGGCAGTGTTTCTGCAGGTAAGTTTTCTGTTAACCGAAAATCACACTTGATCTATTTAGGCTCTACATTCAGCAGTGTTTGATAGTAGAATTGCACGTCAGTTTGATTTTTTTTTTTTTTTTCTACCTAGGGTAAAACCACTGTTTTCCACTATTTGTTATTATTTCTCTTATCTTTGTTTGTCGTTGCATTAACTCCAGCCAATTTTGCTGATCAATGTCTTTATTTTTTTTTCTTATATTTCAGAGTCAACATCAACATCAAACAGCCCTAGGCCCACAGCAGAATCACTAATATTGTTTTTAGTAGCACTGCTGACCTTGGCACAGACACTGATGGACTCGTAACCAGCACCTATGTAACATTAACTGGTATGGGCAATGGCTCTATGCTATCAAGTTGGGAGAGAGGAGCAGCACTATGTTTAAACAGACAAGAGCCAAAAGCCATAAGTGTACATTATGAAAGTTACCACTACAATTAGATTTGGTAAAAAGATGTGTACTGTTTGCCAAAAGTTTTAGCAGTCATTGGAGATAATTACCCGACTTTCTGAACACCCGACTGTGTTCAATACTTGATTATGATTTGTTAAAACTCCTTGACAATAGTCTGCATGGCAAAGGCAGCGCCAGAAGCTGATAAGAATATCGTTGCCATGGAAGCACAACTGACTGTTAAAACTGAGGGACTACTTTTTAGCTGTTGAATAAATCACTTTTAAATCAGTAAAATGATCTTAATATCAATATTTATTGTCAACTTATTGTCAACTTGATTCATCTCAGTCGGTAGCCGGGTAATAAGCAGGATAACGTATAGTTAAAACACTATGCATCAGGGTTTTGTCCCATCCTGTGGGGATTCTGTCGTGTAAAACCACTTGGTAACTATACATTACTCCTCCCCCATGAACTGTTATGTTCCATTTTGATGTAATGAACCTGTACTTCTCAACTGCAACTTATTTAAAAATTAATCTTTAAGGATGTAACATCACAACTACTATGATCACTTTTGGTGTTTTGCAGAAATTGCCATTCATTGTTTTTGTTTTGTAAAAGCTTCTTTGTTTCCTATATTTCATGTGTGAGGAAATGTAGTACAAAGTACTAACTATTTATTTTCAGTTTAAAGCATGGTACCAACAAAACATCATTTATATCCACCAAACAAAGGAAGGAAGGATGGAAGGGAGAAAGAAAGAAAGAAAGAACTGTGTAGTATGATGCCAGAATGTTTAAATGGGGAACTTTAGTGTTGAAAAATACCAAAGTTCTCTTTTAATTAGAGGTTTCATAAGCTTAAAGCTCATATATATATATATATATATATATACACACACAATTAACACTATGTCTGAGACAATCCTTTAGTATCAGACTTTTGAAGCATAGTTAAACACATGGAGCTTCTCTCTCCCAGACCATAGGGATTGTTTAGGTAGCCATGGCTGATGACAAGCAGTTGAGTGAGTCTAAAAAAGTGTTTCCATTGAATCTGATGTTTAGTTTTGCACTCTTAAGTCAAGGATTTGCCAAATGGGTTGCTGTGAACTTGTTCTAAGTATTCAAGTACTGCCATACAACTTTAATTCCGTGTTAGAATAGAATACTACTTCTTATTGTGTTTTCAAATGGGCTATGAACATAATTGCAGTTTTGTTAATCATTTAAGTATTAAACGTTACCTTCAAGAATCACCAAGTTGTATTTTTTTTCAAGTTGCTTCTTGTTGCTTTTTCTTTGAACAGACAGAAAAAAATTGATATATTTTAATGTTACTATGTCAAAATAAGAGCTGTTTTAAATATTAGTGTGTAACTGATAAAATCAAGCATCATGTGACAGCTGTTGAAAATGAACCATTAAAACCTGTCTGAGTTTGAAACAGTTAGGGCTCCATTTTCATGCCCGTCAGCACATACATTTAGATCTATATATACATATATTCTGATCTATATCTGAAATCTGAAAATAAGGACCTGAATAAGAAAAGAAATTTCATTCACTCACAGAAGTGTGGCTGAATTGCTATTGGAGAGCCAAGCTCAAGTCTGCCTCCTTGGCGCGAGTTAGTGAGATGCACAGTGATACCATAGACTGTGCATACTGTGGACAACTTGGTTCCGCCTTCCGCGAGTATACGGATTTGAAGCCAAATAGCTCTCGGTAATTCCATGTTTTCTCTCCATTTCCTGAAACCACCACTTGCACAGTAGCATTGTGCGTATTCGAAGGGAGAGTCGCTGAGAGTCGCTGTGATGACACTCAGCTCAAATAGCGTATCCCCTGGGTGAGCTATGTAATCCTTGTACGCCCACAGGCTGTATCAAGTGTCAATCATAGAAAACTTGAAGTCCCTAATAAGTTTTAAAAATTGAGCTACACATAAAAAAGGACTTGAACACAAACCAGCCTGACAATAAATACATGTCAACAGTGCAAGCAGGGGGGAGAGGAAAATTTATGACCTATACTGCAGCCCGTCACCAGAGGGTGCTGTTCTCATGGTGGCTTCCCCAAGTGAGGAGGCAAATGGCGTCCATTCTGTATACAGTCTATGAGTGATACACACACAGAGCACCGAGTGGCGGCAGGACGAGAAAAAATACTTGATAATGTACTTACTGAGAAACTGTGGAATAAGAGGAACTGCTCCGGCCTCAGAGTCTTGTGGACCATGGAGAAGTGACCCTGGGAACTTTGGCTGTATTCATTCTTTTCCTGGTGAGTGCTTTGAAGTGGGGGTAGTTAGCGGTTAGCGCCGCGAGTTAGCATATCTTCGTGGTGTGTTAGCCGCCTAGCCGAAGTATTAGCTCAAGTTGATCACTTTTTGTGACAAACCGCGTGTGCGCATGTGTCTGTGCGCATGCATGTGTGTGTAAAAGGAGTATGTGCGACTGTAAATGTCATTGCTTGAATGGACAGAGACATCAGTAAGTAAGGCTGGGCATAGAGTCTCGAGCATAGATGGGGACCGGGACTATCATCAGTGGAAAGACCCATCTAATATGGCGGCGACGCCGGATTACGCTGCAGCAAGAAATGGTGCGTCTGCGTGAAGAATATCTATGGCCGGAGTCCGCCGACCGGAAGAAATTACCGCTGAACACCAACGAGGAAGACGTCAATAAACACCAACGAAAAAGAAGCCGCCAAACACCAAGGAGGACCAAGCTTATGAGAGGAAGCTACACAGAGAGAGAAGAGAGACAGAGAGAGATAGAGAGCATTGCAACCCACAGCGGTTGCGGTCAAAAGTTTGGCTAACTTTAGCAGGAAGGATGAACGCTTATCTCTAGCGTATATCCTTACTTATATCCCTAACATGATGAAACACCTCAGGATTCATGGAGGAGAAATACCTGAGTGCTCGTCTTTGACGTGCTTCGCCGGTTGTCCGCTAATCAGATAAGTGAAACAATAAATTTCTTTTGTTTTCTGTTAACATTGAAGCGGCAAACAAATTGTACTGTGTACGGTGTGTCAACTTAAACTAATATTAGCCCTTGTACTTTTTCATAGACCAACGACCTGACAACAAAAAATGATATTTATATAGGCTTCTGGTTGAAAATAGCCCTGTGAGAAACTCATAGTAAAGTTCTTAAAAAGTTAATATGATTTAAAAATTCAGGGAAAAGTTCCAAAATTTCATCCAAAAAGAAGAACTCCTGTTAGCATCCTTATTCAAACCATGCAATTTCTTTTTAATATCCTGCCTTTTAAAAAATCGAAATAGAGAATCGTTAGGAACCGGAATTGAAACAAGGAATCGGAATCAGAACCGGAATCGTTCAGAATCAAACGATACCCAACCCTGTCATTAAGTGTCATGGGTTATGAGACTGCTTAATCCTTCTGTAGTACAGTGCTGTTGCACACATGTACAGAATATCACAAGATTACTAATTTTACTGACCATAATCCAATTAATGTTGTCATTTACATGTGGGTTTTTGATTGTTTATCAGTCATTTCATGATTTTGTTTCCATTAAGAGAAAAGAACAGTGAAGTTGACATTTTATTTGCTAACACTGTAATGCAGCAGTTATTCTGAAAAAAGTTAACAGTGAAAAGTTACATTACACATTGAAATTGATTTTATTTTGAAACTACAAACTGTACGGTTAAAAAAAGATGTGGATAGCTTTAATTGAGCCATGTTGTGCTATACAGGCTTGGTTTTTTGGATACCCTGGATTTTGGATTCCCTCTCCAGAAGGGAGATGGCGAGCCAACCAAATGAACATCTGGATTTAAGCTGAAGAGGACCCTATCTTCCTATCGTCTGTCGTCCTGTCGGTGTGGTAGGATTGAGAAAGACTCAGAAAGCTATAAAGGGACAGTCTTTATTTTTTTCCTTCCTTGGAAAGCAAGAGACATTATATTTTTTAAAGGGTGCAACCAATTTGAAAGAAAACAAACTGAAGACTAGCCATATTGTAAGAGTGTTTATTTTTCACGTGTGTTACTGTTAATATAGTTATAGATCAAAAACTTACCTCTGTGTGTTTTCCTCTTACTCAGGCAGTGTCTAATCTTAGTCTGTTAGACTTGTAACTTTGTAAGATTTTTGTAAGATGACGGTATCAGTACACAAATTATGTAAGTTTATTTCAAGCAGTAAAGAGTCTTTCAAAAACTGACATGACAAAAGGTCTGGCCTCAAGCAAGGGAGTCTGCTTTTCTATTTGAATGTACATGATGGTATCAATGTGCTGTCCAGTAAGGGGATAGTGGGGGGTAGATTTTGTTAGAGTTAAACAGTTCTCAAATCACTCTAAGTCATGGCTGTTACTCAGTTTTGATTGACAAGCAATTGGGATTGAAGGAACAATGTATGAACAAAAATTGTAAAAGCATAATGACATATTAGTAGTAACATTTTTTTAGCTTACTGATCAGTGGTAATCACTTATTAAACACAATCACCTCAATAAACGTACAGTGCTCTTTTGTCAGTTACACACAGTAAAGCCAGCTGACCAATACTGAAAAAGTTAATGAAGTTTAATAAAATTGCAGTGTTTTGCCTCGGACTCTCACTTTAGATTCATAACGGTCGTGACATAATGGACATAATGGACTGAGGGGCAGATTTCTGCCACAGAACCATCAGCAGGGATCCTCTTTTGAATCTAATCAAATTCAAGGGTTAAGACATATTAAATTATAACCTGCTAATATTATTAACAGATAAAAAAGCTAATTTTTCACTTGTGGGTCTGGGATTTACACATAAAATCTGAGTGTACTTGACAGTAGAAGAGAGTCTATCATCCCATTACAGAGCCTTGAGCAAGCACTCCATGTATTACCCACTATCATTCTTAAATGTTGTCTGAAGATTGAATTACTTCATCCAGGGAAGAGACTAAAAACTAATGTGAAAATTTACCAAACAGAATAGGGCACATTTGGGGTTGTGAAACCTTATTAAGCACTAAGATGTGGTGAATAGGTATGATCAATTGGGTTGGAAAAATATCAAATCTATTCATTGAGCGAGTTTTCAGCCTAGTCACAGATTTCTCTTTAAAATCAAAGGCACACTGTCAGAAAAATTAGCTCCCAAAATTAAAAAAAAAGGTAATCCCACTGCTGTTACCTCTATTGAGAGTATGTTGAGGTCAATGGTAATGACTCCAAAAAGTCACTAGATGTCACTATTCAACAAATTCTACTCACAGCTGTGAGTGTCCCTACACAATATGTTTCTAATAATACTACAAAGGAGGGGTCAGTGGTTTGTTGGTTGGTCATCATGCATATTCAAACCTCAGTCATTTTAGCTTTTCCTACATTGGTCAAGTTTAAGTGTTTCACCTATGGTTGAAATGTGTTGACTTAATGCACTTATGTCATATATTATTTACTAATAATATATTTTGATGAAATTACCAATTTTAACTTTTAAAAAAGTATTCAAAGAGTAATTCTACAGCTCCAGCTTTGAACAAAATATCAGACAATTTTTACATTTGCTCTATGCAAATGTATCATTGTTACCATTGCATGTTAAGCTTCATTGTGACTTTACTTACCACAACTCTGCTTAGACTGGAAAGACTGGCTTCTGATTGGCCCTGACATTTCAGGTAATTGCAGATACAACCTCTGATTTGTCTACGTTGCAAAAAAGATGGCATCCTCCATGTATCCGGTATCACTTAAAGGTATAACATCTGTCATCATAAATTACCTTCATTTTTGAGGGACTAGATCCGGACAGTCTCAAACAACACATTTCTCTGTGGGATAGGAAAGTCCCTGGATGTTGTAGACACATCATCCACACATACATACTGAAACACAAACCTTCACAGAGCTGCTGGGGTCTCATATAATAACATAAAGAGCAAAATAAACTATGATTTTGTGGAGAGAACCAGGGCTTTAAAACTGAAATCCCCAGTCAAAGACACATACTTATCTGTTTCTGCTCAGTGTTACTCCATTCACAACTGCAGAGTCACTAGCAGCATTAGCATTAGCCCAGCATAGCAGGTTAACATCAGAAATTTACAGACATCAAGATGAGGGTGTTCACATCGCAGTATATTCTACTGAAATTATCCTCAACCATACAAAACCAGGTCTCTATGGTGCTATATTCACCACTCATACGTGGGCACAGATATAAATCACAGATAAATAACCTGCACCAAGTCTTCTCTCAGTCAAGGCCCCAGCCTCGGGTGAAAACAAATGCTAACAATACAGAGAGCAGCCCCTATTTCATGGCATCAGTTTGTATTGCCATCATAAAGTGTCTAATGTACTTTGTCCAGTGTACAACCCAAACGCATGAGCATGCAGCTTGTAAAGTTTGAGGGAAAAAAAGGCTGGATAATACATGGCAGTATGATGTGCTTTTGAAGGACCCTTGTTGACATACTATTCATACTCATACTTCCATATGTTATTTAATGTGTGTTGAGAAATTTGTGGCATTGATAGGAATTTACATTAACGGGTAACTAACAAATTATTTATATATACACTTGTGTGACTGACAGATTATCATATACTGTAAATAAACAACTACATTACTCTTTCTTTCAGGCCTAATTGGCAGTTTGCAAACCAGCTTGCCGTGAGATTACATAGAGGGGCACGATTTCTGCCTGCTCATTTGGGGATAAACAGGAGATGATCAAGTCTGATTGTTAAATTTTGTGCTCTGTGAGGAAAAGTATCAACTGTTAAATGATCATGTACAGTTAAAGCTTTTTCAGTGTGATATCCAGATGCGTAATAATATTAAACTGGTCACTTCATTTGCTGTGCAACAAATCCTTGGACTCGGCATCTGTTCACTTCAAAAACAAACAAACAGGCAGCATTACATTGCGTTACACATATGGGTGACTGGTCTGAAAAATACTGTCATTACTGGGCCAATGGGTCTTTTATTGCCCCCTTCATTGAAAATTCCCCTAGGTTTAATTAGAACACATCAGCCACACTTGAGTTGCATCTGTGACTGCTGAGGCCCAAGGTATTCAAGCTCAGATGATCGGCTTTGCTCTGTGGCCACACAAACACATGAGAGAGGTAATGTTAGCTATTTTAGGAGACTGTGCAAATAGAAGTAGCAGTTACAGTGTATTACGTTTCATTTTATTTTGTATACAGTCAAAATGAAGTGTGTTGTTGTTCCTCTTATTCAACTCCATTTGTAATGTTTTCTTTCTACCTACCGTTAATTCTCTTTTCTTTACCAGATAAAATTTTGCTGGGTTGAAACACTGAAAAGCTGCAAAAGAGAGACGGAGGAAGAGATTTTTAACTGTTAAATTATTTGGAAACATGATAATTGTTAACTCAAATAAAGATAAGTACACTTTGAAGACCCTTTTAACTGAGTGAAACCCACCTCCATTCTTTCAAAAACATTGACATTGGATCCAATTGCAGCTGTATATTCGATGTGAAATATTCATGATAAGAATGTTGATTTAGATAGACATGTAACGTTTAGACCAAGCAAAATGATATACAAAAAAGATATTTTGGGTTTGAAATGTCATTTCAATTGATTAAAAAAACAAACAGCCCTTCAGTGAGCTATTTCCTACCTACAAGGTGCAATGATGAGTTGCGGCATCAATGGCATTGACGGACAACCCCCAACCAAAAGCTGTAGTGTTTACAGTCTAACTAGGCGCATTGTAACTGGGGATTTGACAAAAATGTTGTGTACACTTTCTGAATATGTGGATATGGATGTATGGAAAGTAGAACTTAGTTCCACCATGGCCGAAATTCACCTGTGCTGATTCATGTGGGCTTAGTACAACGGCAGTTTTGTGCGAGTGGCCTCAGGCAGCTCAGGCAATCCCTGACTGGTTGTTCATTTAGCCTATCAGCACAAAAGAATCAATAGAATCAAAAGTCAGTCATTTATGACAGTTTAAGGGATGTAGATAACTTAAGCTGAAAACTCATTTACAAACCATCACTCAGTATCCAACAATTAGGTTATCAGTATTATCAGAAAATCGCGAGCATCATTGTAGCTGTTTATGTGCTCCTTGAAATTGGGCTGGGGAGGGATTCAGCTGCAGTTTGTATTTTGTGCCTGAGATTATTGTTGCATGTATTCCTTACAGAGCCGTCCCTCCCATTTCTCTCATCAGTGAGTAAAAGCCTGTCTTGGCAGACATGCTATATGCTAGAGACAAAGACAGAGGATCATCTGTTTCACAGGTAAGTGGTTGTTTGCATTGTTTTCCTGTGTTGTGCGGTATAGATACCTGCTACTAAGACTGCCACAAAAAAAAATATTTAGCTCTAGTTTTTAGTTAGCAAAGTTTAAAAGACCTAGTTTGAATTATTTTGCTATGTCTAAACAAGCCATTGGAGATTACGTCATAATGTAATTTGTAAAATCATCCTAAAATGTAGAAGCTAAGTAAAGTCTTTCAAGCGTTGTAGTCATTTTTCTTTTAAATTAAAAACCCTACCTGTTCAGATATTTTATACTTAACTGAATATTATTTAGGCAACCTATCCTTTTTCTAAAGATTTGCTGCAATTCACAAACTGTTTCATAAACAGAGAAACCCTGAACACCAAAGAATGTATTATTTGTTTAAAAAAAACTCAAGTAAACTCAATAACTGATAAATTGTTTAGTTTGTACTGAAATTGTTGTGTTTGCACTGACACTGTAGGGATATTGCTGTCTCTTTTTGACACCTGCAATTCATAACTCTTGCAACTTGAATTTTGAAGCGCTTTTCAAATAAAGGTCTAATTGAAATAGACTTTATAACCCTTTCTTTCCCCACACATCATCACTCTGACATCAATGCTGTGTTGTCCCTAAGGTGTTCATTACATCCTTTTATAGGCAGCTTGAACAGCTGTTCCCTGTACACACCACTGTGTTCAGAGATTTATTACATGTTATCCATGTATGTTCTGCTTTGTGGTTTCGGCATTTACTGTCATGAATAATTCAGAAGACTAAAATTAAAATGAATTGTAATTGTTGCCATTTGTGTTCACTTGTGGTAACAATAAATAAAGTGCTAATACTCGTGCAGAATTTCAATTATCTGGTACATACACATACTTAGTAAAGATTAAATTAACATCACTTTATAACAATAAAATATAAATGTATGAGTTGTGCATCAACCAGTCTCTATAAGCAGATTGTGAGTGTAAACATTGGCTCTATTTTGACTACATTTCTGGTGTCTAAAGTACTGTGCCTTGCATTCGTCATCAGAGTAGTCTAGACTTTCTATGTTTCTCTGAATGTTGTTATAAAAAATGGAAAAGGCATAAAATTGTAGCATTTATGTAAAACATACATCATCCATTTGTAAGTCAATATATCAGTTCAATGAAATTACATCCAATGCAAATCTGCACTTACATGCAGCATACAATGTGGTCAAAGAGCTCATTGATGGCTACTGCAGTGTCTAGTCGAGCCATAAACGAGCACAGATAAAGCATTCTTGGCCATGAAATATTGAACCACTTACCTTAATAACCAATGGCTACTCCAGATGAATTATCTGTTGCTATAAGAGGCTAAATCAGTGAAACAGGCTGCTTTAAAATGACTTCTGCATAAAATTGATCAAAACGTCTTCTATATCTGTGTGATATTTCAGGTTTGAGTAGACCATGGACAACAGAAGCTTGGGATTGCTTGAAGATGTCAACGCTACACTCCAGGATGGACTTCACTCCTGTAATACACTGAGAAACCAGGCCTCCCGAATTTTCCTGTATGCCTTCCTCTCTGTTGGCATCATCTGCACTGTAGTGGGAAACTTCCTGGTGGTCTTGTCCATTGCCTACTTCAAGCAGTTGCAGTCGCCCACCAACTCTTTCGTCATGTCTCTTGCTGTGGCTGACTGCCTTGTTGGACTAATAGTGATGCCATATAGTATGATTCGGACCGTGGAGGGATGCTGGTTCTTTGGCATGGTTTTTTGTCGGCTTCATTCGAGCTTGGATGTCATGCTCTGCACCGCCTCCATATTTCATCTCAGCTGCATTGCCTTTGACCGATACTACGCTGTCTGCAACCCGCTTGTGTACTCTTTAAAGATGTCCCAGAGTCGAGTAGCTCTCCTTATTGTTGTGTGTTGGGCTGTTCCCATGCTTATTTCCTTTGGCCCTATAATGCTAAATCTCCATATTGCTGGTGTTAACATCCTGCTCCCTGAAGATGTATGTGTGTTTTTGGTTAACCGTATTTACGCTGTCATGGCTTCCTTGGTAGCCTTCTACTTGCCAATGGCTACCATGCTAGTAGCCTACTGGAAGATCTTCAAAGCTGCCAAAAGGCAGGCCATGCAGATCAGTGCCATGGAGAGTCAGATGGCTGCTGGAGTGGGCAAAGACTCAAGCAAGAAACAAAGGCACCGTAACGCTATGAGGAGGGAAAAGAAGGCAGCTAAAACTTTGGGTATCATCATGGGAGTTTTCCTCCTCTTTTGGATGCCCTTCTTTACTGTCAACATTGTAGATCCCTTCATTGACTACAGTACAGAGGTGGTCATCTGGGACATATTCTTGTGGCTTGGATATATCAACTCATCTCTTAATCCCTTCCTGTATGGCTTCTTCAATCGTTCCTTCCGTAGGGCGTTTCTCATGTTTATAGGTTGCAGGGTCTGCCTGCACAGGTCCTCTCCCGGGATGGAGCTGTCGCACACTAAGAAAGAGGCAAATGATAGAGAAGATAAGCGCTAAACTAAGAATTGGATTTGTGCTTTTGAGTAGGCACAGGATTGCTATGGGGTGGTAAGAGCCATATACTGTATATAAACCTACTTTCATTCCTTGGCTTTTAACCCAGCATGAATGGATTGGATATCTGTGTGTAACAGGACAGGACTTAAAAAATGAATGAGGTGGTCTGGACTTTCAAGGAAACTTCCCCAGTGAAGCAAGTTTGACAGTGATTTGTTTGACATAAAGTCACTGGCTCATGCATATAAGTCTCATGTGTATTTACGTTATTCGAAAGTAGTTTCATGGATCTTTTTCTAATAACACTAAAGTATCCAAGGGGATGTCAGAGCAAGTCTGTCCAGGAAATTTCAGCATCTGGAAGAAAAAGTTTCAAGTGTTAAAGGGGACCAACCACCGCCAACTATTTGATGTGAGACTCAAACAAGAAGTGGGAGGTTTGGAAGGACTGAAGAAGCCATTTCAAGGGTGAATTTGGTGCTCCAGAGGATTAAACTCAGGTACAGATCTCATGTTTACCTTTGATTCTGCTCATCTTTATGACTTTGACTCAGTGGACCATATCAAACTTGACAGTTATGATTTACACACGACCTGATCTGGCTGTATCAACCAGCTGTTTTCAAGGGCATATCTAACCCTCATTAGTAAAACTGAAAGTCTGACAGGTTTTTTGACTCTTCCATTGGGCAGTAAAATGACTGAGGAGGAGTTGCCAGATGTAAGATGCCAAACTCGAGGCAAACTATGCAGTATATATAGTCTGTATTGGTTTGTGTCAGTATGTACACTAACAATCTTTCAATTATTTGAGGAGGAATGCACCAACTCTGATTTCATTTTAGAAATGCTTGTTAAAGTAGCTCATTTGTCACTCATATGACCCCTTAAGCAGATGAATGATTAACTCTTTGTGTTGTTTCTTGGATCCATTCATGTTTGTTAGTATCTAAAAACTTCTTTATCCCCACATATACATGGCTTAAAACTTTGGTTTTTCCCTCAAATTTGATTAATAGTGATAGATCTGTCTACATAACCCCAGGCTATCTTATAACAAGCTGAGGATTGTGTGTCCATGGTACCGTTCCAATCATTTTTTTCTGTACAAAACAAAACAAAAAGATTCAGTTTGGTTGAGCATTGCTCTCCAGTTTGCTATAAGATTTGAGAACGTACGAGAGGAACCTTGAAACTCTGTATACTGTATTTTCTTATGTTGCTTCACTCTTGAACCTCTTGTACACTCCTTAGAGTAATTATAGAGATATCCACTGCCCACAGCTCTGAGCAAACTTGTCTTTATCAAGATATTCAAGATCTGGACATTAATCTGCAGTCTCTTCATAAACTCCAAGATATGGATAGATGTGATCAAGAAGGTAACAATTAAACACAATTAGGAGTTTAAGGATGAGGCTGTGTCTTTGGATGTTTTTAAATTTCTGAAAGTGAAAACGTTGAAGAATTTGATGGCTTCAGTTTCTCAAAAGCTGAGTAAATGGTCAGTTTTCTTCTTCATAGAGCAACCTGGAAGAAATATGAAGAAATGTCTCAAAGTGTTATTTTTCAGGCCTTAAAGGGGGCATTTGAACCAGGACAACAAGCTACTCTCTCTTTTTCTTTTATTCTTTCTTTTCCTGTTCTGGACATGGTCACAAAATGAATTTCAATCATTTATTTTTAGCTTGTTTTAACCTTGATAGGAAAGATAGGAAAGTACCAGTATAACAATAATACATACATACTTAATTTGTGTTTGCCTCTTTCTTTGAATGCAAGTTTTCTCTTCTTGCTACTGAATGCATGTATTCATTTGTTTCCATTTAGGGAGTGTGTCGGGTACAATACCTGAATCAGTGGTGACATCTGCTGGACAGTTTTTGGCTACAAATCCAATTTCAGTTTTGCTGCCTGTGATTAAACTTAGTTATAAGTTCAACTTGGTTTTACTCCATTTTATTTAAATTTTTTTATTATTTTTTTTTACATTTACATTAACAAACAAACATAACATTAAAAATACAAAGAAAAAAAAACATGTTTATTTCACATCAACTCACCTGGCAATGCAACCCACAGAATGTTGAGCCAGTACAGGCTCAAGGACTTATATTCATACAAGTTTTTTTTCTTTTTTTTATATATATCAGTGCCAAGTTATACTGGTATATCCAACAGTTTAAATAAATAATATGCAGCATCTTGATTACAAGCTGGCCCGTGTCTTTTCAATGCATTGTCAAAATAGATAAAAGACAAATAATTTTAAAAAGTCAAAATTCATTCTGCAAAGTAGCATTTCCTTCAACCCAGACATCTCACGAGTGGAAAAACTTTGCTTAAGGTTTTCAGACATTTTGTACCATTCATTACAACTGTTTTTTTTGTTGTTGTTTTTTGTCTATTTCACTTTATATTAGATGAAGATTGAAAAAGGAAGTATCTAACACCCGAGTTATCCCCCAGGCATCATTAGGCTTAGGCTATCCAAAAGTCATGGCCACCTCGTTGATGCAAATTTTAAAGCAATAAGTAAAGGGCTTTAAACCATGGATGCATTAAATGACAGCACTAAAAGTCAATCCCAGGAATTGTGTCCTCAGCCAAAATGTGACTTTATGCAGCTCATAAGATGCTTGATCTAAACAAGCATAGTGCGAATAAATGATCACGAAAAAGTTTGTTTTGTTTGCGCTGGGATCAAGAGATACTTCTGGGACCGCCGCTTTTATTCAGCTTTGATTCAGAGATATTTTATGAGCACAAAATCCCTTCTGATCATAGTTAGTCTTGAATTGTGTTTCAGTACAATCCTTCAAAATAAATAGAAGATGGTTTCTTAGTGCTCTAAATGTCAGTCTCTTTTAGGCCATAGCAGTCTGCCAGATCATAGAACTGATAACCACTCTGCTCACAGGAGTTGTAAATCCCCATAGAGACCGTGTCTACTACATCAATCCGTCCCACTGCAGGTGTGCTGCTTTTTCCTGCCCTTCCTTTGATTTTATTTGACAGGTTGTTAACTTTCTCTTTCAACTGAAAAGAGGACTTTTGTAGAGGTGGAAAGAGACTCCATCTTTTGAAACCCAGTGAGCGCCCTTTCCCCTTGTGAAACAAAGGGCTGCCGAAGGATTCGTGCACGGTGTAGCTGGGTTTGTAGTCTCCTGTCTGATCCGTTGTCATTCCTTTGACAGCTGTCCGCCACCTCTGGTCATAAAAGCGCCGCAGGACTCTCTGTCTTCTGTGGCACTGGCACTTGAGGAGTCGGGTGAAAGCACGCTGGAACTCTTTGCTGGAGCAGGGGTAGATCATGGGGTTGATGCAGCTGTTAAAGTAGCCGAGCCAGAAGATCACCTTAAAGACAGTTTCAGATGGCTTCAGCGCTGGGAAGAAGGCACCTGGAGGAAGATAAAGATGGTCAGTGAGTAAACTTTTATGAACTTTTAGGACAGGAGTATGCTCAATTTGGTTATTCATGGTCGTTTTTACACATTAAACTTGTAAAATTATAGCAGGGGTAACACTCTTTCATAACAGTGTATATGTGTTTTTTCAGCCATGATGTAAATTAAGTTTGGATACTAATGAGTTATTAATTTGAAATCATAAAAAAACAACATGAAACTCTAGATCTTCATCTTTTCTCCCAACAGCTTGGTAAATACATTAAAAAACTGTGCATGTACTGCTGTGTTAAGACATTAGCAATAGTGACACATTTTTCATCCCTCAGCATCCACAGTACTGTTTTTGTGATGATAAATTGTTCTGTAGTAGCTGTTTGGTTGTGTTTATTTATGAGAAAATGAGAGTTTCTGACATTTTGTAGACTTTTATTTATGAGGCAGTTTATTGGGGAAACAATATCTCCATGCACAAAACTTGTTTCAGTCCTTGCAAGTGGAGTATGTGATGTTTAAAATGGTGCTAAGAGTTAAATGATACTCTGAGGGGTTGTTAATGACACACAAATCAACATATAAACACATACTTGAAATTACCATTAGATTTAACATAGTGGATGGATTATGACCTTGGTCTCGTTCAGGGATTGCCAGATTTAAGTAAAGCAGCTCTTTGGGGTGTGGCTTAAAGCCTCCTCTTTGTTATTAGTATTGGTAAAATGGAGACCCAGCCTTAAACACCTTTTGCCAGTTTTTTAGGATTATGGCGTCCTAAGATTGAGCATTTAACCCTTTTTTGTAGGACTTTGTTTTGGCTATTTAGAAAGTGAAATAAAACCTGTTGAAGGCTTTTTATATTTACAGATTAGTAAAAACTTATATCTGAGTTAAAATACTTATTTCTTCTGATTTCATGAAAGTTTTAATATTGCCTTAAGTGTTTTTTTTTTCCATGGATATTGCCTCATAACTTTTTATGTGTCTTTGTGTCCACAGGCTTGGATTTAACAGTGTTGACCCTGGACACAGAGGCAACATATCACAGTGCTAATGTCAGTCCCTGGGCTCAGAAGTGTATTTTAACTTGATTTGGTTTGTATATTGTAGAGAGCTGTAGAAAATGGCCTGTTTGTGACTCTAGAGGTGCTTTTATGTAGTTTTGGCATAAATCCTTCTCACTGATGCAAGCAGCAGATTTGTGCTGTCCATCAACTCTGTGACAAAATCGAATGATAAGCAGAATTCTCAATTTACTTTTGACTTTTCTTCTTTATTCTCATAAAGAACAACATTACTCATCCCTTTTTGTTGAAATGACTCATAAACTCACCAGCTCTGGTTCAACTCGTTAATGATTAATAAAGGGTAGATTAAAGGCAGTGATAGTTTCCATTGATTCTTCCTACCGAAATGACATCATTTAGAAATTGAACTGAGATGGTGAAGTGAAATGATTCACCTCTCTGACGCAGTCCAACAACACCATGGCAACAAGTCATATCATTAAGCAGGGTTGCTGTTCCTTTGAGATAACAGTCTCCTTTTAGGCCTGAGTTCAGCGAGATGATTGTCGTTTTAATATTTTCTTGGTTTTTCTAAATTTACATTGGCTCATGTACAAGTCCTTGAGCCAAGACTATGAGGACTTGTCCAATTTCTCAGACTAAATTTTGTAATGGCTCTTTGGTGAGAGCCGAGAGAACCCTGATCAGTTCTCAGCATTTAACTTTACATGCGAAGGTTATCATGTGATATCCTGCCACAAAGGAACAAAGTGAAGCTCTGTTTGCTCAGTGTGTTTGCTTTGGTGGCACAAAGTTTTATATTGAATACAAATAAAAACGATGAACTAGAACATCGCTGGTTTTTGCCTAAGAAAATGGGATATATTAACATTTAGAAAGTAAGACTTCTATTTCCATGAAAGTATGAAACACCTAAAACTCAATATCATATTAAGTTCACATGAGATTGAAAAAGGTTGATTATCCAGAAAAAAGGAAGAAAAAAAAACACTTTTCTGCAGTATGTTTCCATGCAAACATGGTTGCTCTTGATGTTGTATCAGTTAAACTGAATGTCAGACAGTCATCAAGTGCATTTTGAAAAAGCCACCTCTGTTTATTCCATCATTTTCTGGCAATAAAAAACACATTCATGAGTCTGATGCACTAATTTAGGTGAACGGTGTTAGAGCGCTCTCAGTGGAGCTTGAAATGAGTCAGACTACTCTGTCTAAATATGCATCATCACACAGAAAGGGTCTAAATGGCACAAAAGGCGCAAAGAGTACATCTGCCTCTCAACAAAAGGTTACTCATTAATGATGTCTGCAATGTGCCAACATCTATCTATCTTACTAAATGGAAATGGCTGAGTAGCAGTAAAAATTGGGGGTTCAGACTGCGCCACACTCTACAAACAAACATGGAAGAAACAAGGATAAACACAAAAAGAATGAGCTTCAGTCCAGTGACGTTTAGAGGTCTATAACTTAAGATAAGGCTAAATAATAAAACAGCAGTACATAAACCTGCAATTGTCAGTGTTCTAACAACTCAAGAGGAGATGTAACCACAATAGTTACTGAGATAAGTGTAGGCAAAAATTGAAGTGATGGCCTGTTCCAACATAGCTCAACAGTTTAGTTGGAAAAACAAGTAGCCTGCTCCTTCTAACCAAGCAAAGGGCCAATCAGGTGTAAGTTATTATAGGGGGCCCTCAGGAGGGCCAATCAATTTTCAGCGAGGGACCCACACCCACTCCACCACCATGTGTGTTGAGTGTTTTGAATTGTTCTGATGAACTGCGTTTGTTTAACCCCTTCAAAGGAACTCAGAGTTTCGTACTGTAGACTTCTGGTATCAAATAAACTTGCCCTTTCTCCTTCCATCCAGTGAATGAAACAACCAGCAGCCCTCAGTTAATTATTTTCTTGAACTTACACTCTCTCCCCCTCAGGTCCTATTCCAATAATGTGATTGACTTCATTTGGAGGTGCAACAGATTATTTATAGAGTGCTGTGTCCTCTACCTGACAAAGATTAGTCATATTTTCATTGTGACTTTGGAGTTAAATCATGAGAAATACATGTAGATTACATTCATGTGGTGTATTGTGAATACAGTTCCTTTTATGTACATGCAGCTTTATATGCAAATTGCACTCCTCAGTTTGATTTATGTCCAGGCATAATGTCCTCCCCACTGAAAGGCCTTTCAACCAAAGGATTTCCTCAGTCATTACTCATCTACACTCTTACATCTAATCCCTTTAGTGATCGGGTAAAAACTATCTTCAACATACTCCAACATTTTCCATCTGAAGAGAGCTTGTTTATCCAGACTTACAGGTAGCTCATTGTCATGTAGCAGGTCTAATGAGGGCTTGTTTGCCAATTAACATTTAAGGGAGTAGCCTTGATAAACAAAATACACTGTCTTTGCACCTTTTCTTAATGAAATGTGAGACAAGTCCACCAAGAACAGGTAGCCCAGCTCATATTTGTAACAGGCAGTTGTTTTTTAAGAGCTCATTAGTGGAGAATGTCAGAGTATTATGACTCCTCTATGAGAAATCTGATACAAGCCATCTGAACAAATAGACTCTCAGGAAAAAAATGGCAGACATGAAAACAAGCCATGTTAGTAGTCACGTTGCAGCTTTGACCTTTTCTGACCAAATGAAAATGTTTTATTAAATTCTCACAGCCTCAGTTGGGATCCATTTCCTGTTCAGCCCTTAATATAATCAATTAATCAAATCGAGTAGTGTTAATTTCAGCGGTTTCCTGCAATGCTTTAATGACTGTGCAGGTTTTTTCATGATGCAAGTTATCTCAAGTTGTGTTATTATGTATTGAATGCTGTGCTTTCCCTGAAGCCTGTCTGTTGTAATGTGAAATCTATGGCGTTGAGCTGGTGCTGCAGGCTGTTCAAGGCTCACTTGTTGTGACGCAAATGCATAAAACCCAATTACTTAAATAAATAATAAATCTACTGGCAAACATTAATAAAAACACTTAGCCTCCCACGCACGACTTAATTTAAACGTTATAACTTCACGTGTGCAATCCCACATATAAACTGGTTTCTATGAGGCTTTAGTATTTGCAGAAAAAATTGGAATATACTTTGACGGGGAGCATTTTGTTCAAAAAAGGGAACAGAAATAAGACATACCCATTGGCAGAAAGAAGAAAAAAGGCAGCCAACACAAGATGAACATCCCCACAACGATAGCGAGGGTTTTTGCAGCTTTTTTCTCCTTGGAGAACTTGAGTAGCCGCACAGACAGTGAACTTCTAAACGGGTGGTTTTTGCTACTTTTCGCGCTGGCCGTGCGCGCATCCTCCAACACGCTACGGCAGTGAATCCGGAGCACCACCTCCATTGACTTATTCCTCTCCCGTTTTACGCCCGCTTCCAGGCTTTTAGTAGTCCTACGTGCCACCACATAGACTCTAAAGTACATGAAGAGAATGACCATGAGCGGGAGGTAGAAAGAGAAGAGGGAGGAGAAGAGCGCATAGCCTGGCTCCTCCGTGATCATGCAGATGCTGTCGTCCACAGGCGGGGGTTCTTTCCATCCAAGGAGCGGACCGACAGAAATAACCGTGGATAACACCCAAACAAGGAGCAGAATAGCCACAGCTTTCTTCTCTGTCATAATACTTGGGTATTTCAGACAGTATTTGACCCCTATGTACCGGTCCACGGAGATGATGCAGAGGCTGAGGATGGATGCGGTGCAGCAGAGCACATCCACGGCTGCCCAGATGTTGCAGAAAACCCGGCCAAACACCCAGCATCCCAGCACCTCCAGAGAGGCAGAGAAAGGCAGCACGATTATGCTCAACAGCAAGTCTGCCATGGCTAGGTTCACAATGAAGAAGTTTGTCACAGTCTGCAAATGCTTATTGCACACCACAGACAGGATGACCAAAATGTTCCCAACAATTGCAACCAAAATAAAAACAGAAAGAAAGACCCCGACCCCGACAGCATGTGTGTCCATAGTGAAGTTCTTGCAGGTCGTGATACTGTCGTTTGGAGATGTTTGGTCCAAGACAGATCCGTTGAAAGCTTCAGTAAAATAGATCCCATAGTTGCTTTCGTTCCTCAAGTTAGAGTCTGTCATTTTGAAACGCCATAAAGAGAACTTTAGAGTTTTATTTCTGAACAAAGCAGCGATTCCGGCATTGTTTTCCGTTTCTTTCAGCCTGTCTTTGCGGGAAGAGAGTCAGGCGCGCACGCTCGCTGACAGACCTGTCACACTTTGAACGAGGGATACTTGAAGGAGGAGAAAAAAAGTCCATAACCTACAGAGAGAGCATGTAAGATTAGGAAGCTGCTCGCTGAAATACAAACATTTTCCCGGTGAGTTTGCCTCAGTATGGGCTAAAATGATCTGTTGAAGAGGAAAACAATTTTTGAGAAATTTGGATTCATGTAGCTCCATTTTCACGCATTTCTTCCCTGCTGTGGCTGTCCATTGACGGCATCCTTAGTAGCTACGTGATCACAGAGTGAGCTGGAACAGCAGGTCTGAACCCACAGCTCCACCCCCATTTCATAGATGTACTGTTGTGTACATCAGCTGCACATGAGAGTTCTACTTCCAGTCATGTCCCCACTTTTACAAAAAAGAAAAACTTAATTCAATCGAAACAAGAATTCAACAAAAAAAAGGAGAGGTATTCTTTTATAGCTGTGCGTCCTGGTTGGACATGTGAGTTTTGAAAACAGTTTTGACAGTTCATAAGTTGTCAAGACACAGACAGGGACAAGAAACAGCAAACTTGAAGTAAAATGGAAACTTGTAACTAGAAAATTAATGCCTCCAAAGAGGTGAACTGAATAATATCCTATTTTGTTTTCAAACTTTGTGCATCAAACTCCAATAATGTGTCCAACAGAGTACCTAAAATCTAAAAAAACGCAATTTCTTTGAGTTTTAAGTCATTCTGAACCATCTATGTCCCCCTGTTTTTAATGTATTCCTGTGTCTTTGTTTTATTGTTCGCGTTAATCGTCTGTTTTTTATCGTTGTTTCATTATTTCTGTACAGCACTTTGGTCAGCGTTTTGTTGTTTTTTAATGTGCTTTACACATAAACCTGGATTGGATTGGATTCTGTTATAAATTGGCACTTTCTGCGTGATAAAAACACAAAGACGGTGTTAATCGTACAGCCAAACATTGTATATCTGGACAGAGGTGCTGGAAAACTTATTGCAGCAACAATCAAAAAGGACCTTATGAGGGAATACCAGCTCCTAAAATAAAATGTTACTGTATAATAGTATATAATGGGAAAACAGCATGACATAATATGATAGAACCCAAAACAATACAATATCATACAATTAGGTGCAATATGATACACTTTGGACCTAAGTGCTGCAAACAACAATCCACATGTACCACTCCATTAAAACCCACAAAGGCCATACATTGCACATTACATTTATTGCAACCATAATCTGCTGAACTTTCCATTCATGCATGCTGCTTTACGATAATGGAAGCAACACAGAAAATCAGAAGGAAGAAAGAGAGGTCTAAATTGGCTACCCCAAACGACCCCTGATCCATCTTACTAAGATAACACAAAGCAGCATCAGTCAGATTATCCAAACAGCCTGGGGTGACAACAACAAGCCAGCTCAGACTACCACAGTAAACTACTGAGTGCCTTGGGGCAAGGCTGTGAAGTTTCCCAGGGACACTGCAGCTGCCATCCCCAGGCTGTGTGTGCATAGCTTCAGTGGAGGGACAGGCCTGTGCAAACCACTAGGGAGCCCAGAGGAGAGGAGAGGTCAAGGGGCAGAGTCACAGAGCGGACAAACAAGGCCTGCATGGGAAAACATCAATCAAGTTAGGAAAATTACCACTCCATCTGCACATAAAGAAGGGAAAAGTACTCTGAAATATTATGGCAGCTATAATGGTCTCTCTTCTTTATGGAAAAGCATCACTTCTGCTGAGATGAGTCCAATGTTGTACGTATTTCACTGATAGTTCCCTTCTTATTATGGTTTGCTCTTTATTTTTGATTGTTTGAATTTTAATGAGCTTGTGAAAAAAAGAAAAAAAAATCTTAGTAACACTTTGCAGTTCTTGCAAATTGACCTGATCATTATTCTGTGTCTGAAGTTAGTTTAAAAAAATTATATGCAGTCTTGATGGGTTGCCATCCATATTTTAAAGACATAACAGTCTGGACTGAAAAGTTCACCTCAGCATCAGCATGAGAGAACTGAACTAACAAATAATCTAATTAATGAAAAACATTACAATTCATGTGAGTGCACATGACAGATTGATTTCTACTATCAGCATTTGTCCAGGCAGTTTGTAAAACAGTAAAGCCTATCTTAACTCAATTCAACTTTAACCATACAGCACCCTGATCTCACGATGATGCTGATGACACTTGAGAAAAAATGAGAAAACTTCACCTTTCCTAGAAATTAAATGTTGATCTGAGAACACTAATACTGAACTATTTGCGAAAGCATTCTTCAATGCTTTCTTTTTTCTAAAAGAGCTCTCGTGTAGTGTTGACTTTGGCAGTCCCTGTGTATAAAAGAGACTCCACTTCTTTTTCAGTATCAATTTTCTGTTTAAACTCTGCTCTTTGCAGGATCTGTGCCCATACTTGTTTTTAAGATAACATCTATTCTGACGGCACACAGACTTTTTGTGGCTCTTAAACGTCAACTTTATCTTACAGCTGACAGATTGCTAGGTTGGAAAGATTGACAGGTTGCTCAGTAAGAGTAATTTTGTTGATAAAACTTGGGTCATAGTTGTGTCTTTATAAGAGACAGATATTTTAAGTATGGATTCTGCATCCCTCTGTCACAGGCCATAATGAGCAACTCACTGCTTCGTTTCAGTTGTACTTGGAAGTTGGAAATTCCAAGCTCCTAGGCGAAAATTAATCTGCAAAGCCACCTGTAGTCGGATTTTAGACTCGGAAAGTCGGACGAGATTAATCAACAGTAAAGAGTAACAGTAAAAGTTCTTGTAATGTATTATTTATTAGCACTTGTACTGCCCAATGTCCAACTGTGAACACAGTGCTATAGTGTTTGTATAGTAAAGTACTGTGTTGTGCGTTGTTTACGACTGGTATAGCTTACAACAACTGGCAATGGCTAACAATTCTAACAACGACTGACAACGGCTAATGACAATTGACATTTCTGCGCTCAGCTTCAATCGATAATGTTAAAAAGCACAAACCAAGCCAGAAACCTTGGTGTTGTCATGGACTCAGACCTGAATCTTAACAGCCACATAAAGACAATTACAAAGTCAGCCTACTATCACCTGAAGAATATATCAAGGGTCAAAGGACTGATGACCCAGCAGGATTTGGAAAAGCTTGTCCATGCATTTATCTTCAGCAGACTTGACTACTGTAACAGTGTCTTCACAGGTCTCCCCAAAAAATCCATCAGACAGCTCCAACTGATTCAGAATGCTGCTGCTCGAGTCCTCACTAAGACCAAGAAAGTAGATCATATCACCCCAGTTCTCAGATCCTTACACTGGCTTCCCGTCTGTCAAAGAATTGATTTTAAGATACTATTGCTGGTTTATAAAGCACTGAATGGATCAGGACCAAAATACATTTCTGATATGCTGATACGTTACGAACCATCCAGACCGCTCAGATCATCAGGAGCAGGTCTGCTCTCTGTCCCCAGAGTCAGAACTAAACGTGGAGAAGCAGCTTTTAGTTTTTATGCTCCTCATATCTGGAACAAACTCCCTGAAAACTGTAGGTCTGCTGAAACTCTCAGCTCTTTTAAATCACAGCTGAAAACGCATATGTTTGCTGTGGCCTATCATTAAATCAAACCTGAGGCCATTAAACCACAATCTTCATCATCTGCCTGTCTTGATCTTTTTTTTTTTTTCTATCTCTCCAATCTAACCTTTGTTTTCTTTTATTTCCAATCTTATTTTAGCTTTGAATGTAACTTTTAATCTGTTAAATGTCTTTTACGCTGTTTTTACTTTTTAAATTGTGTTGAATGTTTTGCCTGCTTGTTTCATGTAAAGCACCTTGAATTGCCCTGCTGCTGAAATGTGCTATACAAATAAACTTGACTTGACTTGACAATTGACATTTGTAAACAGCGGCAAACTGTAGTTGGCCATCTTGGTTTTCCAACTTGTTAACTGGACCACCATCAACTCAGGTGTAACATCATTCCCAGCTCTGACTTCCAAGGTAACTGGAACGCATTTACCTATCTTTCATGTACTATACACATCCATATTGCCTATTTGAGTTTTAAAAATCCTATACCATACCTCCTGAGAAGGGGAGAGGACAAACATAGGTTATTTTCCTACTGATTGTCTGGTTTCCTTTGCTGGGTTATATACAGGAATCGTTATTTAACTGACACTTTTTCATGACCAGTAGCCGACCAGGAAGCAAGTCAACTAAGGATGGAAGCAGAACAAATGCAACCATGGCTACGACAGTAAATATGAAGCATGAGTTCAGACTGACATTGAAAAGATAAAACCTATCATACATGGTGAAACCCACAAGTGTTTTTACGCATCTTCAGTAAGATATACCACAACCAAAACAACAAGGGAAGGAATTTAAGTCTTCTTGTGTGTGGTGTGCAGTGTTAACTACATTATCTCACACTACAGACTAAGGAACTATAGCATTTAACCTGTCACCACATGTGTGGGGTCTCTGACGTTTTCATGACAAGTTGAGATTTTTTTAAATCTCTTAGTTGTTTGCCAGGCTGCAGTTGGTTGACATGGCCTCTTTTTTCCCTGCGAGAAGCTAATCAGACCCAAGACTGTTTTTTAACCTGTCTGTAAACACGTTTACTGTTTATGTAATGATAGTTTTTGTCAATATGAGTGTGTATGGGACTTTTTGAGACTGTCTCAAGTGGGCATTTGAAGATCTTCAGTTTTCAGCTCTTGTGGATTAGCTCTGTGAGTATCCTTTTATGGACTTTTTGTGAGTTTAAACTTCCAGGATACCTGTTGGTGTTCTTGTCTAAATAACACAACTGACAGCCTCTATTCACAGAAAGAGAACTGACACTCAAAAGTAAAATCTTACAAAATGTCTGACTGCCAAACAGGACTTTAGTGTAAGCAAACATGAAGGATGACAGGCAGGAAGAATTGGTGACAGTCAACAAAGTGCTTGCTCGGCTGTCTTCAGGGTTACCTCGGCACAGCAGGATATTAGATTGTAAATATTGAAGGTGTTTATCATCAGAGTGGCAAAAACACCCTTCAGAGCAAATAGGGGAAAGTAAAAACTCTCTTAAAATACCTCACACCACAAAGGAACCTTTGAATAATCTGGACTTGGCTTACTTTTGAAAAGGGGGAGTCGAGCCCAAAATGGACTTGGAACATCTTGTTGTGTTTACCACCCATAAATCAGAGGCTTAATAACTCTATTTGAATTTATTCCTCAGGACTTATAAATATCCATCCCCACAGAACAAATGACAGAAAGACAGATAGAGTTTAGCTATGAGCTCACAGTTTATGATATATTGGAGACAGTGCTCTGACAGGTATCAGCACTTCTGTTTCTAGTCACAGTGAGTCTGCTCAGCTGTCAGAGCACATCCTCATTATTGGACTCATATAAGAAGAAGCCACAACCTCATCCAGCCCAGCTGCTCTTCTCAATGAGAGGGTTCAACTCAGTCATGCAGATCCAACTCCAGGCCAGACCAGTGAGGGGGGCAGGAGGTTTTGAAGGGGCACACCATTAGCCTGTCAAAAAACAAGAACGGTGCAGATTACAATATATGGGATGAGCACTTGGAGGTCACTAATGGTGAATTATTCTCTGATTATTCTCTCATTTAATGACAGTTTTACTTTGAACACATCACATTATCACTGTATTCTCTTTTTGAGGTGATAACGCAAACTTGTCAGCTTTTGATTCAAAACTATAACTCATAGAAGGTCATGACAAATTCCATTTGCACTTTTATATCATCTGTTGTTATGTGAAAGTTGGATACTCCTAGTATTAGTAGTCTCTTTCTTTCCTCAAATTTCACATTTAATTGGTTGTATGACCAATTTATAGTTTTGTAAGACAGGGTTTGCTATAAGCCTAATTACATTTCTGCTCTCTGGGCAGGAAGGTCATATCTTAGATACAGATATCTGAAATACATACAGGCGTGCTTTAGATGAAGCAAACTGTTTTCATCTTCTGTTTCTGACATTTTGTCCAGAAATAGTTACAAAGAATTGAACAAAAGTTGTAATTCCCCCCATTTTGTTAATGTGACAATCACATTCATGGTCTATTTGTGCCAGGAATAACATGCAAATCACAGAAAAGTGGGCATGTTGAAGTGCTGTGCAAGCTGCGCCAGAGCCACAGCCTGTGTGACGGCTCTAATCTGCTGACATGGACATAAAGATAAATAGAAAGAGGTTCAGCGGCACACTCACCACTCAGGTGTGCAATGTGATCACAAACAGCTACATAAAACATTTTACCCCTTTTTCCCCAGAGTGCTTGATTTATTGATAGGGTGTTGAATGAGATGCCTTTTAAAAAATACAAATGGCCTTTGCGTCCTTAAAGACCAGACTAAAGGGATGCTTAATTGGCTGTCGAGCTGCTGTTGAAGAGTATCACAAGGAAGGAGGACATGTGTCAGTTCTCCCTCTCGCCTTCTTTCTCCCTGCCCTCAGACTCACAGTATGGTAATCTGTCCTAGCCTGACTGCATGCCATCTTATCAGTCTTCAGCAGAGTGCTGGGTTTCAGTCGGTCACAAGTGGTGTTGTGCTTTGATATTACTTCATACATGAGTGTTCAAAGACTCAAACTGAAAAAGGCAAAAGGTCAAAACATTGTGTACTGCATCTTTGCGTTTCACCTTTTGTAGTCAAGATTAAAAATCAGTGTGTGCAGAGGTGCGGAATAAAATGTAGACATCACTTTTGTGCTTTGAATTGAAGCAAAAAGAACGTCCTCCTCTCACCCTCTGCACACCTGAATTATTCCATATTCTTTAACCTTTCTTGCATATAAAAACTGTGGGTATATACCTTGTACAAAAGAGCACTCTTTTCCGACAGGAGAGGTACGTCTATTGCAATTTTGTTTTCCCTGTATGGGAAAAGATGAATGTAGCACATCATGTACCACATAATGAGGGTGCTGTCATCTCTGGCTTTCATTTTAATCCTTTTAAGCCAGGATGTGCATATTAAGTCAGAGCACTCAAACCTTTTAATCGGAGTTCAAACACAACTAATATCTGTGAAGACTAACTTTTTAACCTTAAGGATATTCAATTCATCAGGAAGTCTCTCCATGAACAAATCTGTGTGCTTTCTTCGATTTTATAGAGCATTTTGTGAACCTGGTGTTAATGAATGATTGAAAACAGTGTCAAATGAGGACCTGGTTATCATTACAGCTATGGAATGCAAATCATTCTGAGACCGCCAGTTTCAGCTGGCATATTCACAGATTATTCTGTTTGTTTAAGAGTGGTAGGGGCCATGGCACTGGACCTGAAAAAGACCAGAGAACCACAACAGAGACTCAGCATTAATTGAAATGATATGTGTCAAGAATATGAGACACCCCTAGGAAGTCAAAGTGGAAACCTCAGAGATTTAAAAGAAACCACTGAACATGCATCAAAAATCCAAGTGGCAAGCCCCTAATCCTTAACCCTTACTGGCTTTTTATTTTGTTAGAGGTGGGACTTAATCAACGGTTGTGGCCATGTTACAACAGGCTTCGACTATTTCTCCTATCACCTATATCTAACTCATTCCCTTCTTTTAGTAGCAGGTCTAAAAATGTAATCTATACAGTAAGGCTCAATAGTTTATTTATCTATGTCTGCACATGTACAGCTGCAACTCCTGCAAAAGTCAGGGCCCCAGTTTGGGCACCTAAACAGCACCTAAGGCTCCAGGATGAGCTGGTCCTTTAAGTGTTCTATAATGTTTTAATATTACAGCCTGTTACAGCAAGCTGGTTATTTATACCACTTGAAAACCTTGTGCCAATTACACCACTTTTTGCACCAAAAAAGTTGATATATAAAACATTTTCGAATTACAAGTCAAAAGTTGGCTGTCCACATTCAAAATGCATGTTTGATAATCTACAATATATACTGAATTATAATGCAAAGGAACTTTGGGTTTTAAAGCTTTTACTGATATTCACATACCCACACAGACTCATTCTTATTCATGGGGTTCTCTGTTTTTGCAGAAGGCTGCAAAACAGTGCAACACTAAATCACAGACAGGTAGATTAATGAGACACATCCAAAGGTAACAAAGTGTGTCTCCTGAAAGCCTCTCCTGTTGGACCAGAATTGTTGGACACCTACTGTCTCGCTAACGGTAGCCAGCACCTGTTGGCAAACCGGCACCTCATAGATGGTTCAGGCGTGGAGCGTTCAGCTTGCCAGTGTCAGTCAATCTTACTCAGTGAATGTTTGTATTTTTATATGGGTTTATGTTGATGATATGTCCTGAAGTAGCAGCTTTAACACTGGCATATGTGACAGTTGTGTGTATGGCAGCTTACAGGTAGCCACGTTTACATATGGGCAGAATTTCTTGATCCAATTACAAACTTGGGGGATTAGATAATCTGATTCAAATGTTTAAATGGGTGCAAAATCAAATAATCCGCAGAAGAAGAGTTGTATTGACGCCTGTGCTGTCAACAAACCAACAAACGCGGTAGTGGCTCACTCCATCCAATTTAATTCAGGAGTTTCCCCCCCTGTTTAATGTTGTCACTAGATGGCGCCCTTGCACACTCTTTTTACTCTTCTGTCAAAGGCTGCGCTCTGCGTGCAGATGTGACATCATTACGCTGTATGTACTCCTTGTTGTGTTACCGGAAGAGCAGACACGACGGCACCTGCGGTTGTGTTTTATGCCAGAGTGTTAATGATGAAACCTCCTGTACTGGCCTCACCACAGAAACCAAAGGCTAAAGAGTTAAGACCGAGTCAGGTAAGAGAGTCACGATCAGAATAAGTGTTTAAATGGACGCGTTTCTGAATAACGATCGCCATAAACCACCCCTCTCAAACGGGATACAATTTCTTTCCGATTGAGCCGAATTGGATCAGAATCTGCCGATCGATATGTTTACATGACGCATTTTTATTCCGATCGAGCATTTATTCCGATTATTTGTGCCCATGTAAACGCAGCTATTAATACACATACTCACACACACGTGAGTTGTCTGCCTACAGATGGTAACACTTAGACTGTTAAAGGTATTCCCTTCATTTCCTTTAAGGATGCATATTCTGACAGGACTCTCCAGAGCCCTGTAGAAAATGTTACAATTCATCTAAAAAAGAGTTCATGAAATTTTGTCGTACCTGTTTTCTTTTTGTTTGACAAGTAAGAGGTTAAACAACTGCTCTCTAAACTCTACTTTAAAAACCTTTGTCGAGTTTATTTCTCCCAGAAACAAAGGTGGCAACACGTGAGATGTTCTATCTGGATTAGACCATGTGAAATAGTCCTTGAATTTCCCTTTTATCTACTGGCAGCAAATCTACACAGGCTTTATACTTAAGTAAAGGGGATGTGTTAAGTGCTGCCTGAAACTTTCATGACTAAAGAGAGCCGCTGTGAGGCATGAAGTGCCTAAAACTATGCATTCATTACAATGGTGCTTTCCTGGAGATTTGCTTGATTTAAGAGCAGATGCGACAGGAGATGATTTATCAGAAAGTGCACATACTTCAATACTTTGTGACATCACTTGTTGATGAGTGACCATGAGTGAAGCATGCTGCAAAGTTTTTGAAGTAGAAAAACATTTAAAGTGGAAAAACAATCAGGGTTAGACTTCTAAGTTTGTCATAAACTCTAAAAGCTGCTAGGAATTGGTATTTAGTGTATCCTATCATACCATTAACACCATCTCATAAATCCCATAGGACACCCCGGAAACTTGTGAGTCAAGAAGAGAGGTAAGCACTGAGCTGAAGGGTCAAACTCATCCACAACAAGAGCCATAGATAGGCAAGAACTACACAAGAAGAGGTCATGACAAGCAGGGGCAAAGGCTGGAATGCAAGGGCAGAAACACATGATTTGGACCCAGTTGCAAACAGACAAACCAACAGACTACTGTATTGTTAAATTTTCCTAACCAATGCCTGACCTAAAAAAATCCAGAGAACCACCATAACCCAACTCCTAAGTCAAAGTTATCAAGTGCCATGAGGTTTAAGATTAAAAAGACACACCCATTAAAAATGTTGGTTAAATAGTGTATGACTTTACTTTCTGTATAATATTTTCACTTCAAAGACTTTCACACAAGCAGGGTAACAACACTTCCTGTCACTTTGGGGCTTTAGGGGTTTGAATGTAAACAGGAAGTAGGATTAGTTACATTGGCTGTAAGGCAGCTGTAGGACACGATGTGAGCCAAGATTTTTTTTTTTGCCTGTGTTTACATTTTTGTCAGACACCGTTGAAAGAATGCTAATAAAACTTTTGGCTGTTTCTGTTTGTGGTATAGACCTCCCGAGCTGAAGAAAACTGAACTATGTGGTGTTTCTAAGACTAGTCTTGTTGTCCCCAAGGAACGCCATTGAAACTAAAAATATTTGTACCATATTTGCTAAGGGTATTTAAGGTTCTGTAAGTGTTTTGATAGCCTGTTTATGACAGTGACCGTCGCAGCTTTGCTGTCTGACCAATGCCAAATAAATCAGACTACAATAGCTAACCTTCGCACTGGCATGAGCCTGATCCTGATCTTTGCACCCCCATTCATTTACAATTGCTCTTACAGGATGATTTAAAAGTTTTTGTAGCCATGCAAAAATTTCAGGCTAAATAACATCGATATTTTCATAGTGGATCCTGTCCTGCGATTCATGCAAGCTGTAGAAGTGGTGTGTGCATCTTTAAGTTACCAATCATTATGAAGATACTTGAATCATAAGTAGAAGTGAGGATAGCAGCAGTGGTAAAAGTTCAGATTTTTTGTTTTCATTTACATTCAAAAGTATGTGCAAAGCCTTGAGGAGGAGAGCTGGATGAGGACAAACGTCGACAATTATTTTCCTTTAAAAGGCCTATTTACCTTGTCTAACTTGTTCAACTTAATGTGAAAAATAACAAATAAGCAGGCTTAAGTCGACCCTGGTTTGACTTGGTTAAATAAACCTATTGCCGTGCAAGTGAGACTATTTTTCAAAGCTGTACATTAACTATACATAGAAATAATACAAAAATTTTTAAATTCAAGAAGGTCAACTGTCAATCAACATTTTGTGCGAACAAGTCGGATACTAGAGAAGGAGGAGAGAGAGACAGAGAGCTTTACAATAATCTACAGATCATTCATATTGAGGCTACGAGATATGACTGAGGTCACTGCAAAACTCAAAAAGACAAAAATGTGTCTCTGAGCTGCTCTTAAATGATAAAACAGAGGCAGCTAATTAGACCACCACATTGTCCTGGAGCTGCTTTAGACAAGAAAACAGTTTCTCGCAAGTATTGTTGTGAAAACCTTTTGGACTGTCTTTGATTGGCCTAACAATGTGAAGGACCAGAAGCACTGAAATATAGCCAAAAGCAAGGACATGCAAGAACTGAAACCAAAACATTACAAGATTCAGAATCCCCGATTTCAATGACAAGCTCCATTTAATAAAAGGTGCAGTCACTCCTAGCAGCTTGTTCTGAGGACAAAGGTCAGCCGTAGTTAATAAAACTGCTCTGTATTTACATAGTGATCCAGAGATCATTTAAGGACAACTCAAACTGACACAGAAGGCTGAGAAAAAGGAAATTTGGCTCACAATCATGCACATCAAATTAAATTTGCATAGTTAAGAGCAAACGCATTGAGCAGTGAATGTCTGCAGGTTTTGTCTGCTGGATTTTTAAACTCTGACTAAATCCGTATTAATTACCAGCCACCAAGTTTGCTGAAACATCTCTCCTGAGATCTGTTCTGTAAACAGTGGGTGTCCTCCAAAACACAGGGACCCTGCAGCCCCTTTCTCACGCTACATGCTCTGTGTTCACTGTGTGTGTGTGTGTGTGTACGTGTGTGTGCGTGTGTGTGCGGTGTGATATCAACACTGATCCCCACTGAAAACACTAATGCAAACTATACACACTTATATCTTTTTGGCTCTTATTTATTGTTAATCCCTCCTGATTGCTCACTGAGGACCCAGTTTAGTATGATAAATATTTGTTCTGTGTGTGTGTGTGTGAGCATGTCTGTGAGTGTGTGTGTTCATCTGTTAGTGTTTGTGTGCAGTGCAGGAAGAGTTTTCTCATCAACATTCCCTGGTTGTCATGTCCATTTACCTCCATTACATTTGTGCTGGTGATATAATTATTTCCATCACAATTAAAAGTTATGCCTCCTACCTACAAACACCATCACTCACGTGAGACCAATTTTCCCTCAGCACCTGAATAAAGTTTTTTAATACACTCTGTGTCCTCAAATTTTTTTAATTGATTGTTATTGTTCCCCGTATGTAAAGCTAAAGTTGGTAACATATGCTTTAAGTAAGTGATCATAAACTTTGCCTCATTTCAAGTCTGCATCAAAATAAAAACAAACAAACTTCAGCTGACAAGACCATCAATTGAAATGTGAACTTTGCTGCAGGACTGCTACTATATTATTTATAAGGTCATGGTTGCAAGAGTATTGGTTAAACAATTAAAATATATGGCTCTAAAGGGCACAGATGTCATTTTTTCCAACCCTGACTCATGTTAGTCTTACAAAAAAATCAAAAACTAAATAGTTTCTCAGTTTTCTTTTTACCTTGCAGGGGACAAACTCATTCAGATAGAAAAAAAATGCACCTTTTGAAAAATGTTACAGATTTGGTCAACTGAGTCTGCCTATAAGTATTTATGTGATTAATTATTTACTCTATGAAATGTGAAGAGGGTTGATAAAGTGCTCATCTGAATTTTTATAATAGCCCCAGGTGTATTTTAATGTCTTTTGTCCAAACAGCAGTCTGAAACTCACTGATAATCAGTTCAAAGGGATTTGAAGAGGAGGAAAGCAATAGAGGCTCACGTCTATGAAGCGGGATGCAAATAATTTTATTTTACTTTGGATCAAGTTTTGTGTTGTGGTTCAAAAGTGCAAAAGTAAGGCTCCAGTTTCTGGACTGTTTGTGTGCTCAGGCTGCATAGCTTCAGCAGTTCCTGAGCTTTATACTGTAATACAACAAAACCTGAAGAGTTCCTCTCCTTACCATGCCCCAGGAAAAGCAGCAACGTAGAGAACTGAAGATACAGCAGAGAAAGTGCAGGCAGGATATGGTGATGCAAGACAAAACTAGAGAGTACTTTAGGGGGGGTTTTCTGTTGCAGAATTTATTTTTGCAAATGTTATAAGAATTAGGATATTTACACAATTATAGTTTTCCACAAGCATGCAGTCATCTTTTAGAAATACTCATCCTTTCATTTAAAACTACAATTTTTACTTAATAATTTAACTGAGATTAAAAATCATTTGTACAGTCCTTAGAGTGATACCTTTGATGAGGAAAAATCAGCATAGCAACCAACAAGAAACCCAGCAGCAGGCGATCTGTATGTGGACAATTTTCGCCCTGTGTATCCACAATGCCACATCTGACAGGCGATCAACACTAATTTACATTTAACATTTACAATCTGCTCTTGCACCTTGTCCTGTCATTACACTCTCATCATGAGAAGGGATAGTTTCTATAGAAACAGCAGCTTGGCATTTCTCAAACCACTGTGGATAATAATCATCTTTAATCAGTAAATGTTGATCTTATCACAAATTTTTTCAATGCTGGACAACAAAAGGCTGACAGCAACTCTTACTTTACATGAATTTAGATTCAAGTTGAAGCAATTTCCCAACTAACCTTGGTCACCCACCCCCCTAAGGCAGATATGCATAGTTTGACAGATCCAAGGGCTCAATTAGTAGCTTTTGTTGGTTGTCCTGTGTTACACTTTTTTCACATTAGCTAACAGACAAACTGTGTTTTGTTCAAAATAGACTTAAATAGCATGCAACTTCCCAGGGGTTCAACAGATGGTGATATGTGGCATAAATGGTCAGTGGCTAAAACACTGACCACAGAACAACTGAAAACTTTGTATACCATAACTATTTAATGGAAACTGAATAACAGAACCTCATTGTGACTTTTAGAAAATGTATTTTAGTTTATTTTGGGAGAAACTTGGGGTTTTATGAGCATTGGTGACCCAGTTGTCATATTCGTCTGTAGATGCAGATGCAGGTAACCAAATTAAAGGTTTGAATTCAGAAGAAATACAACGTCCCCCCTCCTTCTCTTCACCCCATCTCAACACAGACCTTTCCAAGCATCACTGTGGACCAAGTCAGAGGTAAGCTGAGGGCGCTACACCCCAAGAAAACAGATGGTCCGCACAAGATGTGTCCTAGACCATTTAAGACCTGTGCTGCTGAACTGGGTGAACCACTACAGCAAATCTTTACCCTCAGCCTGCAGCCGGGGAGAGTGCCCACCCTCTTAAAGACATCCTCAATCGTTCCAGCTCCAGAGGAGAACTGACCCAATGAGCTGAATGACTTCCAACTGGTGGCACTTACTTCACATCTGATGAAGACGATGAAGCAGCTCCTCCTCAGGCTTCTTAGACCCCAGGTGCAATACACCCAGGACAGTCTGCAGTATGCATACTGGGCAGGTGTTGAAGTGGAGGATGGCATCTTCTACCCGCTTCCTCGAGCCCACTCACATCTGGAAAAGGGGGTCACGCCCGAGGATCATCTTTCTGGATTTCTTGAGTGCCTTCGATACTATCCAGCCCCTTGTGCTTGAGGAAAAAATGAGCAGGTTGCGAGTGGACCCCTGCCTGGTCATCTGGATCACCAGGTACCTCACCAACAGGCTACAGTATGTCAGGCTGAAGGACATCACGTCTGACACGCCGCCAATATTAGCTGTATTAGGGATGACAAAGGGGAGGAGTATAGGGGCCTGGTGAAGGTCTTTTTGCTGTCTGGTGCCACAGGAACCATCTGCACTTCAACACTTCGAAGACCAAGGAGCTGGTCATTGACTTTGGGAGATCCAGACCAAGGTCCAGTTCTGATCAAAGGAGTCATGTGGAGGTTGTAGACTCATACAACAACCTCTGACTGTGGCTGAACACCAAGCTGGACATTAAACACAGACCACCTGTACAGGCAGGGACAAAGCAGACTGTACTTCCTGAGGAGGCTGTGGTCTTTTAACAGTTGCAGAACACTCCTATGGATGTTTCATCAGTCCATGGTTGCCAGTGTCCTTTTTTATTCCATGGTGTGCTGGGGTTCAGCCCATCCAAGACAGACACATCCAGGCTGGAAAAACCGATCACATTAGCCCGCTCTGTGATTGGCATGAAGCTGGACTCTCTCGTGATGGTGGCAAAGAAGAGGACTATGGGCAAACTACTGGACATTATGGACAACGCCAGTCACCCTCTGCACACCATCATCATCAAACAGAGAAGCCTGTTCAGAGACAGACCGCTACTTCCCAAGTGCAAGACCAAGAGACTGAAAACTCTTTTGTCCCTTATGCTATCAGACTGAACAACTCCTTTCTGGGGAGGTAAGGGGCAACAGGAGGACAGAGGATGTGAAGGAGCAGTAGTGGTAGTAATAGTAGTTGACGTAATAGTAATGTGCAAATGTCCATTGCTTTAAATCTTACTTTTTATATAATTTATGTGAAGTTTTATTAAATCTCTTTTTTTTTCTGGACATACTGGTGCTGCTGGAATTTTGATTTCCTTGAGGGAACCCTTCCAAATAGGATCAATAAAGTTCTATCTAATCTAATTTAATCTAATCCAATCTAAAGAAGAAAAATGACTGAAGGATTACTTCACCCGAGTGTCTTTTGTGAAGTAATCCAAGGTTGTTGCAATGTGTTAGGCAGGCAGAGCAGACCACTTATCTTTGTTATAGGATAGACTGATGTGAGAGTGTGTGTGTGTGAGAGAGTGTGAGTGCTTTTGCATTTATTCACCCTGGTTTAACCTGTAAACCTCTCCTAGGGATCACTGAAACACTAAACCCGGTGTTGAACAGAACTGCATGAATAAGACCTAAATCATATAAACTGGGATTTGAAGCTTATGGAAATACTGAGAGGCAAAATGTCAGAGTTTCCATTCAGCAAATGTTACAGACTTAAGCCATAACTCCAATACCCCTCTGAACATTGCTGTTTAAATAAGGTACAAGACTTGCTGCAGAGCTGACCCCCATAGACACGATGAAAGTCTCGGTGACAGCTTTGCTGAAAAGACTGGAGTTTTGCTCACAAAATTGCAGAAGTAAACCTTTTATATATCACAGCGGTATACCCCTCTTTTCCATTTTAAATCCAACTCCATTTGGATGTTGTGTCAAATTTGCCGTTTGGTGCCACATCCTTTGTTGACACGTCTCAAATGAATTCTTTACCAATGCAGCTCACCTGCTGCAACTTAATTACAACTTAATTCATTATTCGCCTCGTTATTACTTTGATGGTTTTTTTTTTATTTTCTGACAGCTTTTGTACCATGTAAGCTTTTGATTTCAGTTTGCTAAATGTAATTGCTTGCTCATGGGCAGATCCATCATTGTCTCCTGGAGAGTGAGTTGGACCTCGATTTGGTCCATAATTTGCCTATGTTCATCCATGGCTCATCCCTGAACCTTTTCAACAAGTTTAATGAAAATCAGACCAGCTGTATTTCTTTAATTATCCTGGCATCAGAGGCCTAAAACACGGAAAGAGAGGGGTGAAAAAGAAAACACTTTTCCTTTTTCAGTCTGTAGGACAACTGTAACTGTCTCCACACACCAAGCGAGTAAAATGAATTAAATGTTAAGTCAATTCAAGGACGCAATTAGATGCTCCTACGACTCTGGCGGCGCGAATGACGTGAATTGGGCGAATCTCAACTTGAGCAGATATTTGCGTCACTACTGGTTGTGAAGGTTGGCACGAAGGTTGTGAGACGGTTGTTCACTGGTATCTAAAACAAATTGATCAAGTCGGTGTGTGGGTGCCCCAAATTATATGATACCTTTTCTTTCAATTATTTTCAACCAGAATAAAAAGGAGTTCGCTTGGAGGCAGGTGAGTGAGGAGGTCGGATTACCTGGTAAATCATAAAAACCCTTTGTCTATCACTTGATCCTGCCAGATGAGTTGGCGGGGATTACCATTGAAATGACCATTGATGTGCGAATGAAGCAAGTAAATACTTTTCATTCACATGTCTAGATTCCAGCAAATTAAGCGAGTAGATGATTTTACTCACACTAGGTGGAAGCACCCCATTAAACAGCAATGAATGAAGCACATTTATAAGTATGTTGGAGTATAGATCAGAAAAGATACCACAAAATAAGTCACCAGAGTTAACCAGCAGTATTAGAGCATTTTTTCAGCCACAAATAATCCTTCACAGACTTCAACAGCAATAAACTCATCACTGAAAAATTTAACTAACAACTTAACCAACTACAAAAAAATGCCACACTGGTGCCAGAACAGACTTGGCAGCTGCACAGATCACTGCTGCAGAGACAAAGAAAGTGCAACACAACTGCAGGCATCCTTTTTAATACACACCTTACTCAAACAGAAAAACAGAGGGACATAAAAGATAGATGCTGCAAACACAATCTGTACACCTGACCTTACCTAGACTCAGCTGAACTTGGTTAGTTTTATTTCTTTTTATTCTTTTGAGCAAAGCATCGTCTCATTCGGGCTGTGGAGCAGCTAAAGGACCAAATTCAGCACTATTCAAAGAATCAGTCATTGGCCTAAATTTAGAGAAGATGTCACTGTAATCAAATGTGGAACATTATTTGATCAGTCTGTAATTAGGAGAGTGGGGGGGCTGAAAAATGTCTCAGTCTTCAAGCATCTGCTCCTCCACAAACTGTAATGAGTACTGACAGGCTGATCGGCTTATTCTGGAAGTTATCAAAGTGAATGTGGGGACACAAACTAGCCATATATTGTAGACAGAGAAGATTTGTTGAAGAAATAGGGTAGAAATGTTACTGTGTGTATTGATGTACAGGTGTTTGATTTCTGATAATTAAACTTCTCAGCCCCAGCAGCTTTGCTTTTGGTGTTTTGTGGGGATAAGTCAGTATTTTTACATTCACTTCAAAAGATTGATTTGCATCTGTAACTGGACTTTTTGTCATATGTTCTGTTGATTTAGTTTTCCCTGGTTTTGTTATTTGAGTGTATTATCTTTGTGATTTTCTCTATTGTTCCTGTTCCCCTGTAGTCCAGTCTTGTGAGTTTTCAGTTTGTGTTTGACCCTGTTGCCCTCCTGTTCTCTGTGTTTTATTCTTTAGATCAGTTTTCTGTTTCCTGTTTTATTTTGTAGTCGTTGATTCCTTGTGTTTCTTGTCTGGGTTTACTTCCTCAGTTTTCCCTCCTTCGTTAATCACCCATGAGTTTCACCTGTGTCTCGTCTGCCTCACCTGTTGCTCGTTTCCCAGTGTGTCTATAGTCCCTGTCTTCCCCTCTGGTTCATTGTTTGTCCATGTGTGTGTATGCCTGTGTCTCCAGTTGCCCCCTGTGATTTTGGGGGATTTTGCCTTGGGATTTTTTGTTGGACATTTGAAAGTAAGTTTTTGTTCCTTTTTTTTAATTCGTACTTTTTAATTAATCCTATTTTGTCTGCATTTTGGGTCCTTTCCCTCTACGTTCGACCCTGCACATCGTGACACTTCTAAAATGTTACCATGTTAGTCCTACCCAAATCGCCTTAATGTCAAATTTCTCATAGTTGGACAAACATACCTGGATAATGCAGTTGGAAACAGATTTTGTCTTGCATGTGCTCAGCCCAATCCAACTAAAACTGGCTTAAACCTTCTGTGCATGCTCCAGTGTTTGTGCACTCGTCTCTGAGCCGGCAGTTAGACAGCATGGATGCATTGCTAGGAAGCAGGTAGAACAAAGAACCTTGACAAATAAAGGAAAGGACCTTAGAGCACTCCAAACTGTCTTCACTTTTTTAAAAGCGTCTTTAATATTCATTCAAGTCGTATTATGTTTCTGGTTTGAAGCTTTAAACAAATAGGTTGGGTAGAATCGGTTAAGAACCAGTTTACTTGTTTGTCACGGCTCTTGAATCCTCCTACATCGCAACATGATGCAGCACGTGGTTACAAGCTGGGTGGGTGTGTCCTAACAACTGCGTCAGAGGTAGAGGGCACGTGCGTCTGGTGGGGCTGAGCCCTGGGGGAGGAGCAAAGTTCGGATGTTTATCAACACAACAAATGACCAACCATCCTGCAGACTCCAGCTTAACCAGTTTTGTTCTTCTAGAAGTTATTGGAGAAAATATAATATTTCATCAAAGGCTCCTCTCACTCCTCTGGGGCTCTGGGTAGTCAACAATGTTAACAGAGAGGGCAAACTGCAAAGTCAGAATTTGGTTTAAAGCAATTGAAACCTCAATTTATGATGAGAAAATAACCAAGCGACCAAATTTCAAAGCCACGAACAAAGGAAAAATCACTGCAAAGAGACAAGGCTGACAGCAACAACCCAGCAGCAGCACTGCAGCTCGAGAGCAGCCTGACAATGTGACGGTCAGCCAGGCAACCTTCACCTACTCATTAAGCATGCTATGTGTCCCCTTAACATCGAATCTAACCAGTAGGATTCTCATACAGATGAGTATGAAACTGTGCTAACTCTCAGGAGTGACAGAATTGATACACAGAAGAGGTTAGAAAGCTCTTTCTCCTGTTAAATAACCTTAAACTGTCTTTCTCTACTGTATTTCTGCTTCTTATGACTGTGTTTTTATCCCTTTTGTTTCAGCTATAACCAAAGCTCTTAAAACACTCACACATTCGTACGCACTGGGCAGTTTCCAATATAATTACTGTTTATCTTTTTAGGTTAACTGTGACTTAAAGATAAACCAATATTAACAAGGAAATCCCACTTATGGGAAATCAGTAAGTCTCCTTTTTGTTCCCTGCAGCAGTTTGCTTTTATCTACTGTGTAAAATTTACAATAACAAACAGACTCATTATCTGATCTAACCTCAGCCTTCAGAGGGAGATGAAAGCCTCTGTGGTCTCTGTGTTTCTGGCCTCAGTGTTCAACCGGGTCGTCTCACATAACCTCAGACTTTCGGCGCAGGAACTCAACAGTGCTGTTTTGCTTTCTTTCAAAGCTGCTCGGTTGAAGATAAGCATGTATCGATGATTGTATCTGCTTAGTGTTTAGCATTGTGTTGTTGGGCGGGAAATTGGATCACAGAGGATCAAATGATTTTTTTTTCCCTCTTTAAGTGACCAGGAAAATTGGCGGGCACATTAGTCATCAGATGGTGTCCTGTTGATGCCTGAAGACAAAATGCACCTCGCCATTACAATCCCCATATGTCCTCTGTTAAGAAGAATAGCAGGAGGATGAGAGGAGCATGTCTCCTTGGTTAAAAGCACAAGTGTGCTCTTAAATTTAGTTTAGGCCAGCTCGTCGTAGTAGATTTAGATTAAAAGAGATGAAGAATAAAAAGCAGAAGAGACAGGGACTGACTGACTCGATCTACTTCATATGTCCAGACAGGTAATTGACAATGCAGCATCATGTCTCTTATCTGTAAGGCAGCTCTCTGTGCGCATGTGTGCATGTTTCTTTTTAAGTGGTGAAGACATATCAGTCCTAAAAATAGCACAGGCCATTCATTGAAATTCCATATGGCACCGCTTTGACTCAAAAGGACATGTGGAAGAGATATATCCACTGATGGCCGTTCATTTTAGCGGCAGAAACAATAGTGAAGTAGCACTTTGTATAATTAGGCATCCACAGACAGAGGAGTGGGGAAATTAAAAGGAACTGAAAACAATAAACTTTCCGTTTCCTTCATACCCCATAAAATTAATTAAATTCCTTAAAAAAACAGGGTGAAAAAAAAACAGGTTGTAGTGTTGGGATTGCCGTTTAACTTGCATAGAGGAGGCAGTAGTTTAAACACTGTTGGGGTTTTTTTTTTTTTGAGGTATTAAACACACACTTAATGAAATAGTTCTTTGAATTAACAGGAGACATTCAGATTCAAGCTCTGTGTCAAGATGAAATAACATCACAGCTCTGGTGAAGTGGAAAGTACATTTTGGCAGAGTGTAAAGTGAGAAGAGACAGGGACTTTGTTTGAAACCATCATTTTTTGACATTTTGACTTTTATTTTTCTCATCACTATTTAAACTTCGACTTAAATGAGTCAAGAAAATTACCTTTTCAGATATTTATTAATTTATGAATTCAGTTAAAAATTGAAAATCCCTTTAAAGGTGGGGTAGGCAGGATTCCGTTAAGGAAGCATCTTTTTTTGTGGTGTATAAACAAAAAAGCTTTTAATATCAGTCAATAGCTATTAGTTATTGATTACATTTCGGACTGTCACGATATCGTGGTGCTCTCTTATATCTGTGTAGTCAACATTTTAAAATTTTGAGCGCTCATTTTGACTGTAAACAAAACCATTCTCCGCCTCCCCCAACCTGACTTTTTATAAGGCGAACGCTGCTCCTTAGTGCTGATTTGTTTCGAGGCAGACGCTGCTCCTTGGTGTTGTGAGGCACGCTCCACGTCCTCCTATAACATGCACGAGCCCAAACAAAGTTAGCGTGCTACAACATCGGACAGTAGAAACCAACCAGAAAGTACGGAAAACACAAACAATAAAACAAAGTAAATACTGGAGACTCTGGCAGAAGAACATGCGCTTAAAACCGAGGTAGACCGGACAAGAGCTAAAAAGCCGGGTCAACATCAGCATAAACGATGGGGGATGCTTCGGGATCTTACGGACCCTGTAACCTTTCTGCTAACAGAAGTGTGTCTTGTCAAACGGGACCTGCTGCGTGTTGTAGCGCCGCTAAACTGTTTACCTCGGGTCCTGGAGTATGTCACTTTATCCTAGCTGTAGAAGTCCTGCAAACATTGTGTTTGCTAGTAGTCTGTTGGCATCTACAGTAGCACCAATGCTTTTTACTTTCACGTTGACTGAGCCCCATTTGTAATTATCTGAAGTTTTTATCTGCATTTTATCTGAATTTAATTGAAACGATACAAGCGAGCAGGAGTGTGTGTTTGTGGGCAGGGCTTGCTGGAGCAGAGGGGGAGGGGAGAGGAGGAGCTGAGGGGAAAACTGGTTGGGAGGGGTCGTGTTTACATTCAAGATTTCTCCCAAAAACTGGCGCCTCCTCAGATCCTGCCTACCCCACTTTTAATTCAGATCTTAAAGGACAAATACGCAATAGGCCAAAGTGATTTCAACATGTGTGCAATTTGTATGGTATTTGTTCACTTGCTAGTCTTCTTCAGAGTGTATGTACCCTCTGAATACCCTCTATGTCCCGCAGATTTCCCCCAAGATTTAAATTTTACTCTTCATTGACAGTCCAGCGTTTTAAGTTATTGGTTCATACCGTGAAGCACTCCAATATTCTTACTGACACCTCAGCAGACTGTGTGATCATTCAGAGAGTATCACCATCCCAGGGCACAGCTACTGCTTCAGGTGAGTTTTGAATAAAAGATGTGAGGATATTGATTGAAATTCCATAAACTTCTCCGCTTCAGGGGCAGCAGAGGCCTCTTCAACTCTGCACCCATTACAATGAAGGGGAGACAAAAACTGAGCTGAATTCCTGAATATCAGAACTCTCATTTTTTTTCAAGGCGATAGTATCTTTGATAAAATATCAGATTAATGTTAAGATATATCTATTTTTTGGCAGTCAAAACTCTAAATTGAACTTCTTTAGACTTATGGGAGAAGTTTGCGGTTCTGTTGGGAGAGTGACATTTAAGTACTCACTAGCAGAGGAGTGAACTTAAATCGCAGGGCTTTAACTCAAGTCATAAATTCGATGACTTTGTTGGCCTGTCAAAAGTGTCAGTGATCAATGTATTTCCCTTTACTATGCCTGTATCAATCCATTCCTAGCCAGTGGACAACTTTTCCCTCAGAATCCACTTCAGTTGAAACGTCTGATAACATCCAATCAAGATTTACAACTAACCATGAAGAAGTGTGTGCAGCCCAAACATGCTAGTAAAAGTTGTTCCATTGGTATACAGAAACTATCAAGTAGCAAACAGCCACAGCACTAGCCACCAAACATCTTTTTTTAGCTTTACCTGATTTCTTTAGCAAAGAGACTAAACACAACTCACCCTCTCTCTTTCAACAGCCGCTTGTTTGTATGAAGACCTCAGGTGAGTCCATTACCGCAGCGGGGTGACACAGCTCAAGGAAGAACATTTATGATCATTTCTTCATGGAAATGCAATCAGACCGAGACACTAAGGCAGAAGAACTACCGGGTCTGCAGTGCAAAATGATTAATATGGTGATTATTAGAAAGATGTTTTAGTAAGAAAGAAATGATAAAGTAATGATCATGAATGTTCTTCCTTAAGCTGCGTCACCCCGCTGCAGTTGATGGACTCACCTGAGGTCTCCGTACAAACAAGCAGCTGCTGGAAGAGAGTAGGTGAGTTGTGTTTAGTCTCTTTGCTAAAGAAATCAGGCAAAGCTAAAAAGATGTTTGGTGGCTAGTTCTATGGCTGGGACCCTATATGTCCTGTTGATGAAGTTAGGTGCTGCTCTGAGCATTATTTTTGGCTATAGAGTGGCTTTTTGGTTGAGCACGTGGCTCCTGGGACCGCTGTGTATTGCTATCGTGCAGTTGTCGCGAATGTAACAACAACTGGCTCCTGGGACCGCTCGGCAACATTAATCTCTCGACGGGGTGTCTAACTTGGTGTTACGGTGTGTTTGACCCTGACTTAACTTTACGCCAGAATATCCCTTTAATGAAATATTTGTCAGAAACTTCTATATTTTCATATTTATTCTCACATGTAAGATGTAAAAATATTCAAACTAAGTATATACTGATATTAAAAACCTATGCTGAAGGGTTGTTTTGCTTATAGGTATATTTTAAGAGCTGAGACAAAAAAAAATTACAAATGAGCAGCTCTATAGTAAGCTGCTTCTGTGTTACATTTATCAGTCCCTTCTGCTTTGTTTTGATGGTTGTCACAGCTCCTCTGTACTGCCTTGGAGCACACTCAAAGGCCTTTTGTTATCTTTTGTCATCCTCGCATACTGAAGATGACAAAAGTCGTATTGTTCTCTCTAAATATGAGAAATGTCACCATCTTGAAAATTCTAAAAAGTGCATTTGTTTTTCCTCTGACTAAAATAGAATAACCCATTCATACCTTCACGTCTTTTTAAGGGTTATTTTGTTAAACACTATTACTGGTTCAAAAGTGTTACAGAAAGGAGGTGAGTAAGTTAAGTTGCTTCACTGGTTTCTTTACAGACTGATCACTGAGTAGATGTCGTCATAAATAAAAAAAACTGTATAATTTCTAGACAACTCAATGAAAGGAATTCAAGAAGAAATGCATTTTTTCTGAATTACCTTCATTTCCAAGAAGCCAGCTCAAATAAGGCATGTAGGCAAACCTTTTTTTTCTCTATTGCATATATAATCCAACTTGTGTGTGCATGTGTATATGCAGTTTTGTGAGAGCATGTTCGTGCTCTGCTGCACTGAGATTAGTGCTATGCTAAACAGGATCTGGTTCAGAAAAGGTCCCAGGCAGCAGGTGAGCTGGAGCCTCGGGCAGCTCTGCAGAGTCAGGAGCTCACTAAAGATAATAGTTGCATGTTGAGGAGTAGAGAGGCAGATCTCTGTGAGGCATTTGTTTGCAAATAAGAACAAAGTCCCCCCCACATTCAGGTGCCTATAAGGTGATGGGAGGCTCCCCTCAGGAAACAGAAGAATGAGGGGTGGAGAGGTTTCCTGCAGTTTTTCCAGGGTCTGTGCCAGTGCGCAGTCAGTGCCAAACACGTCTGCGTGTCCTCACTTATGCTGTGCACTCAAAAAGGGTTGCAGAGGACTAAACAGAGGAACAGTCAGCTTTACTGAGATATTTATCATCTTTGAAATGCAACGTTAGTCTGTTTTTAATGATTATTTCACTTCTGTTCTCAAATTTCTATGTACTGCTCGTGGTCTTGAACTGTGAACTCCATTCAGATTTTTATGACTGCAACCCTCAATAAACAATATTCAAAAGGACACAGAGACAAAATAACATAAACTGATAAACAACAAATATTTGATGTGCTGGAGTATTAAATCTGGAGGAACATTTGATTCAGGGCTAAACAAACAGAGTGCACTGTGTACTGATCCATGTGTACCTCCAGTGTTATACAGAGCATGAAACAACTTTACTTCATTCTTCAATGAGTCAGTCTGAAGGAAGTCTTTAGTATCCACCTGTTTTGTTTCTGTTCTTTTTTTTTAAAGTACTTGTGGATTGCTACAGAACATACCCATTAAGTTTTTCTACATTCCTGTAGGTAATCCAAGATCCAGCACTCACCACATCCAGCAGAAGGCAGACTCTCAGACAGTCAGACACAAAAATAAACACCATTTAAAAGAGATCAGTATTTCATACCTAACCTCTCCTGTGTCACAAGAGAGCCAAACCTGACACTTAGCATTAAGTTTGTACTGCCTTTATTAAAACCTTGTTTCATTTGGTGAAAGATTTCTCAGCCTGGCTCTCACCCACAGTTTAGAGCAGAGCGGCGCTGGAACAAGATATCACCCCTCGCTATCTGGGCCAGACCGCAATCAGTCACACATCACCTACTTGAAGCCCCATGTGAGGAGTATTTGACTGATTTTAAAACAGATTAAATTTCTCAGCGATGCCGTTTTACGACCTGCAAAGTCATTTAAAACAGTCAACAATAAGAGTGACAATTTCTTTAGTGGAATATTTAATTCGTGTGAGCGCTCATCTGACACAGAGAGGAGACGATCACACAAGTCAGTTCACAGCACACTGTTGAAACAGCCTCATTCACTGTTACCATGACAACCATTCACAACATTTCACTATTAAAGAAAGTATGAAGTGGAATTTTTTCAGAAGACGGACACGTGTGTGAGTTATTAAGTTATAAAACATACAGCTTTGTCTACAGGAAGTACTAAAGTCAACCCAAACTGAAAGCTCCTCATCTTTAAAGTTACTGAGAGGAACTTTTGGTTCGTGTCGGTTCTGGTGCCCCTTAAGTACAAGGTTATTTTTCGCTTGTCCTTTACTTGTGAAAGTAATCTTTTCAGACCAAAACCTCATCCTGTTATCTTTTGACTATGAATTTTCACCCTGTATATTATATTTGCTGTATAAAAATATTGAAAAAGGCCTTTTCTTTTGCCTACTGTCGATCATCTCTTGTGAATCTCCCCCCACACAGTGATTCAAGGCTTTAAAAATTACAACAAATAAATGATCAGACTTGTTGCTGTTGGTCTTGTGATTTTGAAGGTCATAAAGTGGTATCAGTATCAGTTTCTGACTGTTTCTTGACCAGTTCAAAAACTTCTCATAGTATCTTTAAGTGTCAGAAAAGAGTAGTGACAGTGAATTGATGGAAACAGGAAAAAAACACAACAATAGTTTTGACATTAGGTGACGGCAAAAGAAAAGGCGTTGCATCAGGAAATTTGGATTGCGTGCAGTCAGCAGTTCAAGACCTGGAAACAGTCGAACTGATCCAAACACTTCTAATGGGAGTTAGACTGTACTGAGGAAACGGAGAGACAGGAGCCCCCTCTTTTGGGGAGTGGTTCAGTGGGATGGCCTCATGTGAACTTTCCTAAAGACAGACTGACAGATGAGAGGATCACACACTAAAGTGGGAATATTGTAACTAATATCTCCTTTATTCAGCCATGTACAGCAGCTTGTGCTACCCTTAATGCTATTTCAGTGTGTGTACTTTCGATTTTATGTTTTACCATTACTTTTATTATCTTCTTTATTATCTCTTTCATTATTGTCTCTATAACATCAGCGTTGGAGCCTACAATTCTCATCCAGAGTTGTTGTTGTTGTTGTGGTTGTTTTTGTGGCTATTACAAAGTTAATGTTTGTGGCACCGGTCTATCTCAGCCAGTGTTGTCACCTCATTTACAGGGGGTACAGAGCTCTATAGATCAGCCGTGGGTTTAACTTGTGGTTTTGACTCTTGGATGCATCTTTCCTCCAACATTTCTAGTGCCTCTTTAACAATCTTGTCGAGTTTTAGTCGACAAGTTGCAAGATTCATATTCTATTTTTATTTTAAATTTCAAAGAAACACTTTAATTCAGGAATTTGCAGGTGACGGGCTTTGATTGATCTCTTTTTAATAAACATAATTTGTTTTTTAAAGATGTGATTAGGTCATGTTAAAGTTAGTTCAGGAAAAACACTCGTCTATTTTTTAATACTAAATCTTTGACTTTTATCCACATTTGAAGTATAGTCAAGGTATGAAGCAGCACTTGTGTTTAGTCAGAGCACAAAGGATATGATTATGAATTCATTTCCTTTGTGTATTCCAAGGCCTGCTTGTCATTGCCTCAGCATTTCTTTTATTTCTCTCCGAACATCCCACAGGTAAAATGCTGAGAAGTGCTCATCCTTTATTCGTTTCTTCAACCTTATAAAACCATACCGACAAAAGCTCATGTAAACAAAAATGTAGGCAGATAGGCAGTGACCTCTGGGACTTGGAGGTGGTAGTAGTAGCACTGGGACTCAGCATCATCCTGTCCTCCTCCAAACATGTAAAAGAGATTAATCCCTTGGCTGCACTCTCTCTCAGCTGTGGGAAAATTCCCTGGATGTTATTAGGGGAAGCTTCCTCCTTCCGGCTGTACACAGAAAGTGTCAGGAAACTCAGTGCAAATCCACTGAGTTTTAGCCTCCAATAGAAGCTTAACCAGAGCCTTGCCAGAGAAGAAACACCCCAAGTGACTTTTGATGAAAGCCTAGAAGGACTCGCTCTGAACTTGTTCATAAATGATGAATAACCCTGCAGTTTTTCTACAACGGCTGGTCAAGTTTTACCTTTTCTTTGTTTTAGTGTTATTAAGACCAACGTTGTATTACAGAGTAACATGCCACTGTAGTAGGACTAATAAAAAAGTCCACCTCAGATAAACAAGGTGCCTTTTTATTTTACTTGTTTGTCACCTCCAACATGTAACTTTTGTGTCATCCTAAGTAGTCAGTCTATTCCTTCAGCATCTCAAACTAAAACTAAATCTTCCAAACAATCTATAACAGGTTTTTTTAGCATTTCTTCAGAAACAATATTTATGTGAAATCAAAGTATCCCACTGCACAATGCGATGTCGAAATGACATCTATTTAACATATTTTTTTGACAATGAGGTACGAATGTGGACATCATTTCAACATCTAAAAGAGGTCCAGAAATGATGTCTAAATCTAGGATCCGTTTTGCACGTTGTGCCGACGTCTAGATTTGGTCTTCAGATGACGTCCAAATTCTAAACCTCAGAGCGACGTCTAAAAAAGGTTCAATTTGAACGTCGAAATTTCTAACCTATTTTGCATGTCGCACTGATGTCTAGATGTGGTCTTTGACGAACCGATCCAATACTGACTTGGTCCGATGTTTGGTGGGATAGAAAAACAGAACAGCAATTAACCAAGTTACCATGAGGCTAATATAATTATATTTGAAAACCAATAACATAGTGAAGAATGAGAATTTAATACTTTTCTGAACTTCTTATAACCTACCAGCAGAGCCCCAGATTCTTATTCAAGAGTGTTGACCAGTTAGAAAACCCAGCCCCACAGCCATGAGGGTGATGCAGACTGAGAGCCCATTAGAGCTTCTGTTACCCCTAATGGCCCATACTTCAGTGTCCATTTTCAACCTCAGGATGCTCGAGGTAATTTTACCTTTTCCCCTGTCCAGGTTTTAAGAAATAGTGTCTAAGATGAAAGCATCGCCTGGCCAAATCTGATTAATTTTTTACTGAAACCACTGGACTTATTTGCTATTAGCTGTGTCCCTGGCTGCTTCAAAACTGTCGGTTTGGCTTGATCCTTCCCTCTCCCAGAACTAATAACCCACCTCAAGCTGACTTCAAGCTATTATTTTTATTTTAGAAAAAAAAATGCATCCAAGTTATTGCTTTTGATATCTGAAAACAATTTTAAAGAATTAGAGATTCAGTCAGAGATTTGTTATCGTCACAGCTCTGAAACCACATTTTTCAGGGTTTCCAGTGACCTTTTGCTAGCAGCAGACGATGGGATGTGCTCAGTCTCTGTCCTTTTGAACCCCAGCACAGCATCTTTCACAGTGGATCCCAGTATTCTGTTTGACAGGGCTTGGGGGCTGGATAGGTATTTCTGTAATAGTTTTACAATGATTTACTTCATACATGCAAGATATATGCGGCTATAAATAACAGCATATCCATTTTTGCTCCTGTCAAGTATGTTGTCCCTTAAGGGTCAGTTCTGGGACTTATACTATACAAGCTCCTCCCATGGGAAATACAATCCAGAGACATGGTGTTAACTTTCATTATCATGCTGATCATACATAGATAAACCCTTCTGATAGAGCCACGGATCCATGGCACGCTGAGCTCACAACATGGCTGCTTTTAAGATATCAAAAACTGGATATCAGAAGGAATCAGGGGGTTTAGTTTAAAGGCAACTTAAACTTTGAACATCTTACAGTAATACTTTACAATAACCATAATTTATGAATGGTAAATAGATTGTTTATTAATGTTTAATCATCATTTAAAAACAGCATATAGACCAATTATAAATGGCATATAGATAGTTTATTAATGTAAGTTATTAGTTACTTTACCATTAACAGGAAATGAAATTATGATGATTAATTTTTGTTTATTATTAATGGACTCTTTATCAAAGGTTTATAGAGGGTTTGAATATTGGTTGCAAAACATCCAGATTAAAATGTGTGTCAGTAGCACTTTGTAAATAGTTAATATTTGGTTTTTAAACCATCTATAAACATTACTTAGATGGTTATTGTAAAGTTGCAACTGATGTTTGTAATACTTCGTCGTTACAACCAGCTCGATAGGGGAGAAGGGAAGTAACATAAAACAACCAGATGTTAAATGGTCAATTCAAGTTATTTATTAACGCGGGAAAAATTGGTAATAACAACAAAAAAGAGAGGCAGCAAAGGCCTTAAGGAACGTAGTAATAGATTGGCAAAAACATAAAGAGAGTTATTAACAGCGAAAATGAAGGTCTGTTCACATAGAGCAGAAAGGAAATGAAATACACAACTCAACTCAGCTCTAGTGCTGCTAACAACAAAAAAGAGGCTAGGCGTGTGCGAAGATCAACAATATGCCTCACAGGGTTACAAATTTCCACAATTCACAAAGACTCCAGGTCTAAAAAAGAGAGGCATGGGAGCTCCACTGGTTACAGTGTGCTCCTCGAGCTGCAGGTCTGCTGGCCTTTTATCCAATCCGCCAAGTAGCTCCTCATGATTGGTGGAAACCTTCAGCCAGTCAGTCTCTGCCATCTCCAGGTGGATGTGATCAGGCAATTAGCTCCATCTGCAGCTGTGGCAACCTGTGAGCTGCAGGCAGCACTCACACACACACACACACACACAGAGGCAGGCAGGAAGCCCCAAGATTTGGCACAATATGGCGACGGCCGTAACATTTCTAAATGATTAATAAGTGGTTTATAAACATTACTTAAATGGTTATTGTAAAGTTAGGGTTAGGATAAGGTTTTTAAAATTTATTAATGGTCTATATGCTATTTATAAATGATGATTAAACATTAATAAACTAACTGCTTACTGTTTATTAATGGTCTGTTTACCATTAATAAGTTATGGTTATTGTAAAGTGTTACCCATCTTACAAGTGCGGTCTTGTTTAATAATCTTAGAACGTCTTATTTCAGTGCTGTCACTATCCATGGCATCCACATTAGAGAGCAGCATGAAAATGAATCCTCATAGTCCCCTCAATCCAGGAGACGCACATGGTTCAGCAGATAAGCAACTGACATGAGTGCCAAAGCAGCTTCTCTTTTGCCTCTCTGTTTTCACCTTGAGCTCTGCTGTTATCCACCCGTCCAACCAGCTCAGAGGCATCAACATATTTGAAGCTTGCAAACAAGTTAAGCTCAAGCAAATGATTCTATGTCACAAGTGCCTTTTTCTCCTGAGCTTGGTGTGAGGTACACAGAGTACGCTTGGAGGTGTTAACGCTTGTGGCGGCGCTATTGAATCTCGCTTATATGTCAGTCACAGTAAACTGCACAGCCCATTCTTTTCAATAAGGGTGGTGACAGGATTTATTGACTTTCTGTTGCTGTAGACCCTGACTCATTTGTCTCCGCTTGAGGATTTATCTATTTGAACTTTGACCCCTGAAGCAGTTAATCTCGTCCTTAGCTGGTTTTAGAAAAAGTACAGGATGGTGTTTTATTTACAGTATAATAGCGCTCTTGACTTGCTTTTTCACCCTGTTTCAACACTCGACAAACCACCAATCCAGGTTCAGGGGGTGAGCTGTACTGATTTATATAATGTGTTTTTGTTCTTCTTCTTGAAGTTATACAGGGGAGTCATGATAGCTCTAGCTGTAGATAAGAGAACAAGATTTTCTAAATTGCAAAGTAGAAAATGAAACTCTTTATTGAACAATGAGGATGTAATCAGGCGCAGTGGAACGAGGCGAAAAGAAACAGCAAAGTCTTTAGGGTCTAAAACATTCATTTCGATAAAAGGAGAGAGGAAATAGAGAAATGAAGAAGAACATCCCAGAATTTTTCCAAAAAGACTGAACAACAGTTTTATAAAGATAACTAAAATAGAGTGTAGAGGTTGGATATAGCTGAAGACCTTGTTTGGCTTTTAGGTTTTTCGCAGTTGGACTACTGCTCCTTATTCTAACCAAGACTGAGATATGGAAAGAAAAGTGAGAGAAAATATATATGTATATTTTTTTAACTTCTTTTTAAACACTTATTTCTAAACTGCTTGTAGTCAAAGTGCTTTAGAGAAAGATGCTACCTTTGCCTCTGTCAATAACATAAAATATATTCACTGCTTGTGACTTTAATTTGGACAAAGCTTTTCTATTCATGAACTTTTATTAATGACTCATTCACACTCTCATTATGGTTGTTGTAGACGCAAAATAAGATGCCGTTCAAGTTAACACAGGGCAGCCATTAGGCCCTATCTGATTACTGCACAACTCCATGCCAGCCATGTTTGGGCCTCATCCTGCCAAGACTCTGCACTACTGAAAAAGTGAAAACAAAGGGAGCTTGCATTGGCCTCCGTGAGAGGGTTCAGATGGCAGTAATTTTCTTTAGAACAGGAAAAAAATAGCAAAATAACCTCTGCCAAAATACACAAGACTGAAACCAAATTATAACATGACACCACATTCTCAAGACAAATTAAGGTTATTTCTGGAACGTGAAGAAAAGTGATACTTGAAATGAAGAGACAGAGCTTTATTTTTTTGTCTTTTTCAAGAATTAACCTGATGTTATCTGAAATCCAGCAAATGGTTTGCCCTCTTGTACATGGTGTGTATTTAACTGAACAAACTGCTGAGTATTTGAAGTTTTTTGAGGAAAGACCGTGGCTGTTACATTGTTTAATATTTTACAAAAAGAACAACAAGAGTGTCACGAACATAATTTGAGTCAAAGTTTTGTTTTAAGAAGTGGTGATCTTCGCAAACAGGGGCCATGCCATGCAAGTCAAGCACCCATATGAATTTACGTAAGTATATGTACATTTTTCTATTCAGACAGCCTTGTTCCACCCTGTGCTCATAACACTGACAGTGCAGCACCAACAACTCCTGTAATTTGTCCAGTGGGACTCTTTGTAACGCATCATTATCAGAACTGTCAACATTACAGATGCAACAACTGTAAAATCAAACTGTTCTTATCTGCTTAGTGTCCCCTCCAGAGACCCTGTATCCAACCCATCCTTGACAGTCTGCAAGGAAAAAGTGTGTGTGTGCGTGCGTGCGTGCGTGCGTGCGTGCGTGCGTGCGTGCGTGTGTGTGTTTGAAGGGGTGACCATTAAAAGGAGCATGTGTACTGAAAGCTTTTTATTATAATTGTTGAACTCCCCTTTACACCCCAATTATTAAATTCTCCATGACAAGGAGGATTTTTTTCTGGTATTCAGGCTGATCCAGGTATTTAAGAATTTGGGATATTTATATGCATATTTTCCACGCAAATATGTATGCTGCATGCTTGTATGTAACTATGCGCTGCCTTCAGTGCCACAGCCACTTGCTGTCCCATATAAAAAAAAACTGTATTTGTTTTAGAACAAGTGTGTTTTGCATGAATATTCCATCAGATCATATTTTATTCTAAGAAAACATAATCAAACTTTCTCAAATTAAACTATTTTAAATTATCTCTGTAAAGAACTGCATCTTTTACAATGGAGTGTGATGTTTCATACATAGATTTGACTGATTTAAAAATGAATTTTAACTATTTTAAGAAATCAAAAAAAATCAGCTTTTTTTAATTTATTTTTTACCAAGTCAGATTCATTAATTACTCCCTCTGGTGGTGTAAACAAATGAATCGAAAACACAACACATTTGTGGATGTTACACCTGGACATGCAGATAGTCAACATAACACCACATTAGTGCAATACGAAAAGCATTAAGCATATTGACATAACACAACAAATAGATGAATGCTAGGTTTGCTAGTTATGTATTTTCTAGGGCTCGTTTCTGTCACCACCTGGGATATAAATCTCCAACAATGCGAATGAGGAACTTTACCAGGCTAAAAGGATTGAAAACTCTGATAATCTGTCTTGAATTTGGACGCTGGTTGGACTGAAGAAAATTCATCAGATTGTCATAACAGAAATTGCTGTAGCCTCATACGTCTTATCTTATGAATGGCAAAGGCTCTTCTGCGTTGTCTTAGATTCTAATCCACATAATCACACACTCACAGTTCATTACCTGCTTTTATGAATTTTGCACAAGTGCTCAATTCTACCTAATTCTGCCAAGGCTATAAGCTTGAGAGGAAGTTTTAATGGAATATAGCCTAATGTGTTCTGGACATGGACACCGTGGTGACTTATGATGCATTTTATTCTGTAGCTATATCCTTTTTTTTTAACTCAATCGTTCTACGTAATATCAAGATCATGAAAAGCCCCATCTTTAGCCATCCACAAACTTTCTACCCCCTTTTCTTATTCAACGCAGTTAGATTTAAGCTACTCGTTCTAGAGGATGCTCTCTATAATTTACACACTGAACTTATGACTTACCATTGTTGATGGACTGCTTCAATGTTTGGCTCAAAACTGTGAAGGTTTTATTGATTTGCTGCATTAAATTAGCAATCAGCAGGAAAGAGGGGCTATAAGTGATCAGAAAAATTAGTTTGTACCAAGAATATGCAATCCTGGAATTCTTTTAGGAGTATTAATGCTTGAAGAGGGGAATCTCGAATTGACTCGGTGCATTGATTTATATAATAATTCTCCACCTAGCAAGCTGAGACTTATGTGTTGTGCTACTGGGGCAGAATTATTAGTTTAACCTCCAGCAATCACAGCCCAGGACCTCTCTGTGGTTCATGATGGATATTAAACTGTGAATTATTAAGTGTACCGTCTGTTAATAAAGTCGTACCAGGGAGCTTTTCCTGAGAGCACTTTTGTTTCTGTCTTCCAGTTTATTGCCTTTGTTATCTTCGATCAAAACATAGAGCCTTTACCCAAGCCTGCATGCCCCCTTTCATTTTAGATTCATTATAGTTGTTATGCTTGCACATGTTTAATGTGATGACTACAGCTGCCCCCAAAAGGTTTCAAAAATGTTTGTAAAAGAGAAAAACCGTGGTCCAGCATGTTTTAGTGATTGGCTTGTCTGTTGCCTGTGTGTGTCTATTGGGTTTTTCTGCAGTGTTACAGGTGACCTTGTGAGTAATACCTTGTTTGTGATGTAATCTGGCATGTTCCTGTTATGAGGATGAAGCCCTGCCAGCATGTGCATTTACGAAAGGTTAAAGTCTGTGCTGTGTGAAAGTAAAGAGCATTACGACCAGGCCCTAGGGAAGAGGCAGCACTGTTGACTGTTTATTTGATCATGCTAGCCCATCCTTGGTGGTACTGCAGGGAAGGCTGTTGGAGACATAGAGGGCGAGGGCTGTATCTGCATCTGAATAAATCGAAACTTCTTAGTTTCATGTAAATTTTGGTGCCCCCTGTGGACAAAGGAGTCTTTGCTTGTCTTGTGATTTACAAATGTAAGTTGTCATTTGACAAAACTGCCATCCTGCTGACTTTTGAAAGTCAAATTTATTATTTGTTGTGAATATGTTGTACAGACAACATAAAAACAGGGCCGTCCGTCTCTCGCTACTTGGCTGACACCTACCCCTGTGCGCAATTTTTTTTTTTTGTAGAATGGTAGGGGAAAGTCCTGCCTCCTTCGCCTCTGATTGGTGAGAAAAGCTGGAAACGTCATCACACGCTCAAGCCAAACGCGGGCTGTCGGCTCTGTACATCGAAACAGAACATTACAAAACATTATCGCACTCCTGAATCTCACAACCCTAACCCTCTTCCTAATCCTAACCCTAACCATTATCCTAACCCTAATCCTAACCCGACAGATGATGACGTTTCACAGCCATTAGGAATAACCAATCGGAGCCCAGCACTTCTAGCCAATCAGAGGCAAAGGAGGGCGGGACCTTCAACTACCATCCTCCAAAAAAAAAAAGATTCGTCCCCCGTGCACCAATTTTAGGCTTTAGAAATTAGAATATAAATATTGTCAATCTCTTCACTAACTGCCTTTTTTTTGTAAATCACAAACAGGCATCAGCATAAATTTCAGTCTATTTCATCAATATCAGAAAAACTCCTCACAGGAGCCTTTATGGATGTTCAGCCTTTTTGTCCATAGTTTGTGACATGCCAAATTGTTACCACAATCATAGGCTTTATTGTTGAATTGCCATTGCCTGTCTTTTGACGACCTGCATTTTCCTTAAGTCCTTAATGGTTATTATCAATATTTTGTATTTGTAAGGTATGTAGCTCATTGTTAACAATGTTATGTACAATATTCTCTGTTTGACCTGAATTTAAAACTGCTCACTGAGACACCATTAACATCACAAACCAGGAAATGCAGGAACACTCTATGATCAAGATGTTAACAAGTAAGGATGACTGATGGCATCTCACAGTGCAGTGTACTTTGGCAATATTTTGATCTATAAAATTGCGATTGAGTTGTATGTAGTGTTCTTCTGGTTAAACTGGAGTATAAGCTGAGCATTAAGTCACCACCACATGTGGAGCCTGACCCTAAAGAAAGACCAAAGGACACACTCTGCAAATCCATTTGACATTGTTTACTTGCAAACTCTGTGATTCAGTCTTGGATAAATTGTGTTCAGTTTTGACAGTTTTCTCAGCCTTTTCACAGTCTGGATTTAATTTCCCGTCTAAATAACAAGTAAATTAGCGCCTTCAGTAAATCTTGAATGTTAAATGACAAGCCATCCAGTGGCTGTAACTGATGATTAGCTTATCTAAAAATCTTTAGCCCAGCACAGCCCTCAATTGTAAACCATGTACATGATCTTTACATGAACAGAAAGGACCCCAATGACTTTCTGTGTCAACCCAACATCATGAAAAAGTTATTCAAACATCAATTTACTCACAAAAACATAGATGCCTATCTACTTCTTGGAAATAATCAATCGATTCGTGTTCTGCTCTGATTCACGTGAGTTCAAAGGCTGATCTGGTTTTCAAAGTTGACTGGATGAAAGTCTTGCTTTTCATCTTCTGCAGTCCCATTTGAAGCTTGTGACACATTGACTTTAGTCAGAAAGCTGCAATCAGAAATACTCTATTACCGAAATTAGTTTCACAAGCACACAGATGAAAATGTTCTTGTCCAAATGAAGCTTGTTAACACAAATATACAGAGCTAATTTTGACCATCTGGATAATATCAAATTGGATTATTCGTAAACATTCCTGCTCAGCTTTTGATAAGTGGTTCTGGTCCTCATGCATGAATCGAATCAGTGATTAGTGTGACACTGAAGACAGAGTGTGTGCTTTTGGCTATCGCACCTGGCTATGAATCAACAATTTTTTTATGATAATGTATAAAAAAACTGGTAAGTAGAATAAGCTGTGAGGCACACTGATGGCATTCTTCCCCTCAAACATTCAGAACTAGTGCGGTCCACACTTTTTTCAAAGCTTTTCTTAGATTTTTTGAATTGGTGTCACTTTGCTGATTTTATTTTTTTAATTCTTTGGATTTGTGCTTTTATCAAATCCTTTTCCCGCAGGCTCTTTCTTTTATTGTTGTCTCTTTTACTCATTTCCTCCCAGCAAGATCACAATACATACCTTTTAACTGAAAAAGTATGTTTAAGACCGCGCCAAAAAATGATATCTAGAATTTATTTCAACAATTGAGGCTCATCGGATCTGAAATGAAACCTTGGCAAGCTTTCTCCATCATTACTGCCATGATTTCTCTCACAGTCTGCTGCCCAGTTGCTGCAGCGGGCAGCATTTTAATCAGAATTCCTCTACTTTTCCCAGCAGCTCATTTGCCTCCTGGAAAGTGCAGCCACAGAGGCTGTAGTGAGTGGTATTTTCATGGACATGAGTTTGTTTTAAAGGCTGAGTGTGCCCTGAATGTGAAAGCAGGTCCATGCGTCACTGTGTGTGTCAGGGTTGGGGTCGACATCTGAGGCATCGTCACCTGACTGATGATGGGGTCTGAATGGCAGAGAGCTGAAGGTGGATAAAAGGGAGATGGGTGATGTCTGGAGGGAGATGTGAAGGCTGTGAATGAGAGGTAATTGCTGTGTCAGAAGAGTAGATTCATTAACGCAACGTGAAAAGAAGGAAAGTTGTTTTGTCACTGTAGCTGCGTAGGGAGCCTAGCTTCCTGTCATTGATTAGACCCTATTTTTTATGAGTTACGGTAACAGCACAGTGACTCAGCTCATTTTAATCCATCGAGGTCTTTTAGTGCGTACTCTCTATTCCAAGTTTGTATTTTGTCACTGCAGTTGTTAATTCCTTGACCTGTATTTGGTGTCAATTTCTTAAGTAGCTGAAATGTACTTTCCTGTAGTCACCTTCAACATAATTATACTGCCACTACTCTGTCCTGGCTTGTTAAACAAAAGGTCATGCCTGCTGTTCTCGCCTTTTTAGATAATACATAAGAATACACTTCACCAATTTTAGGGACATCTAATGGTCCATTTAAAATTCAGAAATTTCTCTCAAATTGGTGAATGGTTTTGAGTTACTAGGTTGTGGGTGTCCCCTTTGGACGCTCTATATTATTTACAGCAGAATGTTAAAGTTAAAGCCAGACCCTTTTAGTGCTCGGAAACAGCATGATGTTTTGTTAGACGCAAAAAAAGAAAAACAAGTTAGATCTGATGTGTTAGACATGTTTTAAATACTGGTAGAAAATAAGATGATCCTGTCTGAATATATGAGATCATTAACACTCAAGGACCGAGACTGTTTCTTGATCAGATATGAGCTATGGTTATAGCTCAAATATGCATTTTAACAAGACTACTGTCTTTCTCCAAGTTTACACACTCTAAAAACCCCTGGGTTAAAAAACAACCCAACACCAGAATTGAAAAGGGACCGACTACTTATTGGTTTATTTTGACCCAGAATGTTGGGTTGACTCAATAACTCTTTTTAGGGATCAAGTTCACCCAATCTTTGAGTTAATTTTGTGGGTGAAATTGATATGTTCATTTGGGTAGCTTTGCAGACCTTGTTAACCCGGGCAACATCTGCGTGTTTATGAGGTAGGCCATAGCGCTGAGGGTCTTGCCTTGTGAGACAAGGACTCACACTGATAGATGTAGTTCACTCCTTACAGATGTTTCTCATGTGGGATTCAAACCCCACCCCTGGACGCCAGGTCACATTAATTGCCATTAGGCCTAGAAACCAACTAGAGTCAAACGAACCCAACGTTCTGACCCAATTATTGGGTTACTCCTAAAATAACCCTTAATTATTAACCCATTCAAAAGACCCTCAAATTGGGTTACAACAGAATCCATATGACCCAAGAAATGGGTATGAATCTGAAAAATAACCCAGAAATTTAACTCAACCCATATAACCCAGGAATTGGGTTGAAGAAATAACCCAAGAGTTTTTAGAGTGCATGCACTGCTCAACAGGAGTTGGCGCCATGCTATCCATGCGACCCTTCAGTTGTGTCCTGGTTGATGTAATGTCCTTTCTTGAATTAGTTTTGTGAACTACCTGACTTCTTAGCAATGCATCCACATGATACATGACAGAGAAAAACGATTAACAATCACATTTTCCAGGTACATCGGTCCATTTATGAGAAGTTTGATTTAGTGCGATTTCAGCCAGACCAATCTGTGTCAGTCCAGTTTCAGTCAGACTCAGTGGATGGATGATTTGACAAGACTGCCGTTGGTGAGATGAGCTTCTGGACTTTTACTTTTAACTGATTGTATTTAGTAAAGGCAAACTGAGGGTGCACATGCTAGTTTATTCATGGCTGATTACCACTGCAATCACACAAAGTAGGATGCGATTCCCGTGGTTTGTTTTCCAGTGAGGGTAACGTACCATGTGCTTTACCAGTTGAGGTTACATAGAAAGAGCGAGGATGAGGATTACCCTTAGTATACATGAAAACATCCATCCATTTAACAGTTAATATACAGAGACTGCACTGCACTCTTAGTATTTTTGCTGACAGGCCTTCCTTTAGTCCACTTACCTCAACACCTTTAACCAAAGTTGTCTTTGTTGTTGTTGTTGTTGTTGGGCAGTAGCAGCTGATTTGAAGCAACAAGTTAGGTCCACTATATGTTGATTTCTACCCTGTGGTGGCTGTACATGTTTGCCTCCAGTGGCGTCATTATGGCATCAGCCCAGAAAGGGTCTACAGAAACATTGTTCCTCACCTGTTATATGGCATGTTCATATCTTGTTTCATGAGTTAGATGGTTTTTAATGAGAGAGAAAAAAATTGAGCCCTTGGCACTGTTGGGTTCAACTCATTAGATGAACTTATGTATAATTACGGATAATTACAGCAGTTATGTTTGATATAATAGAAAATATCTTGACCTGAAGGTGCCACTCTGTACTCACTAGGACCTTGAATATCCTTGATTCACGCTTACAGTTCGAGCATAATGGGTGTAATTTGGTAATACAGGTTGGCTGAAAATTGCAGCAATTTTATCCCTTAAATGACCTGTTATTTTACAGTAGATCTGACAAATCATAGCCATTTTCTCATAGATCACAGGTGTACTCACAGTGTCTCTTTATTTTTTTTGTCTTTTTTTGTCTTTGTCACTTAAGATGTGCCTTTATATTCCAACACTTATCTGCTAGGGGTTGTTTTTTATAGTCTTCATCAAATTACGTGCGCAAACTCTTTAGCCTAAGCCTACAAGACAGGGTATTTAATATTGATCTTAATATTAACCAAGATAATCATGTTCTTTTTTTTTTCTCTTTTGCAGTACGGAGACATCTTTTTAGGAAGTGTCATGTCAGACAAATGTTCATTATAGCATTTGCTGCTTTTCCCGTTTGATGATAAGTCATTATTCATTTGTTGACTTCTGTCAGTTTGCAGACATAAAGCAAAAGGTTGGGCACATCAAAATGTAGTTCTAGTGATTGCAGCTGGAAAAAGGTCAACTTATAAACTGAGAAACTTGATTAAGTGAAGTTGTCTGCAATTTGGGGAATCTAACAATCCATTAGCTTGATTGGCGATTAGTGAAATACTAATTGAGGTATATCCTCAAACACTGAAAGTTTTACTTTCATAGTGGTGCCAGAAACAAAAACAGGAGACTAGTAAAGTAGAGATAATTCATCCTTTAAGGACAATGAATGTCTGCAATGTCAAAGGCAATGTGAATCCTAAATTTTGCTCTTTGTTTTTACTGGTAGAGTGACAGTTTTGATTTTGCATACAAAAATTGAATAAGCTCATTATCAAAAGATGTATTGGGAAAGTTTGGATCAAAGTCTTATTATCAATGGCTGTTTTGGGGGGCTGTTGAATGTGTGCACTCTCATATACTGTAGGTAAAAGCACTAATTGCACCATTCTCTTTTAAAACAACATAAAAGTCTTTTTTATGCAACTGTGGTTTTGAAAAGGCACTTTAATGAGGATCCAAATGCACTTTTTATTCCTGCATTCCTGAAACTCAGCGAAATCCAGGAGCCTTTCACAGCAATGAATCTTAATTGAATAAAATCACTGCTTGAAATGTCTGAGTCATTTTGAAAAACAGATTACAGAGTGAGTCTTTGTGGAGCCTCTTTCACATACCTTTCAGTAATCTTTCTTTGTCTGACAAATGCAGGATTCAAATTCATATTCCTCCACTTGGCAAGAAATGAAAAATTTCACTCACGCAGGAGAATATTTGTATGTAACTCATCTTTGTAAAATGATTCGAAAAATGTTATCGTTGGTAGATTTTAACAATTGAAACACAGATAAACCACAAATCTCGAAATACACTGCCACTTTACCAGGACAAGTGTGTTTATTTAACTAAATGGTTCAATGCCATAAACCATGTCAGTCAGCACAAGAGCTGCTGATCAGACAAGTGATCATTTTTGTACTTAAAGGCTCAACATTCCTGTGATATTTGTGTCACTCACTATCAGCCAGGTTGACTGCACAGATGGCATCTTGTAGCGTTGTGTGATTTTTGTTCAAAGTTGTATGAATGCTGTGTTATACTGGCATGCCATTTCTTGACTGGGCCAATGATTTACCAGCACAGGTGTCCGGAGTACAAGAGGGACTGAAAGCTGGTGGTGCTTAGCCTGGCTGGGCCGTCCTGTTGCGTGAATCACTTGCCATTCCTTCCCTTGTGTGAAGGGACGGCAAGTGATTCACGCAACAGGATGGCCCAGCCAGGCTAGGTGGTGCTAGCTCTGCTTGTGGTTGTTGTTGGCTGTAACATATTAATTTGGCATTGTTTACCTGAGATCTGTATTTAAGTTTGTTAAATCAATTGTTCTCAATTTTGACCGTTTTCAAGTCTTTTCTTACCTTTAGACGAGTTAGTTAGTTAGAATTCAGCTCTCAGTTTGACTACAACAACATACATCTATGTTGTTGAACTTAACAGCAGCATAATGTGTCTGCCATACATCTATGTAAGTCTATAATCCACACAGACATAATATTTTAAAATGTTTTATACAAAAGGCTGTCACTGTATTATGATTACTCTACATCTCCAGATTTTTTGTATTATAGTAGTATCTACATGAGTTAGTAAATGTATGCACACTAAGTACACACTCTTCAAAGTTGTTTTGTTTGCTGAAAATAGATTTCTTCTGTGCCATTTACACACTTTTTATTAGCATTATATGTGGAAGTCTATTGAATACAAATTTCTTGGATTTTATTTGGATTTTTCAGCTGTTAATAGCTTGTTTCAGCCTTGCATTGACTATCACGATCTGGATCTTATTTATACCTGCTAACTGACAGATGAGGAGTGTTTACAATTGCCCCTAGGACAGCTCCTGAGCCCCTGCTGAGACTTTTTCCTGCAAGCTATTTTTAAAACTCCTCTGCTGTCCGCCCCCTCTCCTCACAGCCTTTCCCATTACATTGGATCAGCATTTTAAAATGAAGAAACTATCATATACAGGTTTTATGATTACCTGAGGAGCAATCAGTCTGCATGTATAAATGATTTTAGTATAAAGTGAGCAATTATGTGGGCTATTTGTCTCACAGCAACTAGTTCACCATCTAATCCCTGATCCAGGTGGTTTGTTAGAGTTTTAACTGGGAAATCAGACACACTTGATCGCTCTAGTCTCATTTGCACAATATATGCAAGATTACTTTAGACTTTTCTTGTCGGATGAATTAAATCTAAAAGATATGGCAGGGAAATTAAACTGCTTTTCCTGCACTGTGTAATCCTGGCTTTTTTTAAGTACTACAGTTTTCCATAAGTTGTTTTACTCCAGTGCCCCCAAATGCCTCTCATTTTACCTCCTACTCATCCACACAAGCAGACACATACATGCAGTATGCCAATATAAAAATCCACTGAAACTGTGATGTACGACTTCCCAGACAGATTGATGTCCTCGAGAGATTGCACATAACTCTGCAATGTTTGGCTGGAGCTGAGAAAGTCCACAAACAACCCCTGTCTGAATCTTGTTTTCATGCTTGTCAGAGCTGAGAATCCACTCCCACAAAAGTAGCAAAGGGCATCATAGTCTTGACAGCTCGAATGGTGAATGCAATGTGCTCTGTGCACATTCTTATCCAGAAATCTGTCTGAGGCTCTGGACTGAATTTAGTTTTCTTAGATCCACCTGTTGTGACATCAGAGAGGCTCTCCTGCTCAGTTGCTGTTCAGGCAGGAGGCACGTCAGAAGAAAGGGGATAACAAAACAAACTGTCAAAGTCCTCACTTTAAGTGAAGTACCTGCTCCATTTTCGGCCATCATGTCATGTTATGTTGCATTTGACACCCGGCTTGTCACACTGAGTGGATCTAAAAGTTTTTTTTTTTGTTCATGCAGCCTGACAAGATCTTAAACTTCACAGCAGTGTCAGTTTTATTGAAATTAATTGAATAAAGCTGTAAAGTTGTGTATTAATTCTAAATTGTCTCAAAGATTAACCAATTGTGTATGAAACATCATCATGAGCAAAGTCAGAGCAGTCTTAAGGATGTTAACTATGCAATGCCTGTGAAAAATGTGCAAGAGTTCATGGGCCTGGTTGAAGGAAAGCCACAACTTCCTCCTAGAGTCCAAAAGATCTTTCATGGTGACAGGCATTCCCTTGGCAGCAATTGCCTGTCAATCAATTTAACAGTGCAACAACACTGCAGCAACTACTTACGCACAAACGTTACCACTCCACTGTGTGTATTTTTTGGCGTTGGATGCCAAACATTATGTACTTGAATCATGAAAGAAGCCAGCAATTTAGGATATGTACATCCCAGCTGTTGTTGTTTCCAGCCGGAGCAGAAATCCTCTTTTATTGGCCCTTCATGAATGTACAGGCCATTTACTGGGAGCTCTGCCAGCTTTGTTGTGTCTGCTGACTCCTGCAGCAGGAGCCCATAGAACTCCCTGGCTTTTATGTTAATTTGTTACTTATTTAAAATCCTTCCTGACCGGCCTTTCCTCCTGAAAGTTTCTATTTATATCTGTAGCTGACAGAGAATGTAAGCGCTAAGATATTCTGGGGCTTCCCTGACTCAGCAACCCAGCGTTTCAGCATACAGGGTTTGTTGCGCTTTCTGAATACCTGTATGTGTTTGCTGAATAGAAGCTTAAAAACAGTACTTCAAGTTTCCTATGAACATGTTTCCTTTTAACCCTCCTCCCATGTTAGGGTCTGCACCACCCCATTTTTGCTTTTAAATGCTTAAAAGAACCACATAAATTAGCTTTTTTTGGACTTCGTCAGGAACCTCTATTTCACCAAAATGAAAAAAAAGGAAAAAAAAATGTCTAAATTATAAAATGCTCTTATTAAAATTATGGCACTTGTCGTGTTAGGGTCGCTGTTGACCCGGTTAGATTAATATCTAACAATTAGAGCAAAAACTGAAATCATGTGTGCACCGTCAGGCACCACACTGACAATCAGATACTCTTCTAATCATGTGAGATTTAGGAAATTCTCATTTTGCCATGTTTTTACCTGCACAAAAAAACTACATCGGGCATGTCCAGACATGTGAGATCAATTCAGTATAGATGTCTGTGTGAGGGGTATGTACTGACAAGGAACGGCCCAGAGGACCACAAAAAAATATTATAAGCAATATTTTCATGGATAATGAAGTTTAACAAGGTAACCTAAGAGATGAGAACCAAATTGGATGATAGAGAATTGTTTTTAGTGTAATTTAAGACTGATTTAAGACATGGGTTGAAACCGACCCTTAACATAGTGGGGGCGTCGTAAAAGCGAACACAGGAGGAGAGATAAACATCTGTTTAAATGTGCTGCAAGACAATAGTGTATTTAACTCTTGAAATATACTCCATGCACAGGTATAAAAGTGACCTGTGAAGCAATGAAAGTTTGAATTCTGGCCAAACAGGGAGGCAGAAAATAAGAAATCATTCAAATACAGTTTTTAACTGCCATAAATATTATCTATGCCGTCATTTCATGTTTGTATAATATTTTATTTAAAGCCTTTTATTTTATGCATATTAAATTTCTTCATAATACGTCAGCCCAAGAGAAATTTCTTTTCTTTGTTTAATAACGAACTTGGTTTAATGTGGCCCTTCCGTCCAAATGTATTTGGTTGTAACACTCAAGGTGAAGAAGAAAGACGAAGAAGAAAGAAGGTTTTTTGCCGCATGGTGGATTGGACTCATTTCCTCGGGGGTGCAGCCAGCAAAGTATTTAATTTTCTTACTGTGTTGTATATTTCCATATATGTGAAGCATGTTTAATTGTGTTTTGTGTGTGTTAACAGTTCGACGGTGGTGGCTGAAATGAAATCATCTGTAAAAACCAAGAACTGTGGTCCGTGCCTACCTGACGGGAGTGATACAGTTGATGTTGATCACATTTTATCCAGCAAGGTTAAAAACAGGATCACAGAGTCCACTAGTAAAAATGTCATATTGGTTTACTGGGTGTGGCTGACATTATTAAAGCAAGCACCAACAGCTGTGTTCAGCAGTGTGTCATTCAAAAAAATTAACTCAATGTACTCTCTGTCACCTCTCCTGCGTCTGTGTGCACATGTGCCCAAATTAGAGGTTTGAGATATGACACAGATTAAATACACAACTATAACATTAAAAATCTGGGTTTTGTCAACACTAATGGGCGTTTCTATTTCTCTTCACCCCAACAGTGATACTACGAGTGGAAACAGAAAACTGTGAACAACTTCCTCAGCTGAACTCTTCCCTGTCTGTCATGTGCCTTTATAGTTTGGAATAGTCATTAACATTCAGATTTGTATTGCCTTTAATGTCTCTTCAACCTTTTAAATTACAACAGATAAATGCCAGCATGTGGCTCTTGTTCCACAATGTGCATAATAAACATGTGTTTGATGCATTCATGCTGAATATTTTCCAGTTTTTAACCGGGAGTAAAGCTCTCAAAGCTTCGGCCTCAGCTTTCACAGCAGTGACAAGAGCTTCCTCCATTAGCAGTTTGTCACAGTCCAGAGTCCACTTGTGTGAATGATGCTGTGCAGCAATTAGCAGCTATACAGAGGAAAGCAACGATCCCCATCGCTGCTGACTCTCACACTCAGAAACACACAAACTGTCAGACAGATACAGGAAGAAGGACAGAAGGAAGCTTACAAACGGAAAAAGCAGTGAAATCACAAATGAAGTCGATTAGGAGGCAAAAATAGAAAAGAAGATGAAAATGACTAAACTTGTCTGGGGAATTTAATAATAAGTGAATCAAACAGACATGAGGGTAGAAGAAAACTGCATTGTGGATGAAACTCAGACAACAGAGAAAAACTGATCTGAGCTGGTTAGCTATGGTCACATTAAAGTGCGTTAAAGTTTCAAGAGTTTAGGAGCACTGCAAAACAGCCCTACTAGAAAGAAGCAAAATATTTTTATATTTAATCAAATTATCTTGTATTAAGCAAAAAAATCTGCCAATGGGATAAGCTTTTTTTGCCTGACATGAATTCTCAAAATAAGAACAAATTTCTTGGCCCTGACAGACTCACATAAAACTTAAAACTACACAGAAAAATTTATATTAATCTTATCTAAAAATGAAGATGAAGTTACTTATTTATTAGAATTTAAATTCCTTGAATAAATAAACTTCAAGAAAATACACCTTAATCTGGGATTATTAATGAGCATGACAGTAGTTCAAATAAGACATAATTTCTTTAAACAGCATAGCAAATATAAGTGATGTTGTCTTAAATCAAGATACCAAAACATTCTCATTAGATGTATATTTTTTATTCCACAAGCAAGCATGTCCTTTGTTGTTTTTTGTTGTTTTGCAGTTTTTATTTAGTCATTGTATTATGTTGTCTGTTGTACAGACTAGCCTACTGACATCTTTATATGTCAGATAATGTATGAGGCAGCAGATCCTGTCTGGTTCAGATGACCTGCAATGGAAATCTTAATAAAAAAAAAATCTGCTGTTCTAGTTTCATGGCATTCTTAAATTAAGAAGTTGTACATATGTCTTACTCTTAAAATGAGATGAATGATCTTGCTGTAAAACATTTTTTCTACTCTATTTCTGGTCCATTCTATCTCAAAATAAGCTGGAATACCTTATCAAGAAAAAGTTAGCCCTTTTCTCTTAAAATTAGATCATGTTTCTAAAGCCAAACATGCTTGACAAGATAAATATTCTTTTTGTACAAAAAATAAGACTTATTTCCTTAATACAAGGCTGTTTTCCTTTCTTGAAATTCCTTTTTTGCAGTAGGGAACTCACATCCCCGTGTGTATGATGGGTGGAGAAAGTGCTTCACAATTCACCGGACACTTTCTAAAAACACACAAACTCTCTCCACTCATGGTATTGTTTTAAACAGTATACTCTTGTACAGTAGAGAGAGTATCTAAAATCTTGCAGCAGGAGTTGTTATTCTCATTCGCCTCTGTGTTTATAACCCCTTGTGACCTTTGAGCATTGTTATTATGTCATTATTTAAGGCAAATGTTCCCGCTTGCTTGCTTTGGCTGATATCTAATTTCACCCCATTTTTTCCTGACCTATCTCTCTACAAGGATATCAGGTTAGAGGTGAAAACTCTGGAAAAATACCATTAAGATGAAATGTGTCACTGCATACTCAGGCATGGATTGCTGTTGGGGGGGGGGAGCTGTATCTGAGGGTGATGACTCATACCAAATGATTACATGCCATTGCTATGTAGTGATGAAGAGTGTACAGACGTGTGTGTGTGTGTGTGTGTGATAAGGGACTGGAAAAGCTAGCCAGCAGCAAACACAGGAGAACATTGGGCTCATTTAGTCGGCCTGCTATACCTGCTACTTACATTTATGCATAATAGGGCATATTACCGTCAGGTCCATGTTAAGTGACTGTACATGTCACTGTGAATCACAGAACACTTAACATGGATAGAGCTATTTCCCTTCATGTCAGCTCTATGCTGCTTGTCAAGTTAATGTAAAGCGAGTGACAGATGTCTTTAAAGGTGTGTTAAACCTCAGTGAGAACCTTTAATTTAACAGGACATATAATGTCCTGTCATTTATGGATTTTCCTGTGTATTAACTGGTCAGCTGGATAAATTTGCATAGTTGCTTAGGGTGGGACACCAAATCAATACATCCTTTCACTGACACACGATAAAATTGTACATGCATCTGCGCCAAATATTGATACCTGAATTGAAAAAAAAGAGATGGCAGATTAGATAATTGGACTTTCCATGTTACTATTTACTACCACCCATAGTGGTGTGAATCATATTAATGAGAGTAACATTGAGCGGAAGTCAGCTGCCAAAGAAGAAGAAGCTAAGATTAAATAGGTGTAAAAAAGAAGAGAAGAGATGCACAAGCCACTTTGGAAACCATAAAGGGAGAAAGAAAGGAAGGAAGGAGGAAAAAAAGAAAGAAAGGAAGAAAGGAGAAAAGAAAAAAAGAAGAAAGAAAAAAGAAGAAAGAAAGACAAAGAAAGAAAGAAAAGAGTAAGATAAGAGGAAAGGGGAGGATGCACCCAAGTCTTTCTCTTGGCAGGAGTCCCATGCTTTCAAGTTTGATGTCAAAGTTACTACCTATTTTACAGATGAGTGGAAAACACATTTCTATGTTTCATAAACCAAGTGATGCATTTCTTAGACCGGTCCTCATACTGTGTATCAGAAGTTTAATAGCAGGATATAGAGGAATCGAAGATGTTTGAAGTCATATATGTTAGCCTAAAAACAGGTTAGTTTTGTCTTAAAGTTTATGCATAAAATGCGAAAAAGTTTATAAACACAAGCTGGTTGTGCTCTATTGTCCTTGACCTTGTTTTTACAGTCACAAACTGGCATTTTTTTATCTAAGTGAAATCAAACCCAAATGCAGGGAATAAATACAATAATCCTGCACTTTACCTTCATAGGGAGTGTGCTGTATTCTCTGGTTCATCAGATATCGCAATGTTTATCATCTAAGTGACTTGCATTATAATGATTATCCTGTCATTACTGTTATCATGGGCCAATTATCGTGTATCATATGGTAAAGTCAGTCATCTGACCTCTTATGATTGCACTGTGTTTAACAGTGTTGGGCAGTTTACAGATCAGTATGAGTGTCACCTCCGATACAAACACAACACCAAACAAATCCCTCACTGAAAGTTCACCTCAGGAGGCAGTTGAAATTCCTTGATACCATCGCAATGACCACACCAGACATCATCATGGTAGCTGAAACATCAAAACAAGTGGTCATGGTGGAATTAACAGTACCCTAGGATGACAGACAGGAGGAGGCTTTTGAAAGAAAAAGGGCCAGATATGAGGAGCTGGGCTTTGATTGCCAAGGCAGGGGATGGAAAACCTGGTGGTACACTATGGAAGTAAGATGTCAAGGATTTGCTGGCTAATCACTCTGTAGGTCCTTCAAGCAGCTGGGGATTCGGGGGCTGCATAATAGAAGAGCCATCAAGTACATCACTGATGCTGCTGAGAGGGCATTACGACAGCTGTGGATCAAAAAGGGTGATCTGTTGATGACTAAAGTTACCGAGACACAAGCTGGGGACTGATCACCCCTGGCTGGGTTACCTGAACATGGGTGTATGATGTGCAATAACCCGAAACACCTTATGACCCCAGGTCACATCATTGACAATGTGTTTAGGTAGGCACTGCAAGATGTCTTAACAAGATTACCGGGATGGAATAACTACGTATCTGTAATGTTGGCCATTACAGGTTTTATTTTCATATTATAATCACAAAATATGGTCCTTGGATCATTTCAGTGAGTACAGTTCTTAGTCTCAAGTTGTTTTGTTTCATGAAGCAGTGTCTCAAGTTTGCAAGATTCCTCTTCATTTTACAAAGGTTTTAATCTCACATGTGCATAAAATTTGTGGCTCAGGGGAGCGTAAAAAAAAAACCCAGGGCTACCAGAACGCATTTGACCCGAATCCTAACCTTGATATATACGTAAACAAATCTCTGACTGATTCAGCTTTGTCCACAGAGGAAAACCCTTTTCACCTTCATGCTGCTCTGCTGCAAACAACTCCCGGCTAGAGCAAGGTCAGCCAAAAAAAAAAAAAAAAAAAATCATTCTGAAGAACAGAGGGTGGGGAAAGACGTGTGGTAACAGTTTACCCCTTACATAGTGTCAAATTGATGAGAGTGAGACAGATTACAGCACGCCGTTCCATACTAATAGTACTCAATATGAGTTTTCAATGGATTGCTTCCTTAGTGGTGTTTAAAATGTATGTGTATACCATTGTTAACTTTTGGTTTACTTATTCTCCACTTCACTTTAAGAGCTTTGGCTTCATTGTAGTGATTGACTCAGTTAAATGCCAGATTTCACCTGGAGTGAAGTATTTTTACACAGTGTCATAAAAAATCGACAGATCTAAACTTGTGTACTGCTAAAGTTTTTATCACAGACTTCAGATTTAAACAATCATTCAGTCTGTTCAAGCTTTTCTCTAACTTCCTTTATAAACTTTAGACTTGAGCTTGTTTTCTTTTATGACTCAGAACAGCGTCTCTCACATTTTTGCTCCTCAGCAGACATGCACTCTTTTATCACTACAGCATCTCTCTCGTCTTACTCATTCTGTCCCTCAGCATGAGATGCTCAAGATACAGCGACCACCACTGATCTAAAATCAGCTTTCTCATACTTCCAGACTTTATTGCACATTGACAAAGCGGCTTATGGTGAAGTGAAGGGAAGAGAGGGAATGTGCGCTTTATTCAATGTATAGGATGTAACAGGGCCAACGTAGGAATGAACACAATAATTGTTCCATTTCAATGATCTTAATATTGACTATAATAGGGGGCCAAATTAAAAAAAATAAAATTGGCTTTTTTTCTTTCTATTTCTTCTTCTTCGTCTTCTTTTTTTTTTTTAAAGAAGTGTTTTGATAAGACATCTTTAGAGTGGCATTGTTTTCATATATGCACCCCATTAAATGGGATTTGGAATTTGGAGCAACAATCCAACCCTCTTATCACTATAATAACACCACGCCAGCCTACTTGTGGCAGTCAGCCTCTTCTAGGACCAGAGCGCCTGTGTTTGGATCCTGGTTAGCAAAAGTTTTGATTGGATTGTGATCTCTGTTGTGAATGTTTTCCTTTATGCCTCTTCACCTGATCCAAGCAGGAGATGTGGGTTTAGTTAGAATCCAATAGTCCTCTACATTCCCCTCTGTATCTCTAATCAAGCCACTACTGAGCAATCAAAATAAATCAGAGGGATTGGACATAAATCCTTCTCGAAATGATACCCTGGCCACACACCACTTTATCTTCTCATGAGTGGGGCAAGGCCACAACTGCCAAGAGTGTGAATTTGCACAGAAGTGACTAATAACATTAATGATGGTTTTGTTTCAATTGGCAGGGCAAGTGCGCCTGCATTCAAACAGTCTCAGAGGACACCTAACACTTTTAGTTCTCTAACAAATCCACCTCCACCACTTTTGAAGGTGTACTGCAGGTCATTTATCAAACTCTTCCCTCTGTTGTCACTGTGCCCATCTGAAAGGTGAAAGAACGAGTTAAACTTCTGTGGGACTGTGGAGATGACAGTGGCTAGTCAGGAGCTTGGACAAGTTGTTAAGTGAAGGGGAATAACCCCTGAGAGTAGTTTCTGAAGAACTTCCAGGTAAAAGAAAAAGATGTTCAAATATTACACTGAAAAAAACTGCTTCACACCACAACCTTCGATCCAACCAGAAATGCAATATCACAAGTATGCCAGCCAATGCTCTGCAAAACATCCACCAGTTTCAGGTGTTTATCAATGTTGTGTGAGCCAAATGTTATGTAAGAAAAAGCTTACAAAATCTTAGCAATCATCAGTTTTAAACCAACACTTGTTTTTTAACTTGCAACATTGTGAGAATATTTGATTACTGTGAATATTAAAGTTAACAGAAAAGGTGTTGGGAAGGGGAAAGGTGGTTTTAAACATCTAGTTTTGTAAAAACCGAGACAGAATATTTAATGTTCGTAAAATCTGCAACCAAGTGGAGTTGTTGAACTTGATAAATATTTATAGTCTTCTTCATGTGAATTGATGACTCTGTGATTCACTCTAATCTTTAAAGGATGAAGGCTGCAAACGTAACCCATGCCCTTCTATTAGAATGACCTCAATCAATACATTGTCTGCTGGCTGTGATGTACTGCCTTCCGCTGTGTTTTAAAACCTGGCTTGTCATTGAACCTCTTGTTTGCAAGAAAATTATGTCCCTGAAGCGACTATCATCCTGTTGGTTGGCTGACATTTGAAAGTCAAACCAATAACAGACACAGACTGCAAAAGATATTCACCTGTTACACTGCATTATCTTTTTTGGACAAAAGTTTTAAACTGGTTCTAATTTGCTTAAAGTATATCTAATCTCCAGACATAACTGCCTGCTAATTTGCATTTCTTCTCCTGTTGGTAGCCTGTGTGCTGTCTCAGCTCCACTTCAACACAAAAGCCCCCTGGGACCCACAAGTTCAGAGGCTAAGTCAAAGCTTGTGGGAACTAATCTTTACTAAGTCATTCTCTTCTCAGATCACCATGCATCCCAAACTGGGGTCATCTCTACTGTCCTCATCTGTGGTCTGATGTTTATGAGGAATGCAGTCTGCTCTGCTAAATGAATGATGCTCATGTTGATCGCAAAAGAAAACAAAATACCGTACCAGTGTTTATTAAGGGGTGTGGAAACTAAAGGCTACATGGGAAATGTGATATGCATTGCCTAGAAAGAGTGCCCTGAATGTAATTATTGCATTTACCAAGAAAACAATCAATCACAAGTTTTTAATACAGAAACTATATATTTACATTAATATACAGTGTATTCAATATAAAAACGTTTCAAGTTTAAATATTTTAGAAGTAAAAAAGATAGTTTGATGTACATTTATTCTGTTGAAGAGATTTAACATTTAAAAACAGTTTTGCCTAGATCAACTTATAGAGCCAATTATCCTTGTTTTGGGTTAGTTATAATGACATATTGTGATGAACTTCAGTTCCAATTGTTATATTCTTCAGTTAAAATATAATACAGCCCTGTCTTAAATATATTATTCCAGGCAAGTAAGTATGACACTATGTTTTTAAATGTTAAAATGCCATGAATCAAATATGTTAAAATGTAAAATAAGAGAGATGAAATTTTGAATAAACAAAAAAGATTTTTAAAAAAAATCAGCCTTTTGTTTGACAGAGTTAATTTAATCCTAAAACAGTATATATTTGTTAAAATGAGAAGCAAAGTAATTAGCTTGGTAATTAGTGAACTAACATGTCTTTGTTTCTAAATGTTAAAATGCCATGAACCAAATATGTTAAAATGTAAAATAAAAGAGATGGAATCTTTGAATAAATAAGATCAAAATGTTGATAAAAAGAGTCTTTTGTTGAATAGAGTTCATGTCGTCCTAAAAAGGTACATATTAGTTATAAAATTTTAGTTAGAAAAATTATTAGTTAGAAAATTAACATGTCTTTGTCAATGTGTCAATAAAGTTTATTGAAATTTATTCAGGTTTGTTTACAGCTCACAGGAGAGTCTCTTCACAACCTAACTTAAAGAGTGTAAAGCTCATAGACATAATAAAAGATAGACCCCGCATCGGCCGCTACCACGAATGGGCGTTGTCGAGAAATGCGGCCGCCATCTTGGTCCGGTCATCCGCCTCACTCTGCACCGCTGTTTAACCGGCGGAATGAAGTCTGAGCGCATTAAATGAATCATAGTTCGCTCAATACTACGTAATTTTCTTCTCTGCAAACGCCATTCAAAGAGGCATAATAGAGGCTATATTTTTTTTTGGCGTTTTCAAATACTCAGAATGAATAAAATGATATTTTAGAACATGGCAGCAGTGGCTGTATTATAGTATAACAATTAATCAAGGATATATCTAGGTTTAGAGCTAGGTTCCTGCTATGTCTCAATAATTATTAATAACTGGCGGTTTTAATAGGCCGATTCAATATATATTGATTTGATTATATTTTATTTAGTTTAATTTTATTTATCCATTTGTAGACACACACAAATAATGTCATATAGAAGCACTATTTTAATAACTGGAAAATACACACAAAGAAATACACACAAATATATAGCCTACATATCAAAAAAATTTAAACACAAGAACAGCATGACAGGACAGCATCTAAACTACATATCAATTTGCTTGTTGGCTACACAGCACAGAGGAATCACTTGCTGCGAATTTCTCCCTCTAACAGCAATCTCCCACTTCTTCCTCAAGTTTTTGTCCTTAGGAAATCTTCAAAATGAAACAGGAGATCACCACAAAGAAATATTTAATAAAACAGAGCTCACTTTCTTCCTTCTTCTTTCTATTTTATTTCTTAACGTTTCTTAGAACCTCTCTCAAACAAAAGTTTTTCAATCTAATGCAAATCTGTTGATAATAGAGCAAAGTTGCTATTATTGTGAATAAGATAGCTGTTCGCAAATGCTGTTTCCTTTTTGGAGTTGACCGATAGTCTTCCTCTTTGGCCTACAAATGACTCTACAGTCAAGTGTAATGTTGAAAAAACGTTTAATCATAACTGTGAAAAGTTATTTCTTGAGCCCTGTTCTCTGCTGTCCGCCTGTTGGCACAGGAATACGCCGCACAGTGCTCCGGCATCGCTGAATGAATGAATGAATGAATATGATTGACCGGAGCGTATGGGAAACTTGACCTGACCAAGATGGCGGCCGCATTTCTCGTTGCGCAGCACCCCCAGCGGGGTCTACCCTTTTATTATGTCTATGGTAAAGCTGGCGATCTTTTATTTGTGTAAATTGCATTGGTTACCTTAAATCATTCAGCCCTATCATTAAGCTTGAGGGGCGGGACTTAATCACAACTCGGAAGAGAGGAGCTCAAACTCAGGTGAGATGGAAGTAACGCACGTGTGAAGCTGAGGAGAAGTTTTATGTCCAAAGGTGCACGCGGAGTCTCCTGACTTGTAATGGACATTGAGAAGCTTTCATAAGGTGAATATTTGTGTATGCAACTGTTGAACTGCTTCGACATGATGTGGTGGGATGTGTGTTTATTTGATATGTTAAGCGGGATCAGCGCATTAGCGCAAATTAGCATGTATTAGCTTTGTAGTATCGGCTAATGTTATTGTCTATTATTGTGCATGTTAATGTTATCGGCTAGCCTACGCTCATATAGACTTTGTGTGATTAGTAAATGAGTTAATAGAAGATCACGGAGAGACTCAATGATCTGTTAATGTATAGGGGAGAGTGGGGTAAGTTGAGCCACCCCCTGCTGCTTGGAAATGGTAAAAAAAATTGAACATGTGACCAAATATTTAGGAGATGGGCATCAATTCATGGAGTCTGTGAAGGTTAGAAGCACATGGATGAAGGGGTTAGACATTTATTTACAAAAAAAAACAAAAACATTTTTCACTCTTGAAAATGAATTTAGTCTGTCATCAGTTTTAGTAGAATTGTGTTCCAACCAGAAAAAGATCATTTTAAATTTGTTTTATACATCAATTGTGGTATCTATGAGCGGCAACATGACGTCAAAAACCAACATAAAAGTCCACCATTTTGGCTTAGAGGACTACTAAAGTCATAATGGTAGTTCTGGGCTAAGGTGAACCAGTGGCTGAATAGGGATACGGCTGAACTTACTCCGCTCCTATGGTCAACTTACCCCATACACGGGGTAAGTTGACCACTGTATTTGTCAGGCTATATTATCAAGACAGTTTTGTTTACACTCATTCTGTTGGTTTGCATGGATGAACAACATCTTGAAATATATGCAGATACACTAGTTAGAGACAAAACTATGATTGCCTTGATGTAGTGATCCGAAATAAGAAAAATGGCTCATTTTACCCCACTCTCTCCCTACAGTGAACCAGGAAGCTCTGAAGAGCAGAAGTCCCCCAACAAGCGCCCCATGTGTCTGGACTGTTGCTGCTGTTAACTGTCCTGAGGGTGTTGGTCATGACTCCCCTTGTCTTCACCTTAACCTTTCTCACTGCCTCTCAACCCAGCCATGGATTTGAAGTTGGAGGGAAGGTTTCGTGAGTAAAAGGTAACCAGCTTCTTTTCTATACTTGCAATAACTTGATGTAGTATTTAACTAAATAAGAATTCTTTGTGTCATGTTTACACTTCATTGAAAAAAAAAAAATCAATGAATCCAGTCCACTCTCTCTTGTTTTTGGTCTTCTTCAGTGCACACACAGGCAGGTGCGAGTGGGTAGCTATGGTTTTAGGGACACTGTTGGTCACTGAAATGTTCTATTGTATTCCCAGTTATTAAAATCAAGTTTTAGTTAAATGATCACTTTTGCAGAGACTTTTCAGGACTGTGCTGCCTCACAGTGTGTGTCACAGAAACTTACCACAGTCTGAACTATGTTTAAGTTTTAGAAATAACGTAATTCTTGCAAATGTACAGAACAAAACTTATGCTGTAGATACATAATTAACAAACACATGGCTGAAGCAGAGATATGTTAATATATCAAATAATGCAAAGAGGACCATACACACTAAAAGTGGTTTGAAGAAGAGATAAAGTCAGTCTACTGTTGAGGTTATTTTGCAGGCTGCAGTGTGGGTATAGTTTCAGTAAAAAGGATTAGTTTTGAATGTGTATTAAATGAATCATCCCATGGATTGGCACAATCATCAAGGTCATGATTAACTAGGTCACTGAGTAAGAGTGGGACTGTTTCTACTCTGTTCACTCAGGCCATTTAGATGTGCAGCTATTAAGATGTATGAAACAGTACAACTGCTTTGACTCAAAATCATTTCACAGGTGGTTATGAGAGATTAAAATCATCTTCATAAACAGGATCATTTATCACCAGAGTAGGCTCATTAGACAGCATGCAGTCTGGGCACAAAATTTTGGACCGTACTTCTGTTATTTATTATTATTTATATTTGATGATCTCATATTGATGTACTGTTTGCTCTATGAGCCGAGCATGAAAAAATGACTTTTGTGAGGTCTATTTTTGTGCATTTGAAACACAGGTAAAGGGAAAAAGGCATGCTCTGACAAGCCCAGCACTGATGTACTTAAAAGGTCCCCGCTCATCAGCAACCTTTCTGCTTGATGTTTGAGTCTGGTCTGGTAAAATGGAAAGACTTTACTCTGTATTTTATGCTGAATTTACCAGCAGGTTGAGTTTAATCAGCCTATTACATGAGTAAAAAAAAGACTCTAGAGTGTCTGGAGACCATCTGTGTTTTCATATGAGGAATAATGTACTACAAGAGAATAATTAACCCCTGGAGGATGACTGAAGATCTACCTGTAACACAGATTGTTTTCTTTAGATCAACAGATTTCCTAATTAACAAATGTCCCCCTTTGTTTGGGTGGGTGGGTGGATGGGTGGGATATTCCGTCAGCAGTTTACTCCTATTTTGGAGTTTTGACAGTGCAGTCTTGGCAGTGTATTGGTTGTTGTCAAACCACTTAAGCAAGCTCATCTGCTCACCACAAACAGTCTAGTAAGCCAAGTTCATGTTGCGTGGCGTAGAATGGAAAACACAAATAAGGGACCAGACTGCCCATCCCTGCAGGTTTTAGGCTGTGCGAAAGGGAAAAGCAGTGCTGGACTGTTGATTTTGCAGATTCTACCATGGTCTGATAAAGAGAGATGAGGATTTAATCCTTTGGTTAAAAAAAAAAAAAAGTTTTGGTTCAAACAGTCATGCAACTACATGACCTCATTTAAGGTCAGTGGTCTTTTTCATAATAAATGTCATCTGCAAAGGTTTTATAGTTTGTTGAAAATATTTTATCACAAAAATTACTGGACTAATCCCAACATTTTTTTTTAAAATCTTACTGGATATCCTGAACCGTCAGTCCTTAGTTATGTGTCAAACATGTAGTGATACATTATGTATAACAGAACTATATATAACAGATTCTACAAATGGGCGATTTCTCTGAAACGTTTCTAAAGCAACCAATTCACATTGTCTTGTGTTGAAGTGTGTTGTCTTTACTGGTCATGGTCTTAGTTGTATTAGTGATATTAGCTTGTAGCCTGATGCTATTTAGCTGGTGAACTGTGGTGAAATGTGCCTAGATGAGACTCTTGAGTAACTGCAGCTGTAACTAATTATTAACATTCTCCTCGTGAGAAATGCTAACTTGTCCTGTTTTGTACACCTCGGAGAGGACTGGTCGCCTGTTACTGACTTGCTTCCTTGATACTGTTTAGTAGCAGTGAGTTTTCACATTAGGGTCAGCTCTGTGAGCCCCCAGGAGACTGTAATGAACTCAAAAGCACAGGGTGAGGAGGTATTATTTCTGAGGATGACTTGCTGTTGTCATCAGTAGTGGACAATTTGAGGCAGAGGCCGGGCTTTTCTTTGTCAAAGGAAGCTGAGACTCATGGTTGACTGACGGGCACACATCTCCCCTGAGCATTGACAGTCTGACATGCCTTTCTTGCTCGTCATGCTTGTCAGGCTGCCTTGTGGAGATGCAGAAAATTGTATGTTGTCCTCTCAGTCTGGAAAATGACGCTTTTTCAGTCACTTCAATTATTTTGATCCATTTGACCTACATAAAGTACCAAATTTTGAAAAGTGATTTCCTTTACGTACTTACACAAGTGCCTCTTTTGTTTTTGCTCTTCCATTCTAAGTAAACATATTCAATGAAGAGCTTTTCTTAAGGTTCGGTACTCAACATATAACCACAATAACTTTCTGTTCAACACTAACTACGATTTATGTGAGGAGAAGAAAGTTTTGATTCATTTCCAGGGTTTTTCCTGGCTCAAATTGAGGCAGAGGTGGCACCATCCTGACCATGCGCCATGACGCGCATATATTTGTAAATTCAACTGTCTCACTTTCTTTTACAGGCAACATACTTTAAGTTCAGAGTTCAAAAAAGAGTGTGACCATTATCATGTTAAAGCATTCATTTATTAAAACTATATACATACACAAATCAGCTGGCAACTTTAAATTGAAAGTACACTTCATCCACACATCTCGCAACCAGACAGAACATTTCAGCCTCCTCTTTTTCATTCTGTAGAACCTCCTCATGCACTTCTTGTAGTCCAAGGCCTCCTGGTCTGGTCCATCAACAGCCACCTTACAACAGACATCCAAGTGCCTCTCCTTCAGTCTGTTCCACAGAGGTGTCTTCACCTTAAACAAAACAATTCATCATGCATTAAGTATTTTTGTTTTTATTCTGATACAGACATGAAGAGTGATAGTGTTTTCAATCATATATTATATATATGTATACGCTGCAGTGTCCTCCCTAAAAAAAAACGACAACTAATTATTTCTTAAACTATCTAAACTATGTTCTTTTAGTTTTATTTATTTTTTATTAATTATTAGTTATTATTTATTAGTTGAGTGTTTTTAGGTACTACCATCTTTAATATATTTCTCCTTCTCTTCTGCTGCTTTGTGAACGGCTATCATCTCATGTCTTTTTAATGTGTCCAGCCTGTAGTTGGTTGATGGCTGTCTCACTAAGGAGGCAGCAATTGCCTGCTGTGTTGGGGCACAGTGCTTTTGGCATAAATAGCAGTGCATGCCTTCCTCAGTATGCCTGAGCCAGGTAAAATGATTGAGCCATTGCTTGTCAAAGCCACTGGCTCTGTGTTTTTGAGAAAATCTGGAAAGAGGAATAAAACCACGTACACGTTGGCTTTGCGTTGTTATGCTCCTAATTGGAAACTAATTAATTAATTACCCTCGCCTCGCCGACTCGTCCTGTCCTGCATTCTGACCCTCGCGATCACCAGTCCCTTGTGAACTACTTTCAGACCTGACACAAATTTCCACGTTGTCACCACTATGAATTATAGCATTTTAACTGCCTATTACGTTTTTTCTCTGCTGTGTTTCACCTGGACTCTTGACTTTCCTCCTTGCGAGGTCGCTAAAGTACTGGCTGATTTTGCCTGTCATATCTGCAACGCTAAAAAACGGAGGAAACTTTTTTTTTAAATAAACACGTCATGCTTGGATGCAAAAAAGACAAGCAGTATTTACCTGTTTGTACCATCCGCCAGGGAAAATCAGGACGCCGATAGCACCAACTAGCGGGAAAAAAACTTGAAAAAACATGATTCGATCCGTTTCTTCTTCGGTAGATGCTTCAGGTCTTTCCGGTGCACTGCTGTTGATATAGCGCCTCAATAGTGGCGCAACGCTGCAACTGCAGTTAAAATACGTTGCTGCAGCAGAGGGACATCATACACTCAATCAACACAGCTGGAGCTTTACGCTGTGTTGAGCGAAATCAATCGCTCTGGCCGGGGGCGGCACAAAATTAGGTGGAGGCGGCCGCCACGCAATTTTGAACGCAGGAAAAACCCTGATTTCTCTAACTTGGTACAAATTGGAGCATTCACAGTGATGTGTCTTTCCATATTTGTTTAGAGGTGATCAAAGTCCCCCCCGCCCCCGTCAATACTTAGGCCTCGTCTCAGCAGAGGTTAACACAAATTAAAATGCATGACTGATATTGCAACAGGCCAGTAATTTACCACATGGTTTGCTGATGCGTGGTAATGATCAGTATTGAATGCCAAGCATGATGTCTCAGATTGCAGCTATGGTTATTAATGCATGATGTCAAAACCAAGCGGAGAGCACGAGGAAAAATGTACCCAGGAATATTTTCTTTGCCTTGAGATCGTAGCTTTACAGTGATTATGACCCACTTATGACCATCAAAATTGAGCTGTGCCACGTTCAAACAAAATCTGTCGGTTACTGGATCGCGTGAGAAGCTTTGGATGGACGTCACCTGTCTGGTATGAAGAGATTTGGTTGAACAGTTTTCTGCTCTGTAACAAGAAATCTATTTTGAGCATGAAATTCCCCACAAGTGGAAGAAAAATGCGGAGGAAAGGTTCTCTGGAGGTTGAACAGAGGCTAGAGAGCAAGAAAAGTAATTCCCGCTGCAAATTCTGCCGAGGTTAACCGCCCTCTCCAGCTAATGACCCCTCATGCCTCGTGTATTTGACCTCCATTGGTTGTGATGTGACAAATTCCCAGTAGAGGAAAGTGACAAAAAAACCTGTTTTACTCTTAATATTGGCTAAGAAGGGCAAGTGAAGATTTCATGTTTGGCTTGATGCTGATTTTTTACAAAAGAGCATTCTGCATTAGCAATATAGTCAAAAACCTCCTCTAGCAGTAAAACCTTATTCCGTTGTTTCTACTATCGTTTAGATTTCTTGTGTATGTATTCAGAGTTTTTATTCTCGTCAAAAATTTTGCTTTGATTGGGTGTTGGTGGTGAAATTGTGGCACCTGTCTGGCTTGACGAAAGCCTCATTAGACGGAGACTTGCTCATCATCATGATACACCAGATGGCAGGCTCAGTACTTGGGGGTGAAACTGATAATTCTGAGGCTGCATTTTAACACGAAACTTAATTAAGACATCATAACACGGCTGACCCAGCTAAAAATATCACAGCAGGCTGAAATGATTAATCATAATCAGTTTTCCAGCCATATTTTGCTGCCATCACTTCACTGCTGGAGGAATGAAAAACAGTCTGTCCTCTTTTCACACCAACCAGTGGCTTGGATGAATTTTGTTGAACAGATTTTTTTTTTCTGCTTAAGGATAGCTCTAACCAGCTAAAAGACTGTTGTTGTTGTTTTTATTATCTCAGAAAGTACCGTCAGCTTTTTATATCAGTGGATAAATAACTAATTCAAACTGCTGTGCTGCACTAAAACGCTGACATGCTCAGTCATCTCAGGACTCTGTTTTGCTGTCAGCACAAACGTTCAAAACACCAACTTTATTTGAGTGGAAAATATGTTGATCCTGCCGATTTTGATTAATTTCCTGTCCGTCTCTGTCAAACAGATATATTTGCTTCTATTAATGATGCTCATTCCTCACAGCATTTTTGTTTAACCCCTCCCACAGTTAGTGAGCTGGTCAACTCCTTTTCTTTGTATTCAATGTTAAATAAAGAGGGGACGTTTGCTCCAAAGTGAAAAAATAAAAGGATATTATTCTTTATCTCGTCTTATCTGCTCTGACTCCAGCCACCCGGACAGTTAATATTAACTCGTGTTATTACTGGCTGTTGTAATATAAGTTTAACTGTGAAATTTCATAAATGTGAGGCTCTTTCATTTAGAGTCATTATCACATGATGTTGAAAGATGGCGACCTACTTTGTAGATATTAAAGGTTCAGGTCTGTGTAGCAAAATGTTTTTTATAGATTCAACATGATTGTAGTTATTAGGTTGCATTTCTACGAAGTTTGTACTGCTAGGTGTTTCAGATTTTAAGTACGACTAAAGCAGAAAAGTGTCTGGATGTAACTCCAGCCTGTTTTTTCTTTCTTTTTTTCTTTTGTGTTCTTTTTCCTCCAAATAGGCGAAAACAGCACATCATAAATCACATACGCTTAGAGTTCATGTGGTGAATTGAGAGTGGTTTCTTTTTGTTTATCAAAGGCCATTGAAATGTGCATATATTTTGTTGTTGTGGGAAGTTCAAAGATAATAGTATTATTTATATTCGGTCTTGTTTTGTGTTTTGGCTCAATGAAAAGCTCACCGGTTGTTCTGCTGTAGTTTCTCTTGCGCTCCTCATGGTGAGTTTAATTTAGCTGCTCCATGAAGAATGCCTTTTCGTGCGGTGTACTTATACTTTATCTTCTTCTGCCAGGATTTTACATCAGACAATGTTTGAAGTGTACAGAAATATGAATGTTGTTTAGACTGTTCTGAGTATTTCTCTCCCTCATGATATCAAAGTTAAGTTGGATCTCAAATGGAACAAATTAAACAGGTATACTATATGTCATTCGGGTATAATAAGCACAAACATAATATTAAATCTACATTTAAATACTCACAGTCAGCCATACTCTGGTTCACACAAATTAATTCCTTTTAATTTATTGGCATATCATGAACTTTCTAGTTAAACTGTAGTTTATCTCTTTTATCTATTTTTATTCCCAGAGTTTACTTAATACTGTTCCTCCACAATTATATAATCACATCCCAAAAAATAAACCAATAACACAGTCCATGATTTTCAATTATAAAGTAATAAGTGGAAATGTTGGCCTCTTTTTCATTCTCTAGTGAAAACAGCTGCAGGGCTTTATGGACATTGTTATCACGCATTATGTAATCGTTCTCATTAACAAGGGTGAGGGTCAAACAGTAATTGCAGCGTGACCCTGAACCTGTGAGTGAGGCTGTTTGTGCTGTACCTTCCCCCAGTAAGTCAAAAGACACTAAATAGGTTTTGCCTTCTGTGTTTATGAAAGGAGTTACTCGGTGCCCAGAAGGAGTGTTTTGTTTGGCCACTCAGAGACCATTTTTGGAGTTGTATCTGGATCTAGATCATGCTTACTATACACTTTGGTAAATAAAAAAAAAACACTATACTTTTTCTTGCCTTTTCGAAGGAGCATCTTCCATTAGGCTGTGCTTCACTCAGTCCCAATATACCATATATTTTGTACCTATTTTTTTGTACCTCTTAATTCTGTTTTTGTTTTTTTCTCTTTTTTTAACTTATCTATTGCACTAGAAACTCTGAGAAGCTCTGAGAAACTCTGTAATCTCGTTGTACTTCATTATGATGACAATAAAGGGCATTCTGATAGGAGATAGGAGGTGGCGCTCTTCTAGTTTAAGCTTTCTACATTCAATTGACCACCATTGCAGCCACTACCACCAACTACTACGCGTAACTGAGAATTCGAGAATTCAGTGCAAGCAGAAAATGTGAGCACAAAAGATACTTAGTAGAGGGATTTAGGAACCGCTTTTTAACTGTTGTTTCTCCGCACTCCTGCCTACAACTTACAGTAAATAAAGCTGTTGAATTGAAATGACTCCTTAGTTTAACACAAGTGTGGAAGTGTGTGGCTTATGTCTTGGCAAATTAGTATTGTGTGTTGGATCTAGTGGGCATCAACTCCTGTATCAGTAGCCAGATGGACTGCCAACGCCACATGGTGAATTACGCACACGACTATCCACACGGTCAAGGTTACTAGAAGCAGATTTGATACTGAAAACATACAACAAACAAACTTTTTTTTAAAGTAAAGTAGTGGTTGCAATGATTCCCAAAATAGCATATAATGTTATTCTTTCTTTCTTTCTTTCTTTCTTTCTTTTGTTTAATGTATTTTTTCTCTTTTTCTTCTCTTATTAAGGATTCATTCCACTTTGAATTCAACTTTATTTGCCCTAAGGAGTCTCTAGGTAGAGCTTCCCAAAAAGGAGGTTTTTCTTCACATTGTTACCACAAGAAACGTTCTTCCCGTAATCAAGTGCAGCAACAGGTGAAAACACAGCGAACTCCATCAGACCATCATATTAGGGCACTGCACTCTCTCCAGCTCTCTTGTCAGATTTCAAAGAACCAAAGCCGGTCCCTCTCCCTCTCATCTTCTCTTCCCCTTTCCTCTTTTCTCTCCTGTCACCTGAAAGGCCATCTGTTAGTTTCCATCTCTGCCTCTGTCTCTAATGACTGATCAATACTAAATTGGTGCCAAGATCACAAGATACTGTTTTTTTTTCTTTTTAGCAGGTATCATTTTTTCAAAGATATCTGAACCAATAAGCGGTAAGAGTCATGTTTATAGCATGTATAGTGAAAAGCAGAGTAGTGCAGACCTGTAATGATTTATAACAGATAAATACTGGCTGGTTTGTATTTTCAATGAGCAAAAAGTATTTGTTCTTGTTTCCAGTCAACTGTATGATTGGTGTGTTTACACAGGGAGTTATCCATTCAGTCTTTTTCACTGTGCAGATTAGTCTTGCTTTGGAGGCAATAACCACAAAATCTGGTCCGGACATGAAAGCTTTAGGGGATAAAAGCCTTTGTTTGTTCCTCATTTTCAGTTATAAAAAGAGGGAAAAGGGAAAGGGAAGTGAATCACACGTATGTAATACACCTAATAAAGGTGCAGTTCATATCCAAGACTATTTACACATGTGTTCTCTCTGGTTCTGTGGAAAATGTTTTGGAAACTAACCCTGGGCTCTGCATATATTGTACTTTTGGACATTTGGTCTTTTTGATCTGAGTGAGCACATGCTTCACAGGATATTAAAGGGAATTTTGAAGACAATTCTGAGGTTACTTAACCATTATGAAAGCCAAAAAGCAGAAGCAAATAATTACAACAACGTAATTCTGATAAATATTGTTGTCAAAAACTGCCAGGAGGTGCAGTTTTCTGAACAGCTGGGTAGTCCTTGTCGATCCTTTTAATTATATTTCATCAAAACAAGTTAATGAAGATTTTGACGCGTTTTCAGAAAGCTGTGATCTGGCTGGTCTGTCTTCAGTATTATCATTATAATGTTAGCAGTGTTACCAAAACTTTGACACACACTTCTGAAACCACCTTACTCTGTATGTAGGACTTGGGGGACAAACTCTTGGTTGTTTCCCTTATGATATAAAATAAAGTCACGTACAGAAATAAATGTAATAACAGTAAAAGGGACGCACTGATGTGTCAGCTGAACAACAATTTCTACTAATATTTGTCCTGTCCAGAGATATTGGCTTGTCTTAATGTACTACACCAATATGTCCAACATTAACCAACTGGTTCTCATGATAGTTAATTTAAGCTTAATTACCTATTAAATAGGGCTGTGACGATACGCTTTTACCCCAATTCGATTCCTCTACGATCTTTTGGATGCTGATTCGATTTAAATTGCAATTCTACAATATTGTCAATATTTTTTCAATTTTAGTCTGCATTTTAAACACCAGTGAAAAAGTTGAATGATTATGATTGTCTACTGACTCTTCCAGGAACCATATTTCCCCCCAAAATACACATCACATATAAGTCAGATTTTCAGAATTTTTTTTAAATTTGAAAAAAAAAAAAAGATTTTTGAACATAAAAAACGATTTAAAAATTGTAAAACAAAAAACTGCGATACTTATGTGAATCGACTTTTTTCTCCCACCCCTACTATTAAACTACTTTTAATCTCTGCTGTTCTTATTCTCTTCAAGAGTTTCTTATCGTTTTAGTCCTGTTTTTACCATTTTATTCATTTATTTATTTCCTTTCTCCTTTATCTGTCCTTTATCCAACTTTTTTCCATCTTCTTGATGTGATGCTTTCAATCATCAACTGTCATCAATTTATCTTTGTTTCTGCAAATCTGAGTCTTTAAGTCTTTGCTTGACCTGATCGTTAATTTATTCTTTACTGAGTTCTGCCTTTCTTTTATCTGTTAAAGCACTTTCTAAACGTCTGAATTTAAAGTTACAATATAAATAGAAGTTATTATTATAATATTATTATTATTTAGAGGTTTATGTAATGTCCAGGCTTTCTTCAGGTACACACCAAGGGGTTAACTTTTTTCACTTTCTCTTATAATTTTGGCATGAAGACATCCTACCTTCTTCACTTCTATTTTCTACTTTTACTCACCATTTGGATGTCCATCACTGCTTTTCTAAACTCTGGTCAAGCCTATTATTTGGCTCGGGATGTGCAACTTTATTCTAGTTGGGGGTATTTTTAGAGCACAATGACATCTCAGACAGCTTAAACCAACTTTGTGGCTGCAGTTTGAGAAACATCAGTTCCCTCTTCCTCCTTAGCTACTGGCTCAGTTGCATTCAAGACTCTGGCCTGACAGCAAATGAGTGCAAAACAGGTTTGACATACACCACAGTTGGCATAAAATGTCAGACCTGCATATGCGTAATGAAGTTGAGATGAGGTTTTGTGAACAGCTGGGCTCTCTGCCTGCCATGCAAATCATGCAGGCATACTGTTTCTGAATCCCTGCTGAAGGGTTAGGTGGCACATATTCAAATATTAGACTTCCTATTCTGAATTCAGTCTATACCTATATGTGGCAGAATGGGACAATAATAATAGCATACCAAATACCAAATAGATACCAAATACTGCCCTTGTTATGAGACCTTGGATAATAATGCAAAAATGGGGCAGGTTTTAAAAAGGGGACTGATATCCTGACCAGCTGGTTTAGGTGTTATTAACTCATAGATGGTCATTATCAGTCATCATATAGAGCATGAATAAAAGGCAGTGTTTTGGGGGGGATTATAATGCTTTTCCATATGCAGTGTTTGAATGTTTGGTGTCCATACTAGATGTATGCAAAGCTCCAAATCACGAGGTAAACATATTCTGTCATAATGATAGCAAATATATGTAAACTGCTCAAGTTGAGGGCCAACAGCAACCCCCAAAATGTGAATTTTTATAGAAAACTTGAGCATTTTTACAGCCTGGTAGAAACAATGGTTTTGATCTTAATAGCGCCTTTATGGTTTTTTAACAACTCCAGCATTTTGGTTACATTAAGGCTTAGAGTTGTGTATAAAAATTTACACAACAGGCGAGGTGGCTCGCCTTAGCCTCACATCTTTGCTGCTTTGTGACTGGAAGTTATTTCGAGTAAGATTAAGCGTTTGGGGTGCGGTAACCCTTACGTTCGGGCTTTAAAATGCATCTTTAGGAAATGATTCTTGATGTCACTCATTCATGCCTGAAGAAGAATTAATTAAAGCTGCTGTGAGGAGTTTTTCATTCGTTGTGAAATGGACTCAAGTTCACACTGCTACATTTTTAGGATCTACAAAAGCAAACAAGGTCATCGGCCAAAAGATCGATTATTTCTCCATTGTAATATTTAATGCCTGAAACCACTTTGAGGGCCCAGGTTTCAGACAGAACGATAGATGGCACACCTTAACATTTAACTCTTACAAAGAAAAGCAGGATGCAATTTTTAGTTGTATAATTCCATCTAGGCATGTACAAAACAAGCCATGAGGTGCTACTTTTGTCCACAAGGGGGTGCCAGAATCAGCACAAACCAACAGTTTCTTACAGCAGCTTTAAAAAAACAAGGAGCATAATCGAGGAGCAAAAACTGATCCTGCACCTTCAACAAATCAGAAAGACATTTTTGTTAATTGTATCTATCCCATCAAACAGATTGAACAATGGAACATTCGCTGATCAACTTACAGTATTTTACTCTTAATAATTCTCTAAATGTTCTTGTTAATTATGAAGATAATCATTTATTAAAGGCATAGAAAGAAAATGCTTATTAGAAGTGGGAGGCCAAAATTAGAAAGGAGAAGAGAAAAAAAGGAAAATGCTTATGATGCTGAGATAATTCCCTTGTCTTCAGTCCTCCCTGAAAAATATGTCTGAACTCTAAAGAGCTCAATTATAAACACTGCGGCTAAAGTTAGATCAGTTATATGCCAGAAAAGCCAAAGGAGCAATTACACTCTCAAGTGGGTTGAAGAGGGGGCGCAGAAGTCCAGTCTCTTTTACACGCTGGATAAACAAAGGCCAAATAAAAATGGTATAAGACCACTCTCTTAACGGCACAGTGGTAAACAAGCCAAAAGATGTGTGAATAACTACTAGAGTTTATTTCATTCAGTGGATGAATTTTGATTGATATTCATAATCTTTATTTTATAGAGGTGATGCAATGTTGTAATAATATCAGTGTCTGTGGCACTGAACTCTGCAGAGAGGTAGAGCGATTGAAGGGTGTGTGCCCTGAGTAGCAGCAAAACCACCCCCTCCCTGTGGAGTCCAGACACCGGAGATGGAGGTGTTGAATGACGCCGTCGTCTGAGCCTGATGAGATGATGGAGTTGCACAAAACTATGATGGCTGAGTGGTGATTTGGGAGACGACTGATGAAGTCATCCAGGGTTGATGAAGCTGAAGAGCCGTGAAGAGTCTGCCGCCATGGACAGATTGCTGACAACTATATCTACTACTGATTAAACAGACGAGGCTGTGAGTCAGAAATACAAAACAGTGTTGGCTTTAAAGAGGAAGTTCCTGAACTTTTCCGTGCACTCCCGCTGGTGTGACTGACCTACCATTTAATGTTTAATGATGTTTTCTGTGTAACTTTTCTTTGTTGTGTTTCATACTGTCAGCTGTCAATGCTTCTGGACACAGAACACATACCCACCTCTCCCTGTCTGCCTCACTGTGAACCTAAGAGCTAAATAAACTCATATCTGTCTTGTGTGTCTTAACGTACATGCCATACTATTTTTGTGTTTTCAATATCAGCTTTAAAAAAAGCAAGGGTTAGAGAAGAAACACATGAAAAATACATGTGTATGGGAAAACATTAGGAAATGCGTCTAAAAGCATCATCATCATGGCATAGGTATCCTTAAAATCCTATCATCTATCCCATTCTTTGTATATTATGTATTTTCATATCTAAAATTACTTTTACAAAATGCATACACCTGCGCCTGTTGTTTGCCTCATGCTTAGATAATGTTTTTTTATATCCCATTACCAGCAGGTTCTCCAGTAAGCTACAAAACAGCAAGTTTTTTTTTCTTCTGCGATGTGATTATCAACCTCTCTTCATCTGTTGTGCTACAAACAACAAAAAAATCATCCAGAGTACCATTAGCCCCTGCACCAAAGGTAAAGTTGAGAAGACGAAGGTTTAGAAATTGATGGAGACGACTAACAACAAATGATTACATTAAAAGCATATTGAACTGTAGTTTAACTTTGACTTTAAGAGAGATTTCTGCTCTAAATGAACACAAGTTGGTTTTGACTTTTCCCCGTGTTCATCTCTAATGTCAGCACTGGTACTGTGTTGCTATTTTAAGTTCACTGTTTCCTTTTAGGTGTTGAAGTAGAGGAAAAACATACTTGTTTATTATTAACTTGTCAAGTAGCTTCAGTTGAGCATGGCACTTGTGTCCTGGCATTTGATAAATAAAAATGGTCATTTCTGTTAAAAAACACAGATGTTTCATATCTATAAACCATGTAGCAACATCCAACACTAAAGCAATATTAATTTTCAGTTTACCATCGATACTGTTGATGCCTCCTGGCAATTCGTATCAGTTTACCTTAGTTTAATCTTGTGCACATGCTGTATTTGATTATGAAAACAAAAAAAATCTCCCTGCTCACTGTCAAAAACAAGGTATCTATCTGAATTGTAATCTACACCATGATTAATAGCTTCTGTAGCAAAGCCTTCCCAATGACTGCAACAGAAGGATGTCACACTTACTTCACTGCAGATAGAGTCTCCCTGTAAATTGCCTGTTGTGAGCACCTTGACAAACTCATGGGGAGCCAAATTTAAGGCTCATTGTGGCACATTATTTCCCACTAGACAGCTCCCGCAGTCCCAGAGTGATACTTATCATGGAGCTGAGCATGGTGAGTGACCCTGTTGAAGGCTCATCACAGATTCAGGGCTGAATTTATCGCTCATCTTACTGCTTACTGCCATTCAGTGATTCATCACCAGGTATCTAAAGCTGGCATACTAAATACATGGCCCATAAAAATCCTGCAGATAAGAACAGTATGATACATTATATGGAGACACCAATTGTAATTCACCCCATGTACCAAACAAGTTGTCGCTACATTTACATCCATTGTGGGAACAAGATAAGCAGACTGTTTGAAAGAAATGGGTAATTTATTTTATTTCATTTTTTGATGAAGCTTTCTTTGAAACTTCCTCAAAAGAGCATACTCTTAGGGTGTGTTTCCACTGCGTCCGGAACTGCTATGAAAAGGCCGTATCCGCCAACCGCAGTTGATCGTAACCATTCAGGTCAATGTGTCAATTTCACCGGAGCATGCCGGATAAATTCAGCACAGATTAACCCGTGCTGGAAAGGAAGTTGGGCACAGACACAAAATAAAACATCCAGCTTCTTTTCGGATCGTATTTCACACCATGCAGACGGGCAGGGATGAACAAGTAAAAGGGTTTTAGACAGCGTTTACCCCGATTACACCATGGGTGAGAAGATGCTGATTTTAGAAGTCTAGAGGTGGATTTCCTCTTCTGGAAGGAGACAATCTACTGCTTTTATGGTTATGTGGCTGTCTTTTATAGAGACAACTCAATATCGTGTGATTGCATGTGAATCCACGGGTTCTTGTGAGTTCTCACGAGTACCGCTGTCCATAATCCGCCACCAAATTCGCCTCACAAACAGATCCGGTAGGAATTGGCAGTTGGCGAAAATTGTCACCATTCCGGATGCAGTGGAAATTGAGGGTTACACTGATTTATGTTGAGGTTTGAGTCTTTTAAAACTAGCCTAATTACATAGTAGAGCTGGTCCCATCTGCAAGGGTTGATAGCTTAGTTCCTGTTTTAGCTCGATCTCCTCAAAAAAGGGCTGAAGTGATCAGCAGTAGAACCTCATACAAACCCACCCCAATCAATTAACAATAGATTGAAGAAATAAAGCTGTCTCTTAAAAAAAGTGTGAATCCACTATTACTTGGGAGCTACTATGATAAAGGAATTGGATGTTGTAGTGTAAACACATAATTTCTTGGCGCATGGTAGAGACTCAAAACCCCACACTGAGGGCTTTTTTTTTTTTATAAACTAATCCCAAACATTAATGTTATTTTCTGATTAATGGTAAAATGTTTAATTTTACTGTATGATAAGCTATCAAGTGAATATTGCTTCACTTCATGCTTGAAATACTCTAAGTGTTTTGACGACCTGGCTGTCCCGACTTCCTTTGCCAAGAGGTCGTTGTTAATACTGTAAGATGGCCCTGTCAGACTTTGGCCACAAACACCCAGAGGCTGAATTTGAAGATGGGAAAGAGACTCAGTTTTTTAGCCTTCTCTTTCCATTCTGTGATGATGTGATTCTTCCATTATCCCCAAACCTTTTCAGTGAAAGGAAAAAAACTGAATAAACTGGTTAACCCTTAGATGAGAGTGGTTTCTCTCTATTATCTTTGGAAGTATAATTCCAGGGGTCATAACATTGCTGTCCTATTATACTGATGCATTCTTTAGTGAACCTCTGCTCTCAGATGGGGAGCCGTTTGCAATGATTCTTTGCTGGAGGCTTATGTACTCCGTGTGTCCTTGCTTGGGTGAAGGGTGCTCTGAGAAATGTCAGTATTGGGGTGCTGTCCCTGGAGATGTGGGTTAGAATACCACAACATAAAGTAACATTTGTATCCAATTCAATCTCTTGTTCTAGCAACATTAATAAAAAAGTGACTCTCACGGTGCTTTGCTCTGACAGGGAACATTTATGGTTGGTGCAGAAAGAGGTGTGACATTTGATTTGTATAGTTTGGGAGCGTGATGGATTTCCAGAATGCTCCAACACTAAACAACTACTTTTCCCCAACAACTCAGGCAGTGTTAAGAATGTTTTACAAGGTTTCTAAACTCTTGGCCAATAGGTGCAATCCCTCCCTACCCTTCCTGCCCTTACCTTCCCTGCCTCCTCCCTCTACTTTTCTGCCATCTTAGTTTTTTCCCTGCCTCAACCCGTCTTTTTCCCTGCAACAGATTTGAACCCAGAACCATTTCATTTCAAAGCAATAGCATTAACCACCACACCACAGGTCTCCCTACTGCAATTGTCTTTTAATTTCACCATTCACATCAGACTTCTGTGTGAAGAAAACATGAATTCCTGCCTTACATTGAAAGTCCACGTTTGGGTTTGAACCTTGAATCATTCCACTGAAAGTTAGTGATACGAAACCTCCCACTAAAGAACTAATGTCCAGCGCACTTCTTTAAACTCTACAGATTCCTCAAATATACTCTGGTAGCTTAACATCTTTGTTCACTGTCCGGAGGGAGAAAGTCGAGACACTCTTTCTTCTCACAGAAGGACTTAGGTCTGGATGTAAAAAACTGAACCAGCTTGTTGTGACACTATGATGTTTTACACTAAGAGTAAGGTTAGAGATAATGTCAAGGACCACCAAACATCAAAATTTTAGTGGACAACAGAATCCAAACAAAATTTTGCTCAAATCCAGTATTACCTGTTGAGACATTTAACTTTATCACAGACGTTAACTTCAAGTTGATATCAGAGGCATTGCTAGCGAATTACCAAGGTATTTGTGTGCATCCCATAGACTGTATATACTATGGACAACTTGGCTCCGCCTTCTGTCATTATATAAATTTAAAGCCAAATTGTTCTCAGTATTTCCAGAATTTTCCTCACCTCCTGGAACCACCACTTGCGCAGTAGTGTTGTACGCATCCGGAGGGAGAGTCGCTGTGACGACGCTCTGCTCAAACAGCGTATCCCCAGGATGAGCTACCCAATCTTCGTACTCCCATTGGCTGTATTAAGTGTCAATCATAGGAAACATGAACTCCCTAATAACTTTTAAAAATGGAGCTGCACGGAAAAAAAGAGGACTTTGAGAAAAAAAACAGTCTTACAGTAACTACATGTCAACATTGCAACCAGGGGGGAGAAAAATTTATATTATTTGTAATAAATTTCTAAAGTTTATCCACAGCTCCATTCAGTTTGCTGGAGGAGGCGCGGTTTATGACCTATACTGTAGCCCGTCACCAGAGGGTGCTGTTTTTGTGGAGGCAGATGATGTCCATTCTATATACAGTCTATGGTTTATCCTCTTGGACCGTTAAATGTCCGGACAAAGCCTTGCGCTTATTTGTCTTGCACATGTTGAGATACTTCCCCTGGTTTAGTGAACATATAAAATGTCATTGACACCAGTTGATCAGTTGGGGAAAATTCATCCTCCTGGGACCATGACTACTCAGAATGAAGGGAAACTAATGCAGACTCTGTCAGATATTTCTGTTAGGGTTTAAAAAGCAGATTGCCACAGAGAAGTATCCTAGCACTAGAGCTGTATCACTGTCTCGTCTTGACAGGCAGTAAATATCTGTTGCTGTGTACTTTATAAATCTGCAAAGTCCTTACTGCAGTGTGAAAGTTTTCATTTCCTTTCGGCACCTTATCATGCCTTGGTGATATTAAGTTTTGCTCGTGATGATAACACCAACCCAAGCTAATTTTGTAACTGCAAAACATATGTTTATGTATGTAAAAATGATCAACAGAGCCTCCTTTATGTTAACTAGCTCTTTAATTAGTAAGGGAGTTGTGTTTCGTTGAAGTCAAGTAAGATGCTTTACATATCAGGATTGTGAGAGAACATTTGCTTGCAAAACATTCTCTAATGATAGCTGGTACTTGTATTCCAGAGTGATATCTCGAAGGGCCACTTAATTAAAGCTGTTTGTTGGAACCTGAATGCCACTGATAAGGATAGAGGCTACAAAGCATGTCTTAGTCTTTATCTCACTGCAGCAAAGCCTTACCGCTCATTTCAAACAAGTGCCAGGAACATGTCTTTTTCACTGAAGTATAATGGAAATTAGTTGAACTTCCAAATCCATTATTCCAACTTTGCTTTTCCTGGGGTTAAGCAAATTTCATAAAGCTAGCACAATTTACACTGTATTGGGTGCAAGATGAGTCATCTTTAGGCGATTCAGTTTTACTTTTTTCCCCTTCTCCTCGAAAGTGATTTCTACCTTTTTAGATGAAATTCAGCATCAATACAGATGTATTAAAGATGTGCTTTATAGTTTTGAGTCTTGACAGGCAAGGCACGTGTAATAATGCTCCTGTGCAATTTGTCCACTGTGGCACGATGTAATACATAATAATGCTGTGCAACAAGAAACAAGCTTGAGCCGTGGGAAATCCTTTGGTATGTGTAGTAATAGAAGCATAACAGTAATCATCCTTGTTTGTCTCGTATGACAGCACAGTGAAATGGACCAAAGGAACTGACAGAAGGATTTACATCAGTCCTCCAAGCTCTAATGCATATTTCTGTCTCGTAAACCCTCTCAGTTGCCATCACGTGTAGGGTCTTTGCTTAAGCTCTCCTGCCCCCTGGTGTAATAAATATGGTGTAGAAATTTACCATCCTCCAAGCTTGTTTCGCATCATCATCAGTTTGAATATCATCACCATTCAGGTGATTAATTATTCATTAGAAATTAATCAAGGAAAGACTAATTCAGTCGGAGTGTGGGTCAATACTAAAAGCATTGGAGCTGACAATGGAGCCGGGCTTGAAATCAATAAAAGACAACAACACTTACACCCTTTTCTATATCACTTAGAGACTGAAGCTCTGTGTGACTGTTGTTTAACTCAAGACAAATCCACGTTTGGACTAGAACTTTTAACATTTGGTCACCGTAAATGACATTAAAAAAACCTCCCACACATTCATGTTTAACTTAAAAGCTATTTTTGACCTTTAAGTCTTTTTTTCTACAGCCATTCAACTAAATTGAACATTTTTAGGTAGTGTGAGTGTTGTATCAGGCGATATTCTACAATGTATGTGTTTGTGATTTTGGTTTGCCACCTAGTGGCTCTGTGGTTTACCTACACACCAGTCTGCAAAGTGCAGGAAGAGATCCTCTGAGGTCTTCAAGCATCTTAAACATACCACTCATGGATCCATCTCTTAAAATGACTCCCATTACTCTTCAAAAACTAAAACGGTTTGTTGTGACAAATTTTTTATGAGAAGTATTAATTTACATCTATGAAATGTGAACTTAAATAGAGTCTAATACTTAATAATTCTGTTTTGATTTGATAAAGCATCAAGTCTTGCATTTATCAGTGTGAGTGTTGGACAGGAGAGGGTGCTGCTGTGTCTCTGTTTGGCTACTCCCAACAAAGCGTCCACTTTTAAAGCAGATTTACACAGTAATGCCTTAATAGGTAATTGTGGGCAATGGTGCAGAGGTTAATTACAAGCCTCCATCCAACTGTAATTGTGTGCACGTAAACCCTGATAAAAGTATTAAAAGGCTGATGACATTGCATCTTCCCAAACTAAAATCAGATTTTCCTCATTACAAAGTCTCTCATTTGATGTCTTAAATTTATTCCTTTTCATTTTTATTCCCATTTCATTTTTACCCCAAACTATTCACAGTTGTAATATATCAGTACTCGTCTGTTCAGCTTTATCAGCCTATATGAATTTCACCACTGAGAATATGCAAAAATCTTCATCAACACCATTTGAATGGCACTTTGTGAAGATGTCATTACCAATTTTAAGTAAAAAAAATCAACAAAAAATGCAGGAATAGCTTCACAGTTATTAAAGATGTGTCTCTGAAGTAGTAGAAATGAAGTAGTGTCTATGCAGAGCTGAATCCTAACAGGGTGAGAAAAACCCTTACAAGTCTTTTTGTTTTTTGCTTCTATTCAGTCTTTCTAAATTTAGTTGATGTCTCTTTTTTTCAGTTTCTTGTGCAGCAGCATCCACGCATCAGGGGTAGATTTTACTGCTCTGGCAATACAAGAGGGAATAAAAACACACACATAGATGAAAATTACAGACTGCCTCTGACAATCAAGAATTTCTCCTGGGCTCTTTCACTGATATGTCCACATATTACATTGAACAACTTGTATTTTCAGCTTTTAACTAAAGGGGCTATAACTAAAATACTCTTGATAACTTTGAGTTCACACTGAAAATAATCTAAGTGATGTTACAATTTCACAATGAAAGACATTTCATCTAAACTGTGGGTGAAACTTGTCGCTCAAGTTACATCACCTCTTCCTTTTGTGCTTTCCTGTGATGTTGTTTATGTTACTTTGCATTTTCATCGTCTCTTTGAAGGGAAGAGAGCTGATGAAAGAGCTGACTGAAAACTGTTGCGCTCTTAATGTCATTTCATTAATGAGATGTGGTAGATGTTAATACTTCACTGAGAGGATGTGCACAATTATAACTCCACCACTGGACCTAATTCAAATAACTAATGAGCTAGAGGATTAGCAGCGAGGTTCATGTTACTGGAGAGGTTGCATTACTTGGAGGCAGTCACAAACCTCTTCAGGTGGAATTAAGCTATCTTTCCTTGCTCTTTTCGAAATCCGCTTACATGTATTTAAGTTAAGGATGCAAATGTTGACAGTATTTTCAACTACACAACATAGTATTAAGCTGTTTTCCCTCCCACTTACAGTATTCATCTCTTGAAACTCTGTTAAGTCTGTACTTCCCAGAGCTGGCTTGCAGTGAGATGACAATGAAGTGTTAAAATACAACTGCAAAATGTTAAGTGTGTCTTGGAGATACTGAGTGATGAGTAGCAACCTAAGCTAAACTCATGGAGAAGCTGCTGAACTGAAATAAAGTGAAGTTGCTCCAGCACTCAGTTAAGGGTGTGGCTGTTCAGCATTCATGCCTGCCAATGTCGAGCCCTTTCAAATTGGCTGATTGCTTATCCCCTAATTTCTCCTTGAAATGTTGTTCGAATTAGTCCCAACTAATGTCCCCCTCTTTACTTCCTGGCAGACAGGGACATCAGGGACAGCACAGCTTCACATATTGACCCCCAAATACCAAAATTGTCTTTTATTCATAAATCAGATCTTGTAATGACCATTAATTTCTGTGGCTTGCGTAAATAAATATGTCGTTCATATCCACTGGGGATCACCACAGCCTTTTCAATATCTCTCTTGTGTTGAGCCTGTAATTTTAATATTTGTAACCTTAAGGCTTTTCAGATTTGTGCCCCTAACGAATGCAGAAAAAAAAGCATGAGCTGGAACGATGATGGTTTTTTACTCTCTAGTGAAATTATTTTAACAAAAGTTCAAGATTAAACGTCCTCATGAATTAGCATTTCAATTTCATTAGCTTTCTGAATATTTCCATATTTGTTTTAAAGTTAGAAAGCTAGAGACTGATAATGAATTTGTGAAAGTGGTACTAATGCAGGGAAACGTCGGTTATGTGTGGGTCAGTGTTGCTTAAAAATCAGGGACATCAGATATTTCGGCCATTTCTGTATTTGTGTTCCCGACTTGTTGACATAACAACCTATTTTTTATCATGGCGTGCTATGTTGTAATACACTCAGCCATTTATTTTGGCATTTTTCCTGGTTATTTAACTGAATTAATGACAATGTGAACTTAACATTGTAATTAGCTTTAAGTAATGTGTTTCTCTGCAATAGAATTGAAAAATTGCACAACATGACGTTTCTCACTACTTAAGTAGATTTGAATGAGATACTTTTCATACTCTTTATAGGGTATATATTAGGGCCCAAGTACCGAATTTGAGTTCTGGTGATTCGCTGTTATTAGTGATCTCCGTCTTGTCACAATTTTGAGGCCCTGAACATGCTCAAAAAACCCTGAAAAATTGTAACAGAAGGGGCATGGCGAACTGGTTTGCTAGCGCTACCCTAGCACTGTTGAAAGTCCAGCCCTTCTTTCCAGTTTCACTCAGAAGAATGATTTTGTCCAGCTTTCTGAGACTTGAGAAAGTCTCTTAAAATTGTGGTAAAATCTTAAAAGAGAGTTAGGTCATTTGAAAAATCTGCTGAAAGGCACCAGTCTTCTTTTCATATGGTGTTTCACCATAACACTGGAAGCAGGTTTTTCACAGCCATGCATGCTCCAATCTGAACCATCCTTACAATGCATAATGGGGGTCAAGACTTACATACATTCATGTGGAAATAATTCATTCCAGTTATAGTGCCTCCTGGAGGCTGAAGGCAATATCGTGCTGTCTTCGAGGAGCGTAGTCTCTGAGACAGCTTCACATGCCTTTGGGATGTTGGTGTATTCTCGGGTTGTCTTGAATGCACAGCTCTTTTAAGATCTCTTTTTTTAGCTTTAGCTTTTTTTTTTTACAGATGCTGTGATATTTGTCTCCAGAATTTGCTGGTATTTAGTGGAATCCATTATTCCCTCCACCTGAGCATGCTTCCCGTCTCACTGGCTGCAACACAACCCCAAAGCATGATTGATCCACCCCCACATTTAACAGCTGGCAGTTGGTCTTTTTTTTTTCTCCAAACGTACAGTACCTTTGCTTATTGAGGCCAAAGAGTTCTATTTTCTCATCATCAGTCCACAGCACTTGTTTCCAAAACTCATCAGGCTTGTGTACATGTTCTGTTGCATATTTTTCACGTTGTTTTTCTTGATGAGGACACAGGTGAGGTTTCCTTCTGCAGGATTAAAGGTTCACAGAGGTGCAAGGCCCATTTAATGGTACTTGCAGCTTTTAGTTTTATTAGTACTACTTAAACTTCTGCTCTCTGAAAAGAAACAATACTTTTACTTGAGCAATGTTTTGTTTACTCCCCCCACCACTGATTAAAAGTACATCAATGTGTTTTCCGTTTTAATGGGATTTGTAGCTACAGAAAATGAAGCTCCACAATTTGAACTCGCCTCTTTTTTTCGCTTCAGATGATAGAGAAATAAGCCCAAACACTTATGTTTGATTCAAAGTGAAGCTCTTTGAATAAAGAGTCTTTTATACCTTTTGTGTGCACCTGTTTTTCCCATCATGATTGAAGGCCAGCTGCACAGATCTTCTCTTCACTTTTTCTTTTTCTTATCGGGTCAAATGGACTGAAAAGAGCGCTCACAGAAAACTCAAACAGCTGACAACTGTGTAGTAACAGTTTGACTTGGCAGATTGAAGTCCTACATCTATTATTTTACAGTCGTTTTGATCACGGCCATGACTTCCTTCTCATGCTCTTGTTATCATACCCATACCATCAAGTAGTGTTGGGCGGTATGAACAAAATGTTATATCACGGTATGAGTAATTTCATATCACAGTAACAGTATATATCACAGTTTTTTCCCCCCTGTAAATTCAATTAATGGCTTAAAAATAACCATACCGTGTCATTCGTTCATTTTCCTTTTATTTTTAAACTCGGATTTGTATACAAATGCAAACAAAATGCAGACTCCTCAGTCGTCTCCCTCTCCTTCGTCCTCTTCTAGGTTGATGACCGGGGTTCCTGATAATAAAAAAAGCGATCAATGTCTAATAGTGGTTATGGAATAAAAGTTCTGAAACTTAAGTTTGGATTGCTTTGTTATAGTGTACCTCAAACAGCTGTCAGTATATATTTTGAATTTAAGCATACCTAATGTGTATTGGCCTGGGTGTGGGTGTGGGAGGTGGTACTCATAAAACACCCTGTAAAACACTTATTTAATTTAAAAATGCTTGAAATTACATTTCTTTTCATTTTCTTCAATTGATATTTAAACCAAATTTTAAACTCAGTCATCTAACTTGGTTCAGTTTATGACATTTCTATGTCAGGGATCATGGGCTAGATTTAGCTCTCTTATTACCCTCCAAAGCCCTTTGTTTGAACTTTTTCTGTTTTCTATTTTCTGAACAAATCATTTTTTTTGCTCAGCTCATCCAACATCAAATGACCACACCTGACTTATCAAAATAGTCAACTGTAAATAATCTTAAAAAATGAGTTAAAATAAGTACACTTAAGTACTTCAACATGCACAAGAGCCAGGACCAGTAAATTATTGCTTTGCTCATATATGAGTTCTTGGTTAGGATTAAGAACGTCTTAATAAATGCTACTGCCCCATTTTTACCATCTAGTTTTTTCAGATTGGGGAGTCTTTTCGAGGCTTCATCCATCCAGGTTCCCTCAGCTGAGTACTTTTCCTCCAGAGGATTTCCAACAAACACCAGGTCAGAACTTCTCTTTCTCACAAATAAACTAAAACAAGACAATCAATAGATTTAATTGGCCACTGAAGCAGGTCTAAGGCACAGAATCATACAGTATATCATCCTAGTTTCTTAAGTTAATTTGGATAAGACTCACCCATTTAGCCAGTGTCTCTTTCACTGTAGTTGCATTTGCCTGCAGACATGAGATGCCATTCAGTTAGACAGGAAATAGCAGGATTATATTAGGATAAAAAAACAGCCGACAATTTCAGAAACAAGCAAACAACAACGTAGTTCAGAACTAAAGACATGTTTTTCGTCAGTTTTAATGTAAATGTACTCTGCCTTTGCTGTAAATGTAAAAACAAGGCTCCACAATGCATCTTTAGTCGTGCTTTTCGTCTTCAAACACGATCTGTTGGCGTTACACTAGCTGCAGAGCGTAGACAAAGTCCTTGATTCGGCTCTGAGTAAAAGATAAATCACATTTTGACATCTTTGTTTAGCTAACTAGCCAATTACAGTTAGCCCATTATCAGCTCACAGCGACTCCAATATTGCGTGTAATGTCACCAGCCACTATCAGAACCAATGTGACAGCATTCTCCCATTCTAAAATAAAGTTTCAATCCCGTATATCAACTATTTTATCCCAATAAGTAACGATAGATAGACAGCGAGAACCGAAACACTCACCATGTTGACGGTTGAGTCTGCACTGGTTGCTATGGCATTGAGATGCAGACTAGGGGCTGCGCGTGCGCAGTTTGCACTGGGCAAATTACTTGGCCTCTGCTATAACGCCTGGTTCTCGCGCTTGGCTGTTCACACATAAAGCGTTTTCTGCTGCGCTCTGACATGCCGGTCAGACATCGACTGAGCCCGGCAGTGCTCGGCCGTTTCCGTCTGTCCTCAGTTTTCCACACTTACGAGCGCTTTAAAAATGGGTAAATCAATATTTATTTACGTTTTTATTTCGTCATACATAAATTAAATATTGGCCGCATCTTCAAGTATTGTTTTAAATTATTATATAGGGGTAAACAACATAAATTGGGGAGTCTGTTGACTCCGTTGTATGTATAGCCTTGTTAGCTCGAGGCTATTGACTGTATCGTAATAAAGTCCCCCTCCTTTGTCTCAATAACATCACTGAATCTCTGCAGCTCTCCCTCCGTGTGTGTGTGTGTGTGTGTGTGTGTGTGTTGTGTGTGTGTGTGTGTGTGTGTTATGTGTGTGTGTTCATCGGTAAAAAAATAGACCGACAAGCAACACCGTAAATCCTTTTTTTCGAATTTATTAAAATTTATTTTATTTTGAAAATTGACCAGATTCTCTCGCATCTCCTGTTCCGACTTCCTGTCTGGTCCGATCTGCTCTGTCCAGCTTTACATCGGCGCGCGCGGCTCGTGCCGAAAATAGAGAGCGGACCAGCCGTGCTCCAGAGCGCAAGCCGTTCGAACAGTCTCATAGGTTAACACGGGCGCCGATCCGAAACTCTGTGCGCGGCGCTTCCGTTCCGCGCGCGGCGCTTCCTGTGTGAACCAGGCGTCAGAGAGATGCACCAGACATCTGCTCTCTCTCTCTCTCTCTGGTACAAACAGTATAGCAAAGTTTTTACCGGTAGACACTTTTATGCCGTCACACGGTATATACCGGATTTTTCGCACTATAAGGCGCACTTAAAATCCTTTTGGCTTGTCGGAGCGCTGCAGCTACCGTAGCCTCGCTGAGTTATTGAATGAGTTAAATAAAGTTTGACTTATCTGACTGTTTTGTTTGGCTCAATGCACTTTATAATCCGGTGTGCCTTATGTATGAAAATAGACGCGAATAGATGCGTTCATTGATGATGCGCCTTATAATCAGGTGCGCCTTGTAGTGCGAAAAATACGGTACTGTCATACCGCCCAACACTACCATCAAGCAAACCTACCACACCAGGTGGAAGCTGCCAAAGCATTGGATATTATATATATATGTCCATTGTAAATAAAGAACTAAGGCTTTGGTTTTGGAGTTAAAGCTTAATATCTCTTATTGAGTTTATTGGTGATATAAAGCCATCCAAACTGCATTGCAACAACATTGAGGAAACATACATGAATGCATTCTATAGTCATTACATTTCCAAGTCTTCTTATCTTTGATTTCCATGTAAAAAAAAAAAAAAAAATTTACCTTGTTTACTGATAGTAAATAGATTATAGGGATTTAGATCAGTTTAAACTTAAGCATGGGCAATAGTCAGCATAAAATATTCATTTGTACCCATTTAGTCTAGATTCTATTTAGAGACACAAGAGTCTGGAAGCTACCACAGCATACATTTTTTACAAAGTAGGGGAGCACCCACGGAAAGTAGGCAGTCTTAATATAACACACAAACTTTGATGCCTTCATTGTACCAACCCTGAATTTATTCCTAATCAACTCTTGCATGAATTGTATTAGCTGTGATTTCTTAATTATAAATACTCATTGTTGTAAGGAGCATAATTGTGTTGTATAAAGTAACCACACAAACACTGACTTGTGTACAGTGTTCCAGTTGTGCATATTCATTTTTCTTTGATTCATTCAAATCCATGAAAAGTACATATCAAAGGGTTTCACTGTGAACCCACCACAAAGGTGACATTTTGGTTTCCGCAGTGACCTGTCCTCAAGCAACAATTACACAAAACATCCCTGTGTCTGTGCATATCTCTCACTGGCGGACAATATCACCATGACAACGCAACAAGGTGCCTCTCGACAAGCACAGAAAATTAGCCTGTACTGCAACACATTTGGTCGTTGTAAGCTCAAGAGGTTGTAAAACTTATTGCTTGTGTGGGTTTGGTTTCATTTTGGGATTGGTTTTATAGGAAAGGGGAACTCTCACAACAGGATTAAGACGATGGGGAAGAGTAATTTTGGAGGATTTCACAGCTTTTTTTTTTTTTTGTTTAAATCTTCTACAGCTTGTCTTGTCTGCCACGCAAACAGAATTCTGTGGCTGCGCTGAATGAATGACAAGTGCACAATTTTGGGATGCAAACTGAAGCAAATTGAATGATATGGCAGATAATCACCAGTAAAAACAAGACGAGATCTTTTATAATTACAGCAGCTATGCTTGTATAAATGCCCTGGAGCAACTGTCGACTTGGATTTCTTTTTTTAACGTCTTTGTCCTCTTTTAGCTCAGTGTGTGTGTATTTTTTATTTTTTTTTAGGTTCATTAAAACTTTATCCAAGCTGTTTGGTTTTTGTCTTTGCTCGGCAGCTAAGACAAATGTTGGAAGCATTTTAATCAAGAGAGCCAAGATAGGTGCTTCAGAAGCCTGGATCTGACAAGCTGAGGATCTCATTTGGCAGCAAACAAGAGCAAATTTGGATTTCTAATTTTCCTCTCTGCTCTACACCCCAGACACACAATGCTAATCCCCCTCACCTGTCTTTAATTACACAGTTTATTTATTTGCTGTGCTCTTAGGAATTTCCTGGAATGAGCAAAGAAATGTGTAAATAATTGATTAGTGGATAAGATAAGTGGGTTTTCATGCTGGGGTTTGGCATACGCTCTGAAGATATCTGGAGCATTATGTCATGTATGCTGTTTTTTCATCCAAACCTTAAACACAAAGGCACTGGCTTTGTTCTGGTGAGTCATTACACCTCTGGGTAATGTTTTGGAGCGCTATCCAAAAAAGTAATTCTACTTAATTTTCTAAAAGTATAGATAATCAGTGCTGTGTAATGAGCAGTATTTTTAGTGCAATTTCAGTAGTTATCACGATTCATCATGTTTTTAATCCCACCTTTAAAATTCTGTTATTTTGCATTTTAAAGCAGTTTTCAAGTCTTCATAAAAATGTAAGGTGACTCTTATTGGTGTTTGGATTTGAATGCTTGTTTTTGATCTTGACTTTTTGATCTTTGATCATGACTCTTCTGATGTAGTCTGAAACCAAACAGCTGGTGGCAGGTCACAGTGTGCTAATATCAACTTCTTTGATTTAGTTTAAGGTCTTTGTACACATAAACAGTGTTCTGTTGGCTTTTCTGATGCAGTGTCCCTCTTTTGTCAGCTTTATTAGCTGAACTGTATGCTTAGCTTGTAGGTAGTACCTTAAACTTTAAGCAGTTCCGTGTTTTTTTATTTCACTGACAACGCAGATCAGACTTTTAACTTATCAAATGAGCAAGTGAGAAGTTTATACAGAAGAGTAGTCTTTCCAAAAGCCCAGTAGTGGTTTGATTCTCCATCACGTCAAGGGGAAGCAGAGGGACACTGTGGGAGCTCAAAAGGGACAAATCACTACGTGGTATGAAAGAAGGAAAAGAGCATGTTGATTTTACTTCTTTATTTGATGGAAGTTAAAGGGATATTTTCAGGTAGCTAGCATAATATATTCTCACATTATGAATTACAGCACTGTTGTCCCACAACTATTTGCAGAATTCAGCACTAGGCTCCCTGTGCCTTTGTAAAGTCCTTTACCCCACAGATTTAGATAACTGTTTATAATCAAAGAGGCAATCGCTATTTAATCTGTTAGAATTTATGTAAGTTAATATTTATACAGCATTTTTATAGTTCCTAAATAACATTAGCAACTGCAAGTGGGACTATTTGGGATGCATAGAGGGATTAAATTGGTGTGTGTTTGAGTAAGACCCAAAAAAATACAACTGTGTAAGAGGATGAGTTGGCACGGTTGTGTTGCTTCGGGTACTAGTAAGAGAGTGAAAACTGATCCGGGGAGTTCATTTAGAATGAGCAGGGATCAAGATTGTAAACAACCATGTGATGAAATGCCTCTTTAGATATGTATGTGTTTTTTGTGGCTGATGAGATGACTAAAAATCAGCGTATTCAATCATTCTTTCTTGTTCTATCCCATCTTGGGATTGTCAGGTTGTAGGAAATTAAGTGTTTACAGGGCTAAGTTGAAAGTCTTTTGCTTCTTCATGTGTCACTTTATTATTGTTTAAATAAATGAGAAAGCTGTTTTGGTCTAAACGTTGTATTAAAGTTCTGATGAGTTATAATGGTATCTCTAATGAGTCTTTCATAAACAAAAGCAAACACAACCACTGGTGACAAGACAGCTTAGTTTAAAAGAGTCATTGTTAATGCTGCTGTGGTGGGAAAGGTGCTAAATGGCTTTTGTTGATATTTTTCACTGCAAAATTTAGACCTGGTGACACAACTTCTACATTTAGGACAAGAGTTTAAAAAAATACCACTTTGTCTACAAGGGTGAGAAAACAAGCAACACAAAATGAAATTTCGTCACAGGAGCTTTAAACCACACCAGTGCAACTCATCAAGTCTAACTACCATCCATCTTTCTGTTAACTTGTGTGGGCAGATCTGATTCTTTGTTATCTGCCCATTAAAAAAGCTGTAATGGACTCAACAGATGGCCCATTATATCCACTTCCCTCTCAGCCGGCATGATGAGTAGCAGGTATCCACGGAGAAAAAGAGAGAGGCAGGTTGACAGAAGCTAAGATATGCAGTGAGGAGGACAGATGTGAACTATCTCAGTTGGATTTAGTAAACCTTTCAGTTGTGTAAGCAGCACCAGATTTAGGTCAAACCGTGCGCTTGTCAGCATTTCCTTTTGTTCAGCAGATCTGCTGCTGCTTACGTGATTTTATAGCTCATTTGTTGTGCCTTCACTAAACAAACAGTTCAGGCCTGAGGGTGGGGGAACTGTCACAACTCATTCATTTCTACATTTCATCAGTCAAAACTCTTTTTTTTTCAGTAATACAATGAAAACTCAAAGAAAATGATTTTCCATTCCTCAGTACTTAGATTTCTCAACAATATCAAGATATTTAACACAATCCATCGCACCCTGCTACAAGTACCTAGTAAGAGTCTGTACTTACACCTGCTTTATAGAGGATGTTTAATATAGCACCATAGGCATCAGACTCTATTCAAACAAAAAAAAATATGATTCAAAGCCAGAAGTTATGAACAGTGCAATAGTGTCTATTGTCAATCTTTGTTAGCTTTTTGTTTAAAAATTGAATTGTTGAACCATATCAGGATTATACTGTACGTTCCATTTCCAGCTCATGGTGTTCCAGCTTTTTCTAGCTTTAAGAAAGGTACAGACATTTCTGCATCTACAGGTACAGATTGATCACAAATCTTTTTCCTAAAGAGGGAGTTAAATCCTGCCCCCAAGTGAAAACATCCAGAGATGAAGAGCAAAGTTTTCCAGCCTCTGACAAGTAAGACTTGTTGTCCAGCCCTTCCACTTGATCGTTGTTCTCTGTCACGCCTTCTAAGTTTTGACCAGTGTTTTTGAGCAGTGTAACAGTGTTGACCTTTTCTTCAGTTCTGTCTTTGGTTAAGACCAGTTTAAAAACAATGAACTACTGAAAATCCAGGATTCAGACCGTTAACACGGCTGAGTTTTGAGGTAGTTCATAGAGCAACTGTATCATGAGGCAAATTTGTGCTAAGTAGAAAGTCAGTACCGAAAACTAGTAAACAACTTTTTGGAGCGTACCTCTTTCACTGTTAGGGAGAGGATATTATGCTTTTCCATATTATAACAACAGAAACAAAGTTTGGTGTCTATACCAGATGTGTGCAAGTTTCAAATCGTAAGGTAAACATATGTTGAAAACAGCTCGCTTGGAAATCCCGCAAGATCTCAACTAGCCTCTACAAGACTCACTCCGAACTGGTTCACCTGTGCTTCTGTGCCTGCCCTCAACAACGTGGGAGGCAACAGCCACAGTGGAGCAGGGTAAACACTCATTGACCACAATAGAGGAGGTGGGCCCAAAACATCAAGCTCTGCCCTTGGCTGACCTCTGGAAAGCCTCTGGCATCAGGACAAAGAGGACAGGCTTTTTTAAAACGGGGCTAGTTCGATGTCTTGCCATGACTGAAAATTTCATTTGTGTAGTTATGATTCCAAAATGTTATGATTGGTATTTCTGTTGCCCTAGTGAGTGCTGTACCTTTTAGAGATTGATGGATACAGAGGGTTTCTGTTTGAATAATCTAAACACAGACAATGAAGCCTGTCTGGACATTTACAGGTCTTGTGATTGTAGCAGCAGCCACTAATTGGACACCGAGACAAATATGGCAGCCTTCTACTAGCATAGAAAGCTACCAATAAAATTGCATTGTTTCACTGAAATTAATGCATGAACCATCACAGATTACCATCCTTTTGTGGTATAGTATTGAAATTGTGTCTAGCCTCAAAAGCTGTCTGTCTCACAAAGCCTACAGTAAATCTGTCATCTGTGTGTTTTTTTTTTATTAGCTAATATTGTAAATACAACACTGACAGCATTTTTGATGGCTCCTCTTCTGTCCATCATCAGTATTTTACTTTCAGGGCTGTAATCAACCAAAGAAATTCTTAGTCGACAAAAAACCTGAAATTGGATTTTTCTGACTCTGATGGCAAACCCTTCTGTGGCAGGGGACGCAGAAAATATACTGACACCAGCACAAGAGGGCAATTAAACACAAATATTATATTCAGCAAACCACCGGACGTTGATTAACGTGGACACTCTTTAATCTCGCTGTCTTCAGCCGGTCTCTAGTGGGTTGGGCGAATCCAAAATGGTAAAAACAAGGGGGGTGTTCTGAGACAGGCTGTTACCTGTGAAACGAGGGTGCTCTGAAAACACCCTCATTAGCACTTGGTACGTTCCTCCTCATGAAATTAACCATAGACTGCAAATTGATGTGGAAAGCATAGAGTTGACCAATCAGAATTATGGTCGACTCAGCACGTATCGACCAATAAGTTGACCAGTCGACAAGAACTTTACAGCCCTTGTACTTTCTAGACTTGTTTGCACAGACTACCTTTCAAGATGCATGATGTCACAAGGCACATTGAACTAAGTAGAAGGCATCTATAAGGAAACCGTTAACCGTCTAATAAGTAAAGGCTTGACCTTGTCAGAGCCAGGTCTAATCTGGAGCTGGTTCTTGATTTCCTAATCATTTTTTGGAAATCACTATACATCTCACCTTCTTGCAAACACAGACCTATCGGTTTCCAATATTTAGTCAGATGGTTATCATGATGTGTTGTTGCAGACTGTTCCTACATATCCTGTATCCCTAATCCTTCTCCTGTTGACACAGAGTACAACTCTCCTACAGCACTGAATCGTGGCAAGTTGCTTCCATTACTCTGTTTCACAGGAGAATAATGGCTTATTCTTGATTTAGAGCTCTGGGTTTCCTGCAAGCAGTGTTATAAAAGAACCCTCTCTCCCTGGGAAATAATGGAGGCCTTTGTTTTATCAACTGTAAGCTGGCTAGACAGCTGTTTACCCAACACAGGAATGGTTGGTACACTGCACTATCATCCTATGCAACCCTTTAGGAAAGCAAATGCAAGGGAGAACAAATTTTGGATCTTTTCTTCAAATTTGTTTTGCCAGTTTCACTGTTGCTGTGTATCAAGACATAAGTGAAGGTTGAGTATGGGATATGAGGTTAGCAGGACCCTGGTGCAAAGATGCATTGGTTGGTTAGTTGGTTAACTTTTGCTACGTCTACCAAGCTCATACCATGTCTGTTTTGGTTGCTTTATATCTGTCTTCTTAAGTTTGGTAGACAACATCTTTGCTAAACTGCTTGTGTCTATTAATCTCATTTGCTGTTTCTCGGCTGTTTTCCTTTTTTCTTCTTCTCTTCGCTGGTGACAGATCAGCTATTAAGATCTTCCATGTCGTGTTTTAATTTGGATTGCTAACGTACAATTTTGCAACAGGCAGAGGCAACGTGTGAGAGAAGTCCTTTCTGCAGACTGATCTGTCTTGTGACTTGATGAATAATAATCAGAATCAATCAGAATCAAGTTTTAAGCTCTGCTAATAATAAGTCTTCTTAGAAAGAGTTGCATTTCATCAAGGCAGATGCATACTGTGTTTATTACTTTCTACTAGACTAGTATGTAGCCTTTAAAGTCCTGCATTTATATGCAGAATTAGTTAAGAAATTAATTTCAATAAAGTCACTCAAAAGAAATCATGTGTTTCCCTAAAACCACGTGGCAGCTGGCTTTACAAATTGACAGTGGAGTCAAAACAGGCAAACTTTCCTTTAAAATCTACCTGTCTTCTTTCTGTAATTTTCTTCTGCAACAGTCTCCTTTCTGTGGAAGAAGTAAGAAGCTTTGCACACAGATGTGAAAAGAAAATGCATCTGTTTCTCTTTGTGATATTACAAACACTCCAGCTCTACACCGTTGCTCAAACAGTAATCAAGAGTCCAACATTGCTGAAAAGTAATCAGTCTTGCATTTGTTTAGAAGGATATTTTCAGCTGGGGAGAGAAAAATACATCAAGATATGATATGTATCTCCATGATAAATCTCCTTCTTGCTTTGTGTTGATGAAAACAAGAAAAAAAGAGAAGCTTTACTTTGGTCTCAAAGGTGTTATCAAGGAGAGGTACCATTTGTCCTCCCTGAGCTTTTTCACTTTCACAATTTTCCCCTTTCATGCTCATTAAAAACACATTCATGACCTCACAGAACATATTGCATTTTCCACCCAAGGACCTCTTTCCAAACAGTAACAGAACTTAAGTCTTTCCTTTTTGGTCCTTTTTCAAATGGTAGCAGAATTGCTTTTTGGTAAACACTAAAAATGTCTGCAGGTTCACTGCAAAGTGGGGAGGTTGCACTCGGGACAAAGCATTCACTTGGAGACCTCTCCAGAGATGTGTTAATAAATGGATGAGAGTCATTGAACAGGACGTTGTAACAGTGTATTTTTCAAATCTAGTGACAGACCACACCATAAAACAGCCAGCAGTCAAGGCTGTACAGCCTCTAATCTAGAGTGCCTGTCTGCTGGAGGAGTCTTTGTTCCTCTGCTTTTATCTGTGGCTGGCTTTGTTGGGCTGTGCAGAAAATAGTTAAGCAGTACTGGCATGGTATGAAATGCTCCACATTTAATCAATTTCAGGAGTGGAAGTGATCTGGTTTCCATGGGAAATCTGAGGAAAATACGCTGGAATGGGAGTCAGTTTTACTAAATTGATTGGATGTGTTACATCCTAACAGACAATCTTGCGCCAAAGACCTTATTTTAGTTATCCCCTCCAAGGCAGCACAAGTTTCAAAACCCACTCTGATGGCAGAATGTGCTTGTCGGCAAAAGCTAACAACATTCTTCAAATGCAGGAAGCATATGCGCTGTAATTCGTAATACATTTCAAGAGGCAACTTTAAGATAACTCTGTTTTTTGTCGTAAAAACTCCACACACAGACACACTCTTGCATGAATTCCCCAATTCTCAAACCTCTTAACAAATTAAACGGCTGATACAGCTTCTGAACTCTTTTTATGAAACCTAAATAAGATGAAGATTCACTTAGTGGGACAAATGACTGCTATACATCAACATTATTAAGTCAGGAAGCTAATCTTCTTGCCATATTGTTGCAGATGCACTGGCGAAGACGAATGATGACCAGTATAGCATCATCAATTGAGGTTAGCTGTCTCCCCGGGGCTGCGTGTTGCCTTGATGTTCTGTCACTGTGGAAAGTTGGCAACCCCAAATGAGTGCATCTGTCACACACCATTTCAGCCATCCAAGAAGCGCCCCGGGTGAAGACATTTGTGACTGATGCTTGCAGAGACGGTCACTGGTACCTGATACCACTTCATATTGAAAGTGAATGCTTAGTTTGTGTGAAAAAAAAAAACAAATCTCAGGGAATTTCAGTTGATTTGAGCTTAAGAGATAATCTCATCACTGAACAATGTCTGACAAGTTTTTGATATCATTCAATTAGTTGGTTGTTTTTGATCTACAAGGGCAAAAATGAGAATTTGACATGGACAAACCTTAAAATACAAAGCTGGTGTAGTTTGTACAATACTCAGTTATTTATTAGTCATAACAAACCATTTAATGGACAGAAAACTTTGGCAATACAACTTGTGATACATATTCTTCAAACATATTCTGATTCTAACCACAAATTTAAGAGAAAAAGCAATTTTATCCATCCAAGTGTCCTACATCCACCTCATGGCTGTATTTCTGCTGTTTTTCTCTGTGAAGTGCACTAGAGGCCCACTTCTGCAGAAACACCTGGTGCTGAAAGAAAACTATAAAATTAGATTTGATATCTTTTCATGGAAACTCATATTTCACAATGTTCCCTCTTGATGTTTTTTTCATTCATATCAAGCGCTATACTCGAGTTCATTTTATAGGTAAACATAATTTGTCTCGCATCTCTGCGACCCTCCTGCTGTTTGAGAAGAACAGTACACTTGGTGTGCTGATGTGTGATACAGTCTTCCTCTCTGAAAAGGATTTCTTTGTTAAATCACATCATGGCTGTTCTGACATTAGTCGCATAATAAAGATTTTTTTTCTTTCCATTGCTATGAAATAATTCATTAATCATTTATACAATATAGGTACACCAGGTATGTCACTGTGTCAGAAAGTGCTTAATTTCCTTGATTTGAGGCGTTACAGTTCAGTGATCTCATAATCAATCAAGGCAAACTCAGTCTTGATTTTGAAGAGCACACAGAGCATCCAAGAAGAAATAGAGGTCCGTCTGAGATCACTCAGAGCAGCATGTGTGAAAAAGTCCTAAATACACTGTAAAAAAACAACAACCTTCTTTCATAATCCCAGGTAAGGTCTGGATGCTGCTGACAATCTCTGTTCTTGTCTGATTCTGTGTGTGCTCTTCTGGCAGTCTCCGTCAGCATCGTATTTGATGAAGTCATGCAAACTACATAACTTCTGTCGAAGAAGTTTATTCTTGATTTTGTCTTCACAGCACAGAGCCTCCCATATGGAAGTGTGTTACTGTGTTATAGCAAAAACAGGACTGTGCCAAGTAACATAATTATCATTGAGCTGTATGAAACAGTGCAGCTTGAATTTATTTTCTCTTAATGTATCATTTGTCCTTATCGGAAAGTCTTTATTGGTTTGGATTAATTATCTACTTGTTTGTTAAAAAAACCTAATAAGTTAAGAAAATCTATGTTGTTTTATGTTAGAAATGTTGCCATGCATGTTTTATGAGACCCGCACATAGAAGGAATCAAGACTTATCGATAGTTTATGGCGAGCACAGCAGAGTTACACTCCAACAATCAATGACAGTAATTTACCTTTTACATTTATATACTGTAAATCATGTAGCTGTGGCCACTATAGCAGAGGGAACTGTGCATATGTGAGAAGTGGGGAGCTGTAAAATCTACAGTATGTGTTTGTGTGCGTGGGAGGGATACTTATATAAACATAATTTAGGTTTGCAGTCAATATTCAACCCGGGCATATTGTACCCTTTGATATCCTTATGTAAATGAAATGAACAAATGCTTGTGTACTGCTTCGTATTGAAACAAATGGCAAAAAGACAATTCTTGTTTTCCTTCTATTTTAAGGTTTCCACAAGGAAAATTAGCCGCATTTCCTGGACAAAAGCCAGATAAGTAATTACAACAACCCCCTAAGGTCTTGTTGGTACATTTACTCAAAGTACTGAAGAATGATTTTTGTGTGTGTGTGCCTGAGAAGTAGGCCTAAAACCCCTGTGGGAAACAACCAACACTTGCTATAGCGTTTTTTCTTGTTGAATATACAGTCACATTCTCCCAGCACACACAGGAAGTATGAATAATTGATGCCTCTTTGTCTGTTACTGTCCTCTTTTCCTTCCTCTCTTCACTCAATGTACCCTGAAATCTCTTCTATTTACTGACAGCTGTGAGGACCCAAGATAGTCTGTGCTGTGATTTCTGTTCTGTGATTACTTTTGATTTGCCCTGGAAGGTCATAGCATTGTTGAGCATGAAGAGCAGCTCATTGATTGCATTCAAAGGTTCTGAAATCTTTGAAGGAATTTTCTCTCTCCCGGCGAATGATCTGGTATGACATCATCATGCAGCTTTTCGGAGAGCTGGAGCGGTGTCAAGACATGAATCATTCAGTCATTAACAGCTGTGTGTCTTTGTGTTTGCATCTGCGCTTTTGTCAGGGCATGCGTGTTACGCACACATTTGCGGATCTATTCAGAAATTTGATGACTTGGCAGGGTAGACGAACTCTGACGGTGCTGATTAGTCTTTAATTTCCTGTGTTTCCTTGTGTTTCTTACACTGAGATTCTCCAAATCTCCTAATCATGTGGGCAGAGGCTGACTTCAACCTTGTTTTTTTTAAAGAACCACAAAAAAGCAGGTTATGTGTGAAATGGTTGTGAAAAATATGACTGTCAAACATTTTAATTGTTTTTGCAAGACAGTCGTGAGTAAAGCTGAGTCAAGCTGCGCCACTTACAGCTTGTGCCCCTCATTAGCTTGTAATCACGCATTTAAGGTTAGGAACATCACATTAAGTAAATAAATATCATGGCGTCCTGAAAAGACTCCTTAATTTGCAACAGCAATCGACCCGCAGAGGGGGGTGATGTGTGTTTTAGCGGCTTGGTGCAGAGCTAATCTTTGCATGAGTCAAAGCAAAACATACTTGCACACTCCACTTGTACCCTATAACTTCAAACACTGCTTCTCTATCTAAAATGCTGTAATGGTAGCTAGCAAGGTCAGGAAAACAAGTGGTATGAGAAGGAGTTTCGCAGTGGCACAGAAACATCCTGCACTTTGATGAAAGTGATGTGGATGTTTACAAAGGCAGTTTAAGACAGCTTAACCCTTTTTCCTTAAGTATGTCCCCAAAAACTCATGGCGTCCAGTACACCAGTGTAACCTAGAATGCATATTTATGATAAAATAAATGTTATACCCATTGAAAGCAAATGCTGCGATCCATTGAGGAGGATAGTTGTCACAGAAGGAAAATAAAGGGTATTTCCTCCGTTGTCATTACCACTCTTGCTGTTTCGACCAACTTTTGGTCCACTCTCACAATCTTCCAATTTAAGTAAATTAGGGGTGTCCTGATACAACTTTTTGACTTCCGATACGATACCAATATTGTAGCCTTCAATATTGACTGATACCAATATTGATCTGTTTTGGCACAAATTTGTGGATGGCAAGTTTTTCAGTCAGCGCAATGTCTTTTTCGGACATAAAATAATGCCACAAGGCCAACATCACTCCTGCTCCTTGCTACTTTGTTAGTACCTTCGTACACACTGTTGTAGTGATTTTGTGGGCTCAGATTGCTGGATCAGGGCGCTGCTAGATAGAGGTGCCGGAGCGGAGTCTGGAATGGACTGCTTGGATCGGAGTGCTGACATCGTAGATTTCAGATGCTGGCCGATATAATTCAACATTAATTTTTTTGCTGATATCCGATATCAATATCGTATCGGGACACCTCTAAAGTAAATCATTGCAACTTTGATAAAAAAAAAAATCACCTAATTTCGCCCACAGCTATCAACATGTGCACTTTTTGGATACCCAAAATATTGATCCAGTAAGGTGTGCAATGTTGTTTACATATTACTGTGCAAAGCTGGACTGTAGTACTACCTGCCAGAGGCTGGCTTTTTGGGAGAAAGGTTTGATGATGGCAGCTCACAAAATGAGTAATTGTATAAACCTAATTTATATCTATACATATAAAACTGAAATGCACAATGCTAAATTGGTATTTCATGGTATGTCGTTTTTACACATTTGTCATCTTAAAATATGGATTGTTCAAAGGTTTGAAGACATGCAGCTTGCCCAAAAAGTCTAAGAATATTGAAACTTTTTTAAGCTGTATCAAAATGATTAAGGCTTTTTTGGCTGCAACTTTAAGAGAAAAAGTGCAAAATCTGGGAGGGACTGAAACTGCCCTTGGAGAGAGCCTTTTTTGTATATCTGAACACTGTAGTGATTTGAACTATATTTCAGCATACACCTTTTTAGTTCACATTTATAAGCTTGTATGCATCATACAAGGCCACTGATCAGTAAATGATCTGCGTGCTTTCAGGAGGAAAATCACACCTTGTATCTCACCCAAGGACAGTTTGGCATAAAGACATGAGGAGCTGGGAATTGAACGATTTGAAGAACAACCTAGTTTACCTCAGAATCACAGCTGCCACACTTACAAAGAAACATGCTGTTAAGGTACTTTAAAAAAGATAATATCTAACTCATTTTTTAAAAGTTTTTAAATGACTTTATAAACTCTGCATGTATTTTCGTAACAGCATCCTATTATCTTTTAGAAGAGTTCACGGACACACTGAATCTTGAAACAGAAAACAGCCACAAAAGCAAGAAGCTTTCCCCGAAGGCTGTGCACTGGTATGGAGCTTACATTACAAATGAACCAGTACTGTGGTGACACAATTGACCTCGCTTCAGCTCATTCGGCATGAAGATAAGACATGCTTGAATATAGTGTTTAGAAGTCAGAACTTTCAGATTTAAATTTTAAACTTTGCTCGTCTCATGAAATGCTTTAGCGTGCACACACTCCCTTCAGAATATTTTCAGAAAGGCCACGTAAATATTTCATCTTAAGATGCAGAAGATGTTCTGGTGTAAATCCTAACAGATGGCATCTCTGAGGGCTTGTGTTTGGAATGGAAGCTTCAAATTCACAATCACACTGAATGACGGGCAGATGCTGCATCATTCTTATGTGAAATCCCATTGTTGTGCTTCTGTGGGAGATGCCACACAAGCTTATCTGGTCAGCACACTCCCAACAGCTCTCGGTGCCAACAAAGCAGAACAGAGCGATGCAAGAAGCACAACAGCATGATCACATCCCACATCACTTCACACTATGCACATGACAATCCCATGTATGTTTCCTAAGTATGGTTCATTTTTAGGGCAGATACTGTCACTTGAAAAAGAATTGGAGGAGAGGAATGAAAGTAAGTGAAAAAGGTTTTGATTCTGTCTTCCTTTACTATTTCTGTGTTTGGAAGGATGAATATATACATGTTCAGATTGTGCAAAGATCTTGTAGCACCTCTAGCCTGATAACCTCCCACAGGAAAAATAGTACATGGGTTTATTCTTTTGAATGTAATCCATTTTCTAGTGTACCATTGTCAGCAGCCCAACAGTAATGGTGTGTTGTTGCAGAGAAAAACCCCCCTGTGATCCTTAGACACTGAACATTTACTCTATGACTATGACTTCACTCTTTGAGGGAATGAAAGTAGCCATTAAAGCAATAATATATCATGTCTGACAGTTATGTAATGATTCATTTCATCTCGTGCATTAAGTCATGACCAGTCTTTAATTCACAATGCAGACTGCAAAAAATAGAACACGTAATGTAAAATGCCGAGGATACTTTATCTTATTTTTATAAAAATTAGAGAAAAAATGTTGGAAAATATCATGAACTCCAAAATATTCATCTCTATGATGATAGTCTTTCTTATGCATCTCTACTATGATACTTTCTATGGGCCCCATGCACAAAACAGCAATGTATTTTTCTATAAATATCCAACCTGTTATTTGTAAGGACATAACATTTAAAAACAAGATATTTTGAGGCACATATTTTCACTTGACAGAAAATGACAGTAGTGTAGACTTTAAAGTAACTCAAGTTTTTAAAGAAAAAGGATTGGTAAGTATCATACCAGTTACTGCATACACAATGAAGTGTGGAAGATGTATAAAGATGCTCTAAATGGAAATACTCAAGTAAGGCTCAAGTATTTCCACTGATTTGAAAGCACTTAAACACACAATAGTGCAGAAACTCTTGCAGATACCAGATCTTATTGTCAAACTTATGATTATTCTCCCCCTCCAAAACCCATTTAGATCTCGGGTGCACAGTTTCAATCATTTCTCAGACCAAGTGATACATTACAGTTGATGTGAGGCTAATGATAATAAGCTGTGTGAAGAGATGATTGCCTCTGTGATTAAATCTCACTGGATGAAAAGAAGTGCCTGATCAAGGTAATAGTAATGAGACAACTCTCCCAGGATAGAGAAAACTTCCCTCGTTGATAAGACTGTGAAAAAGCACATCTTTCTGTTTCATTAGTTTTTAACAATTCATGTGGACATGATGGGAAGTGTTGTGGTTTGTGTAAATGGTGTAGAAATTATATTATGAGAGCAATTCTTGTCTGCAGCTAATCTTGATATCTAACTCCAAATATTTGGCCTTTTTTTTAGAGATCTATCCTTCTTGTAACATTGTTAGATCATCATGTGTTAGGGTTGCTGATAGTTTATGCTCGACATTAGCTGACTCTAAGTCACTGTGGGCTACGGGTCTCAGAATGAGCACCAAAGCTAAAGCAAAAGAGAAGTCCTCTGATCGCCTCCGTCTTCAGAGGTGCAGCTCTGCTTCTTTTTGTATTGCCAGGGTGAGCTTGGGACATGTCCCATCTGTCTGGGGATAGTCCATGCCAGGAGAGCACTGGCTGAGCCTGAAACCAGCTTCTATTATCACCAGCTCAAGAATTTGACTTTGCAGAGGCGGGTTACCTTTGTGGAAAAAGTTTTGGGGAAGGCGATGGCTACACAACATAATTTTTTTGTCTCTAGGGACCCAGCTTTGATTGAGTGTCAGCAAGAAACCTTTAGCGGGCATCCCCATCGGTAAAAGCGCTTTGTATATGTTGATGTTATCTCTCTAGAAGCACTAGCTGAAAAGATGATAAAACCAAAAAAAAGGTGTTGTTTGTGCTGATTGCTGATTATACCATTTTATAACAGTTAAAGGTGCTGTACAGCTTTGATCTCCCCAAGCCTGAGAGCCAGAATGATTCTATCCATGGCCACTAATGCCTTTGTTTTTAGAAAAATGAAAAAGCTCCAGACTGCTGTTCTCAACAGATGTTTGTGACCTTTATGTCACAATGGGGAGACCGAAGAGAAAAACAGGCAAACCCAAACTTTCTTGGGATATTAACACCCAAAGTTTTCAAAAAGTGAAGCCCCAACCTTTATTTCCTGTTCTCTGCATTCTCATCTTTTGACTCATAGGATAAAGTTTAGTTTGAGAGCCAAGGGGCTGCAAAACATTATTATTCATCCCCAGAGTACAGCCAGTTGGGTGTAGTTATGGCCTCATTATGTAAAGAGTAGCAAGTCCAGGGACATTTTCTGATTGCAGTCCCTTGAGTACCTCTCTACTGGGTGGATGGGAGGGCCCAGCTGGACTTGTGCTGGAACATGAAACTGTATTTTAAGCAGATGGGGTTTTATATAAGATAAGCCAATACATTGTGCTTGTTTTAGGACATATGTGCACGCATAAGCACAAAGATACACTGCTCTCTTGGATATTGTTTGCACTGGGTAAAGAATGCCAAAATCTCTGAGGAAATGTCAGCGTAAAACCATGCAGCTTTGCAGACAAAAAGCAGCTTACGATCTTGTTCTGCTTTGTACTGCCCTCCTTGGTCTAAATATAATAAAGTAGTTGACAACTTTTCAAAACCTAAGATGGGTTTATTCCCAGTGTAGCTCTGCTCTGGAGGGATCAGGCCAATGAACCAGATAGTGAAAAGCAGGGATACACTAAGAGACAACTCAACAGCAACCCCGTGGTCACACTCTCCAATCTGACAGATGAATAATGGCTTGCAAATACATTGTGCTGGGTTGCTGCCATGCTCTCAAAACACTAGCAGATGGAAGACAATGGGCTGCAGTTCCTGCACTGCTGTACTCCCAAGACAAATGTGAGGTGGAGAAAAACACTGGGAGAATGCACACAGCTGGCTGTAATGTTTGTCCACCAATAAATGACTCCCTATTACTTATAGCTTTAACACAACACTGGTTCTAGAGATTTTCTAATAGCATTTCTGTCCTTCCTGATATTTTGCCGAGCGAACTGGCCAATACCAAGTATCCCCTCATTAGTAGTGGCATTTGGAGATTCACAAAATGCTGACTGTGGGGCAACAACGACTAATTATACACCCTTTGAACAAGGACTGTTTTTGCTAATAATCTCACATGTGATTTATCACCTGGAGCCCTTTCATAGGGAGGGGCTATAAATGGCCTGACTGCCCCTCTACTTGATATATGGTATCCAGTAATAATACCTCTTCTAATACCTCATCCCCAGTACTAAATATCTTTAGTACATGATACTCAATGTAAGATACCTGATATTTGGTATACAACTAACACTTGATATTGTGATGTGATACCTAGCACCGAGTACCTAATACCTGATGGCTAATACCAAATCCAGCATCTAAAATCTGATTCCCATCCCAATTTCTAATGTAATACCATATTTTAAGCTCAATTGCTGGGGGCAAATGACTGCCTGTTTCCCAGTTTTACTTTTGTTCGGAAGTTAATGATGTTTTCCTCATGTTCTTGCACAACAGAAAATGCTTTGATACTGTCAATGGGGCAGTTCCCTTAAAAGATTGTTAACATTCAGCCAAAGTTCATCAGCTACAGCAGGTTCATCTAATTCAGCGGTGCCTTACTGACCTAATGTGCTGGCTGGAAGTCAGAGTAATCCAATTTTCTAGGGAGTCAGAACTTCTCCGAGCCCTTCGGCGATTACCTGCTCATTTCAGTCTCTGTAATTATCTTCGAGTTCAATGTGCTTGACTTGATAAAAACTTTCTGTCTTCCTTCTGAATCTGTCCTTTGCACTGACACGTTGATGAATGAGCAATTAATAATGCATGTCTCCTGTTTTTTTCATATACTGTATACATATGAACAAATGGTAAACCCTGCATAAGATTTTTCATGAGGTCGTTTTGATAGAAATAAGGGTGGTTATTATATTAAAAAATGTTTTGCCATTGATTTAAGGAGGGAACTTATACCACTGTTTATCATTGAAAACTAGTACAGTCAGTCTGCAAAGCTTTCACACTTGAATAGTTGCCATTCTCGCAATCATATGACAAATACATTCTTCCAATTCGCCACTCTATTTAAGCTACAAGACTTCCACTCTCCGTCTCTGCTTTGCTGCTGCCCCACTGCTATGCATAAGTGCTGCTCCTTAAAATTTCAGCCCCACTGCAAGCCCAGCAGCCACCTGCAAGCTCCAACTAGAGGGCTCAAGATATTGCATTGTCACTCATCTGTCCCTACATGTAAAACTTAAACTGGGAGTATTGATGGGGTTTGAGACAATACAATACAAACAACGTTCTGCTGTGGTAGCTCATGAACCAAAATGACAGCAAAGGTTTAATCCCAACAGATTTCTATAAGAATTTTTTTTAACAAACTCCTTCGATGCACCTTCCTAGGTTATGTAATCATGAAATAACATTTCAAATTGTGAGTCCATGTTTTCAGGGTGAGGTTAAGATGTAGCAGGAGATCAACTGTCTGCTGTTATGCTACCCTGGACTGGCATCATAACGGTGGGTTTGAGGGCAAAGCCTGGGATTAAAGCAAGCCATCTGTGGCATGAAACCTGCGTATGGTTTATAGCTCCAGGCGGAGAGGAGGCTGAAATGAGTTGCCATCATATCACTCCTAGGCTCTCCCCCTAGGACAAGGTGAAGAGTCAGGATAACTGAAAACAGCTCAGAGTGGACCTCTTCCCCCTTTCTAAAATGAGTCTGTCAAGGATGTAAATTTCTCTGATAAGTATGCATCCTACAGCTACTCTGAATCTGGACCTAGAATTTTCCATTTGCAAATAGAAGTCTACTCACACATGAGCCGAAAGACATATGGAGAAGTTACATGTCCAGGAGTGCACCTCCTATTTTAACCTCTGTTTGACCAGAGTACACAAATCTTTCAATTAGCCTCAGCCCTGTACCAAGGTACTGCAACAACATATGACTAGAAAAAAATTTTTTTTTGAAAGTTTATCTGCACTCCTTTTTTATCAGAGTAGCAGCCTGCTGCCAAAAATAAGCAAAAAGCAGAGAAGCCAAAATAGTGGGGTTACAGGCTTATGAGCTAAAGTGAGAGAGACAACTCCCCATCATACAATAATGTGAAAACTCACAGCAGATTTTCAGCTTTTAACTTTTCTATATTTATTAGTCATTGTTGAATAAAAAAAAATGTCCCTTTGTTTTTGCAGCAGTTCACTTGAAATCTACTCTTAACATCCAAAATTTGCTTCACATTAACCAAAAACATCAAAATAATCTCACGAGCTGTTACGAGTGAATTTAACAGAATCCTATAATCTATCACAACTTTCTGAGGTATTTTGCTCAGACAGTTTATCAAATTCCTTTCACTTGTAAGATTTTCAGTGCACTTGGCTGGTAATTCTTCAATAGATTTGTTAAACCAGGACAAAAAATGTCAAAGTGCCTTACAGAGGCTAAAAACAACAATTAAACAACAATAAAACCCGACCCTGCATCTCTGCATTCAGAGCATATTCAGAAGAACCTGAGGAGGATCATGCAACAGCATGGACAAAAGTGAATAAATATCAAATCGCACAAAATAAAGACAAAAAACCAAACAAACATGTTTTTTACTGCATTTAGGCCACATTAATAAGAAACCACGGAGGACCATGACATAACGTATGCCTTTCAAAATTAACTATTTTTCAAAATTAAAGACATGTCAAACATCAGATGCACATTAAATCTTTACTTTTTTTGATCAGCTGTTCGCGACCCATCCAGAACGTGTCCACGACCCACTTTTGGGTCGGGGCCCACCAGTTGAAAACCCCTGGGTTAATACATCTAAAAACTAATAAAAGAAACCTTAAAATCAGAGTGTAACATGAGCCCAAAGTATTTCTCTTTTGACAAGTGTGAAAGATTTGAGCCGGGCTACCCTACTTCCTCCACCCCTGGATTTTATTCCAACAGCTGGAGCCGGCATGCACCCTCCCACGACATGGCAGAGCTCACAAACCCCTCTTTGCGCTCTCTGGCAGGGCGCAGTTTCACACGGGCTTTCGCGCATGCGCCGAATCGGAAGCCTCTCCTGATTTGACAGCCCTGGAATCCACCACGCAGCAGCAGCAGCAGCCCACTATATCGCAAGGCTTTCCGCTCTCACCAGCGCACCATCATCTGCACCTGCCTCCTCCGTTGTTGTAGTCGGAGCGCTGGGAGGGGTCATTATTTCGCAGGGAGACACAGGAGGAGGAGGCACTTCCGAGACACCGACAGAGGCGTGTAAGCTTCAGAATTCAGCACCACAGGATTGAGGAAAGCATCCGGATTGAGTCGATTTCCACTCTTCACCGCGGGTTAATAGAGCAGGAGGACACCATATTTTTGGGAATACTCAGCCGCTGAACACAGTTTGTGGACCTGCAAGAGGTGTCATCTCAAACGGCCAAGGTGCGTAGGGTTTCTGAAACGCTGTGGTTTATCCAGTGGAGGTTTTTTTTTCTCTGCTAGCATCCCGGTAGCATTACACTTGCTGCACTGGCTGACCCGCTACACTGCTAACATTAGCTTAGGCGAGGTCCGCCTTTTCATTCATCATTGTGCTTCAGCTGCTTGGCGGGGTGAATAAATCCCTGCACCGAAATACTTCACAGCTCATTTTCTACTTAGACTTTCATAGCGTGTATTTTATCCAGTGAGCTGGACTAGCTTAAATCTCACTGTTGCTGTCTCTGCCAACATCATCCACACACGCGGAGCTCTGCTATCCAGTGAGCCCGGTGCTGAAAGCCTCCTCAGTCTGACTTGTGAGAGTGTGTCGGGCAGAGAACAAGCTAGGCAGCTAGGCTAGCGGAGCAGCTAAAAGCTAGCTGACACCGGCCACTGTTATGCTAGTATTTGACGGTCGCACATCTGCATTGACGGCTGTTTTTGACGCGCAAAGACCGGGCAGAGCTCTAACAAGTCACTTCAAGACAATTCAGCCTCTTTTCACCTCGGTTTTTCTCTTTTGTTATAATTTCTCCGCTTGTTACGGTCGCTTCTTTGTGTAATTAATGGTTCGGATAAACTCGAGCTCGTTTTCACCCGCACGAGGCACGCGTCATGTTGGTTCCAGTAAATTAATTAAAGTTCTTAAGTTAAAAGCGTTAACAACGTTTCAGTGCCTTACCCTGCAAGTGTAATGCTACTTTGGAGTTTAGTTTGTAGTTTGTTTAAATAGCATGTCAACCTGTGCAGAAGACAGCTGATTCAAGCCTTGTACTGTCAGCGTCAGTGGCGTACGGTCAGTCTCCCCTCTGCCTTTTATTGAACATGTTGCCATATTATCTTGTCTCGCTTTCATGAAGAAGAGTTTGTCAGATTTGTTTTGCATGTTTTCAGTGGGCTCGTTTGCATCGTCCAGGAACAGTGTGCCCCTCATAGTAGATCCAGCAGTCCAGTGCAGCAGGAGTCAAACCAAAGCTTTTGTGACCCCCATGTCGTTTGCCACATTCTCGTCCTGTAACTGGATATGTGGAATCCCTGAGGCTTAGAGGGGTCACAGAGTGGCTGTTTTTAGCATCTGAACCCTTGATTGGCAAGCAGGCATGCTTGGATTTGACTGCAAGGAGTGTGTTGATCTTTGTTTGTCGCCCCATATGTTCACTGTGTCTTTTTATTTGCCAGAGAGGGTTAAACGTCAGTGAAGGAAGGAGCAAAAATAATCTTATAATGAGGATATGTTTGGAGGAAAAATCTCCCATAGTAGCCTGGTTTGCTTTGACTTTTTACTCTTAAGTATAGGAGAAATATATTATTTGCCAAGATTTATAGTATCCGTCAAAGGACATCAAATTGAAAACAAAGATCTGTAGCAAACAAGTTCTTTTGTATTTAATAAGTAGTTCTATTTTATGGTTCTGTTCTCAATCATTTAGACAATGAATTGCAAATAAAAGTTTAAGTTAACTCACTTTATACTTTAATAGTATTAAATTTGGAGAAGAACCAAACCCTTGCATTCAAGAAGGTAAATCTAGCAATAGTTTTTTCTTGTACCTGTTAACATATGTAAAATCACATGAAATTTAAATTATTACAGGCTATTAAAATAGTTTCTTGTATTTTTTTGTATTATTAAAGATCAAATAGATGCAAGACAAATTCAATATTTCGCACCGGTATATACAGCTCATCGCTTGAAATGACAGGAAAATGGAGAATTGATGTGAAGAGAAAGTTGACAATTTTTATCAGCAAAGTTATCTTTGACAAATCGTTGATTATAAATACAATTAAAGTAGAGGCTGTAATTCAAAGCTGCCAAGAATGGACAGACTCTTCTCTCTGGGGAATAACTGTGTATGCATATCACTTTCTGCCATCTGCTTAGGATCATCTTTTATTGAAGGCTTATTTATTGAATTTTTAGGATAGTTCACAGTGAATCATTTACATATTTAGGGTTGTACAGCTATCTCACCAACTGCTTTGCATGCTTCAGTTATGAAAATCACATGTTTTATGAGGTTTTTTAGTGCATTTGCTTCAGAATTATGAGAAAATTGTGTTTGATATTTTTTAATTGGGAAATATGAAGGCCAGCACATTTCGCAAGTTTGGTTTCTGAGATGTTGCTTATTTGGCAGATGAAGTGCAGTTTGAACTATTTCTTATTCTGTATTTAAATTATTTTCAGTAATTATGAATTCAGTCTTTAATTCTCATTAGACGATACAAAATTGAAAGAATTGAAGCCACCTGTATGTAATCTGAAGCTTTATGGCTGAGTGACTGTATTTCATTTGCAGTTTTAAAGCCTGTTTCTGCTACAGGGGATAAAGAAAAGTAATAATTTAAGGGTGAGTCAATGGCAGTCAGCAGTGCATTGTGTTCCCCGTCTCCAGGGAGAGGAAGCAGTGATATTGGCTGAACACCATGGAGCCCCCTGTTGTTGTTCTGAAGCCAGGCTTTGAGGTAGCCATGGTACCCCACTAACTAAAGCAGGACTGCCTCTCCTTTCCTCTTAGGATTTTCTCTCACTTCAACGTCTGCACAAGTGTTTGTTACTGTTTGAGAGGTAAGAGATGAGGCAATAGAAACAACACAGAGCAATCGATAGTCATATAGCGCTCTTGTCTACAACATCAATTTTAACCCTTCAATAACCACTGGGTTTGCATACTGCTGCATTGTAGAGCTGCATTGACCAGAGAGCAAACATTCTCACTAGCTTTTTAGAGAAGTGTGTAGTTGCTCCGCTCTAAGGGAACATAATGTGTGTTATTAGCGGCTCTAACTGCACTTTCTCAACAGCATGTGACTTAAAACTGCTTCTATCTTAACTCTTTCATGACTTGATCTTGTGGACAGTAAAGAACAAAAACACCTGATTGTGTCAGGGAGGGACAATAAAAGTAGATGATCCAGCAATGCTTTAAAGCATACTGTCAGCAGCACCTTGGTGCGGCAAGAGAGAACAAGGTTATTCACTTAAATTCCCTTGCATGTCTATTAGCCTGCCTGAAATTACAACTTCAAGTAAGAGAGGTGTTGCAGTCTGTGTTTATACTGTTACATCCCAGCTTTATTCTCATCTTTAAAAAAATCAATCCACCCACCCTCCTACTACTTTGAAGTCTTGGAGTGGGTGTGGTTAAATATTTCATCACAAAACTGCTCACAGAGCACTGTAATTTTCTAGACAACAGACTGAAACTTGATTTAAGTAATGGAGCTGAAACAAATGAAGTGCACTCAGTTTGTGGATACCTTGTAGCCACAGTTTTACATGTATGGAACTATTCAGTCTACATTCATTGTTTTATGCAGTAAGTTTTGATTAGTAGTGTGGAATTCTTAATCCTTAAGCAAACAAATGTTTTTTTTAACAGATTGGCATAGGGGGAAAATCTGTATAGTGGATCCAGCAGTGTGGACTGTGTGGTTGAATTGATGACGTGTTGCCTTGGTCAATTGCTTAACGTCAGTTTATGTAATCTGAACAGCTGGCATGACAAATCAGTCATTTCTTTTTTCAGTTTTCCAGTGTGAACAAGTCTGATGTTCATTTTTTGAAGATTGGCTTTAATTTGTGGTTTTGTGAGATTGATCAATTTTTCTGTATACCATGTAAGGGCTCACAGTGTCAGTAAAAGTATCATTACGAAGCTTGTTGAATTTTTGGATCAATGTATTATTAGTGACATTTAAATATACACATGGGCCTAAATATTCATGCATCCGTTCAATGGATTGCACTACATATATTTGAAATTTTTTCCATGTTTCAGTGCAGAGAGAGTTTCATGAGGTAGCTCTTAAAAGGTTTCTATTCTTAGTGTTTAATGTGACTCTACTTTTTTGATGATAGATAGGTAAAATGGTAGGGGTGTGACAAGACACTCAGCTGATGTGATTGGACGAGATAAGATAAGAGATGAGACGAGACCGGCGATCAGGTTCGTGAGAGCAAAAGGAGATAAGACTTAAGCTCTTTTTTTCTTTCCTTTTTTGTAACAATGATGAAATACATGCCTGAAAAATACATTTATTCAAACAAAAGTCACAAAATGTGGATCAATTAAAGCAGTACTTTTATCTTTTAGAATTACGAATGATCAGATTTAGACATAATGGGGCATTCAGTGTCTACTGTATATGGAAACATATTTAGTGAGCTTTTCCATTTTATATGCCTTTTTTAACACTGCTCCCTGGTCTGTATTCATTTACCAGTATGTCTAGCTGTTTACATGATAACATAGGAGATAAGTTATATTTAATTGTACCCATGGGTATTTTTTTGGACTCTGTTCATTCGCAGGTAAGAGCGAGAAAACGAAGAAAAATGCATAGCGTAGACCAGTTCCACAGGAATCACATGCAAATACATGTACATATAGTTTAACCTGACTGAAACCTGTCATTCTCTGTTTCACTTATTATTCTCTGCTCTTGGACTCAAAAAATATTCGTGGCAGTAATGACTTCTACAGTATTTAAATTTTTTTATTCTTAACTATGTATTCTTACATAATTTGAGTGCATGTCAGAGCTTTTAAAAAACAAGCTTACAAGACTAAGTAATTAGGTGGAGGCGGCTACCTCGTGATTAAATATGCAGGGAAAAACATTGAAAGTATTTTTAACTGACAAGTCGTCCTTTTCATCCTCATCTTACAGTGTGGCACTGGATTTGTTTACTCTCTCAATAAAGGGCTTTTGGCTGAACCTCTTGGAAGTCTTAATCTGGCAAGCTCTCCTAAAAACTAGTTGTTTTTGTTAAGAGCCTTAATGAAGGAGTGAAATTACCTGTGTTAAAGTTTGTCATATCGCTGAAAACACTTTGAAAAGTGATCACAGTAAGTTTAAATCTCCAGAGGGCTGGGTGAATAATGTTTGTTAGAGAGCACTTTTTTCACGTTCAGATGTTATAACTTTCGTCTGGTGCTTAGTCACTGCTGGTATCTTATTTTTAATGATTCTGCCTCGGCCTCCCACAGATTTCATTTTTTTCCTGGGAGAGGGATAGACTTTGAAATCTGGATTATGAGCTGTTTAAAATATTTAGCTTTAGTTGGTCAGTGGCCCTTCACTTCAGAGTTTATGAAGTAGCAACAAAAGCTCTGCTCATCAGTTTAAGCAGAACCATCTGCAACAATCCTCTGCTCTTGTGCGGTTGGTACTGGCAGATGTGGACTGTATTATCACCTTTCTGTCTTGCTATATCTCACTCTGAGAATTAATGTTATTCATGTGAACTCAGATGTCTCAGACTGCGGGCTTCAAAGACTGCCCTTTTAAAGTTGGATCTGCATGCACACATGTGCATGTCACTTTGAATTCAGCAGTCATGGTGAGACATGGATTCACTTCAGGGCAAGTCTGTGGTCCAGCATGACTTGGCTTTGTCATTGAAAGCTATCAGAGTGACAACCATGAATCCTTTAAGCTTCAGATAAAATGGCATTTTCAACAAAAAGTCTTTTGTGTTTCACAACATGGGATTTTTGTCAAGGACTCAGACACTTGCACTCATAGGGAATGGATCTTGTTGCTTGTCAGTTTTTGCATTTTGAAATTTTAATTTTCTTCCGTAAGATGCACCATTTTGCTGTCCTACAGGATGACCTTCTCAAAACGAACGGACAAAAAAACAAACACAACAACTCAGTTTTCAACCATTCTCACCGTAAGTAAAGACTGCATTAAAAACTACACGTTTCAGACCATATAGTTTGGACTGTGTGTCATCTGCTGAATAATGGGATTTATTTTCACAACATACGATGATAATGTTCCTTTTTTCTGAAGCTATGAATAAAACTTCAGATATACCTCTAAAAATGTAAAAAGATACTTGTCTCAAAGTATCACCCAACCCTTCACCCTCCACATTTGTAGTGAGCCGGAGAACGGAAATAGATTTTGGTGTTGATAGGTGTAAATAATGAAAAATAATGAAGTAATAAAATAGACAGCTTTACGCTATAACATAATTTGCACAGTGTTAGTCTGCTCTTCCATTGAGCAGCTCGACACAAACAAAGCATCACTTTGCTTGTGAGAACAGTACTGTAAGGAAAGCAGGGACAATTGTTACACAATGAAAAAGTATGATAGCTTAAGTAGTGCCAGGAATATGGGGGTGTTGAAAACACAGAAATGTGAATACAGGAACAACTAACACAGCTGAATCTATGACACATGATTACACACAAACACGGACAGACAATGACTGAAATTTGATTCCTAAAAATAGTCAAGTAATTCATCCGTTTTCTTTAATGTGAAAGTTGACATGCAATGTAATATGGGGAGTTTTTTTACAGTGTCAAACAAAAGGCTGGACTTTAAAAGGAAGGATAATTATGTAGAAGAAAGCTAAAAGGTCAAACAACTTCAGACAGGTGGTTGAATTTATTTCTCTAGACCACCACCAGTCCATCTCAGTGGTAGAGAACCAAGGGTTTTGTTGCCATTTAGGTCCATGGAAAATCTTGCTGTTTTGACACTGTGTCAGGCACTACAAAGCTGTACAGTAATGTACAAATGTTGTTGTGAGATCATAGGAGGTGATTTAAACATATCGCTCGTAAAATACAGTAACTGCTATGAGTGAAACTCTGATATTTATCCCCTGTCAATGTTAAACCTCACTGCACTGGATTGACAGTCTTGGTCTGGCAGCTGGGCGTCACCGTTGTGAATTCCAGTGTCAAGTGAGAGTTGAGTTCATGGCAGCATCACTTTTGAGCTGAAGTGTGCAGTGTGACATGCAAACCAGTTTTGTGGCTTTCACACAACAGAGCATGTGGTGAAAAAAATCCACCAGAGCCGCCGTGTCTGCTCCGATCCAATTGGGTTTTGTGTTCCCTCATCTGTCGGTACCACCTGCTTCTTTTTCAGAGCACAGCACAAGAGGATGGATTTCCTGTGAAACCTGTTGACTCCATGTCTGATTCTGTAAGCTGTGATTTGTTGTTGTTGTTTTACTTAAGTTAAATACAATGTGGCATTAACATGTACTGTTTGTACAGTACATGTACTGTTTTAGAGGTGGCCATGAATCATACTTTTATGGTGTAGGTTACTGTTTTCCAGCGAGAGAAATAAGTCAGCCTGTGTTAATTATCAGGTCTGTGCTTTGACTGGCTTAACTGCTGATACCTGACACCTTATTTTAGGGCACGTGTTACGACATTAATCAAGCTACAAGTAGCCAAAGCAAGGGTGCAAATGTCAGACATGAATTAAAACTTGTCCTAACTGAGCTCATAAACTTGTTTCCGTCAGTCTCAATAATGAAGAGGTAATTCATCCTTCCACAGTAAAACTCATGGATGTAGCATGCAGTCATCAGGGACTTAGCACTGAAAAAGTAGTCTAGTGAACCGTGCTGATTTGCATGCAAACAATTGGTGTCACTCAATAACCATTTTCTAGCCAAGAGAGGTCATGTTGACACACTTGTGGTACTAGAAAGTTCTCTCTGCCCCGGCTGTGTGTCTGTCTTCTATGGTGCCAGCTTATTGTTTTGAAATCTATCAAAAGCAAATCTGTGCAGAGAGTCTGGCTGCAGGCCATTCAAGTGGCTCATCCTCCAGTTGTTCTGTCTCTCTGAGGCATTACTTGTCTTTCTATCCACCCCCACCATCTCTCAGCTACATCTGGGACCATTGTGGGCCCCACATATTGGCCTAGCTCCTCCCCCACACTGTGTGTGCTCTGTCCTGGTGCATTAACTTTCTATTGTTAGGGGACTTCTTTCCTTTTCTCCTGTTTATAGAAAATCTATAGGTTGACCAGGGGCCACTCTGGGATCTTGGCTCTATTTTCAGTACATACATTTCAAACAAATAGAAATGAACTGCTCAACTCAAGATAAGATGGATCTTTTCTATAAATAACCAAAAACTGGGGTGTTAAGCACTTCGATTGTATCAGCTGCTTGGTGATTTTTACATATATGCCTTACAGTGGATCGGGTGTATACATTTTTTAGTGACTTCCCCACTTCCTCAGAATTTATCATCATATGTTTGCTCCTTATTGTACTCCCTCTTCGCTTCTTCCAACTGTCACTCATGTTTAAAAAGCCATATTCCCTGTTTTAAGAGGTAAAGATTATTTCAACCAAGAGTAAAAGAGATATTTCCTATTTCAGTTAACATAGAATGAGTGGTAACTGATGTCAGTGGAAACACTGTCAACTTTAACTACAGAAATATGCTAATATGTAGCAAAAGTGCTAATGTCTGTGAGTGAAAGTGGAACTTTTGTGGCTTGTCTAAAGCCACCCTCTTGCTTTGGCTCTTGTTGACCAGACTTTTTTCTTTTTACTTGAGAAACTGCTATTGAACTTTTTGGACTATATAGACAGAAACATAACTCTTCATTACATCTGAAAAAAGTGTAGATGGAAAGACTAGTGCCATATAATATCCCCAGGTCTGGAATGCAATTATGGTTAATTTGAGCTGTTTACATGACCTGACTGTAGCCTGTTAGTGTATCAGTGTTTTACACTGTGTGCTTCTCCCTGCTTCAGTGAGGCAGTAACATGTTTTTTTATTTTTTTTATCCTCCATTATGAATATGAATTCCGCTACGGTGTTTTCACCTGACTCCATACAACAAAAAATAAGATGAAAAAAATCTGCTTTTTTTGTTCTTTTGTCTATGTTTTGACTTTTCATGCATTTACTCCCATCATCAACTCATCATAGATCCATGCCTGAATTGGAGATTTCAATAACAGAAATAACAGTGACTTTTGCTACTCACATAAAATGTGTCTGTTGGATAAATGGGCAGGATCAGATTTTTAAAAGACACTTGAAAACACATCTCAAAGACACTGGTTTGCAGGAGCAGCAGCTCCAGCCTTGTTTGAAGTATGTTGATATAGATTTTTTCATAAGACACATTCAAGCCGACTGGGGACAGGTGTCTTAAGGGGGAAAGAGGTGATTCAAGAATGTTTATTTAACTTCACAGTGTGTGCATTATGTTTTTAAAAGCAGCTTTTTCATCATACTTGCTTTGATAATTTCCCAGGTTGTGCTTGACTTTGATCAGCCTTCTTTGGCCGCCGTGAGAACATTGCTCTGGAGAGCAGTGATATGACAGGTTGAGCCCTGACTTCTGCTTTTAGAGACTCCCCCATTGCTTTGGCAAGTGTGTATGCACTTAACTTCCCTCTGAATCTGGGTCAGTGCAGTGTCGGCATATTAACTTTCCATAATGACAAATGACAGGGATTGTAGTCACAAAGTTAGCGTTGTGTTGTAAAGAAGCTCTGAATCCCGTTTATGCACTGCAAGCAGAGTTTTAACTTTTGAGTATTTTTTTTATCTGTGACGAATACGCAAATGAGTTTTGCAGAACTCCAGAGCTACCAATATTTCTCACTGAAAAGCTATGGTGTATACTGTTCAAAAGACGTTTTTTCCCTCATACTGCAGTGAAGGAGAATCACCTCAATTTATCCTCACTTTATTTAGGCAGCTTTAGCAAGATATAACTCCATAGGAACACCATAGACATTAAAAGTACTTCAAAATTTCTTGTGAACTAGGAAGAAATTAGCAAAAAGAAATGGTTTGTGTATTTTAGTATCATTCTGCAACATCCTTGTGTTACTAAATGGTCTTTTATAGTTGTGTACATGTTATGCTGCTGCCACATGTAAATAAACGAGGATTTTTGGGATGTGAAAAACTGCTTGTTTCAGCACTTGGTTTGACCTTATTTCTCTGCTCTTTGAATGCTTATCATGTATTAACCTCATTTGTTAATACGTTCATGGTACCAGAGTTAATCCATGTCTGCATGGACCCACAGAGGGAGGAGTCTTGATCCTGATTCTTCCTCTGAGACCGCCAGATGAGATGAGGATTCAGGGATAGTGACCCCTAAGGGGAGAACAGAAATCAGATTGCATAAATGCTGTACTTTAAATACGAAACTGATCTATTTAAGATATAAAGGTGAATGATTTTTTTTTCATGGAGCAAAAATGAGTGAGTGTGAATGCTTTTGTTGTGCATGAATAACATTTTTCTTGGCCAATTCACTCATTTTTGTTGTTTCCTTATGAGTTATGGCAGCCAGTTATACCTCAAAACATCGAGCAAACCATCAGGACAAATTGAGATGGCATGTTTCAAGAAAGAGGATTTTTGTCAGATATCCCTGATGTACCAATATTCATGCATGGTTTAAATTTATTTCAAAAAGTAAATAATACAAGCAGACAGAGAGTCAAATTATGAGTTTGTGTTGCCTGTTCTGATCCAGTCATCAAATTTTAGATTGCAGACAAAACATCATCTGATCTCAGGTGTTAGCAGCTCTGTAGTTGATGGCATCCTGCAAATTTGCACTGATGTGTTTTAATCTAGCTATTCTTCCATGTCTTGTGTGCTCTTTATGGTGGCTGAGCCTAACCCAGAATGCATTGGGTGAGAGGCAGGGTACAGTCAGACCAGGTCACCAATCTGTCAGGGTTAATACATTCAAACGGCCAAATACTCACATATACAGCTTGACGGGTTCAGAGTTCCCAGTTTATCTCCTCTGCACACCCTCTCACTGTTGTCGGAAACCTAAAGTCAAAAGACATTTTTCATGGTTATGTAAATGCACTAAAACAAATTTGATTTAAAGAAGTGACATGTTTGGGTTTTGGTCTGTGTGATAGGAACTGGAAAGTCATACTTAGTCAAAACTGGAATTTCCTTTAGAATCCAGTGAAGTAGCAGATGGGAAGAGGCAGAGGGCATGCTGGATGATTGCTCTCCATTGATGGGTGCAATATCGTGTTTTGAGTTTGTTGATGGAAGTAAGAGTGTGAGCAGCTTTTATGGATTTAATTTGATGGTACCGGGCTGGAGTGAGAATTAAACCAAGTGTCTACATGTGTAGGTGTAACTGAAAGAATTAACACTATTTGTTAATATTTTTTGTTTATCGTCCTTGTGAGTTTGATTTGGTTTTTGATTGTATGGTCTTCCACAGTTACATTATTTAATTTTACACATGAAACAGATGGAAGAAAAGGCTATTTTTGAGGGATGCAAGTATTGAATTATTGCCAATATCTGATATATTGATATTTTTAAATTTAATTTTGCAGCTATTGATACCAGAACTGATACTAGGGCTGCAACTAACGACTATTTTTCATCCAACATTCTGATGTGCCTTCTTCTCAAATGTTCGTGCATCACCGACGTGCTGCCACGATACCCAAGGTCTGCTTTGCAAACTTTGCAAGTTATTATTTTTTTTGCTTAATCTAAGCTAAAATGCTCCCAAACTTTGGAGGTTTTTAAGAGCGTACTTGTAGCTGTTGTATGGGATGCCAGCGCCGCCATGCTTGAATACCCTACTGCCTGGCAGAGACGCTACTGCGGATGTGTGACTCTTGGCAGAGATCATAGTGAAGTACGATGCCCCTCTCTCCTGGATAAAACAAATCTGGCGACAATAGTCGACAGCGGAATTCATTGTCAACTTTTTTCATTATTGATTTTTGTTGACGTCAACTAATCTTTGCAGCCCTAACTGATACTGAAACCAACACCAACATAAACTTCTTTTTATTATAAAAAAAACAACCAAGTCTTTGACCATCAGTTACAGTGACTGTGCCTTCTGTTTATCATTTTTGACTGGAGAAGAGATCATCTCAAACCCTCCTTCACAGAGGTAGAACTGTTATGATGGAGATAGTAGTCCTTGTTCTGCCTGGCTCAAATTAAACTGACCGCAGTCCCCAGTTCTGCAGACACTTAATATTCGTAGCTACCAAGCTGATGTCAAAGCCCCGGATAGACACAAAGAGATGCACAGCAAACCAGTGTACCCACTTAGCATTTACCTGATGAGTGTGCCACTATTCACTTTTTATTGTAATCATTAACATCCTCTGTGACATGAGGAGGACACAGCGCTCTTTGGTCATTAAGCGTTCAGGTCCACATTGCTCTGCAGAGCAGGAGACCTCTGTTGTTGTTTGTCACAAATCACTCAGTTCAGTCTTTTTTTTTAATCCCACTACTGTGGCTGTTAACCCGGTACTGTACAAAAACACCAGCATTTACTGGGTGGCAGGTGGCCAATTTCCAAGCCTGATCTGCTGTCTGTTTCTGACACTTTGAAATACTTCCAATCAGCCGACACGATGAAGCTCATTGTTGGCGCATGTAAGCTGTCATTATATGCACATAATAAATGTCACTCTATTGGCTGCACACATCCCCAGGAATCTTCACATCTGCTGATACACATAATTAACTTTGTAAGCTATTATTTTCCGATACCATTTCATTATTTTTGTACAGCTGTAATAACGTTTGGAAGGTGCTTCTTGTTCTGCTCTGTGAAAGTAGGTAAAAAAAAAAGTTGTTGGTTTTCTTGAGTTGTGTTTTCACCAGTGCTGAAAAGCTTTAGCCATAGCCATCTGTTTTCTTTGCAATTGCCTTTAGGCTTCTAGATGGAGTGGCTCTGTATGACAGGTGCTGAATCAATACAGACACGAGAACAGAGCTCCGACTCAGCAGAATATCTGTCTTAACTGTCACTGCTGTTCCCCTCTTTGTTGAGATGCACAGAGGCAGACTGCCATCCAGAAAGTCAGGACACGCTCTGTCACACTGTACCTTCTCCACACCCGATACGGAAACATCAGACAAGCCGTCCCTCTCTTCGGTTGCACAAATCTCACCAAAGTTGTCTGTCAGCAAAAGACACAAACTCCTAAGTATCAGGCACACAAAACCGTTTGTTCCCCTTCTGCCAACCTCCCGGCCTTTGTTGACACTGCCACTGCATGCAAGGACTCTCAATAACACATGACCTCAACCAACCCCGTGCCTCACACCACTTCTATCTGACCACAGAAAACAAACGCTACCGATTAAGTTATGCCCTTTCTGCTACCATAGGCAGGTTGGTGGTGCGGGGGTCTCTGCCCCTGATGTTAGCTTGTTTCTGTGTGCTTTCCAAGTGAAGGGTTGACTTGAAACATCAGGTAGAAGTGGAGTGATAATGTTTTACTGATAACCAGCTCTTAGGCCCAGACAAAAATCTTAAGTACGAAAATGAATCAACAGACCTTAGATCTAAAATACACTTACAAGTTAGATATTTACTACCCCATTCTCTAATGTTCATGATAAATGTTGAAATTTAAAGACTTCTGCTACGGTACAGCTTTTTTCAATTCAATATTCACACTGGCCAACTGGAATCAAGCTTCTGGATCACTGGTTTTTAGCAGAAACGCTCCCTGTGGTCTAAAAAAAGCCTTTCTGCTTCTTTTCTCAGGAGATTTGAATTCAGCAGTGAGTTCACACAAGGGCGCAGCTCATGCCAAAACACTAACCCTGGCACTCTAGCATTCAGGCGTAGCCAGAGGGAGCTCAAGTGTGCCTGGTTGCGGTGTTAAAGCACCCATCTTTGGAAGACTGTCCTTGATTTCCTACTTTGTTGTGGTGCTACCTTCAGGTTGATGATGAAATTCTGATACTTAATTTTCTCTCAGGTGTGTTAAGGTGATATCACATTAATCAAAATGTCACTGAGATGCATGAACCTGATCTGGATGTGACAAGAAGAGATCAGTGAGTCATTGAGAGGTTACTTGTGGTCACTGCAGGTTGAATTTGACATCTTAATGAGCTGTCAGATGCCCTGATAGCATAATACTCTGCTTCTGTTTAGCTCTAGGACTTGGCTTGGCAACTTTTTCAAACATCAAAATATTACTGAGTTTGAATAGTTCGTGGTTAAGCATTGTGGGTTGGACAGTAATGTTTTTTAGAAGGAAAAAAAAATATTCTCCCAGTTGAGGTTGGTTTGTATGTTATTAATTAACGTCGTTCTTTATTTTGTTCAAGTGAAAAGAGGGTCAGAGTCTTCATTAATTGGACTGTATTCTGCAGTGTACAGAAAAGACAGTCCTTGGCCAAGTCGTTTGTTGCTAATTGCCTTGGTTAAAAGTTGGCTATCATTCCCAGAGGTATATATGAACCAATCTTGACACATGAACAAGGAAACGGTTGAATGGCTTTTTTTAAATAGTGATCTCGTTGGCAGGACGGGGGTATCTGTTGGCAAGGCGGGGCACCCTACCAAATACAGGGGAAACACTGCTCCTTTATGTTCTGTAGTTATAAGTTCTGTCAATTGTAACTAGTGCGTGTCTGTGGAAACTATGTGTAATTTCACAAGAAAAGGAATTTGGTAATGTTTTTGTCGTAGGAGAAATCTTGACCCCCACCACACCCGAAAAACAAACACATTAACACACATACATGCAGCTTTGTTAGCACCTGGTGGACTGAGTTAATTACCGTAAACCTGTTAGTAGATGTCTCTTTGCTGTATCGTCAGCATTATTCTGGAGAGGCGCTGACAGAAGCAGAATCTAAGGTAGTAATGTTGTGAAGTCAGTAATAGAAAACAAACAGCACCAGCAAGACCCTATGTTAGGCAACAAATGAGCTGACTTGAGAGGAAAAGGCCGCTTTCGGTGAGCTCACCGTAGATGCCCTCGCTACCACTCCTCAATTTTTGGCCAGTGTTGCATCCTGATAAGAAAACATTCATGTGACTCATTCAGCAGTGACAGGATGTGAAATGTTTGTCTCAGTGATATTAGCCTCCGTGTGCACAACCCTCATCTTTTCAGTTCTATCTCACTTCTTCCTGCCACCATTCACAGCTCAACTCCTGCAATGGGTGCTCTGCTGAAATTAGATGTAGGGAGAATTTCTGTGAAAATAGAATCAAAGTCATAGAAAACTACCTGATTAGTGTGGATAGTTGTTTAAGACTGCAAAAGTATGGTTGTTGATATCTTCACCTCCTCAACTCTGGCAGTGACTTGCTTACATACTCTGTCATAGTTATGCAAAATTCAACACCAGTGTTTAGTTAGAGGGGGCAGAAATGCAGTGCATTTTTGAAGTTGCTTGTTTAGGAAAGTGTTTTTCAAACTAGAGAGCTATCCTCAGAGAGAACTGTTTGTTTTTCTGTTGGGTTGTATAGATTGTTCCCACAGTAGTTTAATGTTTCAGCCAATTTATACCTGCTGTAGTGTTTTTGCCTTTAAAGTGTAAGTAAAACACTGTATTGTTATCTCATCTTTGGATAAATTGAAAGAGAGAAAAAAAACAGACCAGGCAATTTGTTGCAACAAGAAGACTCACATATGCCTAGCAGACAAATTAGAGTCTCCAACCAACCAAACTCAATATGGTTTTAGATTGTGGGGGAGAATGAAAGCACCAGGAGTAAACTCACTTTAATAAGGGAGGGATATGGACACTCCACATGAGCCTACGGTACTAAGCACTGAGCATCTGGGCTGCCCATCTGTGTGCTTATCCTATTAGGAAGTGTTTGTAAGCAAGAATTCACATGAGCAGCAACATCATGGCCTTAATCGGGATATTTTGTCTTTATTTGCATAAGCTGCTCCTGATTTATGATGTGTGCTCTCAAAAGCATCAGGTTTGATATCATACCATCTCTGATTCATCATGTCACACCCTCTTTATTTTTTTTGTCGAATGTGCTAATAAGTCAGTAGTTCTAAATGAGTAGTATTTGAAATTTTAAAGGATTATATTTCTTTGTTGAAGTTTGTGAACCATTCTGGTCAACTGAAAAGCACAACAGTTCATGCAAAATTAGATTAGATTGATTAGTTTTTAGATGAATGATAATCCATGCTATCTTCTAGAAAACTGATACTATTTTTTCCTTTGTAAATTAAGTACTGTTCCTGTTTGTTACATTAAAAATAACAGTTTTACATGTCGTATTCCTTCATTGACTGAGGGAAAGTGAGCCTAATTATCTCATGGGGGAAAGAGATGAATTGTGAATGTGGACAACTAAAGCCTAAAGCCTCATTTACACCAAAAAACAAACCTAATTAACAACAAAGCTTGAATTTGGCCAGTTTTCTGTGCCAAACTCAGCCGGTACAGTGTCTATCTGCAGTAGTGATGAGAAAGCTGCTTTCTAGTTGTGAAAAAGAGAGAAAAAAAAAGCCCAACATCATCACTTTATAATTCGTCTTGTGGAGGATGTAAATCTGAGCCCAGGTTTTTTTAGTGAATTTGTAAAGACACTCTGTTATTCTTTAAAAAAAAAAAGTGCTGTTTTTTTTCGGTTCAGTGGATTCATGTTTGAATCACCTGTGACTTTGCAACAGAAGACACTCATTGTGCAACCATCCAGCAAGAGGTTTAATTCACCGGAATCATTGTGCACCTTTGCAGACCTGTCACCTTTAAACTCAAGCCATCTAACGTTTGATTGGTTATGACAAAAAAATAAAGTAGCTTTTCCGTTACTTACTTTGTTTCAAAACAGCTTGAATTGTTATCTATCAGTGTCTAGTTAAGAGCTATTGAATATTTATGCAAATGCTGTGATTTCTTTCTCGAATAAATCCTTAAAAACTCTAGCAGATGGCTCGTTTTCCCGCCTCTATGTTCTTCCGAATCTTCTAAAACAGACGGACCTTTGTGTCCTGGGGCTGAAGGGAACAGCCATGTCACAAAAAGAAAGCTATACAACGGCAAAGCAGGTATACAATTATGGAAACATACTGCAAATTAATACATAGACATGAAAAGCTGTAATCCTTCGCAAAGGGAGACACATAGAAATGTGTGAAATAAATGTTTTTGTTCGCATAGACACTCATTTTTTCTCTATTGGTAAACAATTTCTTTTTCTCTCCCTTTGTCTCCCTTTCCCTAGCTGCTCATGGGTCTCTCACTCACTCACACACACACACAGACGGACACACAATTGTACACAGCAGATGGCAGAACACCTTACAAATTACAACAACAGAAGTGTGACTCATGCTTCTAACCAAAAAACATGTTGATTTAACAAAACAGATCTGACAGAGAGAGATTTCACTCCTACTCAGAGAGAGGCTCGCTCTGCACTGAGGGAATACCTTGAAATTTATTTAAAGGACCAACTTCATATCAATGAGATTGAGCGGGGAATATGGAGCCACTCTGACATGTTGACACAGGAGGAGGTTCAACTAAACTCAGAAGTAATATGAATACCCTGTCTTATTGCCAAATCCACATTTCATAACGGTATAATGATTTCGGCTCTGTAAGCTGCAGGAAGTGGGCACAGGCTGAGACCATGATTTATTTCATTTTGAGTTTTCAGCTCTTGTATTTGTTTGTTTTATTGTAGCTTTTAGTATTTTGCTGAAGCAGATAAGGCATTATTTATGTACATAATATAGACCATGTCACCACTACAATGATTCAAGGAAGACAGAAAATTCAAAGAGATCTCAGAAATACTTTTTGTCACCAGATTTCATTCTGTATCATCACATTCGTTGTTTAACAGTGCATCTCAATGTGCTGAATAATGACATAATTATGACAGTTGCGCTGACAGATGAAGGTCCCTCAGCTGTTTTTGTTCGAGCGATGAGAGAGACTCGCTCGAGTAGAAAACAGCTTTGATTTTTCAGTTTTTTTTTACTCTCCTCTGAATTATCAAAACCCTGTCTTATTTGCGATGCATACATTACAAATGAGCTGTCTATGGCTGAAAATCTGTGTAAGCAAGCGGGAAAGTATATAACACTTCAGTGTGTATAAACTAGTCAATACTCAATGACAGGGTCACAAAGTTGATAGAGATCTCCTCCAACAACAAACTACATCACACGTTTACCAGAGAATGTGCTGTCACTGGAGCTGATACAGGAGTGTTGTGGGCTGTGATTGACATGTTTTTGCTTTCAGTCTGCCATCTTTCAGTTGATCCTCAATTGTTATGATGACAGCTTTTGTATTTGACTGACATCTTTATGTTCTCCACCTTTCTGCATTGATACACAATCTCTCCACCCCCTCCCTCTCTATCAGCTATCAGCATGTACTGTATAACAATCTGTAAAACAGCTCTTACTGCAAAGTTTTGTTTGGCTAAGAGTCCAAAAGTATTTAGTTTACTTTGGTGAAATACTTTAACATTTTGCGCTAGCAGAATCCATGAGAGAAATGTTATTTATCAAAAGAGCTTGAAAATAATAACCAGGCTCGTAACTGAACAATAAATAGATTCATTTCATATTCAAAACCTTGTGCTTTAGATACTTAAAATGATTCAGGAACAAGATCCAATTTTTATGTCAACAGCCTAATATGATTTCCATGTACAATAAAGAAAGTGGTTGTTTGTTGCAATAATAAAACATTACTAGGTGAGTGCTTCTAGTTTACAGAAGTTTGCAGACTCTAAGTCGCTTTACAAGATAAAGGGTTGAAAATAGCAGTCTTTAATTTTCATGAAACGATTAACAGCAATACAAAAGTATGTGAAGTATGACAAATCATTTTAATAGATGTAAAATTACAACAGTGACATCAGGTGAGGAAATTGCCAGCTGTTTTGTTTTCACATAATTCATCAATGCTCAATTGTGCAGTGGAAATGATCTCTTCTTAAGTCAGTGAACAGTGAGAGTAGAGATCAAAATCATCTTAATTTTTAATCCTTAAAAAATGTGATAACACATCATCTGTTTCCCCCATCTACTTAGTTTATCTGTCTTTCATAGCAATGAAATGTGACGACTTTACACCTACTCTGAGCTAGGTGAAAGATTTAAAGTGTAACTTATGCGTATGTTTACTCAGCTGGTGCAACTCCTAAATTGTTAGTAGAATGTAAACTCTATCTGGAATCAGACATCAAGTCTAAACAGGGCTAAGTTTGAACACAGCTGGTGAACCTAAAGGCAAAAGTACTTAAGGGCTGTAACACTGTATTCAACACTTCTTTATAGGGCTGGGCGATATGGGCTTATGTCAATATATTATGATATATTTAGCAGTTCATGTCGATTAAGATAAATGGACGATAACTACTTTACAAGCTGCTCACCCCTCCCACATTAACTTCGTCTACTTCAGCTGCTCCAACTTTTTAACCGTTCTCCGTCTCCTCACCTGTCTTTTCCTATTTGTTACGGATTGGATGGGGTGGAGTCACATCTCTGACATAGGACAGCGTCTTAAAGGGACATGAGACCATAGCCTACCTACACACATCCGAAACAAACTTTTTTTTGTTTGTTTTTTGACACAGAATATATTGACATGGGCAAAATGACGTCCATTATTGACATAAATTTTGGTATCGGAAAATTTTCAGTTTATCGCCCAGCCCTACTTCTTTACATCCTGCCCATAAAACATATAGAGAACATATGATTATGGAGATTTGAGCTTAGAGAGATGTCATGCATTATTTCCTTAGCCTCATTCAGAGTAATGCAGATAATGGGTTGATGATTTGATAGATGCATATAACCTGATATACCGCCCATCGAAGACTGCCGTACGGTGGACTAAAATGGGGTGACGTCAGCAAAATTTTAAAGCCTGAAAGTTTTGAAACTGGACATCCAGGCTCTTTAGAGAAAAGTCTAATGTCTTAGTTGTGAATTCATCAATGATGCCAGATTTCCTACTGTTCCATCTTTATCCACTGTGTGTAGTAGTAGAAGCCCCTGGCCCAGATCTGTCATTCCTATTCACATTCTTTATTCCCTTCTGCCTCATTGACATTGGCAGAAGAATGGGCCAGTCCCAGCTGGCCCATTCTGAAATTGCTTACTGTAGAAACACATCCCCTCAGTAAAACAGACTGCTACCCCCGTGCCAGCTGTTCAGTCCTCACAGTCACCTAATATAACCCAGCTGAGCTTAAGGGATGCGGTAATGATGCAATGCAAAACTGCCATGAAAAAGAAATTCCCAGTTGAATATCAAATTGTTTAAAGAACTGTGCAGTCGAAAATTATATTGAAGAGATTACATCCAGATCAGGGATGAACCAAATAAAACTTTGGTGTTATTTAGAAATTAACTTCAGATGTTTTCTTTTTTTTTCCAAGAAAGGCTATGTCAAAATCTGTCTGTAGCATTAATTAAAAGGAGAAGAAGAAGAAGAAGAAGCACAAAAGTCATCTAACAAGTATGAAAGAGAGAAAAAAAAAATCTTTCATAGCTCCCTGAATGTACCTGGACCTCACTTAAGTTCCAACTTCAATGGAAGAGTTAATTAAGATGCTCATTCAAGCCTTTAGAGAAGTAGTTTGCTTGAATTTGTTGACTTGGCTTTTATTCAGTTTGTAAAGCTGAGATTTTAAGACCTTTCAATAGTTAGCAGACACTGACTAAAACCTTGTTAATCATTTGTTTTTCTTCATATTTTGTAAATTTTCTTTAACAAAAGTGCAAATTTTATGATGAAGTATAGTCTCTGAAAGACATTTCTTTTGATTAGTGAAAGTTTATTCGTAAAGTACAGAGTAATCTGTGTTGTGTGATAATTGAAAAAACAAAAACACAAATGGCCTCATGTTACAAAAGGGGATTGTCTCTGTTGAATGTTGTCAGTGGCACAGATGGTGAATGGTGTTTATACAATGCCAAATTTGGGACAACACAGGGTTTAACTTGAAATATAGCACTGACAATTGTCAATGTCTAAAAACACAATGCTTTTTTTTTTTTTTTTTTAAATCAAGATTATTGTCCAAAAACTGTCTCGATGCAACTGGCTGCAATCGCTGCCTTAAATTTGTGATCGATCTTATGGCAAAAATGACAAGAACCCTGACAGGACTGAGACTAAGGCGTGCTTTCAGTGGATTAGCAAGCCTTTCTCCTGAACAGCAGACTTTTGCCTTTAAGCTCTATGAACACCTCGTACCCTCTTCTCAAGCAAATATAATACACAGTCTGTACTCTCACAGTCCCTGAATAAGAATGGACACTTAAACATCTGCTAAATGAACTTTTAGTTAAAAGAGCATTTTTGCTGATGTAACTAGTCTGTGATGATTCAAAGAAGCTGCTGACTGATGAGAGAGTAATGTTCCATTTCAAAGCACACCACCAATCTATGACAGATATGGTCATCTCTTTTCTCATTTCCTCTGCATATAATTATTCTGATGTCTTCATTTGATAACTCTTGATATGGCTAATACCACGTGATTAAGGTCCTCTAATCAGCAGCTGTGTAGAGTTTTTAATCCAGCTATTGATGCTGCTGTCAAGGTTTACAGATAGCAGCCAATGCTGAGTTGACATAAGATGACCTCAGGCATAAACTGCTTCGCCTTTACCTACAGCCAGTCACTAAACCATTCTTTCTTGCCTTTGGTTTATACAGAGACCATGACGACCGCCACGTCCCCCATCCTGTTGAAATGGGACCCCAAGAGTCTGGAAATCCGCACTCTGACTGTGGAGAGGCTTCTGGAGCCGCTGGTCACACAGGTAAGACGGTAAACTATCTCATGTAAAACCAAACTGAAATCAAATAAAGGGAAAAGTAGCCAAACCACTGACGTTTCAAAAAAGATTGAAGCTTATTATCCTTCTCAAGAACTTCTGAAGACCAGACAAAGACTTTGATTAAGTCTTTTCTTTTTGATTCTCTGATGGATTTGAAGGAAAAAAAGTGGGGTCTGTCAAAGTTAATGTTGTTGAGCAAAGTTGAGTCATTTGTTGGAGTTCAGTCAGAAAGTAAAGTGGATTACTTTCTGGACGCACCTTTGCTGGATCACTTGTTACAAAGCTGTTAAACTGTCTTGGGTTTATGCCAAGGGTTTTGGCTTTTTGCTACGCACTGTGTTTGGCTTCCAAGTTAAGCAGATGGTTGAACATGACTTTGGTCACCCTGGCTAACTGTGAAGGTGACTATGGGGTTAGTTTGAATTTTGGCAAATGTTTTCAAGTTTTTGACTTCTTTTTCCTCCCACAACTATTGTTTGGCTGTAGTAGAAACTTGGTTCAGATATAGTAATGATTAAACTGTGGGATTTCTGATTCAAACCTCTCTGACAGAATTATACCTGATTCAGAGCATGCCCCTGTCAGGACTTTTTATCTTGCTACGAAACAGACTGAAATTGAAACTGGTGCCTATCATGATCAATAAAAGAAATAGATTATTGTTGTAAAGCTTCATTGTTTTTTGTGTTATTGTTGGTGAATGTAGGTATCAAAGACCATAATGTCTAATATTTCTTCTCTATGGCCTGTATTATGGACTTTAGCCAAATTAGTTGGCAGGAAAAAAGTTTACCTTGATCTCTGAGCTACAATTCGCCTGGTGTCACCATTTCATATCACTTTAGTGAGCAGCTGTGGTACCAGTTAGTTTATTTCATATCTCCAGTGGGCATTAGCCACTGTTGCATGCAGGAGTACCGATTGTATAGACCAACAACCAATCATTTACATAGCATGTGATGTAGTGCATAGAACAGAAAGTGTAAACACACTGCGACACGTAGAGGAAGGAACACACCTTTATGACAAATAAAAGTGCAGTTGTTATTATTTTAATGAAAATGCATCATCCAGTCTTCTCAAGACAGCTGTTATAGTGGATTCAATCTAGAATCCACCATTGTGAATTCGCTGAAACTGTGCTCCTAATTTGACATATCGTGGACCCCCTTAACCGACATAAAGTTAAGTCTGTGATTGGTCCAGTATGTCCGACACTGGGGGAAATTGTTAAGAGTGACAGCAGTTTCAACCTATCCTAAGCCGTGTTGAATCTGTTGTACTTACTCTGAAGTGTCTATCTATTGTAACAGCGGAGAAAAAGACCTATTGAAAAATGTCATCTCTGTCTTCTGTCTCTGTAAATCCACACTGTTCTCTCGGAAAAGCTTATCTGAAAAGATTTTGACTGCTGAGTGGGACATACTCTCCCCTAACTGCATTACTATGAGATACTGGCACACTCGGAGATGACACTGATGTTATCATTGTATGTACCAGAAGCCTCTCCCAGTGGTCTGGTCTTCGGTTGGCTGCGGTGACCTTTTTTTTTTCTTTTTTGTTCCCATCAAACTCTGTTGTTTGACCTCTTACTTGCTCTCTGGTGCTGTGATGGCATCCAGCATATCTGTGATCTCTTTCTGTACAGAAGCTTTTTGGTGAAGCTCTGACACCATCTGAGACTGCTCCAGATGTTTTAATTGCACTTTGTAAAACACAGCTGAAGGAAAGGTCTCTATGTCAGAGTCTGCAGAAAGAAAATATCCTGTGGTGCACATTACCTTTTACTTGGGTTTCCTTGTATTCATTCATTCTCTGTCAAGTCCGGGTTTTTTGCTGTGCGTTTATGGTGGAGCCTTGCATGGATTTCAAATGTCAACCCAAACCAATCCTTGCTTCATAGTCCTTTTTTTCTCAGACATCTTGAGACGTCACAGTGTGAAATGCAGAGTGTAAAAAAAATCCAGTTCAGCTTGGGTGTCTTGCTACTGTGCATGCTGGCTGACTGCACAGGCTAAACTACTGCCTTGGATTACTGTGACACTTATATGCAACAAAGCCATGAAGTGTCATCACTAACTTCTTTGACAAATAACCAATTCTTAGTATTCCCTGATGTAGTCTATATGTATATATTTGCTTTCTGTACTGTGTTAAATTGGTTCTCAACCAGCAGATTTGACTGGACTCTCTTTAAAACTTTATGATTCAAGTCCTAACAAGCTAAAAGAACTGCAACTTTCGCCTTTTCTTTCTCTATTTATTTTAGATGTAACACTCTAAAACCAAGCCGACTGACTCACACTTGCTGTGTTTCAGCACAGACATCCAGGAGGGATTCTGCTTTTTTTTCCAGAACAAACAAACAAAAAAACCTTGGCAGCTCCTCCAATTCTCTCTGAAGGCTTAATAATGCTGCTTCATTGCAGGTAATGGCCAACCCACTGTCAGTGGTGGATATTAGATTTAGAAAGGATAGATTTACTCACAGACTGGGACTCAAGACTCAGCCTGTTTACTTTTCAGGTCCCCCTGAGAATGTTTAAGTATTGATTGTGGACTTGTTGCCAGCTTTACTTTTAAGAGCAGCAACATGCAGAGCTTTTACCCCCGACTGTCAACTTTCTATGTGCTTTCACTTTTGGAAACAAGAGACTAACTTGAGCTGAGTTTGTCTCGACATTCACACAGAACTGTCACACACTGGCTTTTAAAATCATTGCACTATAGCAGGGCTATGAAGAGGTGCTGGATTTTTGTTTGAGAAATCTTCACACCCATGTCCAAAGATCTTCAAAAGATACAAAGTAATCATCGACGAAATGAAGTAGAAAATGAATACTTTGCAAAGTTTGTGTTATTTCTTTTGAGAAAAAAAATCCACAGTTATACAAACAGAGGCCTCAAGATACTTCAGAGAATAACAAAATACAGCAAAAAATCTTTAGTGCAGCTACACATGAAACAAGCTTTTGTCAGTCGAAGAAATGAGAGTTCTTGGCTCAGCTATCAAATTTTTGGCTGTACATACATCTGCTAGAGTTGAGTTTGTGCCAAGAAATCAAACATTTTCAGAAAGAATTATTCCATTATCCCAAATTATCTGTAGTAATCATCTTGATCTATTTGCATCAGTACCTCTGTTTTGCTTTAGGGCCATGTATATCTGGTTGTATTAAAATTGTAACATCTAATGGTGGTGCCAGGATTGCTCACGAGAACAAAGTCCAATCTTTTCCTTCTTTTCTCACTTTTTTTTTTTTTGCAACCATGAAAATAAGTTTTTTTTTTTGCTGTTTTCTGCTCTTGTATTTTATATTGTGTGTGCTAACAGAGCAGTAGACAAGCCTCTGAGGATTTTCAACTAGGTTTTTGCAACAAAGTATCATTTTGTGAGTCTACTGTGACTGCTCAGTCAGTGGCGGGATTTAGTATTTCATATTCTTTTTGAATCATATACATGGACATGCTTTAGTGAAAAGATGATCATCCTTCAGATGACACTTCTACATCTGCTTGCTTTGCCTTCTAACGTTACTTAAATTTGTATGATACAGATTTTATTGTGCCTTTCTTAATGTTGCTCAATGTTGTAGTATCTTGTTCAAATTTTTCTGCCTGTCCTCTTATCTGTTGTATCACGTCATGCGTTTTTATTCAGGCTTGTAAAAAAAAAAAAGATTTATCAGTGCAGTCCAGTTTAATCTACTCAATTCAATGTCACTTCAGACACGCCTCAAACTGATTATTCCCATTGTGAAAAAGGGAAGTGGTGAGTGATATAGCCCCGGTTTACATCACAATACAATATACCATTTTTATCAATGATACATATAATGATATATAAATGATCATTTGTATGTGATTGAGAGGCACATAGGTTGCTAGAAATGTGTATTATTTTGTGATCACACTTATGAATGCATAATCAGCAAACGAGCCTGCAGAACAATAACCAACTCAAGTCTGTGTATGACAGCAGGGTCCTAGAGATGTTTTAATTCTCCAGTCCTTTTGAGTTCAGTTCTTAGTGTGCAGTAGCTTTAACTGAATCCATGCAGTTTGAAGTTTATTTTAGTTTCTCTTTTGGATTTTTAGCATCTCCTATTATTATTTTTACTGAAAACATCCCAACATTAAGAGCTGATGTTTGGATGCATTTGGATTTAGATGCGAATGCAGAATAGAAGAATTTAATCAAAAAGACTAATAATTATTTAACATATAATATAATATTGAATCAATATCAGAGCACATTGATCAATATGGAGATGATGCCATTACCATTTGATTGAAAAACAACCCAAACATGGATGAGGACTTCCTCTGAAACCCATTTTCTTTCCGTTCAGAGTTTTGTTTAGTGGAGTCTGTTGTCCTCATCCAGTCTTTGCACTTATGAGTTGTCTTTAAAATGACAGGGGGATAATTGCTTAGTGTCAGAAGGCTGATGAGCTTCCTCTCTCAATACATAGCGATTATTAATATTCCTTTTCATAGTGGTGTCTGACAGCTTTCAGTGCAATTTCTGTCTGGCTACCAAGCTTTTTACATTTTTCAAAAGCATTTGGCTCCCCATGACATGTCTTTTCTTTTATTGAAATCAGTCAACCAATCAGTCAATTAATCCCTTTAAAGTGATTAATGGGTGAAGGTTAATTTTGACAGAGTGAGAAACTGGGATCTTTGAGGGTAAAAATGATCCGACCCCTCAATGAAGAGTTCAAACAGTTGCTTGACACCGTTATTAAATCTAAAAAATAGTGTTGTCTTCCTCACATTTCCTTCCCACTGACTTGCCTATTATTGTTTCCAGAATTGATTGATATTACAGCTAATAATACTTCATCATTTCCTCTACTGCACTGCAACAGCAAAGTGTTGCAGAAAAAATGATATTGCAGCAAAAAGCAGTCGCCGCACACCAATGGGAATAAGCACAAGAGCCAACTACAGCAGTTCATCTTTCTGGCAATTGCTTTGGAAGGGGGTAGCATTTTCAGATATGAACAAGACACTGTGATTGTTTTTCCTGTCAATTTGGATGATTCAGTGTTTTTGGATGGAATAAAGGACTGTCACATGAGGTTAGACAAACAGGCTCACCCTGACATTGCTGGAGATAGCAGGCTCATTTATCATGGGCAAGCTTCTCTCAGCCTTACGACAATAGTGGACAGGTCCATTGCTAGTAATGCAGAAGAGCTGACTTTATCACTAACTTACATGAAGCCACCAAGGTTCTGATATAGTAACATTTTTACACTGTCAGCAATAGTAATATCTATGGAGAAAATTTATAGGAAAGAAGCTTTGGGAGAGAGAGGTTGGGAATAAAATGTGAGACATGAGCTGTTGATACCTGAAGTGTTGGATGATAGGAGTGTTCAGAGTGGAAGAGCTCTGATTTAACTCAAGAGAGTGGTGAGTGATTTCAAGCACATTGAGAGTGGTAATATTTATTGCCTGAATCGCAAGCATTAAGTGGATACTCATTAGTTGTGTTAGCGTTTTGGGTCTTCTTGATTGCATGTATTAAGACAAAGAAATCAATCGTTCTTTCTAAAGTACTTTTCATTCAAACCTAACACAATTCAAATATCTTCGCATTAGTTGAAAATAAGGAAAAGAGCCAAAAACAAGTCAAAATATGGTACTTAAGGCTACTTAAGGCAGAGACCACTGCACACTAATAATGATTAAATATATGTAATTAAAAAAAAAAAAAAAGAAATAGAGGAATAAATTAATTCACAGAATGTAAAAATGAAATAAAAATAGTTGACAGATAGTTGACAGAAGGTAAAAAGCTCACGTTTGAATTAAAGAAGTATATATTTATAACTAGAGTATTTGGGGAATAAAGAATTTAACATATGAAAAAATATAAAAATTTAAAATTTAAAATAAAGGATTACAAAAGCCTACATGAAACAAGAATAAAAAGATAGATCTGCAGTTTTTGCTTAAAAATGTCAGGATTTCAGCTGTTCTCAGATCATCTTGTGGGCTGTTTGAGGAGGCAGCAGTGTTGACTAGAGCGAAAATGAAAAGAACCTGGTTTTCTGATGGAAAAATATTTAAAAATAAGGGCTTTGCTTGGGTTGCTAGGTTTTGGTGTTGGTTCCGTTAATACTGTTAATGTTATGTATGCACTCCTTTTAACTAACTGTGCTGATCCCATCACTAAGGCCCTTACATTGTATAGCGACTCTCTTATAATGAGTTCCCATCAGGAGCTACTAATGAGATTAAAACAAAACTAAACAAACAAAATGTTCCACCCAAAAATTCAGGGTGAGAGGTGTGTGCTGGCTTCATCAAAACTTGCTTCAAATGCTATAAAAGTCTTAAATGTAAAGATGTAAATGTAAATTTAAACTAGCTCTACCTTGACAGCCACAACAGTAAAATACTGCTGACTCACTGATGTCTAAAAAGTTTTGTCATATCATATATACAGTAGATAGTTTTGTTCATAATAAGTATATTCAACCAGGTATTTAAAGTATACATGGTGACATTATTTCTGTATCTTTTCATGAGAAGGATTTAAATGCAGAAACTTACCCTGCAGTTTAGTATTTTGACTTTGGCTGAATGATGCTGTTACATCTGGCCCAGGGGGAAAGGAGCACAACAAAAAAAGTGACCCTTTCCTTCCTCACTTCCAAGGACAACTCGACAAACAAGCACCTGCAGTCCATTTTTTTGACACTCACAACAAGTAAACAAACACTTCAAGGAGATCAAATGCAAGCATAAAAAAACAAAATGTGTTTCACCTCAATAAAAATAAAGAAAAGAGAAGAGAAAGACCTTACCCAACTCCCTAAGTGAAAAATCAAAAGAAAACTGATGTGTACAAGAAAAGGCTACTTTCCTTTACCAGTACCAGAGCTACTTATCAGTTCATTTAGTGTTTATTTATATATTATTTTAAGAGTTCTCCTGCACTCCACACTTGAAAATATGTGGCATCAACTCCTTTCCTGTGAACATTATCACATTTATAACCACACTTTAAGCTCCTGATATAACCCTCACTCATAACAATATAATGCAAAATCTCTTGATTTTTGCTTTAATATTTCAAAGACTCTCCTGACATTAGTTGTTTTCAGTCAATCCATCAGTGACAACCCTAACACTCACTGTTTTATTCTCTCTCTTAAAACGATAGATATCCTGTATTTGTTATAAACCTGCGCTCGAAACGTCTGTTTCATCGGTGTAACTTCTTAACGTTGGTACATGCATTTAAAATAATCAACTTTACTGAGTTTTGAATTTCATTCGGTCCGCTATTGGTATAGGCTTAATATCTGAAGCTATCTGCCAGTCCCACAGGTTCTTGTTAGGGCTGGATTTGTAAATTTGGTTTCTTTAATACTGTATTTAGTTTGTGCCGGGCACCTAAAAGAGAAATTATAAGCCCAGTGTAAGCCCTTACAGGGTTAAAACATGACATGGACACCACTTATGAAAACAAAGTTGATTTTTCCCCTCTAATCTCTCCGCCCTAATTCCGCTTCCTGGATGGGATTTCTACTTTTGAGATGCTTGGACATTGACATGACATTCTGCCATCCTGTGATGCAGGGGAGAGCCTCTCTGCTCTGCTGTCTGTCTGTATGGTTGGTCGAACCGGAAAGGGCTATCAAGTCACGTCCTAGTTATGGGCTCTTTCTTAATGCATCTCTGATTCCCCTGGTTTCTTTTTCATAGTGTGACATGGATCCGTTCACGGTGAGTACTCATGTGAACCTTGTCAGTGCAACTTGTATCTTTAAATGGAAGTTTGATCTCAGTGAACATCTTTCATGGTTTGGTTCTCTATCTTAGCTGAGCTAGGAGATGAGCTGTGCTACCTACAGACTCCTTCAATTATAAATAACTGAAAATCATGAGCTTTACTGGTGTATGATTCATGGCTTCCTTTACATATCGCATGTGTAAAAACAATCTTTGTTGCCATAGTGACAGATTTTTGGCTCATGTTCTGCTATGAAGGCATGGAAGAACTAAGAATAAAGTACATTTTGTTTAAAAGTATTGTTGTGATATTTTGATTTTCTCGGTTATTAAGTTAAAAGCTTTATTTTCTTGGCATATTGACATAATAGACTGCGTGGACTCGTAATGGGCCAGCCAGGCACCTGAAGGGCAGAGTTGGCGAACAGCAGTGGATGCTTTCATCCTCTTTGTTTTTCTGTACATCATCCAAGGTATGGCTCTTTGTATGGGTTTGGAATCTGACACACATACACACATACACACACATGCTCTAGTCAAGGGGCTTAACATTAAGGGAGGGGAGACTACGGCAGCAAGGGGATTAAGGCTTCATGCTGCATCACTGTCATAATCCATTAAGCCAGTGAAAAAGGAGGAGGTCTGGACCTCAAACAGACACTTTTTGGTGGCAAGAAGGGATGCTCTTGCTCTACTCAGAGTTTTTCATTGAAATCACAGGAGAGTTCATCCTGTTGTTTTCTCATTTTGGGCACTGATGGAGGATTTATTATTTAAAGAGTAGTCGTATGCTTTTAAGGAAATAAGGGCTTATTAACAAAAAGTAGCAGCCTACATCTTAAGTTTAAAAGAAGGTTTAATTCCTTTTAATTACTTTGGGTTATCTCACAGCCGAATCTGCCTTCAATTGGAGGGCTAAACACTGAAAAGAAAACAAAGCTACTGATTCCAGTAGCTTTGTTGTTCTCTCTTATTTTCCGTGTTAGACCTTTGATGACAGCATTTCTAAGAGGCTTTGAACCCTGGGAGAGATGCTGATGTTCAAAGCAATCTGATTCCTGGCATGCAATTGTTTTGGACAGTGGCCACTTTAAAGGAATCAATCTTTAATTTAAGTTTGAAAAGGAAACAAGGGAAGTGATTGGACAGCAGGAAAACAGTGACATCTTGTAAAGAAGTTTTCAAAGTACACTCAAATTTTCCAAGATTATATTTGCTACATAATAACATTACATTTTGATGAAATGTTGAACTTGATGTCTTACTTGTGTAAATCCAGATTTTTATTGAGTTGAAGTTGAATTGTAAGTCTTGTAGTCAAGTTACAGTGAAGCACAACCCACCGTGAAACAGTCCTCTTATATGTGATGAACCTAAATCTGGTTTGATTAAATATAGAGGCTCCATCCAAAGTATAACTTTTTGGAATCGTGATTGTCACATCCTGGGTGCGGACCTAAAAGTGGGAAATAAAGCCGTTTTCAGTAAAAACAAGGAGTAGCAGAAAAATCTTTGTTGTGCCTTTATTTTAAAGGACATGTATTTGTATTTCTTTTACACAGTGCACTTGAATTGGTAGGATTGTTAATGTACAAGAGACACATTTTCTTGTCTGTTGATGAAGTTGATGCTTATCATGATGTTTTGACTCCGACTTGGTTCTTCACTTGAAATACTGACGCATCGTGTTCAAATCTTTTGTTATTTCTCAATAGTGTCCTTGGCTTTTTTTCTAGTATTGCTGCCAAAATAGGTAGATTTTTATTTTTTCTTTGATTTCTGAGCTTAATCTTTGAAAAAAGACCTTCAGAACATCTGTCCTGGACACATTATCACATCTTGAATGAAAAAATGCAGCTGGCCTCTCCATTCACTTCTCACTTTCAATGACCTCAGTAATTTGTTATTTTTTATGCTCCACTCGGCATGTTGCTACAATTTACTGGATCAGTTTAACAGCTGTAGCTCTTGATACTAGGCACAAATATTTAATACACAGATTTGCTCACACAACAATCTGTTGCTGCCTGATTCTGGGTTTTCCCACTTTTGCTGTGACATCCCTCAGCTCACAGTTGAAAAACATATGGTACTTTTGTACTGATAACTGGTGAAGGGTAATAAGTAATACTTCACTTTTGCACAGTAGTATGATAAAAATGACAGTTGTGTCATCGTGCAGAATGCCGTCCTGTTAGTTTCTGTCTCCTCATTACCTCTGACAGTGCCTGAGGGTCATGAGTAGATCGTGTGAAACACATTTTCATCTGTCTTTGAGCTGTATCTTCTGACACCTTGCTATGTCAGCATATGGCTTGCCTTGGGGTTCTGAGCAGAAGCAATACACAGCTGCCGCTTGCTCATTCACGCTCTCTCTTGCTTTTCTACATCCTAGCCGCTGTCATTGTTTTGGCATTATTAGCCACCACTCTTTAGCAATCAAAAACAACCCTACTTATGGGGTATTTTAGCAAACAAGTTATGTATTGCTTTTAGCGTATTTTTCTTTTTCTAACCACTGTCATTTCACAGCTGCACAGATTCATTCACACAGTGTTGTCTGACATTTAAACTCAAAACAGTGTGGGAACATAAGGGTAACGGTTTAAAAAAAAGGAAATGAATTGCCTTTTTAGCCACAGTTCACTGTACACCATATGTTTTAAAGGAAGTCTCTGTGTTTCCTCCATGTGATACTTTAATCAAGAGCTGTAAGTGCTACAAGTAGTGTTAACGGTTTGTTTCTTTAGCTAACATGTGTGCACTATGGAGCCTTCGAGGGCGGTTGAGCTCTGTACAACACCCCAGGACTGTGTTAACAACAGGCCGCAAACAGCTCACATCTAAGCTAGCAGTTAGCTCTACTTAGTTAGCAGCAGTGATAGGAAGTATCTTAATTTGTAGAGCAAGTCCAGCACAAACACAGACACTTCAATTTATTGTCAAGAAAACCAAAAAGTGAGTAATTCTATCTTTCACAGTGTAGGCAATAAAACAGCCTCGGTATTTAAACGACACTGTGTCAGTGTTGATGAAAAACTCCTCACAGTGCCTTTAAAAAATAAACAAAGGCCAAAATTTCTTTCATAATTTGATTTGGGAAGTTTGTGAATTGCAGTAAACTTGTACCAATCCAATCATCCAAAGAAATAAAGTAAAATGAGTGGTGCACTATACTCCATTGAAATCAAGACCAAAGTACAGCTTATTATTATGTTTGGCAATCATTTTGTCCACATCTTCAGAGGAAAAAAAACACTTAAATACTTCTTTCTTCAGTTTTAATTAAACCTCTAAAATAAAAAAAAAATCCTTCTGTATATTAAGCTCAAGAATAGACAGATTGAACTATTTGTATTCTATGTTTCTTTACTTAATCTCTCTTCAGGGCAGCTTTCAAGGCTTAGATTTTCATTACACACTTTGATAAAGTTCATCATTTCATAACTATTTATTTGCCTTGTGAAGAAAAGTTTTATTGAAACTTTTATTCATGTGAGAAAGACACACAGAGACGGTTTCGATATTCATTATTAAACACTGCTTGTCTCCCATCTAAGAGCTGTGGGAGCGGCAGAGGAGAACCCAAGGTCAGTACGCCATGCCTGGTATTGTACATTAATGTGTCAACCAGGACATCACATCTTGTGAATCAACACTAGTGCACACACTTGGTATTAAAAATAGCAGAGCCCAAAACAAATATGAATGTGACATGAAGCCACAATGCCTGAATGCTGTGAAGAGGCGAACCAGGGGTGGAATATAACTGATCCATTTGAGATCTTCAAAGGACTCTGACAGTGAGCCAGCAGGGGTCTTGCCTCCCCTGCTCTGTTGTGTATGTGAAACAGAGTTAGACAGAGAAGGAGAGGATGAAAGGGAAAGTAGTAGACAGATAATCTGAGATTCTGATTGTCTGCATATTTAGCCGTGAGCAAGATCAGCACAGATTTAATCTTAATGAGACTGGAAAGCCCAAAATGGATGTCTAGTTCTCTTTCGCTCTTTTTATGATAATGCATGCTTTTTAAATTATCTGTCTGTCTTTCTGTCCTCCAGACACTTATCCTTTTACTCTGTGACCTATTAACCAGAGTTAACTTTAATAACCACTGTTTGATATTTTAATCATGACAAAACAAGCCGATTTACATGAATAATTTATTTGCTGAGTAGAAATTATTTTGCCCTCCTTCCAGCTTTGTCTTACTTTGCTCAGTGTTGTATTTACCTGAAACTAGAGCTGCTATCAAATGTTTTCCTTGTTTTAAGCGTTTCAGTAAAGAAACGCTTTAACCTTGGTTAATTAAATTAAAGTAGGATCTTGTGTTTTGTGTGGTAAATACTTGACTGATCCATTACTGAAGGTAATCCTGCAAATGAACTTTATACTACTCCCCTTTAATAGATCCTTGACCCTGAACAGAATCTGCTTACACTCTTTTTAAGACTTTGTGGGTATTTAAAACATAAACCTTATTCTCCTCTGAGCTACCAACCCTGGAGGAGTTAAACTCCTTGTAATTGTGTCCTCATAAGCAGTATTCAGCAGAGATAGTGCCATGGTCAAGTGAACCAAGGATGAAAAAGGTTTGACAAAAGGTCAGCTAATTCACAGGCTGTCAAATACCACATGCCCTTCTCTTCCCTTGTCAGTTTTCTTCCATTTTACCCCGATCATGACCTGAAAAATCAGTTATTTTCAGCCATTCGGTTCTGAGCAGAAAGGGAACAACTTTTGGTTACTGCTTTTACAAGTGTACACCTCATGTCATCTAGAGAGCTTTCGTTGTGTGCAGGAAAAAACTTCCTGTGTAGAGAGGAAAAGGAACAGAAGTCAACTGGTCTTAATGCAATCTTGGATCACATCTTCGGTCATCTTTGCTTTGATCAGTGTTGATAAATAGATACCTGCTTGTAGGTGCAACCTACTCCACTCATGATTTTGACCTGCTACTATGATGAACAGGGATGGGGATCGATAACCTAGGTTTCAAAACCTAAAAATCAATCATGTTTGAGCTTATCCAGTCTGCTATCAGGTCTCAAGGGTAATGTTTTACTTTGAGTTGAGTTGCATCATATTATTTGAATAAATGGTGCACATAAATAGACTGTCTAATGAAGGTTTTGAAACAGAACAGGTATAAAAGTAAGAAAATAAGAATTTTAAAATACAACATTCATGGCCAGGCACATCAGCAGTGTGCGTCAAATCAGCCAAAGTACCTGCAGTAACATTGACGGTCAAACAACTCTGTCAACTCTGGGTGCTGCTGCCGCAGGGCTGCCATCCTCCTCTTCACCCAAAGCAGCTGGGGTAAACACAGCCAGACTTCAGAGCGAGTCCAGTTCGTTAAAAATCACAACCCAGGGTTGAAGTGAGCATAGAAATCCATGTTGACATCAGCAGGATGAAAGCTATTCAACTTACCAACCAAGTGACTTTGTGAGGTTGTTCAAAGTTGAGTCAACAAGTATTTGATGTAAGTAGACTGATAATGGTATCAGTATTGGTAATTAACAATCATCATACATGTAAAGCAGTAGTTAACTCCCTGTTTGCCCCTTGGCTATACCTTAAAGGGATATTCTCTCTCCCAGCAGCCACTTGTTTGTGGGGGAGCCCTGACGAGTCAATCACATAGTGCAGTGGAGTTTCGCAGCTCAAGGAAGAACATTTATGATTATTACTTTATGGAAATGCAATCAGACTGAGACGCTGAGGCAGGAGAACTGCCGCATCTGCAGTGCAAAATGATTAATATGATAATTATTACTTCATGGAAATGATCAGGCGGTTGGTCTAACTCAGTGTTACGGTGTGTTTGACCATAACTTAAATTTACACTGGAATATCCCTTTAAAGACTGTGGCCTGTCTTCTCATGAATACAGGGTTACATTAATGAACGAACTAGCTAAAGGTTACAATAATTGACTCTTTCTTACACCAATCACATACTGTGACTGTAATGGATTTGTTCTTAACTGCCCATAGGTGGCCTGCTGCTTGGAAGGCAAAGTGGTATGGTTTACTGTACTGTAGCTGTCATGTCTTATGTGCTTTCTACTGTATCAGTCCAAACCTTATTGTGTTTCTCGCACACTCCCTGGAGCCATTATTTCTGGGGATTGCTGCACTGATTTCATTTTTCCCCCCACTCTTGAAGCCATTTCAGAATGAGATTTGAGGAAAAGCTTTTATGTGATTTGTCTTTGAAGTTAACAGCATTTAAGATGGCTTATATTCTGCAATTTGTTGTGAAGATTATGTAAAATCCTCAAGGCCTATCATGTTGAAATTAAACACAAGTCAAATGAGGACTTATTGCTCTTTAACTAAAGGAATAGACCATTTTTAGAAAACTTTCTGGTATCTGTATTACAAGCAGATGTAGATAGTTTACAGTTTGAAGAAACGCACCATTCTTGTGTTGTTGTGCTTTTAGTTAGTGTTGCATTGGTTTCCCACATTTGTGCTGCCTTTCTTTTGTTCTCCCAAAACTGGCTCCCAAAGAATAAATCATTGTCATGTTCACATAGTTGATAAATGGTATTTTTAGGCTGCTCTTTGTAGTCAAAGAAAGTTAGTTTACCAAGTTATTTTCCCTTTCCCTCCTAATTTTGAAGAACTACTCAGAGAAGAATAAGCTCCAGCTAACATTTAGATTCAGAGTTTTACTCCTGCAGGGGGCTTTGTGGAAGAAAAGATGTGTCATCAGTTCCAAATGAGTGTGAAATCCCGCTGACTATATGCTGAGTGGTCGTTTTAAAGCATGTCCAGCTGAAAATGCAATGCAGAAAGTTATTGACCCACACTGCTTAGTAGTATCGGCTACATACAAAACTACCTGGTCCTGCATCAGACTTGAATTTAGTAACCTCAGTGATGGCAAATAGAGACATCAGTGGTGAGAATGATAATGAAGGTGTGGGAGGATCAAACAGAGTATGGGAACACAGGGTAAGAGGGTTACTGGTGAGGAAATATTATGTGGAGTCTGAGAGTCTGTTGTGCTCCCAGGGCAGAATGAATGAATGCCATTCTTAGAAGTTTTTTCAAATGTGGGAATCAGTGTTGCAGATACGCGCACAAACTCCACAGCTGCTATCTGTTTTTTTTTCTTTTTAAACCAGCATTCATTACCTTCCATTAGAGGTTATATCGCAATCTGGGCTATCACAAAATCGGATTTTCCCCTTACTGTTACTATGGTGAAAAAACTCACAATAACAATATCACAATGTTTACCCGAAACTCAGAAAAGACAAGAATGGACATGTTACTTTATAAGCTTTGCTAAAAAACACAAACAACTCACTTTCATGTCATCCTGACAGTTCATGACAAATTTCTCTATGGGGAAAAATAAAGTAAATAAAATGAAATGGACTCTCTGGTCCACAGTTTCCAAATAAAAGAACAGGAACATTGTGTGGTCGCGCCAGGTGACACACATTACACAAGCAAGACAAGGAAAGTACACAGCAGCAACAAGTATCAGTCGCCCATATCAGAAAACAATAAATGTCAACCGATCAATTACCTGTACTGTTACAGCAGCGTAAAAATCAATTAATCAATAAAAAAACAGGAAATCATCAATCAATTGATAATCAATTACCCATACTAATACAATACACAGTAAAACAACACATAGAGATCTGTTACCAATACTATCACAGCACACAGCATCAATGAATGGCAGTTGCCCCAACCATTACAGTACACAGTGCTTGTCACTGGGAGGCCTGTGTATAATCAAACTGACCATGAACTACCCATGTTCTTTTTTCAGGAAGGATGTTTTTAATACATGAGTACTGTTGCAATATCGAACATTGTGTTTCATATTTTTATCACAATGAACTGACTCAATAGACATGCATTCATTATCATAATTTCCTTTGCTAGTGTTTTCCATGACTTCCTGTAGTTTGTGTGTGAATAGACCCTCACAGACCCTAGAGACTTTTAAATCTTTCTTAAAGACCCCCCTTTTCTCCCTTGCCTTTCATAAATGAGCACACACAAATCATAGGCACTTTACCTTTTATTCTTTTACTGTCTGTATTTTATTCCACTGTTTTTAATTTCATTGTTTTATTGTTATCTATCAATTTATTTACTTCTTTTATTTATCCTTCATGCAACACTTTGATTGACTGCTGTCCTCTTAAGGGCGCTTCATAAATAAACTTGACTTGACTTGAGTAGATGCACATGCAGAAAGGGATTGGGCATTGGAAGGCCACTGTAAATACTGCAATATACTTGGTGAACACTCAGGGTTGAGATTGAAGCCGTCACAGCAGCCACCTTGTGCAGACAGGTTTCTTTATTGTACTACTCACTGCTTTGTGATTGATTTTCTCACTTGGAAGAACGAAAAGGCCCTCCTCCTGCTTTGGTCCCCGGAGCTTTTGCACACATTATGCACTTAACACATGGGTAAAAACATCCTCATCTATTATTTAATAGGACACAGCATGTGTATCACTTACTGTAGGAGGATGTCAAAGGTTAACAGGGTCTCCCAGAGGCTGTATATGGGTTTTCATGATCACTGTGCATGTATGTAGCTTACCACACGTGCACACGCCTTTCCTTAATGTTCAACTGTTAAAGTTCATCCCTCATTCCCTGGATACGAGTCTCAGAGGCTGAAGGCGGAAAATTGAATGGCTACGCAGAGCCACAGGGATTTACTACTGAGTGGACAGTGCACTGGCTGGTGCTCTGGAGAGGAAAGGCCGCATGGCATTTAATGCTATTGATCAGCAATAAAACGCTAGGGCAGTGCTCAACAACTCCTTAGGCCTAAAGGAAAGGTTAGCCCCCCGACTGCTGCTGCATAATCTCTGCTGTATTCCATGTTAACTGTTTCCTACCTGCATTTCATGGAAACCAGGGCTGCTTTTGTATCTTGTTGCTTTTATGGACACAAAGCAATTGGGAATTTCTGGATTTCCTAATTTGGGGAATTAGGTAGCTCAGGGTTTAAAGGTGGCCATCATTAAAAATGCATGCTTGTTCATGCCTCATCTCAGCCCAGCAGAATAGAATTTGTTTCTGAAGATTGGTGAAAGCTTGACAGATTAATTTTTTTCTGTGATGGTTTTTGTCCTGTATGACTGCTGCACAGCACTTCATGGCTCAGTGGTGTGCCAATATTTGTTATCCATCAGCACTCTTGCATACTTGAGTAGGATTTAAAAGTAAGGGCTAGATTAATGGATTCTGCTAGAGACATGACTGCTGATGACAACCGCGTGAGAAAAAGTGGAGCTGGACATGGTTGAGTTGAAGTCAGGAAACGGCAAGAAACATGATGACATAAACTAGATGAATCTAGCCAGGCTTGTTAGTCGAACATGTGTTTGAAGCCTGGTGTGAAACTAGTGCCATCCTGCTGTAAAAGCTTTTGATTTTCAAGCATTTATGCAAGCATGGAGCTTAGAAAGTGGAAAAAGTTGAGCCTAAAACACTCTGTTATGAGGAGCTAACTCGATACTTGACGATGATAATAAAGGAAATAATATAATTATAAATAATAGGGTAAATAAAAACACATAAACAAACAAGATAATATTGTCGTCTCTCTCTCCTCTGCTCTCTGTCTTTCTTTCTCTTTCCTCTCTGGAAAGGACTAGACAAAGTGTAGTTTCCTACCTGTGAATGGGAACACTTCACTCAACTTGGTATTTTAAAGAATCAAATACCAAACTTTGAGAGCCTTACTTTGCAGATGTGATTTCTCCCTCATCTTTTCCAGTGTGGAAGATCTTTGCAAATGAGCTCTTATGTCAGCTTTCGTACGGCAAAGCAATATCTTTTACATTCACTCCCAATGGTCCTCTGTGGTTCTGGTTCTCTCCTGCCTGGTGACCAGGTGTTCATTTTTCTCTGCAGTCATCGCTGCTTTGCGCTTATCTCTCCTCGCACAGTCAATCTTCTGGAACATCTGGAAATTTCTCCTGGGAGAAGTCAAACCAAGGAATTTTTCAGCTTTTCCCACTTGGATTGGGCAGTATTAACCATGTATTTGTCTATGTATCTCATGATAAATGTGATAAACACTCAACTAGGGCTGTAATCAACCAAAGAAATTCTTAGTCGACTAAAACCCTGAATTTTTTTTTTTTTTTACCAAAAATTAACTAATGGGGGTGATTTTTCCGACTCTGACCGCAACCCTCCTGTGGCTGGGTACAGCGCATAATATGCTGATATCAGTAAAAGAAGGAAATTAAACACAATGCTATATTCAGCGGGGCGTTGATTAACGTGGACGCTCTACAGTCGTCCTGTCTCCAGTGGGTTGGACGAATTCAAAATGGTGAAAACAGAGGGGGTGTTCTGAAACAGGGTGGTACCTGTGAAAAGAGGGTTCTCTGAAAACACCCTCAATGGCACCTGGTACGTTCTTCCAGATGAAATTAACCATAGACTGTAAATTGACGCAGAAAAAAATTGAGTCGACCAACCAGAATTTTGGTCGACCTGGCATGTATCGACCAATACGTCGACCAGTCGACTAGAACTTTACAGCCCTACACTCATCAATTATCATACTATCATACTGGCACAGCATCCCCCAGTATTAGATGAATGTAAACAACCAGACATTAAAAAAAGTTGATAATGATCCAACTATGGTACTTAAATTTGAAATTTGTGTTTTGAGTCTCATATTACAGAATAATATCTATATCTTGAGGTGTGTCATGCTAAGCCCTTGAAAACTTGTACTTAGTAAGTGTACAAAGTAATCCCTGATTCCAATTAATATGTAGAAAATGGCAACAGCAAAAGCAGGAATTTTCTGCATACTTAATGCTTACAGCTGGCTGCTCGAGATCCACAATGTGTAACATAGCATATAATAAAAGCTCCGTTTACTGAATATGCTGTGTGGAGAACCCCTGTGGCTAAGCCCATAACAACATAATGAGCCAAAGTGTTCAGTATGTCTCCTTTCATCCTCGAGAAGTGTTCACACAGACAATTTAATCCTGCTTCATCAAGCCGCACACATCTAGCCTTGAGTCCGTCTCTTTGGTTAACTGAAAATTTAATCTTTTATACTGTCGCAACATCTTTGGGGACTCTCTGCAGAATTAATTTACCCCTCCTTTAACTTTTTTTTCTTCTCACCACTGATGTTTGCCAAGTCATACTGTATTAAATGTGTTGATATGACATTTGCCTTTTAATCTTCATACATTTGTAAAGATTGTGTTTGCTGGGGGATAGCTTGTTAACTAGGGGAGTTAGGTGATAGTGATAGCAGCGACTCATTCTAGCATACTACTTTACAAAGCATGACAGAGCTAATGTACACTTTCATTTTTTCTGGGACTATCAGAGAAAGCTTTTAACATTTCCTCTCACCTTTTAAGGATTATTTTGTGCTGATGTAACTCCTGATGAAACTCAAGAATCAAGTGCCTTGCCAAAACTCTGATCTTTTCTTTTTCCAAGCTTGAAAAATTTAATAAAACTTTGTCTACATTATTCATATTCTTTCTAAGTCTACAGTCCACACAGTAAAACGTATGGTGTCTGAGTTTACAGAGCCAAGGCTGCGAGAATGGCATGACATGCTGCTGTATAGAAATAACCCCAGCATGATCTTGCATAAAGCCTTGCTGCTAATGCTCAGGATAAATGAGCTTGCTCAGGGCCAATTACCAGCTGGCAGAAAAGGGCAAGGCTGCCTTTTCCTAGACACTGAATTTATTTTGTTTTGTAATAGGCCACAAACATTATGGTGGCCAACCTTATTTCTCTGATAAATTTTTTGTTTCTACCTTCTTTTCTGCCTTGGGGAATCTTCTCGATAAGTCTTTGTGTTTGGCATATTCTTTAAACTTTAAGTTACTAATACAGTGTATTAGATATTTGCAAAAATCTGGTATCTTTCATCCCTGAAAGAAAAGTTCAGGTTACATTATGGCAGAGGCATTTTAGAGAATTTTGGGTCACTCAGATACAAAGGCATTTTACTAGTTTTTACTTCCAGCATCAAAAGCATAAACTCAGAAAAAAAAGTTGAATTTAGTGATGTAGAAGAAAAAAATGACATTTGTATGACCATATTAGGACTACTTTTTCCTTTTAAAACTACCTATTTACAAAGTGATGTATAGGCTGACATGTTCTGAATGTCTGTTTGTGACTATAAGGTTGATAATTGCCATTGCTAAACCACTTTATAAAGGTTATCAGTGAGGCTATTTGTCGTATGTTGCGTCTCTGTGACACAGCAGTGATTAAAGATGGATGCCTCAGCAGCCGCAGTAAAAAGCTGGGGTGTCTAAGGACCTCAAAATGTAACATCATTCAGCCTGAAACAAAAGTACTGTCTCTTCCTCCTGCCATGTTTGTCCCTCCCAGGGATGTCTGTTAAATCAGATTTCCACGCTTCATCTAATCAGTGTAAACTCTGCTGCCTATTTATGTCGCTCCTTCAAATTAGTTCACTGTCAAAGCTTCTGGAAGTGCACAGCAGACTGTGTGAGTTTTCGCTCAGGTTGGTTGTACTAGATCCTTTCTACTTCAAAGCAAAACCTGTAATATAAAGTGAGGTAATACTGTATTAGTTACACAGTTTGCAAGATTATATTAAGCCTTACTGTAAAGAAATAGGTGACATTTACCAACACTGCCACGATGGTGGATTATTTATCTTTTATTCCAAGTAACAAAATCAATCAACTATAGAAAATACCTATAATGGCGCACAAATTTCATATGTATTGTTAGAATTTGGATAATGTTAAAGTGACCAGTATAAAATTTACATTATGAATACAGACAAATTCACTTTTCAAAGATCCACAAGCCAAAACTTAGCCGGAAGTGTGGGCAAGTATGAGGGCTAACATGCTTCTAGCCTGATGTGCATTTTTCATGGAGGACACTTGGCCACAGCACAGCAGGGGAAGCAGAATAGAAAAAGTGTTTATAGAAATACTAAAAGATAGCTCCCTTGAATTCAGGGTCCTGATATTGTGCATGCTGGCTTACTCTCAGACTGTAATGGTTTAGACTGACACTTGAATAAATCAGAACCATTGTTAATGTTATTAATGTCTGAGGATATTCGGCATGGCTCCTGCGTGCAGAGACAGCAAGATATTTTCATCAAAATAGGCCATTTAAATCTGTATGAAAGTGGATCAAATTGAAACAGCCTTCGTGCATGCAGTCAGGGTATTGCAGGCGTAATTAAATATACATCAAGCTGTTTGAGTCACTGTTGCAGAACAAAACGTCAACAAGCGTCGGCTCGTCTGAGTCAATCCCAGTGGAAAACTGCATGACACATGCCACAGTCTTATCTTTGTGTACTCCACTGCACCGCCCAGCATTAATGAATAAATGAGAAGTTATAGTGCTCATCCTCTTTTTCTTGGAAGAGTTGCAAAAGATCTGATGGAGGCAAATCTCATTATCAACATAGTTCACTCGGGACGACAGGAAACTCTGTAGTCTTTGACTTTCAACCTCTATGCAAACATACTTGAAGAACAATGTTTGCAGGAGACAGCATCAGCGGCAAGTTTGCAGTCACCTTGGACTACGCTCGCTCACTGTTTCCTTGTTTCATCTCATTATTGTGCTGTATATCTGCTGGAAATTACAGCCACCGAAACTCTGGTGCTATACAGAATCAAATTAACTCTTGAACTTTCTCCAAGTCTTATATCACTTACTGAAGCAGAAATCTTAGAAAGAAGAAAATAACAAGAATAACCTCAAACAGGTTTCATTATCACAATAGAGCTGTTATAATGGGCACAGATGCTTCAAAACCAAGCAATTATCAGGCATATTTACATTGCTGCCTCTAATGCACAGTGTCTGTTGGCATTTTATCCACCGTGAACGGTTATGCACAGCCAACTTGTTTGTCATTGTCCCTGATTCTTGCTCTGCTGGGTTGAAAAACTACTTTAAGATATAATACCATAATGAAAGGCCAGATGCAAAGCAAACACTTGATATTATTGCCACTATAACCAGTTCTCAACACACTTAAATGGTGTTTTCACCGGCACAATAATAAAGCAAGGAGCCTTCAAAAGCCTCTCTGTATGTCACTTCAATGAACAATAAATCTTATGAGTAGTTATTTAACACTCAGTAATCATTCACAAAAGCAAATCAACCAATCCAATCACGCAGTGAGCTCCTCGTATGTTAGTTCTGTGTAAGAAGTTCAGTGCCTTGCTAGATGCAATATACTGAGTTGGAGATAAAAATCAACAACCTGCACTCAACCAAGAAGCTGCAGAGTCTGGTCTCTCTGAGTTTTCTGCAATTTTTGCTCCATTTTTCATGTTTTTGTTGTGTTTTGTCAACTGCTGATGGAAGAGGAGTTTGTTCAGAAGAGGAGCTTCTTTCATTGAGATGGAGTGGGTCTGGACGATGGCATCTGGAGTTGTATTTTTGTGGCTGCCATGCTGGTGTGGAAGTGAAGGCAAAGTTGAAGGCTTGGAAATGGAGATATTAATCCTTCCTTCCATAACTCATTATGGAAAACGTCAACTCTCTGCCCAACAACAGCAAAGAGCTGGAGGTATTGTTGAAGACTGAGAAAGCATACCGACACAGACTCAACATGGCGACAAACTGGTGAAAAAAGCTGGTTCTGTGGTTGGAATCAAGTTACACTCACTGGAGGATGTGGTGGAGAGATGCTCACTGAGGAAGGTGGAGGCTCTTATAAAAAATCATGGATCAACCACTTCATAACACTTCAATGGACCTAAAAAACTGCAGTGGTGGAGGCCTCCTCTCTCTGAAGGATGGAGAAACAGCCATCAGACTTCTTAATTCTTCTACAAATGTTAGATGAGATGAGATTCCAGAAAAAAGAATTTCCATTTAAGGATCAATAAAGTTGAAGTCTCACCATTGTGCTGTAATGAAGTCAAATCTATAATAATGGAAAAAAAATAAAATCAACAGTTTGTCCAGTGAAGTTGGCAGAGGTGATATCGAAAAGCAGGAGAAAGTTAGTGCAACAAATATATATATATATGAGGTTTGCAAAATGTGCTACATGAAGATAAAATACAGCCTAAATAAGACAAACATAAGGAAAAGCCAAATGCTTAATTAGCTAAATAGTTGAAAAAATTGTATTAATCGCAATATATTGTATCGCAATACTCACTGTATTGCAAAATCTTAAAAATTTACACTAATATTGTATCGTGGCCCAAGTATCGTGATAATATTGTATCACAGGGCCGCTACTGATTCCAATCCCTATTATCTTGTGTGTTGTTTTATAGATTTATAGATTACATCCAGCTTTGTTGTTCCTTCAAAGCAAAAACACTTTCAAAAAGTTAACTGTTGATAAAGCTTGTAGTCATGCTTACTTCCTGAGGCTGAAGTTTTCAGCACCAGGCTCATTCGAGTGTCCTGATAGATGATTAAGGGCTTGTGCATACTTATGGTCTTTTCATGCTGGTAGAGCCCATTACCTCCGATTGCTTCTTTCTGGTGCTTACTTTAAGTAGGTTACAAAAGCCATTTAACTGTACTTTCCCTTTCCTCCGTAGTAATCACTAAGCCTATTCTAAATTGCACTGAATGCTTACCATTTGCTTTTATTTAATGAATTTGCAAAGAAGATGTAAAACAAGGGAAACAAACTGTGTTTTAGCATAAGTGGGACCACAATACTGGGATGTTCACTTTAAAAATATCTGGATCTCGTTAGACCCCCTGCTCTGCCATTTGATTTTGTAGTTCCTCCTGTTTTTATGTTGACTGAGTGGCAGAAAATTCTGACAGTGGACATATGCCCTAACTTTCATGATTTACAGTGGGTGCCATCAGTGCACTTGTATGGCTCTCCTCTGCAACAAGCCAGTAATTACTCCTTTGTATTTGAGCCTTGTACGGCAGTGTTAATGTATTGAAAAAGGTATTGCAATTTGTTAATTAAAGACCTACCCCCATGGAAATCTTATTTCTGCATCACTAGCTGCGTCTGAATCATCATGGACACAGCTTGGCATTGTTGATTTACCTGCTGAGCAACAATCACAAGATTTCTGGCTATGGTCGGAGAGACAGAACTTAAAAGAAAAGAGCGTCAGCCCTTCTTTTGTGCTCCTGTGTCTGTGTGTGATTGATTGAGCTCACTTTGTTGTGGGGCTGCCAGAAGTGGTAGATCTGTGCTATTATATGGGAATCCAGCTTGTTTGTGTCTGTATGTGTGTGCGTTTGTGGGTGCCTTTTGTGTCGGTGAAAGAAGGGGGCAGGTTTGTGTGTGCTTTCAAGTGTAAATATAATGATGAGTTATCGACTGAACATGGCTAGATTGAAATATACACACAGTTGCACTTCATAATGAGCAGTCATTCAGCTGTGTGGCGTGATGCTGAGCAGAGGAGCTGATGGTAAACAGATGTATCAAAGTTACTTCAAGATACAGCTTAGAATACAAACTATAAATTCAATGCTTTTTAATAATGAATGACTGTTAAGACAAAAAAAAATACTTTAAAAAGCATAATAACAGAAAAAGTTGGCTTGGTTTTGTATCAGTGCTACTATTCCTGTAGCCATCATGAGTGAGGACATACATCATTAAAGTTTTTACTCCAGTCTGGAAGCACTTAAGCAGTGCAGCCCAGACAGGACATAACTTTGCTCTTAGCACCTTTTTTTTCCCAGAGTGAAAGCCTCTGATATATTCCATAAACGAATCATTTCACCCCGTTGTGCAGGTTCAGCTGCTGTCAGGGTGATACTCGAACAGAAAACTCTGACTGGTGTGTGTAATGAGCAATTCTGTCCATGTGTCTCCTCACTGTTCTCAGACAGACGGGTGTCATGCTATTCAGCAAAGGTGTCACCGGCATGCAAGCAGTGGAAATAATTCCACACTTTAATTAATTATTGACAGGCAGCATTAATTGAATCTCTTCTGTGGCCTGTCCTGTCGGCTGAGTGAGTTTAATGTGCAGCTTTTTCATTCATTCTTACTGCTAATTACTTTCAGGCTCAGATTTTCTCTTTTAGAGAAGGTTTTGATGGAAATGACACTTTAATTATAGCTCAGCATCATTAAAACTGAGAGATTGAAACATTATTTTTTAAAAAACAACCCACATCTAAACATATTGTTAGTGTAGCCCATGTGTTTGGTTTTTCTTAACCCCGAGGTTCGATCACTCTTTAGCGGACTTGAGCCTGTGATTGCTGGTTAACCAAAGACTTTTTACCTTCAGTGATGCTTGTGAGTAATTTAAGGCTTTTGTGACATGCAGGCTTAATTAGCTGTGGAGCTAAAACAACATTTCTGCTGTAATAATATGAACTTAAAAATCATGTCGGCTTTAAGAATTCAGCTCTGACCGCCATTATTGCAACTGTTTGCTATCAAGGACAAATCAATGGTTGTACGGTCCACTGCAGAAATGTTTTTCTTTAAGGTACGAGCTCTCTTGATGGGTTGTCATGTTACATTTCCCCCTGCAAAAAGAAAAAAAAGCACTGCAAGGAAATGCAGACTTTAATAAGATGAAGAGATCATTTTGTAGGCTTCTGTAGCACATCATGCTATTGATTCTGTGCAGCATAGCTATTTCCTGAAGAGCTGGGATCAAGGGAAATATTGCCAGGGGCTCATTTCAATTTCATTTTTTTCTTGCAATGACAGGGACAGCTTCAGTAAAGCACTTTACAGCACTCCCACTTAAGCTGAGGGATAGAGGTTTTTAGTGGGTTTTGTCCAAGATAAGGGGATACGCCTGATAAATGCATATCTGACACTTCTATTGCATGTAGAAAAAAATCAACTTTAAAAGGTTGTGCAAGCACATACTGTGTGCATGGCTCAAGTTTATTCACCATTCATTTCTTAATGAGGACAGAATTTTCTCTCATAATTATAAGGAAGTGTTTCTTTTCATGAAAGGATAGAGAAAGAAGTGGATTAGAAAATTTATCTTTTAATGGGATTGGCATCGCTGAGAGATAGCTTCACACAGCTTGGCATCTGTTTCATACAGATAAAGATACGACTTTTGTATTAATCTTTTTAACAAGGCAGTGTTTCATTCCTGTCAGCTGTTGATTAGCAGACAATGCAACAAGTAATAAAGTTGGAGTTGTTATGAATCTTCAAGACATTATTCAGCACAAGCAGCTGGAGTGGTGCAAATATTGATGATACTGTTTTGCTGTTTTTTGAGCGTTTCCAGATGAAAAGTTACTCATTTTAACTTTTGCATTTGGCACCAACAGCTGATATACAGAAAAAAAAAGTTTCCCCAAGGGGTGTCCTGATATGATATTGATATTGGATATTGGTCCGATATCAGCAAAAAAACAAATATTGGATTATATCGGCCTGCATCTAAAATCTCTGATATCATCACTCCGATACAAGCAGTCCATTTCTAGACTCCGCTCCAGCACCTCTATCTAGCAGCGCCCTGATCCAGCAAGCTGAGCCCACATGATCCCAACAACAGTGTGTACTAAGGTACTAACAAAGTAGCAAGGAGTAAGAGTGATGTTGGCCTTGTGGCAGTATTTTTTTGTTTAAGTCCGAAAAAGACGTTGCAGCTGAGTGAAGAACTTGTCAAGCAAAATTTTGTGCCAATATCGGTATCGGTCAATATTGGAGGCTACAATATCAGTATTGTATTGGAAGTCAAAAAGTTGTATCGGGACACCCCTAGTTCCCCTAAAGCACTTTTTCCCTTGTGTATTCTAACATGCCGTATTTACCATCTCCTCTTCTGTTAGGTTACCACCCTGGTGAACACCAGCAACAAAGGACCGTCTAGTAAGAAGAAGGGGCGCTCCAAGAAGGCCCATGTTCTGGCAGTGTCTGTGGAGCAAGCTACCCAGAACTTTCTGGAAAAGGGTGAGCAGATTGCCAAAGACAGCCAGGACTTGAAGGAGGAGCTCATTGCTGCTGTGGAGGATGTTCGTAAGCAAGGTGAGCATACTGGATATGTTGCATTGTGCCTTTAGAAATGCTTTATCATGATTTGACTTTGACAACATTCTCAGTCTTTTATACGCTCCTCAGCCACAGAAAATTTCATCTTTTTCCATACAATCGGTAAAGTAGATATGAAGGGGAAGAATATATGAGAACAAATGTGATGCATACAGTCCACAAAGAAACGCAAATAGTATATTTACAACATCATTAACTAGAGAAAATAACCCTGTAAGAGAGAATACTTTTTTAAGGCAATGGTGTAGTTTTTTAAGACTGAGTCAGAGGTATTCTTTTGAGACTTATTGAATTAGACTATAATACCAAAGCTGTGTTTATTGCTTCCTTGCTCCCCTTTATGCTTGCATTATGGGTAGACAATTCAGGAAAAAAAAGGTAATTTGCTGTTGTAAGACCCTTAGATATGGCTTTAGCTCTATAACAAAATCACAGTACGTTGTGGAAATAATAAATGCCGGCTTCATTTCTTTAAACTTGCAACCTTTACGGCCGCACTGAAGATTAACTGATAAAAAAAAAAAAAGAAAATGTTTAAAGAACATTTCAGGGCCGTGAAAGTCAGAACAAGTCAAATGTCTGCACAACTTTTGGCAGATGCTGAGCTAAGAGTGGCGAGGCAAATCCATTAGATATAACAGATTAGTAGCCATTAGTTTTAGGCTTTACTTTGAGCATGCAGCCTCATGAATGTAATGAGCCTAATTCTGGGCTTGTTTACCCTAAAGTCATGCATCGTTACTGCTTCGACTGTCTGTGATGGTGGGGAGCCTTGCTGAATTTTAAAACATCAGCGATGCCTATTCTCATTAGCAATCATTTGAAATATTCAGACGTCTGTTCAAACTGAAACTCCTGCACTCGCAGATGCAACCGTTCACCTGCACACATCTAATCAGGCAGCTGAGATGAGGCAACGTCAGACTCTTCGAGGGTTTTTTTTTTTGATGTGCTGAGCGCGAGTCAGTGAGCCGATATACGAAGCAAATGTTTGTCCCCAGAATGCAATTGGATTTCCCTGTTCAATATCTACATCAGCAGAAAGTGCAAATGGAGCTCAGCGTACATGTCGTGTGGTAGCCATGCTTTTCATCCTGCACTGTCAGCTCCACTTGTCTGCCAGTGTTGTTGAACATTAACTTGACTGTGTTGGCGCACGGCTCTTTTGAGGCGTGAAATAGACTGTTGCTGTACAGGTCATCACCACAGCTGACATCAGAAAGCGACGGGATCAATCTTCTGTGTTTGTTAAGCACATGAGCCCAAACTGAAGAAAGGTGGTGTGAGGAAAGACGCTATTTAGGGGAACACTAAAGCTTCAGGGCAGATTTTGAACAAGGGTGGTATACTTGGACATTTCTGTATTTATACTTGGACGTCGGTGCTCATGAAGGCTTACACTGCCCCTTTGTATTCTCTCAATACAAGCTAGTGCCCTCTTTAAAGAGTTGAACAAGATGAAAGTTAATATTCCACAACTGCTAACCTTTTACTGCCATCATGGAGCGATGTGCATGCTCCAGAGCTCTTCAGCACACAAGTGGACTGCTGATGGGGTACTCTCTTCATTCTGTCTCTAAACCCCACTTCAGACGGGTTGGATGTAATTACGTATCTAGTGATCAGGGAAATGAATTTTACATTAAAAACAGAGGGAATAAAAAGCAGTTTGCTTTGTGTAATGTATTCTGCATGTACTTCATGGTCTTAAACATGTTGTCCAAAGCCAAATGGGACCATCACCCTTTTTAAGGTCGCAGTGATTTTGTCATCACCCCATCAAGCCTCTGTCATCGTGACCTCGTTAACACTCATCCTTTCATCTCATCATGATTAAATTAGGGATGCTGATTTCAGACTGCAGAGGGACTTTGTAATCAACCCGTTTATACTGTCACTCTTCACCAGCTCCTCATGAAGCCAGAAACACGAACGCTGCAAGCCATAATGTCTGTGTTTTTTTTCAGGGTATAGAAAGCCATGATGTATGTATGTATGTATGTATGTATGTATGTATGCATGTTTGTATGTGCATTTTTATGTGTGTGCATGTGTCATGGGAAGGAGGGAAGGGGGGGCTCTATCAGGTGTAATGGGATATGCTGAAGTTTTGAGGCTATTTATACACAATCGCATCACCACAAGGCTAAAAGCTTTATTTACTTAGAAGGTTTAATTTATACTAAGAGAGCTGCCTGTTTGGACCCCCTGCCTTTTACTAATAACCCCACTTTAATTCTTTTTGCTTGTTTTCCCACCAATGGTGATGACTGGTGGAGGTAAGATACAACAAATAAATGATAAATTCCACAGTTCAAAGGGTAAAGACATCTTCAGATTAGATACTGAATTTCTAAAAAAACATTGCACTCTGATAAAGCCCATAACATATTTGATAAATTTATCCATTAATGCCAGAAAATTCCCTTTAGTATTAAAACAAGGAGTTATAACCCCAATCTATAAGTCTGGTAAATCTGACAAAGCCTGTAATTACAGGCCAATTTCAATTCTCCCTGCACTCTCAAAGGTTTAAGAAAAGTTCATAGCAGAGCAACTGATTAGTGTCCTTCACAACAACCAGCTCCGCTCAAAGCAATTCAACACAAATGGCTACATGTTATCTTGCAGAGACCTTTGAGAAATCACCAGATGGTGGTGGAATTGTGGGAGCAGTATTTTTGGACCTGAAACAGGCCTTTGACACTGTAAACCACAAATTTACTTTTAAATGAACTCAAAAAGCTAAACTTTGTCCAAAAAATAAAAAATATTAATAAAAAACTCAGCTAGTTTAAACCATATCTGGAATCTCAACAGCAGTGTGTTAAAATAGTTTAATAATCTTTTAGAAACTGTTATCTGGGTGTGCCACAAGGCTCCAATCTGGGGCCACTCGTCTTTTCTCTATACATCAACGAGCTGCCCGACAGCTGTAGAGATGTTTGCCCCCAGATGTATGCTGATAGTGCAATCATTTATGTATCATCAAACACCTCTGAAATGGCTGCAGAGTGTTTAAATAGGCATTAGGTAGGGGTCTCACAGTGGCTAAAACACAACTTTTTAACCTTAAATTGTGGGGGAAAAAAAAAAAACTGTTTCTATGTGTTTAACCCCAGTGAAATGATTGAAAAATACTTGAATGAAGGAGGGACTACAAGAGGTGCAGTTAGTGGAGACTGTAAACCAGCAAAGTGTAAGACAGCTTTTGAGCAGTCTTCTTTTTCAGTTAAAGGTCCACAGATTTGGAAAATCCTACCATCAGAAATAAAAACACCAACTGACCCCAAATCTTCCAACATTAAAACTAAACTATGGCTTAAAGAAAAACAAATCTGTAAACTCTAACTTAAATTTTACGCATATTTTAGTGTATATGTGTATGTATATATTGTATGTATTGTTTCTGTCAAATAAACAATAATAAATAAATAAACAAATGGTCGGTTTTGCAAAAGCAGAAAAAAAATCATTTGTATTCTAATCTGCAGCTGGTATGCTGTCTTGGCCAGGTCTCAAGGGACTTTCCGGTAAGGGAAAGGTTAAATAACAAAAATCAGTGAATTACATTTAATGCTGAAAAAAGGGCAAACGTTGGTTTTCAAGACAAAGAAACAAGAATCAAAAGAAAGAATAACTTACCATTTTTATGGCCATCCTCTAAAGGCTTCAAGTTGTGGGGAATGAGCTTTCGTCAGAGACATGGCAGATTGAATGCTTTCTAGAATGACCTGAGGTGAAAAGGATCAAGAGAGGTCATAACTAAACCACAGTGCAGCACACTGTGTGAAAGAACAGCTCACTAGTCATGAATATTCTGTCAGACTGCAAGGTTGAATGTCTACTCATTTTTTAAACCTCTGGTTTTGTGGCTTTGAGCAAACCGAAGCTTATTTGACGCAAGATTTGAGCGTATTCCTCTGCAACAGAGTGTTCTACAGAATGAGTTTGATAAAAAGGTGTTACACAGTCCAGATCAAGTTTCAAGGAACGATTAGTTATCTTCAACACAACATTGGTTGTCTTGGACTGGTGTGCACAGTGTGCTCGCTCACAAAGATGATTTTATATTGCCTGGTAAAGTTTTATTCATGGACTATAGAAAGGAAAGACATGAACAATTAGATCCCCTTGATGACTGGTTGTAGTAAAGATCAGGCAGTAAAGTCCTGCCTTCTTCATATTAACAAATGAAACATGAGTCCCCCCCTAAACATAGTTTTCATTGCTATAGTTAGCTCTTCTCGTGATATGGCAAAGCATCTTTTTTATTAGATTTTTAGGTTTAAGCCACATTTGACATTTTGAGTTTTAATAACCTATGTGAGGCAGTAAAAAAGTAAATTTCTGCATGATTGAAAATGCTGTGAAGGATTGTAAAAAAAAAGGAAAACATGTCACATACAGAATAGTCACTAAACTTTCTTCAGCCAGGAAGGTCTTTTTCAAACCACTACAACAACATGTCACATAAAAGTCTGTGGCATCCTGATGGATCTTTGCCATTTTATCTCTAAGTGCTGTGCAGAAAGGTCAGGTTGTCAATAGCGTGCTTCATCAGTCATTAGTCAGTGTGGGCTTTTTGTCTCCGGTTTGTTCAATAGGAGAAAAAGGGGAATGATTCCATCTTTATTTTTAAGTAATGGTTTATACACGACACTTTTTTCACTCCAATTTTTTTCCTTTTTTCCTTTTTACCTTTTCCTCATACAGGGGAGACGATGCGTATTGCCTCGTCAGAGTTTGCAGATGACCCATGTTCCTCCGTGAAACGTGGCACCATGGTGAGGGCTGCCCGCGCCCTGCTCTCTGCTGTCACCCGCCTGCTCATCCTGGCCGACATGGCTGATGTCATGAGGCTGCTGGCCCACCTTAAAATTGTAAGTGGTTATTAACTTTCTTTTAAACAAATGGGTGAAAGATCACTTCCTGTTGCCCGCAGGATATTTTGCGTCAGTGCTTTAACACTTTAAATCATTTTTTCTGAAAGTTTATCTTTTATTCACTGAAATAATATCAATGATTTATTGGAGTGCATTGATAAGACCTACTTGTCCTTAAAGGTGTGGTTAGATTTTAAACAAAGGACTTCCTGGCGCAGTGTCGTCCACAGCAGTAATATATCCCTTTATCACAACCTCTGCACACATTAGCATATAGATGAGGCATGGAGGAGTATCCTGGGAACACACATCTGATTTTAGTATATTAATATCATACTGTGGTGCGTGCCCCAGCGTGATTAACCACACATACCCATCCCACTCAGTGTAAAGTCAGCTTGAGAACCTAAGGGTCTTAGTCCTTTTACTTTGAAAGTGGCTCAAGGTTTGACAGACAAGTTAATGCAGAGTGCTAGAGAGAATGATATGCAGTTGTTATGATCTGAAACACTCAGGACTTCCTCACTCACTCATACTTTGTATCTCTCTCACAAACACCACACACACATACACATACACAAACTCACTCACACACACTCATACATCCGGAGTCCTTCTTTTCAGACTCCAATCTTTAGGCCCACTGAGGGGCTTAACTTGAGCCAGTATAAGCTCTGCCATCAAAGGCCACTTAAACGTTATCTCTCTCTCTTTTCGCTCCTTTTCATTACATCTTGTGCATCCTTTTCATTAGTGAGGGAAAGGAGTGCGGAATCAAAATGTGAAAGGGACGAAACTGAAATGAAACCTATTAAAAAACGCCAAACTTAATGGTTATTGTCCTCGTAAAGCTGGCTGCAATTACACTGGAGTGAGATTTCCTTTTCACCATTTGCAACTTCTTACTTTAGAGCATATTTTAGTATTTATTTTTAGAGATAAATATTGTTTCGTTCTGGTGTAAATAATTGATGCTGTTTTTTCCAGATTTATAACGTGTGTGTATGCTTTTGTGACAGGTGGAGGAGGCCCTGGAGGGGGTAAAGAATGCGACCAATGAGCAGGACCTTGCCAACCGCTTCAAGGAGTTTGGGAAGGAAATGGTGAAGCTTAACTACGTGGCAGCCCGGAGACAGCAGGTAACTGGAAGCTTTCTGTCTCCTGCTGTGTCTTTCTCACAAAGATTAAATTGCTTTTGACTTAAGTGTCACCTTTAGGCACCAATAGTTCACATGCAAGAGAGATCCTCACAATGTCCATGCTCTATCTGGTGATAATAGAGTAATAATACCATTATTTGCAAATGTAAGAAGAAGCCAGAAGTGCTCTCAAGATCTAAGGCTGATTCTTCTTGGGAAGTATGGTTATGTTTTAAGAAAATTGCCTCAATCTGACAGTTATCAGACAAAATATGTAAATCCTTTAGTGTCAGATTTTCACAAAAATATCCCTGAAATAAATCATGTTGTGCAGTCTATCTATCTATCTTTGGCTTAATGAGAAGAGTCTCCTGAAAAATAGCTTTCAAAGAGACACACAAGGTGTTTCAAGGTGCTTCAGGGAAAGATTTGGAAATTACGCTAATTATAAGATATGACCAATTGTTTTTGTCATCAGCAGTAATAATATTTTAATAGAAGTTACAGCTGATGAGTCTTTTAATGTTTACTTCAAAAGATTCTGGCCTGGCCTTTTTGGCACTAAAATGACTCTGCTTGATCAGTGTCGGACAAAATGTACAGGAAGTATTGCATATTGCATTCCTGAAATGTCTGTTTTTCTGTGCTGTTTTAAATGACCTAATCCTATTACTGTAAATGAGCTGAGTTTCCACATGAGATCTCATTTGACCCAGGGGGATGAAACATGAAAGTGTTAGAATATTTTTTTTCGAACGTGGCCTCCAGTGTGACCAAAAGCTTTTCCAAGAGTTTTCCTATAAGTGTCATCTTGGCAACCGTCCACGCGTCTGGAATGTCCCAGAGCAAAACACTGAACAGGATTCTGTTCAGCTCAAGGGTTTCTGATCTGCTGACACTTCTGTTAACTTTGTTGCTGTTGGAACAACACCAATTTATCAAGCGAAACATGAACTTACGTTTTGACAGAGAATGTCTTAAACAATGAATAATTTGCGCTCTTTTCGGCTCTATTATAAGTTTTTCATGACACCAAAATGTTTGACAGGTTTTTAGCTTGTGAGGCAGTGTTCCCACAGTATAAAATAACTTTTTTATGACGTGACATGGAAGTGTGTAAATTCCTGAGTATGCTCTTGCTTTTCTTTTAGGACCGATAAGAAAAGATTAACAACGCTGAACATTGACTGTAAGATACACAGAAAGAGATGGATCTGAGTTTGGACTTCTGGCAAACAACAATTCACCCACCAGTCTGTCAAATCAGCCGTGCCCCTAACCATGTGGAGTTATGCATAACTCTCAGCCCTCATATAATAAAAACAGCCGTGTCTGCTGTCACAAAGTTTGTCTGCATGAAGTTTTGTACCAAACTGAGAACATTGTAAATTTAGATTTGGGCTTAACTGCGAAACCTTGGCTTTTATTCCTGCCTCAAAGTGACACTCACTTTCACATCGGCTTCATTCAGGTTGTCATTTGGTGCTAACTCGAGAATCTTTGTCCCCCCTCTTTAGGAGCTGAAAGACCCTCAGTGTCGAGATGAAATGGCAGCTGCTCGTGGGGCCCTGAAGAAAAATGCTACCATGCTGTACACGGCCTCGCAGGCCTTCCTGCGCCACCCTGATGTGGCGGCCACACGTGCCAACCGAGACTACGTGTTCAAGCAGGTTCAGGAGGCTATAGGAGGCATTTCCAGTGCTGCTCAGGCCACCTCACCCACTGATGAGAAACACGGCCACGCCGGCATTGGAGAACTGGCTGCTGCCCTCAATGAATTTGACGTAAGTCAGCGAGCATCGGTTTTATCTTTGGAAACACCTCACCACACAAATGTCCACTCAGAGAAGCACAGAAGTGTACCTGGTTTAAAAGCACATTTGATAACAACTTAATATACAATAGACACAGACACAGAACTATAATTTATTATTTTATGTCAGACATCTCAGGTGGCGAGTACTTTGTCATATCCTTGTCTGTCATATCCTTCAGAACAACAACTTAAGTCTCACATTTATTCCTGCTTAGTGCTGGCCTTTTGCATTAAACATGATTCTCTGCTGCCATCTAGTGGTTAGACATCGTTAGTGAACAGTTACAATGCTTCAGGCCGACTGCCTCTTTTTTCCTGCAGTAAAAATCGTCTGCAGCTCAGAATGATTAGGTTGTTTTGGTTACTGGAAATGAGGGACTGAAGCTTTGCTTTTTCTTGAGAATGAAAAAAAATTGAGTAAGATAAAACCAGCAGTCCTCTGATCACTAAAGAGTAGGTTAAAGAGCCACTACAACTCCACCTACCATGATTTAATATTGAATTTCTCTCCGACATGTCAAGGCCTTTACTTTATTTCATGCTCCATGAGACTGAGATTAAATATGCTATTAGATTTGGATATGAAATTTATATCTGTCATTTATAGAACAATATTCAGTGATGAACCTTTTATTTTAAGACTCCCAGCATTGTTGAAGCATTAAATAGCAGACTGTACAGTTAAAATAAAATGGTTTCTATGAGAGTCATAAAGCACAGCTGCAATAACAATCTAAAGATATGACAGCGTTTTCAGAACATTTCCCCTCCCAAACTACAAAATAATCATTCGTATAAGCGCTTTCCTTGTTCACTTAATCATTGATTGTAAACCGCTGCTTTAAAATAAGTGCACCGAGTTCATAGAATTGCCCTCTGGGGCTTGTTTGCTGTGGAGTTCGCTCCATCAATCCCTACAGCCCTAAAGAATTAAAGAGCTAACTGTATAATTATTAAATGTTTTTACTAGCCCAAAGTGACAATGTTATATGGTATCATTAGAGAGTCAACCCAGTGCAGCTTGGCAATATTTAGTTTGATAGTAAAATGAGCTTTGTGTGCAATCCCCGCTGGTCTTACTTTGGCAGCAGAGGCAGTCTTGCTTTTTGTTGTTACAACAGTTAATTAATTTCAAAGCAGGGCTTCAGACTCACTTTTTCATCACCATCTTGGTAATGATTTTAACACAACACAACACTGTAGATGTGTGATTACACACTGGGACACCAGTATGACGCTGCTTTGGGATACGGTGCACAAGTGCAAAGGTGCAGAGATGATGAAATTTTGTTCCTGTGCTGTTGCAGGGTTGTAGTGTAAAAGAGGCTGGTGTTGATTGTATTTAATCTCTTTATTTCTTCTTCACTCTGCTAATCTGATTACAAAAAGAACCATTCTAGAGCCACATTTGTCAACATGGCTGTCTATAACAATAACAGATATCCTGGCCTAAGCATCCTGTAACTAAGTGAGACCAAACTTCATTTAAAAATTGAACGCTAACACCTAAATCAGCATGATAAGACCTGACTGTAGTGGCAGAAAGCATGTTTGAAAACAAAAAAATGACCCTTGTGAAAAAGTGACTTTTAAATGTTACTGTTGTAGTCTTGCCTTTACTGATGTACGAGTGCAAGTGAGTCTGGCTTGTATTCACTTATCACAAACAAGCTAAAAAGCTTTCGACTGTGGTCGGGTTAGGGTCAGGGTTATCCTGAGGCTGCACACTTGTCGGTTAAGTGTACACTTGTAAATAAAGCTGCTGGCTTGGACAAAAAGCAGCCTCTCCTCCAATAATAGTGGTACCTGTGTGTGTTAAATCACATCCGCAGAGAGAGGAGAACAGAGGACAGAATGAGTCACTGATACCGAGTGACTGATTAGTTTCCAGTGAAATGTGTGAAATTATGCAGTACAGTAAATCTGCTGTTGAAAACATGTGACTGCTCATAAAACAATCTAAAACTATTCTGAAAATACTGTCCTCAAACAGCAAAAAAGAAAACAAAAAGAGTTCAAACACTCAAACACGTAAAGGTAAAGTAAGTTAAGTTGCTCCATATCTAAATGATACAAGATCAGTCAGATTGAACACTGTAAGTCCATCTGGAATCACATGAGGTGACAGAAAAGGGTTCGAAATTACCTGTTTTTTTATCACCTGCCCTTGGAGCTAATGGATTCCAAAATTTACCTGACACTTTAATTCACCGACAGCACGGTGTAATCACATATAGCCTAGCCCATCAAAGGAAATGTGGCTTGTGAAGGAAAAACTGTAATTTGTTGTATTTCTCACAAATCAAATGTTCTCATAAATGTATGTTTGCATACATCCCGTCAGCCCTCCTCAAAATAACCAACTCAACAACAGAGAGAGATGCTGTCAAAGTTACTGTGAATTCACTTCTTGGTATACTATAAATTACAGTTGCTCCTATGAGAACAGTCACAGTTGCGATCTCATGTCTTTAATTATCCGGGCAAGTGAGCCCCCCCTTTAAGCAGGAAGGACTGTTATGATGGAGATGAGTATCAAATCAAACTGAGTTGAGCGATTCCAGCACCAAGTTGCTGTTAAAGCCCCAGGCAGACTCAAGTAGAAGCATTGAAAATAAACACACCCGGATGACGCTGCTTTTTTAGTGGACAGTCAACTTGTAGAGGAGGGGCTGAAGTTTGTCCAGCGACTGAGCCTCTGTGCTTCATCACTGTGAACACCGACATCAACTTCGACAGACATTTAACTTTGAAGAGGAGGCAGGGTTAGGAGTTGGCTGTTGCTGCTTGGGCTACTTCTGATATCTCTAGGGAAATTAGTGCCCTAAGCGGCCATATCAGTATGTTTTATGAGAAAAAGATAAGTTGCAATTCCAAGAAAACCACTAAAATGACGTATCTCAAAGAGTATAACACTGTTATCTGAGGTTTACAAGATTTGAATGAAAACAGATGAAAACATAAATGGATGGATGTCTTCTTAAAGCTTCTGTAAATGGAGAAGATTTTGATCATGGAAATTATTTCATAAATGTGAGATTTTGATTGTATTGTAGTTACAGAAATCCCAAAACAGTCTGAAAAGTAATATTCTGTCACAGAAAACAGGTACACTCATGCATCCTGTATAAACCAACCCACATTTTCCCCCCTCATGGTCACATATAAACTGTATGCAGAACTGTGATCAAGGTCGAAAGATATAACTGATGAGTAAAGTCCAACTCGTTGTAACACTTCCACGCTCAACTTTAAAACTATGAAGTTTTGCTGATTTATTATTACCCAATTTAGCAAACCCAGTCCAGGACACTGCAGTTTTTCCTCCTTTTTTCTTAGTCTGCTGATGTATCTGTTTAGTATTCACCAGCATGCTTTTGTTCTCTGTTCTAATAAGGCGATTGCGGTTCATGAAAAATGGTCTGTGCATTTGTGTGTTTCTGCCCTCGATGTAGCAAGTGCACTGTATTTTAGTGACCTCTCGTGGTAATGTCTTTACATTACACGTAACCACTATTTGACTTAATGCTGCAGGGAAATGTCAGATCAGCAGGATGAGACTCTCTCCCTCACATATTAGATGAATAACTAAACAGCTATCTAATTCTAGGGGCTTAGATGCTTTGATGAGAACTAAATTCAAGTATCTTGTGAACCTCCCATGCCATTATTCTGCACAAGGCCGTGGCCTATAGTAATCACTTTGACTCTGTTTTTTATGTAAAACAGCGCAGCGTTTCAGAAAAGCAAAAGACCTGCATAATTTAATTCCATTTGGCAGACAAGCAGACAGGCAGCAGTTAAATGAGACAAATTGCCCTTTGCTTAGCCCTGTGTGCTCGCCTGAAGCTGGTGCATGCTTAATTCCTTACTTACCTCAGAGGCACAGACTATGGTCAGATCCTTGCAGAATAGTAATGACCTGATATAGTGAGCTGTTCCATGTGTGAACACAACTCATGGACTTTTCATTAAAGTAGTACGTAAGATTTGAGCTATATACTGTGTTGTTACACTTTGGTGCAATGTGAGCAGATATACCCTGCTCTCAAGATTATCTCAAATCCTCTCTCTCTCTCTCTCTCTCTCCCTTCTTTTTTTTTTCTTTTCTTTTCAATCCACACAAACTCACCGACCCTCCCCCGTACGCTTGCTTTGTTTTCAGTAATGGAGTCCCTCTGGATAGTGCAGAGCTGGATGATTGCATTTATCTGTTTTGGGGTGCTGCTCCCTGTCCTGAGTCGGCTTTGATCTGTTAGTTACTCATTTTCAGGCTCTTCTGCTACACTTGAATGGTAGACCTGGTTACAGCACAGGCACAGACACAGACACAAGCAGACACACCAAATCAGACAGAAAGAAACGTTTACTTAGAGGACCTATTTTCTGATTTAATTCGATTATTATTCTGTTAACAAGCTGTCTGTACTTTCTCATACGAGCCGATATGTATAAACTCTTCTCAGATTTTATTATGAGTACTTCATACAGCTGTTTTTTTTTTTCTCTCAGACATTACTTAAGTCGCAGAGAAACGCAGTCTTGTGTCTGAGCACTCAGTCTAATTTATGTCAGTCTCCCACTTACTGAGTAATGAATAATCCTGATCACACTGTGAGCAAGTTTCCCTCCTTACTTAGACTGAGAAAAGGAACAGAAAGTACCTTTCATCTCCTCAATATCAATGCAGAGAATGAGCTCTCATCTGTAAAAGCAGCTCAAGACAGACAAACTGGTAAAAAAATATAGGTTCCCTGCTAACGTGGGTTCTAGCTTTAATTAGAGGAAAAACACCCTGAGGACAGTATGTTTCACAACGTCGACTGTGTCTCATATGCCTTAAAAAATTTAATAGAATGTGGCAAGGATGTTGCGTGCTGTGCCTCTACTGCTCCAAATACATGACGCAGAAGGTTAGACAAGATTTTAAAATTCAGGGCACAGATACGGGTCTATAGCTAGAGTGAAAGGGCAGCTTATGAATCAGACAAGAAAGAGGGGATGACCTCATCTATACTTTTTTTTTTTACTGACACTTAGAATTAGTTTGGAATAAGTCAACTTAGGACACTGAGACGTTTGATCTATTAAGAGAGAAAAAGGAGGTCAGCATTAGTTCAGATTCGCTCAATTTCACTGTCGTTTGGCATATAACAAAAAAGGTGATATGAACCCTCTACCGTTCTCTAACCCTCAAACCTTTACCTTTAAATGATCCTCAGCACATTTATTTTATTATCAGGTTTTTTTTTTTTCAGCTGTTGATACTCTGCTCTTTAATTCTTTTGCTGTGTCATTGTTCAATGTTTGAGCAACAGCACACAGTCGGCTGTTATTTTTACAGCATGACCCGAACATCTCACAGTGACCCTTTAGTGTTTCTCTTTCAGCAGGATTTTAACAGGAGCCAAAATAATCTGTAGAGGTGCACTCCTCTTCAAAACAAACCGTCCTCTTAAAAAAAAAAAACACTATGTAAAAGCAGTTTCATGTCTAAATCAGTGTCTCTCCAAAGCTTTATCATGGTAAGTGTGATGGTTCAGTGTCTCTCTGTATTATAAATAAAGCAGGTACACATCAATCTGTGAAGTTTATATTGTTTTTGGTAACACTTTATCTGACGCCTATCTCTAAAACGCATTATAAGTATATGTATAATGTGTTATAATCATGTTATAGCACTGTATTACTATAGTTACAAACACTCATAAATGATCATAATACTTTGTAGCAATAATCATAACACATTATAAAGCATTTATCTTGACTTACAAGGTCAGGTACTATAATATGTATTATACCTGTTAGCAAGTCACTGACAATGCAACTGTTGTTAACAGTTATAACACATTATAATACCTGACCTTGTAAGTCAAGAGAAAATGCTCTATAATGTGTTATGATTATTGCTATAAAGCATTATGACCATTCATGAGTGTTTATTACTATAATTATACAGTGATATAATGTGATTATAACACATTATACATATTTATAATGCGTAATCGAGATAGGTGTTTTACTTGTCCAAAGCAGATTAAAAAGACCCAAAGAAAGTGTCGATATAATTATAGGTTTAAAATTTTCAAACTACAAAGTTGTCCCTATTTGTATTACAGACAGACCCCCTTAAATGTCAGAGAAATACCAGTATGAGAAATATGCCTGACTTTTCCTGTGTTCAGTTATTGATGTCATTTGGCTTTCTTGTGATTTGACTTATAGTTGACATGTAACATAGCCCCAGTTATCTGTTTCTGCGCAGAGCTTCCTCTTTTTGTTTTTAACATGCCTATAATTAACAGTGCTAATTAGTTAAAATGTCATCCAAATCCATTTTCTTTTCACCTGGCTCCTCCCTGGACGTATTCAGTCATCGCAGAGGCAGCTGGCAGTGACAGATTTAACTCAACACTCCTGAAATGGGTTTTAGTATTGGTGACGCAGCAGGGTTTGGTAAAGGCGGCGCAGAATTTGAGGATGGCCACCTTTAAATTCGCTATGCAGGAAAAGCCCTGTCATGTGGGAATGAAAGTCTTTATTTGGGGATCTGAGCTCAGTGGGAGGACAGATGGAGTCAAGGCCCTACGGGTATGTGGGTAAAGACACACTGTCGCACACACAGGCAGGGATTTTTAGGTCACAGCACACTTACATAGAGTAGTGTGGCATTTCTTTTTTATTTAAGAAACACAAAAATATCTTTCAGAGGAGGAATTTGACTTATTTTGCGGCAAATATCAAGCTTCTCAGTGTTTTTGTTGGCATGCTGTAAGATACTTGCCTCATGTAAACTGCTTTCAGCTACTTATAGTAGATGCACAGTTTACAAGACCTGTTTCTGAGACAACAGGGAGCATTTACATGCATGCAAACAGACTGCAGCGTTCTCTTCTCACTCAATTTGCACATTTTAATATTCAACAATCTACCTGTGTACTGATCATTCTCCCACTTTGAACCTCCTTATCGTGGTGCAGTCAAAAGCAGGAGGCACCCAATACAGCCTTTTTAGATGATGACCCTGCTTGTCTCTCCAGCTCTCTCACTCTTATTTGAAGTGCCGCACTGGAAAGCATCAGTTTGTTAGCAGCAGCACTGTAAGTACTTCTCACACAAACCTTTTTATTGCATAGGAATTCATGATCTACAATGACTCAGGTAGTACAGCTGAGCCAGGAAAAACCTTGCCAGTTCGTGTATGATCTATAGAAGGTCTTCCTTTTCTTCCGCTTTGCTTCGGCTGCTGCTTCCTTTGATTAGATAAACTGGGAGAAGCGGGGAGAAGGTTGTACGGTGTCTTTAACATAATTGTGATTGCATCAGAATGATTGCCTCGCCCTCAGCACTCCTTCTTCTCTTTCAACCAGCAAATTAAATTTGCCCCTTCCTAAGCAGGAATATACTATTACAGTGTTTGAAGTTTGGATTTTCTTATTTCTATCGTGTCAAGTTTGGCCCAGTGCTGTCATTTGTGTGTCACATCTGCTTTTGTTGGATCAATGCAAACAGGTGGGCAAAGGTGCAGCTGCTCAAATACATTAGCCTCACACTCATATCAGACAATATGTTCCTCATATCACCAGCAGATGGCAGTGTTTAATTACTTTGCTTACTTGTCTGTCCCTTTTCTTTCATTTTTTTTCCACACCCTCTCCTTCTTTCTTTCTCTCCCTCTTGCTCTTTCCCTCCATCTTTTCCATTTTTATCCTTTTTTCCTCCAAGTCCTTAGAAACAGAGATTTTTAGTCTAGCTCATTTTCAGCTCAAAGCAAGCGCCTGCATCACCTTGTATGGTTTTGTAACAGTAATGAGAGGAAAGCTACCCTCTGACTCTGAGGTGTTTTGATGTACGAGGATCCTTGAATTTGGCTCCATGAAAGAGAATTCACTATCAGAGTTCAGCACATTCAGCCTCACCAATTTGACCCCTCAGCCCACATTAGCCGGATCCCTCTGCCTTTCCTCTTTTCTCCTCACGCCCGAAAAGAAAGTATGACACAGTTAGCAGAACTGTGCCATCCTCTCCCCTAGTTCTTCTGTTAGTCATCACAAGTCTTTTATACCTACAGCTATCTGACGAAAAAACACAGCGAAGGGTGCTCTGTTGATGTGTGTGCGTACTGTATCCGTGCGCGCACAAACGCAGGCACGCACAACAACACATTTCATTCACACAGCGCAGACATGCACACACAGGGTGAGCAGAGCTTTGAGCCTGCGGCAGAGATCCAAGTCGCACTGGATCATTTTACCATGGTTTTTATTTCCATCTGCTTGTCCTCTCCTCTCTTTTCTTCCTCTCTTTTAGCCGGTTATTCAGACAGCATCTCTCCTCACCCTCCTCACCTCTATGTCTTCTCCCTTCTGTCTTTCTCCCTTGTTTTCACTCTTTTGTGTTTCGTTCACATTATCTAATGTGTCCTCAACCAGTAGGAGGTGTTTGTGCTTACATGCAGACTCCTATTTAGTAGCAGCATTGTATTCCAATGCAAAACTCTCCTGTATAGCAGGGCCTGTAGTCACGCTGCACTAGCAAATGCCGGCCCTCACTCTGCATACATTATAGGCTAACTATAACTGGATTTGCTTGCTAGCTCTGGGGAAGTGTGCATAACAGCCAGTCCTTTGAATCTCTCCAAGTGTAAATCGCTCTCTCAATGCTGCCTGCATCCATCTGTGCACTCGCTGAAGTTGTCCACATTTATGTTGGTTGGATGATGCATGGAAACGCTCCCTAACTTACAGCAAATATTGGAATTCCATAAGCATCGACAGCAGCAAACTCACAAGGAGAGGCTAATTTTTCTTTTCCTCATTTTTCGTTCGAGATGCTTGAATATGAAGACAGACTTCTGGTTGTCTTTTTGGGAGTTTGTTTTCATTCTTTCCGTGCCAGTAAGATGGATTTCCTGCTTTGCTAAAATGAGCAACAGGCACGATGGATGGGCTCTTCATTGCAAATGTGTGCACACTGACTGCCCAGCGATGACCTTTCCGCGTGCTCCGTTTACGTATGAGACACTGCTGAGCCAACCTCAGAGAAACAGTGGCTGGAGAGGAACCTGCCTCTAATGTATGTAGATGTATTCCTAACTGAGGGATAGCTTTCTTGGTAATTGCCATATCAATCTGTGCACTCCTATCCCTGCTGTCTCATTCCAGGCTCCCTCTTATTTCTCTCTTGCTTTTCCGCTCCTTTGCCTGCACACGCAAGCGAGGGGGGAAGCTGCAAGACACACACGCAGAGTCTGATGTTCTTTTCACCTTGGTGTAGACTCCCCTTCCTGGATTTTTCTTTCTCCTTGACTCACATTTGGTGCTCGAACATGTTGGAGGTCAAGCACCAAGCGTCCAGTGAGAAAAGTGGTAGACAAGAAAGAGAACATTCAGATTGCAACAGTTGCCGTCACTTGCCGGGCAAGTTCAGGCATATATGTGCAGGAGATAAACAATATAAATACAGATGTGAACAGATCTTGAAGATTAATAACAGCGTGGCATTCAATGCCAAGTTGCAGTGCTATTGACAAGAATCCCTTAGTGTTCATTTTAACTCGGCTCCTTCTATTGTTTTCACCTTGGCTGGGCCACATGTTAGCCCAGAGGTGTGCTGCTAAATTACAACATCCTCTGCCTGCCGATTTTAAACACCGCCTCATTCTCCACGGACAGATGCACCTGTCAAAAGAAATATGAATAGGGGAAGTAAGCTGAAGTAATGGGACATGACCAGGGAGATAGAAAAGTATTGGCTTGTTTGTTGCTGTACAGTAATTAGCCACCACCCGTCTTGTCTTGTGGCAGTAAGGCATGACCGAGCTGCAGAGGAGGCAGAGAGGAGAGCGGGGAGTGGTCATCGGAAAACAGGACACAGGAATCCATATGGTTCTAGCCCATGTAGCCCAAGGTCCATTGTGATCAGCCTCTGCACTTCCCTTTTCCACACAGCTCAGTTTGCAGCTTTCAGGAATTAATCAGCTCTTCTTGTTTATTTCCAGTTATAGATTAAGTCTTGTTAGATTAAAGCTGACTGATGCTCTGCCAAGGAGCTCTGGCAGTTTGAAGTTACATGTCTCAATGATGCAGACAAACAATGAGAAAATGCTTCAGGACATTTATCATAACGCATCAGATTGTGTATCATGACAATACCTTGTAAGAAGCCCGCAGACTTTTGAGGCTGGCTTTAATTTATCTCTGTTGGTTGAACTTGTTTTAAGCAAATTTTCTTGGCTGAGATTTTTAGCAAGATGGAAAGAAATTAAAAGCAGGGGGGTAAGAATAAAAACCGACCACTCTCTCCATAAACACGCCAAATTATGTGACGACAACCTCAGCGAAAACACCTCCCTGCATTTTTAAATCCATCTCAGCATGAAACTCATGGGAGACTCTTGCTGAGTGGGTGCAGTAAATTACTTTTTTTTCTAAAAGGTCTCTTGCCTTCTAGTCGAGGTCTGCTCTGTGGGAGCCCCACCTGCCAGCTTTGCCCACTCAACTCCACTCAGTCTCATGGAAGCGGGGGCACGCTATGCTGACAAATACAGTACATGTACTGTATGGCAGCATGAAAACACGCACAAGCAAGGCGGCTCGAGGGTTCCAGTTTTGCCTACAGGAGAAAGCGCTAAGGTTTAGTGAGAACTCTTCCTTTGGCCATGTTTGTCCAATGTTATACAAGCAAATGCACAAATAGAGAAGGAAAGCATGGAGACAGTAACTCTGTTTAAGGCCAACCTTGCTGTCCTTGTCTGCCACACAAAGCAGCAGCACTTTGCAAAAGGTTTTTTTTTCTATGACTTTCTAAAAGGCACTGTTTCCTCCCACACACATTCTGAACAAGATTATGTGCAAGCACATGCAAACACACACGAGCTCAGAGTCTTGTTATGGAGGCTAGCTTCTCAGCAAAGGGGATATATCTGGCAGGGAACTCCTGGTGGATTTGAGACAAAACCTAACCAAAAGATTATAAATGAGCTGCTTGTCTGATTTCCGCTCTCTATGTTGCTAAGCTAAGCTCCCCCACCTCAAAGTGTGACTGTATAGAAATGCAAAGTAGTTTCTTTTCTCAAGACAAAAATTCTACAGACTCCTTCTGGTGTTAACAATTTTTGAAGACTTAAAACAAAGTAAATCTGTTCATAGAATCCTCAGCACACTTTTCCTGCTTATATTTCTGAACAACGCATTTGTATACACTGCGTGGCACATGGAGTGACCTTTTTAAGTTACACTTAGTGCTAGGTATCCAGCAAGCCTCAATTCACAGAGGGCAGTTTTTTCTTTTTTTAATGGATAGATAAATCTGAGGCTGGGGATGCATAAGGTGAAGAAAGTTAAAGGCAGCAATAATTCAACTGAGAGTTGGATACTCTAAGTTAGTTGTCCTCACAAGTTGCAAAGATGAGATATTTTATATAAAGGGAAACCCATTCTTTGTGAAAAGCTACAATGAAGATGTTTAAAATGTTGATAAAACCAACAGGTTTGGTTTATGTTCATAGAAATGTTTATAGAGAACAGATTTTTTAAGACAGAGAAGTCTTTACTCCTCGCTGGAGCTTAAAGTTGAGGAGGCCAAGAAAGTTCTTACTGTTAAAATTGTACCAAATAATCATTTTGTGAAACTATTCTTCTGCATGACTTAGTTCACCTGAAACCAGTGACCTAACTATTTTCTACCTCTACTTCAGGCCTCCACAGAAATACTTAAAATACCATGTAAAAGGAGGTTGAGTCTGAGAGAAATAGACTGTATTTAGAGGTCAGTGGTGACCCCACTGTACATGGACTAAAAGCAGACCTTATTACAAATAGACAAAAGAAACTAACCAATAACCAGGCCTGGCTGTTGAATGGTGAAGCACTCAGGAAGTCTCCAATTCCTCCCTGTGAGTGGAAGAGATGCTCCATATCCCGATCTACAATTGGAAGAAGCGCTAATGCACCAGTGAAGTTGCTTCAATGTGTGCGGCTTTGTAGAGCTGTCATTTTGAGATAATGAGGGGTGTTCTGTGGCAGTATTTGTGTCTTCATGCAGCGATGATCCGGGGCCCAACGCTTCCAGATCCCGACTAAAGCCAAAACTCGTCTTTTGGTTCTTCTCATTGTTTTCTCATCAGATAAACTCCCAAACTGTTATTTGGCTTTGTAATGTGAATGTATGAACATATTTAAGCAGGATTTCATCATTTTCGGGAAACACAGCTAAAAATATAACGTTTCCTGAAGGTCTAGAAGGTTTGCCCCCTACTTAGATGTCAAGTTTGAGTTATCGTTCGCTTGTACTCATAAGGTTCAGGAGGTAGTTTACTTTCAGTCTGCAAGTTGACAAAAAAACCTCCTTGAATGATAACTTGGCGCAGAGTCAGATGACACCTCTCCTCTCATCTGCATGTCTTTTACTCTCAGGACTGCTGTCATGGCGATGAAATTGACTGCATTCTCTCATACCCTCCTCTCCTCTGCGTTACGTCTTCATCTTTTTAGTTCCACATCTTTTGCCTTTATCCCTTTTCCACTCTTTTACATCGTATTATGGCGCCTGTGTGTACATTGCCATTTGGTGCAGTTGTTCACACACTTTCAGTGTCAATGTCATCCATTTGCAAATACGCATTGGCTGAGGGTTGTGAGCTTCTTCTGTAGCTTGCAAGAGCTGCAGCAGTTAAATGAGAAACTTTTGAAAATGATCCTCCCTTCCTTCCTTGCCAAGACCACTGGCAGCCTGCTCGCCATCCCCACTGCCTCTCCACACAGAGGTAAATACCCAGCTGCACATTCACCAGTGGACGCTCTGCTGATACATCCCTTCTCATTTAGCAAATCATGTGAAACCCAAACACAGAACTGAACATCAAATAAAGGACTGAGAGTCTTTACTTAAGGACCATCATGTAATCTGCCAGAATAGAAACAGTGTGGCTTCACTCATCTAAAGCTTTGGGAACAAGTAAGTGAGTGATGGAGAAAATATCGTCAGCAAATTCAATTCTTGAGTAGTTCTTTTGTGCTGCCTTTGCCCCAGCTTTTAATTCTATTAAACACAAGTTCAATAAGGGGGGTAGGATGATCTGGCTCAGTCTAGTATAACAAATGACATGTTTCATGCTGTGCTGCTGCCTCGCTATGCTATTTCAACATTTGTTCTCCGCTGTTGTATCACAGTTAATTTAACAATGCAAAGGAGGCTGGGACCTCTTATGAAATTAACATTATAGAATCATTTAAGGATCCATAAGGCATTAAATAAAGCATTTGTACGTGACCAAATTTTATTATCTCTTCCCTGATGTTAATGGTTTCTGCTTTCTACATAAACATAGGGCATCTTCATGAATATAATGGTAAGATTTTTTTAAAAAGCCACATCATAATACTCCTAGGGGACCAAAAGTATTACAAAATGCCTTCAAAGCTGCCCAAAACTTCAGTGGGGTTATGAAATAGCCTTTGTTGTAAAAGCTTCACAATTCATTTTCACAATATAAAAGCAAAAGATGGCCTACTTTTGACTTTTAAACACACACACGCAGCAAAAGGAAAAGAATAAAAGAAGAGTTAGATATGATGTTGGTCTGGTATAGGTTAGATTAAGCTTAAGAGGAAAGGAAATGCAATATGAAAGAGGAGCTGAAGGATAAAATAATCATGCTCTTTTGATCTCTTGTACCAGTTGGATCCTTCACTTACAGCTCCGATTATGCTGTGAAAGAGCAGCAAGTACTGAGCGCTGTAATGTAAAGAATGCAGGCTGAATCAAGGCGCTTACCGTAGGAGGAACGAACTGATATCGTCTGTAAAAGAAGGAATCTTTTACTCCTTGTGTTAAACTAGTTACACAAAATAATATAGAAATAAGAAATGAAACTAGATACTCTTAACAGTCATGTTCCAAAGGGATCATGTTTAATCGATATTTAACTTTGCAGTGGTAGGTAAAAGGTGAGGTTGATGTTTTCAGTGTGAGCTGTTGAAAGTCCAAAGTTAATATAAAAGTCATTTGTCAATGTCCAAACCACAAAAAATAAGCCTATCAAAAGCATAATCACTGGGTCTGGGTCAGAATCATGACAGATTAACCTTTTAAAACAAAATATTTCACCTTACTTTCATTTCATTAGCAAATAGTAACCCAACCTCAAGTGTGATTATATGAAGATACATGAACAAAGCTAATACAGTTTGTCAAATACACGGTGACAACGTTTTCCTCAGTAAACGATGCTGACATTCAGGTAATCCTGTGGTGTCACACTGCTCTGAAACGCTGCTCAGCACAAGACATTTTTGATGGATTATAGCTGCATGGAACTGATTGATTGGACTTTATTAATTGTCTAAGTCTTAGACGTTTTAGTCTAATTATACAATTCAATTAAGTTTCTATTTTTTCCAGCAAAGTATTTCTGACCTTTCTCCATGGAGACAAGGATATGTTTGATTTAACAGCAGTAGACCAATACCACGACAATAAACTAAATGCTGAGTTCCAGTTACCTCGAAGGTCAGGTGTCGGAGCTGGGAATGATCTTACACCTGAGTTGATGGCGTTCCAGTAAACAAGTTGGAAAACCAAGATGGATGCCTACTATTTGCTGTTGTTAGCCGTTGTCAGCCGTTGTCAGTTGTTGTTAGCTGTACCAGTTGTAAACAGCACATAACACAGTAATACTCTTACTAACACCATAGCACTGTGTTCACAGTTAGACGTTGGGCAGTCCAACATATATCACTTATTTAATTTCACAAAAAACAAAACAGAACGGCTAATAAATAATACATTATGAGAGCTTTCATTGTTTACTGTTGATGTACTGTGCTGCCATCTTGGATTATGGCGTTGTCGTCAAGTCAGGGTTGGTTAGGATCATCTGACTTTCTGGTCAGAAATCATCAGATGAATTTCCGACTGAGCTCGAAAATCCAGACTTCCGAGTACGACTGGAACACAACGTAAGATTAGGCAAATATTCAATTTCCTATTGTCTATTTTTTATTTACATACATATCAAAGAAACTCCAGATTGTTTTCTCATACTGGCAATGTATTTTTGAAGTCTCAGAAGCCATAGTGTGCAGTGCTGGTTTTGACAACATATGAGTTGCATAAAAGGCAAAACACACGAGATAAGGTCAGTGTTGGAAAAAAAAAAAAAAAAAAACATTCTACTGAAGGAGGTCCGGGGTTATCATTTTGCTAGACAGAGTTTGAAAGGTGGGGAATGAAATGAGAAGTGCATTCATATTCAAATGGAGACAAGTCCCCATGTGCTTGTATGGTTTTCAATTATGGTGGATATGTATATTTATGTCCGCTCTAAAGGAAAGTGGACAGGGCGTCCTGATACTTTTCAAAGGCTCAACAGCCACAGTGTGATGTCTGCTCTTTCTCATCATTCTACAGTCAAAGAGATGAATTCTCCACGAACAAATATGTACATCAAAAAATGTATTTCTCAGTCATGTAGTGCCTGAAGGTGCATCAGAGATAATCAAGTTCTAGTTCAGGCAAATATTGTTTAATGGCTTTTTGTGCAAATAAAATTTCAATTGTGGTTACGATGGTTTAGGAATTAATACAGGTACTACTGACTATTCAACTGCTCTCAACGTTGCTACAGCTTACTACAACAGTTTTAATCATTATTAAGTAGTCTTAATCAATACATTTACCCACTTATCTGTTTTTAATCTAGATGATTAAATGATTATTTAAGCTTTCTGCTCCAACCATTCGTCTTTTGAGCTAACCAGCTGAACTGTGACTTCATTACTGTCAGCATATAATCTGAACTGCCTATTATTATTGCTACCGGTCCAGATTTATGTGCCTTATTATGTGCTCTATCCAGTTCTCTCTTGTCTATCTCAGTATGTGGTGGTCAGTAGTTAGAGCTGAATGAGTATATAGATTCATTTTCCTCATTAATTTTGTTGATATTTCATTTAATGAGCTTCTCCACAACTTCGCCTGACTCCTTGGAAACTGCACAAACATATGTGGTTGGAAATCACTGACAGAATAAGTTTATTCAGGGAATCTTGTATCCAGTAACTGTTTTTGTTTTACAACACATCATAAAAGGAAAGACACAGGTGCCCGTGCACAAGTAACAAAATGTGATGAAGATGGAATCACAGCCAGGGCATGAGAAGCTCATTTAAAGTGATTGACAGCTGTCTGGTGAAGAGTCAAACCACTCACACTTACCCTGGATCTGATCTCATTTCTGCTCTCTCTCTCGCTACCAGCCTAGAGGTTTGCAGCCCACCAGGAAAGTTCTACTACTCTAAATTGCCAGTCTGCCCCAGGGCTTGCTTGTAAAAACCTCTAGCCCGCTTACCCTGACATGACTGTGTCTAAGCTCTCTCTCTCTCTCTCTCTCTCTCTATCAGACTCTGTTGCTCTGTCTCGCTTTTTACTTCTGTTCCTTCCTGCGCGGCTTTGGAAAATACACAGGAAAAAAAACAACAACAAAAAACAAAGTTAGACTTGTTTACACCATGAGCAAGCCTTTCTAAGGATTGTGACTGGAGCAGCTTTAAATAGTCTTGTACTGATGAAGAAGTTCAGGAACTGTTGTCTAAATATGTGATGAACCATCTAAAACCATTATTATCTCTGTGGCTGCTGTATTCCAGTTTTGTGTGGCTAAAAGTACAACACAAAATCCCAGCAATCATAATACGACTGACGGTCCTCAGTACTGCCTTCCCTTTCCAGTATTTACTGGCCCATTGGCGGCTAGTTTTGTCTGTTGGAGCCACTGTGGGTAGATGTGTATAAACAAACCAACATCTACACATGAATTTCGTAGTCTTTCGCAGAGTTTGATTCAAGAGTAGCTGATGCAACCGGCCCTTGACTCTTGTCTCATAGAGACCTATTCCCACCAGAAGGCCATCACAGAGCAAGAACAACACAAAGCTGAATCAATCTTTGATCCCTTAACCCATAACTGTCTATCAGTTATTCACACAGTTGTGCTGCAGCAGCTCTATTGACTGATCGCACAACGGGAGATAAATGGTCAACAGAGTGTGCAGTGAAATTTTCCCTGACACTTTTAAAGTTCAGACACCTTGCAGTATTGTGATTGATTTTTGTAAAGACTCTAGGGGGTTTTGGTTTGGCGCGCTGAAAGCGGGTGAAGGTCTCCTCAAACTCTCATTCACACTGTGAGCACAATTTTTAGGCAAGTTGGACTTTTGAGGATGAGTTTTATTTTTAACAACAACGGTGCTCTGGGTCAATAAACCTCAAATCTGAATATTTCAGGGAGTGAAATTGAGGTTTTGGCTTTTGTATGAGAATATCTGGGTATGCAGAATTAAGGAAAACAAACATTCACCCTCCCTCATTACACAAATGCACATCCCCTCGTAGGCTTAAGTCCAATAGGCATTCAAGTTGATTCAGCTTGGAGTTGGAAAGTATACAAAAAAATGACGATATGGTCAAAATACTCACCTGCCTAATGATTATGCACATGGTGTATTTATCTGTTAAATCTTTTATTCTTCTTCCACCCCTTCCTTCTTAGCCAAGGACGCACTAATGAACATACAATTAAATATTTATTGTAAATTTGTGCAATTGTTTTCCTTAATGCTTTTCATCATGGCTTATGTAGTGCCAATTGCAGGTCTACCTTGATTGGAGTAATTACCCCCTCTTGTGAGCTTATATTGTGGCTCCCTAACTTAATTATTTGTTTTTGTTTGTTTGTTTTTTAGCTTTAGAAGTACATTTGTTTGACAGTGGAAATAAGGAGCGAGTTTGTCGAGCTCAAAAATGATCCCCCCAGAATTTTCCAGCATGTTCCCATATCTATGCAATTTCACAGCCATGGCAACTCCACAGGGTGTCAGGGCCACAGCCAAGAATAAACCACCATACCATGCACTATTTCTTCACTCTGAATTTTCTATGACCCCCCTTATAGACCTCATCGCTGTGCGAGAACTCAAGCTTTAAACATCTGTCTGTTTTCGTGTCCTGCGCTCAGCTGGCAGCTTCTCCTTTGACTCCCAGAACATGCAATCCTTTCTAATGTTCCCCTCATTATGTTGCAGACTCTTAGAGCCTGGCTGCAGGGCGCAATGTCATGCAAGTCACTGAGTAGCTGAGAGTATGAGTGTCAAACTGAGACTTGGGTAAAGAAAAGGATAGCTAACAAAACAGCTGACTTTACATTGGGTTTCAAATGTTGTTGATTTTACTAAAGGTTTTCCATCCATAATGTAATCCGCGCTTAGAAATTTCAAGCTGCAATAGTTCTTCCAAGCCTCTAAATATTTGAAATGAGAGCACAACAGATTTTGCAGCTTTGCTGAGCTTCATCCCAGCCACAGAAGAACTGTCTGCAAACCACAAGGCTTTTTTTTTTTTTTTTTTTTTTTTCCCGACACTTTGTCCCCAATTCTGAGAGATGGATAGAGATAAGGCTCCAAAATTCCCTTTAATAGTTGAAGTGTGAAGAGCACCCAAGTGTGCTTTTGCAGGTAGGAATGAGCTGCTGAAGAAAAAGGTCTGTCAAACCATTAAATGAGATAATAGAAAATGCAGTATTACATCATTATCTTCTCTTGCTGCTCTCTCTGTGAAGGCAGCCTGTGTCTGGCAGGTTTGGCCCTATCAATGCTTTAACTTACTGACATTTTGGCCTTGGCTCTACTGTGAAGGCTGCTGTCACAGGTATCTGAGCTTGGCTTTCAGTTTGAGGGGGGGTGGATTTCTCCCTGTAACAAGATGTTATGGGTAACAGCTTCCCTAAACCTGAGCTAGAGGTCAACTAATGGTCTCTTCTCCTCCAGAACTGTTCCAGAATCTCACCACTCTGATTGAGTTGTGTTTTCTTTTGTCCTTGAGCTTGATTGCTTTGTGTTTTGTTTGCTGTTGTTAGAAGGCAAACATAATCACCACCACTTCTAACGTGACTCTCGTAAGGACACAAAACCCTGAAATTAATATCAGTGTTGGAGTGATTTGCTGTTAAATGACTTGTTCCAGGAGACCTCACCTTTAATGATAACAAATTGATATTCCTCATACAACTCATAAAGAAACAGCCCAGGGACATAGAATAAAAGATCTGATTAGTTTAATACTCTGGAATAATAAGCTACATACCATCCAAACACCTGTATATTTACAGGCAGATTCAAGAACATTCCTGTTAGAGATGGAGAGCTAAGCTTAACGTCTCACCAGCTCTTAACTTTAATTGTTTTCCAAATTGAAAGACCATAGTTTTACTCGTGGTTCCTGTCTTTCTTAATTGGGGCGTTACATTTTCTGTGACTTGCTAATTTGTGACTGGAGTGAAGCAGAACACAGTGACTTCCAGGAACATTGGTTTGGCTTATCTCCCAGGCTTCTCAAATGAGATGAGAATAGGAGGCAGGTGTGCCTTTCCCCACAACCCTCATATTATCGCCTTTACCTAAAACCTAATTCTTCATATTACTCTTTTTTTAATCCTTTTACAATTTTCTCTCATTTGACTTTCAACAGTTTTACCATTTGAGCAGCTCTGAAAGTTTGTATGGGGACTTTTTTTCCATACATTTATGTGCTTTATGTCTTTAATTCCAAAATGAATGTTGGATAATTAGTCAAAAAAACGTTACAGGGTTCCTACACAGTTGGAATTTTCATACTTGTCCATACCCTACTATTTAGAATAATTTTTTGGAATACCTACTTTTCTATTTTAGAAAACAGCATTTCAGAACTATGGTAATAGTCTGGAAACATGAATATTTTTCCATACTTTATTTTTCATTTTCCATACTTTTTAAGACCTAGAAATTGATCAAATTTATTTCCACACTTTCCATACTTCGGTAGGAACCCTGTCATTAACAAAGAAATGGTACACTTTTTCAGCAGCCACACTCACATCAAGAAAGACATAAAGTAGACATGTTTTGGGATATTCTTTAGCATTAAGTCATTGATTTAGTGCATGTATGTTGGGGCTAAGCTCCCTGGAGTACATCTGTCTTGGGAGTTCAGAGTATCATTCGAATGACAGCATAGAGATGCCACAGGTCAACCAATTAAATAGCAATGTGCCATGATGATCACTGGTTGACAGGCTAACTCATAAACATAAACCAGGACGTTTATTGGGTTGTAACTGAAAGGCTGAGACTCTGAGTGGTGATGAAGTGGATTTCACTCGGGCTGAAAAAGCACTTTTAATGGCAGTTTGGCATTTTAGAGTTCAGAAGAATGTCCCTTACAAAATGTGACAGGGTCATGGAAAATTGTGTGTTTGTTTTAATGAAACAGAAAATATCTTTTTGAACAAATATGATGAAAAAACAGCAAATTCTGATAAGTATATTCAGTACATCGAAAGTGACATTTTAAACTAAATGCTGATGTTGTGTGTGCTGTTCTTGAGATCAAAAGGTGAAATGAAAAGTTCCAATATCCCCATGTCATCAACTCCCGATCCTCTTAGTATTGCCCCCTCCTGCAGCTTTACTGTGAGTCCACAATCACCATCTACTGGCAGAGACATCACTCTGGCACTGCTCCAACTACCATTACCTGGGCAGGAGAGGAGCCTTGTTGGCCTTATTATGCTACAGTACAGTTTGATTTATGACTCTGTCTGTGTGCATCTGCTGCATTAATAAACATTCAGGCTCACGCTCATAATTTAACCTACACAGTTTTCAACACAAGCTATATCTTACCTCCGGTATCATGAGCATCACTGCTGAGGATCATATTAGTTTAGAGTACATGGTTTTGGTGATTGCCTTTTCATCATATACCATCCGCATGCATTTATTACAAGAAAAGTGACCTTCACTTACTTCTTAAGGAGGAGAAAAGAGCAATTAAAAAAAGCTTTTATCTTTTATGGTGCAGTGTTTCAGTAGTTGTTATGGCAACAAAACCATGACGCAGAGAAGTGGATGGACTCACTCCCTTTTTTTCCAGACCTGCTATGGCTGATATGTCTGAGTTGGGAAAGGAAGAGGAAACACAAAACATACACACAGACACAATTGCAACATCATTTGTCTGCTATCACTCTTTGCCTTTTTGAGCAAACATACAAAAAAACAACCCCCCAAAAAAAAACAGAATGAGGAGAAAAATAATAAGATGTCAAGTGGTGCAAACCCAGGGGAATAAGTTGTGCTTGCAACGAGACAGACACAGTGTTACCAAAAAAAGGGATTTGACTTCTCCGAAGATACAAAGATTCACACAATGTGCATTTGTTTATAAGTTTTAGGCATATTTTAAGAGAGCTTTGCCCATAGAGAACAGGACTTGTTGGTGTTATGTAAAAAATGAAAATGTTGATTATACGAAACTTGATGTTTACTTTCCTTAATCATGTTGATTATGTGCAGAACCATGACGTCTCTCTTAAGACAAGCCCACACAAGACCGGTCAGATCCAAACTTGTCATAATTAAACAAGCAGGGTAGACGTTGAATCATTAATCAAGCCTTCCTGACCAATGGGGACTCTTTCATCCAAAAATGCGTCTTATGAATGTGTTTCTACGTGGGTGTTTTGTGCATCTTTGGATCTGTCTGGCTTTTTCTATTTTTACCCTCTCTTTCACCTCATTTCCGAGTAAACAACTCTGCTCAAAATATTCATATAGAGTAATTCCTCAAACACGCTGACGACATCTGGAGAATAGAGTCGGATTGTTGACTGGATTCGTCCCTGTTGGCAGTCGGGATGGCTTTTTGTCTTTCTTTAAAGTGCGCTTCTAATTAACATGTGTACAGTAATTCCAGACTTGTTTATGTTCCAAAATTAGCCTCAAAAAAGTCTGTGTCTGTACCTGTGTCGTGGACAGAGTCATAGTTGTTGGCAAAAGTGCATTCAAACTGGACTCGGTAAACATAATGGGGCACGGTCCCACCATTTAAGGACTGCTGTGCTTTTAGCTTGATTTCCTGCTGGTTACACTATTTTACTAATTCATGCATCTCTTTTCCTTTTTTTCTGCTCCAATTTGCCATTTCTTTCCCTGCAGTCATAAATTATTGAAGACTGCTTTCTTTTTGATTTTTAATGTGATATTTGTGTACTTTATATACTATTTAGAGGAGATTTTAGTACATTCCATGGCAGTGCATGTTTGTGACATAACATGAAGATGCAACACAGACGACAATACCACACACCTTAATAATTCACACGCTCCAGTCCTCCAAGGGCCAAAGCAAGACAATGACTTGCATGAACGTCCTCCCCTTAAGTAGAGATTCACATTTCCTTTGAGGTAGCCTTGCTTTCATTTATATCTCTGTTGTGTTTTCTTTTGATTTTGAAACCCTTTTTTTATATATTATTTTTAATCAAGCCACAATGTGAATATACAAGCAAATCATCATAAATTAGCGCCTAACAAATTGAATAATGGCAGACTTAATCTTAATTCTTCTGTCTTTAATATGGACTAAGCATCGTGCTACTCTTGCTCTTAAAGTCAACTTCTCAAAACAAATCAGTGAAATTAAATCAACAGCTTAAGTCAACAAAATGCTCACTAGTTATCTAATCAGCATCATTAGAATAATGCGACAGTTCCATTTATCATATTATTATGTAGTTAAAGTAGCTTGCCTTGAAACTACAATATTCTGTATTTGAATATTTACGTATAACTCTTTGAAATATAGATTATGATGTGTACAGCACTTTTAAATGAATTTTTACAAATACAATTACAGTTTCTAATTGCTTCAGATAAGTTTTTATGTTCTTGTATGTTTATGATAATTACGTAGGCGAAAGCATCTGAAAGTTTTTCAAGCTTTTGCTTTAAGTTGCAAAGGTTTAAACCTTTCTTTCTTTTTCTTTGTCCATCTCTTGTGGGATTACAAAACGGAGGTAAAGGCCACCTCTACAGGAAATAATTTGAGCTTCCATTAAGGAGGGGAAAGCATGCTGGGCTTTTTAACCATTAATGAACTCCAGCAGAAGGCACTGTTTGCCAATCATTGACATTTCAAGAGGGTCCCATTTTTTGCACCACAACGTTTTAATTTTGGCTTTTTTGTGGTTGAATAAATTTAGTGATTGAATAATTACACAGCTGCATTGTCAAACAATATTTTAGCTAGTTTTGGCTGGATTGTCCACACAGGATTCAACCAGGATTTTTTTTTCCTGCCAAATATTCAGTCTCTGAATAAAGCTGCACTTTTTTAAAGATAAACTAAATATGCTTTCTGTATTCAGGTGATAGATTATTGCTTTAAATCTCTCAGGTATAGCTCTAACTGCTATGTTCAAAAAGCTTTTTAAAAGGCTTTATGGTTGTCTTTCTTTTTTATTTCTAAATCTGCTTATTGACTGAACTTCTCATAACCCGACCCCTGTCATTTGATACATAACCCTACTCTAGTGCTCCACAAAGCTTTATGGATGGAACATATGAAAGTCTTTTAACTCCAGTGCCCCATTGTTTTTGCATATAAAAGATTCAGCACTACCCAGTTTAGCGTACTTAACAACATAAAGACATAAAGGCTCAGTCTTGAAATATTTAGTGTACTCTTAGAAATCTACTGTGCACAAGAATTGATGGTTGCATAAAGGAAAAGTATAATTAAGCAGCTACAAGATACACATGCATTTATTCATTTTTTTTATTTTTAAAGTACAATATTGGAACACCAACTGTTACAGACGCAATGTGGGTTATAAGCGAGTATAAAATAGGCTTAGATCTAATAGAAAGCTGATCTGACTATAATAAATAATATAATAGCTGTTATTAGAAAACTTCAACAAACAAGCTATATGGTTAAAAGGATGAACACACAATTCTTGTTGTCTCGTTTTTTGGATGATTTTGGATTCCCAATTTTGAATGGTTGCAAGATTTTGCTTTAACAGGGGACGAACTTTAACAGGGCTTCACAAAGCAGAAACACACTATTCCACGCTAATTCAGTAATGCCAATCATGTGACAAAAAGTGGAAATACACTTACATGACCCCTCTTATCTGTAGAGTTATTGAGTAGCTGGGTTTAAGTTACTGAACTTCTTTTATTCCGTGCAGCCAAACTGGCCTTGTTAGAGCTATTGAAGTTGCTTTCCAATGTGTGACAACAGAAGTCCGAACTCTTAACACTGAGTCAGGCGCTCTTCATTAGGTTAATCAATCAGAGAGTGGGTTATGACTAATGCCCCTCCTGGGCCAGTGTGGGCAGAGCTTTGTCAAACAGCGTAAAAGTCACCACCGAACAGTCCTTGAACCCTGGAATAGGGCCACCAGAGGCCATTCAGTGCTACGCTTAAGACTTTGTTGAACTTCCCTCTTAGACAAAACAGTTGTCATCAAATATTGGAGAGTTCTGGGAGGCACTTTTGAGATGCACTGATGTGACATGTGTCCCGTCTCACTGGTTAATGCCCTGAAGTGGGGCCACGCTAATGACCCTGACTCTTTGTGGGGCACACATAAAGGTTGCCTGTGGTTCTAATACACTGTCAAAATCTACATTCACGTTGAGGCTTAAAGCTTGGCCTAGAATTCAGGACAGAAAATTAACTCTTTACTCAGCCTGCAGGTAGGATGTGTCCAACTGCTTTGGCAGACGACCTTTCATAAAAATACAATACATCTCTCCTCAAACCATTGGGGGAATGTCGACCTGGCTGCTGTTTTTTTTTTTACCATTATTATTTTGTTGGAGTACATTTCACCCAGCATGCAGAACGAATTACAAGAAGGTAGAGTACATTTGACCCGGCTCTCTGCTAAGATAAATTTACTCTTTTCTTTCAGGGATTTTGAAATGTTATGGGTTTGATTTGCTGCTTTGAAAGGTTTCAGAAGTCAGTGTCAGCAAATATGCTCTGCTGAATTATCCTCCAACAATACTCTAAATCCCCATTTGTCAGTCACACTGCTCAGAAGCTGACTCTGCTCTGGGAAGTACAAGAAGAGGGAAAGACTCGAAATTGAAAATTCCTCAGGGACAATTTCAGCGGATCATTTTGTTCTTAGTATAATGCAGATAACAGTGAATAAATGAGTAATCTGCATAGAAAAAAGTCACTATGAGGTGCCAGTGTTTATAATATTAAGGCATATACTTAAACTTAAGACCATGTACTTTAACATATACTTTGGTCTATTTGTGTATTCAATGGCATCATTTACTGTGTCTGAATTTCAGTCTGTCTGCTGGAGGCCTTAACAGCCAAAACAAAACCATTGATTATGAGTTCAAAGACAACAAAAAGCTGCAAAAAATGAGCCTAACTCCATGAAACTCCTTGAGGGAACTGACACTATCAGTCACGTTTGTATGCCTCTTGGAGGATGTCTTCAGCCAGTGCCAATTACCTTGAAAACCTCTCAGCCTTTGTCAACCGAGCATTTGCTTCTCTTTCTTCTCTGCCTATTCCCAACTCCCAGTGATAATTGCAAACCTGACATCCTGTGTAGAATAACAATTGAGTACAGCAAGGGATGCTCTCAGTTTCCCTTGATGTTCTTTTCTCCCCTGCATCTCTCTCTTTGTTGAGATCTACAGTGTTGAGCTCTATTGTCTCTCTTTGCTTTTGTAAAGCTCAGATTTCTGATGAAGACATCAACATAAAGATTGCAATTCCTCTAAAAAGAAGAGAACAAAGCCTAGGTGATGCTTTATTACTATTATAACAGAGAGAGAAAAACATGAGAGCTATTTGATGGTAGATTTCTAATAGAGCCTTGCAATGCAGTATTTGTTGAGGACCTTATTTTTTGTCTCATTTTGAAATGAACTCTAAACCCCCAATGTGTTACTGTTGATCTAGTAGAAGGGAATATTGTGCAAAAATATAGAATAAGTACAATGATGAAAAACTTCTAAAACAAAGTTAAGAAACATGATGATAAAGTGTTGCTTTTTAAAACAGCCAGACTACCACAATGTCAAAAAAGGATTTTCTTTTTGTCTCAGTATTTGCAGATGTCATTTATTTTGACATTTATACTCAGTTGTGGATAATTATGCAACTTTGAACACCTCTCCAATCATGAGTGAATGTAAATTTGCAAAAGCTAAAAATTGTACCATGATAAGTGTGCATTTTAGAGGCTTTGCATATGAGAATGATACAAAAAAATCTAAGTAAAATAAGCAGCATATATACATGAATTGTACCAAAGTAAAGTTTGTGAGTGGCCAATCAAAAAAAAAAAAAAGAAATGTCCAGAATTCCATGTGATCTGAGTACAAAGACACTGGAGATGTACGACTCTCACCATTCATTTTTTCTACATTATTTTTAAAATGAAGTACAAAGAAAAGAAACATGAAAGAAATTGTTTCATGCCCAGATAGAAAAAAGAAGAGGGAAACAAAATAAAGGACCCTTTACTTCACAAAGAAAACCTAAACACAAATAAATCCACTGCTCTCCAATGTTTTGATTCTAGCAACATGAAGCTCTGAGTATACAGTATGCTTTCACCCCCTAATGTTGACAATACAGGGCTTTAAGACAACAAATAAACCTTTTTTTTTTTTTTGCACATTGACTTGATGTTGTTGTATCATTTCAAAAACTAAATTTGAGGGGATGATTGGTATCATGTCAGTAAATACTCTAAAAGGTAAAGGTGAGATGAAACAAGAACCTTGACACCATTGGGGAAACTTAAATATAGCTCATTGTTTTAGTCGATTTTCATGACATTATTGACTCCTACATGTCCAATATGTTGTAATCAAAGAAACACAACTGAAACTTAGGTCATTGAGTGTTTTAGCTTTAATTTGCTGTAAGTGGAAGTTAATATCCTTGAGAAAAATAAGAAAATTAATGAGTGACATTGTCCAAAATATCCGCAGACAAGTGTTCAGAATGTCTTTTTAAATGGTTAGTTGTCAGAATTGAAATTCCAAATTCAATAGATATTTGAAGTGCAAGAGAAATTCCGACAGGTATCTATCCTTGGTTTAGTCGTATTTTGACTGCAAATTAATTGGCTCCATGAAAAGTCAATTTAAAAGTTGGTTTCAAGCCCAGCTTATGAACAAGTAACAGAGGCATGAAAGTTAGGACTTAAAATGGAGAGATAAGTAGTAGCTGAAAACTGGAGCTTTGGTTACCAGAAGCAGAATTCAATTTCACACTTTAACCCTATCATCAAACAAATAACTATGCCAGCTAACAAACCAAAAAACAGAGCGACTATTACCTAAAAAGACTGATGCAGTTTGCTGCAGCTCTTTTGTTTGTTAATTATGGCCCAGTTTTCACACATAGCAGTCTTGTGTGCTCTCTTTGGCTTAAAAGGATGCTTTATTTGTAGACACAAAACTCAGAGTCAAATTCTTGTTGGCCTGTAAGTTGGTTGACGTATTCTTAACTGACAAAATCTTGGCCAGTTAAGTCTATATTTGACCTTTTTTACCAATTACTCACCAAAATTTTAAACAGTAAGCATTAGTTGTTGTTTTTTTTTTGTCTTCCAGGTTGTCTGATGTCAAACAAAAAAGTCTATTTTGTTTGAAACACCCTTTAGGTTTGAATTACAAACGTATAGCTTCCAATTATTCTATATATTTGGTCAAATATTAGCCTCGTTACTTTAACATGCAGGTAGCATGCAGTTGTTTTCATGGACAATTTCTGTCGGATGGGTTTGTCTTATTGGAAATGTCTGGCCACATGCCAAAGTCGTTTAGCCACTCACTGATATTACACAGATCTGGAAGTCATTTAATGTCAAAGGCAGTTTGTTTAGATAGCAGTGATGTCCTTTGGTGGTTAACCCCCTTACATGGATTGACAAACTGTCGTCCTCTGCCATACCTCTGTTGCCAAACTGCCTTGCATACTAACTATGTCATTACCGTTTACAAACCGTGGGTCTATATGTCTCGTAAATTAGATTGTTTGTCTTCTGTCATCAATCAAAATTGGCTCCCTTTCTTACATTTTTCCCTTTTCGAAATCTTTCTTGTCTCATTTTCCTTTCCATTAGTCTCCCCCACCTGACTTGCTTTTGCAATTTATTTTCCGTAGCCTCAAACTACCTTTCTCTACCATCCCTTTTTTCATATTTTTTATTGCACAACCTTGTATTTAGTATCATTCCCTGCCAGCTGTGGATAAAAAGTAGGTTATGCTTGCACTCTCTCACCTTGCATGTTAACATGCATCATTTGACAGCCTGCCACCCTGCCCCAGGATCACACTGGCTGAGGAGAGACCAAAACATTGCACCTTTGCACTGTATTATTTCCCCAACACTTGCACAGCCTGTTATGTATTCCATCTTAAGGCTCTTCCCCTGCAGAGTAATTGATGAATGTTTTGTTTATTTACAGCTTAGTTGACACTGAAATGCAACTTTAGTTTGGGTGGGTGCTGAAGCATTAAAAGCACTTATTTAATTGGTTTTGCTGAACCTAAGGACGGAAAGACTGATCCCAAAGTGCTGTTAGATAAATGCTCCCCTGTGAATAGATGTAAGGGATATGATTAAACAGAGTTTGGATGGGATTAAGAGGCACATGTTGCTGTTCTGCTGCAGGAATTGTTGTCTTTATTCACCGACCCGTTGATATTCTTTTCTCTCCAAACTGAACAAATCAAGGTAACATAACAGGGCTTGAGACTAGCTTTTTTTCACAAGGAGCACGGTTCTTTTGGTCACATGATATGGCAGCTAGTGAAGAAAATTTTCAAAATTTGCCTTTAAAATTAACACAAACATTTCTTAAGGGACAAATTAGGGAAATAAAGAGGTGTGTCTTGTTGTCCAACCTTAGTACTATTATTTGAAACCAATTTTGGGTCAATTGGTCACATGACATGGAAGCTACTGAAGAAAACAGCCTTTTTTTGAGAACATCAACAAGTAATTTATTGATGGTCCCTTATTCAACACCCAACGTTGACAGCGAGGGTGCCGAGTCGATTTAACCGTGCTGCTGTTGCTATTCCCAGTTTTAGAGACTGAGAAGACACCAGTAGATCCGCGGTGAATGTTCATCTAACATCCAACCTTAAACTAACTTCACCGCAGTATTTACGTGAAAAAACATTTCTTGCTTCGGGTGATTTTTTTTTATGCGCACATGTGCCCCTAAATACATTTTACAATTCACACACATCTATTTTAGGTTGCAAATGCGAGTGAAAGGTCGCACTGTTGAGCCCTGCATAATATTTAAATAAAGTTCTTTAACGTGTCAGTATTTACTGTGTAGTCACAAAAGGCACTGATTATAAACATCAGCCTTAACCTAGGTCCCATTGTGGTCTATTTGTTATTTAATGTGTTTTAATCATAGGGACTAAACTGTAACTATGCCCCCAGGTACAAGTAGAATCCGAGTGAAAAAGGAGACCGAATGAATGTCAACATAACTCATACTCCACACACTCATGTCTTTTGCCCCTTGAGTAATGTTTTTAGATGTTTTTAATGTTTAACAGAGGGTCACAGTAAATGGCTCCAGCTGCATTGACATCCACGCCTTTAAAGCAGAATATTACAATCTGTATGTCAGTATAAAAGTGACTAACTCTGTACTTTTTGGATTCTATAAACAAGTTAGAGCAACTGAAAGAGCACCTGAGGCTTGAGGCAGGATGATTTCTTTCTTCTGCTACAGCCAAAGAGTCCACTGTGACCTTGATTTGAGGACAAACAGTGTCACAAACAAACTGCAGTGAATGGCACATTTGAATAATAAAGGCGTAATATCCACAATTCAGTCATTTGCCCACCGCAGAGGTCGTATGCAATAACCAACCAATTTTGCAGGAAGGGGAAACATGCCAGTGGGTTCAAACTGTACTTGAGAGGTCCCTAAATAGAAGAGAGACATGCATTACCAGAATTATCAAAATAATCTTTTTCTCTTTCTCTCTTTTTTGGTTACCTCAGATAGTCCAGAACCCCTAAAGAGTGCAGGAAGTGTGTTTAGCACTCCCAGTGATCTCGGATTGAGTATCACTTTGAATTTTGTTATTTTCAAGTCAGGCTATTGTGTGTTCTCTTAATGGACCTCTGGTTTTAACTCTATTTTTTTCTAGGTGTTTGAACACAGCTGTAAACACACCTTAGAAAACAAACACAGAAACAAACATAGAAAAAAAGACCATTAGAAGGTAACAGCAGAGTCTTTTTCACGCCTTAACTGATTAAAAGTATGCACTTCACTGTTTTAGCATCACATCCTTCCACTCCTTCCTTAATTTAAACTGCATCAAATGAACATCTTCATATAAGCCTGAACTCCTGATATTTTGCTAACCAGGCAATGAAACAGTACTTTTACAAACCATTCCTGACAATTTGTGTTAGAGTTCAACTCAAAGATTCTCTGCTGCCCCTCCGTAGGTCATGTTTCATTCTCAGATGCTTTTTTATTTATTTCTCTCCTGACCTTATTTATTTTGTTCTTGTTTGCCCTCTAGAACAAGATCATCCTGGACCCCCTGACATTCAGTGAGGCCCGTTTCCGTCCCTCTCTGGAGGAACGCTTGGAGAGCATCATCAGTGGAGCTGCACTAATGGCCGACTCTTCATGCACACGTGACGACCGGCGTGAACGCATCGTGGCTGAGTGCAACGCCGTCCGACAGGCCCTCCAAGACTTGTTGAGCGAGTACATGAACAATGTAAGTCCCCTTAAATGATCTGTTATTTATAGCTAAATGCTCCTTCCCACAAGCTTTTCTATACCTATTCAAGCACATGCAACATATGCAACATACTCACACAAACACAGAATGTAATATTTTCACCTGACTTTTTCTTCAATAACACGCTCCTTTATTTGTCCTTTCTCCTCACACTGCACATCAAGTGTATACAATCCCTCTTCATGACACTTGAAAGTCAATCTCAGCATTGCTCAGCCAATCGTCTGCCTTTTGGTTTTAATATGAGACTATATCTTTATGGGCAATTCAAACACTGGTGCAAGTTGCCTCTAGATGTGCTTGCAGTGCACTTGTCTGTGAACGGGAGGTCATAAAAATATCATTCATCCATGATTCTACCAGCAAACTCAACATAAGTCCTGCAATAAAATGCACACACGTTTAAATTTGATCCAGTAAATGCATCAAACAAAATTAAGATTTAAAAGACAGATTTTTTGTTTGGTCATCAAACCAAACTGCACACGTCACAATTAGAAAACCTACATTATTATATTTTGCTCATGCACGTTTCTGTGATTGGCACAATTTTTTAAAGGTTATGAGACCGGCTGAGACAGTGAGTAATCAGAACACACATCCCATTTGTATTCTACTGCAACAGACCTTTTTTGTGCATACTGCGCCGCAAGATATGTGAGCTGTGTCACCATGAGTTGATGCACTTGGATATGCCGTCGTTGGATTTTCACAGACAACTTATTTCTTAGTTCTTGACTTTGTGATTGTACTATTTAAGATTTCTAAACCCTCAATGTCAAATCTTTAAGAATCTGATCTCCTTTTATCGTCTTACAACGCAGCATGTTTTAAGTGTTCCTGGATTAGTCTGCTAAGATGTGTGGAGGCATTGTTATGTGCTGTGGTTTCACTACAACAAAACACCCTGTCTTTTCCATGCTTAGTTTTTTGCATTGTAACCAACTCTTATCAGACTTTAACAGGGTATTAAAACTCGGAGAAACCAGGGCCAGCACTGATACAAAGTTTAAAATGACAATTTAGCCTATAGCAAATTCTGATACCAGTGTTTAATTTGAATTACTTCCTACATCTTCACCAGCAAGCTAAATCAGACATTATAAAGTAATTTATCAACACCATGTTAGTGTTACACTTTTTCTTTGCAAATCAAAGGAGAAAGTTTATAGTGAGAAAAGTTTGGGGTTTTTCCTCTCAGCAGAAAGACAACACATAGATGATTAACATCACTGACTTACTGAATGTGACCTTTGTAAGCTTTCTCACATTATAGGAAGACTAATAGGGTTGGTCAGAAAGAATAACAATGATTCTTCAGATATACACACATGTATTCTACTCATGCTGCTCCGTTAAAGATAAGTCAGAATTTAATCCAAACTTTGGCATCTCATTTTCCCCCTTCACCGAGCTCCTGGCAATGAAAACACAAAGTTACTGTGAGATAAAAATCAACATGGAAGCCTTTCAGGTGCCCTAAACAGAGCCATACATCACTGAGAAGGCAGCGCCTATAACTTCCATAGTAGAGAACAGACTTTGAGATTTCAGATAACCTCTAATGGGTCTTCACTGCTATTGAGTTTTTTCTGTGTTCAAAATGACCCATGTAACGCGTCTTTGTCTTCAAACTGGGACTGACTGATAACATTGTTCAGGAACTGTTTTAGTGTAGTTTTAGTGGTGGATAGGGCTGGGCGATAGGGTAAAAGGTTAATTACGATATATATTTTTTCATTTGTAATTTTTTTTTCACAATATAGAAAAATCACTCGTCAATCTTAAATGTTAAATGAAATTTAACAGTGCTTATTGGTAGCATGTCTTTTGCAATACAGTAAGCTACTGTGAGGTCTTTGTGTCTCTTCGACGTTTGTCTTAGGGCGTTGCGCTAGAGAAAGCGGACTGAATGCGGCGTGGCACTCCTCTAGGTGGTGGAAAAGGTTTGAGGTATTCCCTGGCTTTGCAGGAACATGTACTCGACATAATTTGCAGTGCACATTACTCTGTTTCCTGTCTGGCCTCAAAAAACCAAAATACCTCCACACCACCGACGTTTTCTGTGCCAGTGTTGTCGACTATGTTGTCATCTGTTGAGCTGCGTTTCTGACAGGGGTAGCACTCATTTTCTTTTTTTCTCACCAACAGTGCTGTCAGCTTGATGAGTTAAAGTGCTATGGTTGCGTGTAGCTGCAGCCTGTGACTATGCAGTTGTTTGCTACTTGGTTCTAATTCAGCACATGATTGGTTCAGCACGGCGCGGACCTGGAGCAACTCCCCTTTTCATTGGCTATTCGTGTAGTCTACCAAAACATGGCAGAATGCTGGCTATCCAAAAGCATATTGACAATGTTTCATATTGATATCGAGGGAAATTAATTTTCGATATATATCATTATCGTTTTATCACCCAACCCTAGTGATTGTTTATGTCTGACTTCTCTGAATAGTTTCCTTCTCCTGTCTCTTGCAGGAGTTTGTTGTTGACTTTTTAAAAAAAATTCTCTCAAACATGTTTAAAATGTTTTCCATCCAAGTTCCCAGTTGAAACTGTTGCTGTTCCAAGGAGAAAACCCAAGTGTTTTCTGGTGGTTGAATTTCTTTTTGAAAACTGGAGCACTTTTTTTCCTTGTTATTTACTTCTGTGAAAACCCAGGAAAGAAGAAATGCAGCCCTTTGGAAGCGTCATACAAATATTCCGTTAGAAACAACCCAAGGTGAAATCCAATACTTAACCTGCATTTTTACATTCACTCATTGACCAAAACAGCTCTTAATAATAACCCACTGGGTTTCTTCTGTGAGCGACCTGCTGACATTGTGCACTAAGGGTCGATCCCGAATGTATTAAGTGTCATTTGTGGCCATCGAGCAGTTGGCAGACCAGCTGTCTATTGATTCCCACGGTATCAGTCCTCCTGCTGGCAATAGGCCCCCTTCAATACTCTGTAATCTCCAACTTAATAACGTGTTTTTGTTGTGGCATTGCTTCTCATGAAGAAGTCTGAAAACAATGAGGGGCTATTAGATAAGGTTACTTATTAGATTAGAGATCCTCTCTGGTTTTTAATAGAAGTTACACAGTGCAGCAGTGAAGAGTAACACTCTGTGTGCATGTGTGTGTCTGTTCAGTGCTGAGGGAGAAGACTTGTATTCTTGTAAAAGCTATGCTTACTGTTGAGTTACATGACTTGACTACCACTCGTTTACAGCTGTGTAACCCAGATGATGTGAAATGATAAACCATTATTTACCACACATTTAATTTCCTTCATTATAACTCATAATGCCCTCATTTTTGACTTCCTGCTCCATTTTCTAATAATAATTCAGTATTGTTGTCCTCCAATGCATCATTTTTCTGAAAACTATTCAGTATTCATTTGTAACCTTTTCACATTAATGATAAATACATTCATCTAGATTAATTTACATATGCATGTACTGTTTGAGTTCTTACTTTTCTGCTCTATTGTATCCCTGCAGAGTTTGCTCAGTGCAGTAACTGATAAATAGAGGAGTTTGAACAAAGCTTCATGACAGTGTCTTGATTACCATGGTTACGTACTGCAGCTAAGAGAAGAGAGAGCCGCTGTGTTGTTCATTAAAATCACTTTTAGTAGTACGGAAGTACACAGATCTTTTAAATATCAACTTAGGTTTGACCTCTTCTGACATTTTTAACCCTCTCATTTTTCTCCATCTTGTATCTGACTGCTTCCTAGCAGCCCTCATCAGCAGAACGCCTTGTAAAGTTGCCCTTACAACACAGCTCCCATTTTAAAAAGTTCTCAACGCAATGAGAATAACCTTTGGGTCAGGATGATCGTTGGTGCGGATGTGGAAAAAAAGAGTGCAAAATAATGCCAATAGCAACAAGCTGCGAGTTTATATATACTCTGAAAGTGTTGCTCGGATATGCTGTAGAGTGACAACGCACCTGTTTATCAATCATAGATGATCATCCTAAAATCAGGTCATAAACAGGGAAAGTTGTAAAACTTCTCGGCAGATATACTTGGGCAAATTGTTGGGATCAGTCTCCAAAATGGTGTTGAAGTATTTTGTGTAATTTTGTTTAATGTTCAAATGTAATGTAATGTAAAACTTTATTTCAGACCCAGTTAGTCCACATCTTTCAAAAAAACAAACAAAAAAATAAAATACGAAAGATTCAACATTTAAGAAGTTCCCAAAAATTAACACACAAAGAGACATTTGTTCCAGTGCTTCCAGAAGCAGGAGGAATATTTTGTGTCTCTGAGTGTTGGATGAGCAAGGGACGTTATGATCTCATTATTAGACTCGGAACGATGACACATGAACTTGTACATAGATTTCTCAGCACAGCATTTAATGTGGGCACATTATCAATAAGAAACATATGACTTGCATTTGTCCATCTTGGTATTTTAGAAATGTTCTGTATGCATCGTAATATGCCATCTGTAGCTTTCTAATTTTAGCTTTACTATAATTACACCATAAATGAGCAGTATAGAGAGGTGTGCAGTTGGCTCTGAAAAGCTCTGTTTTAACATTGTCTGAGCACATATAAAATTTTCTTGCCAGCATATTAGCTTGAGCATTTAAATTGTGGCACTGCCTCTGCATATCATCATCGTCACTGAGGTCACCTCTGAAAATGTGCCCCAGATATTTCACTCTGTCCACCACATCAATAGCTTGATCAGACAGAGAACAGCCTGTTGCAGCTCCGTGATGTGAACTCTAGGTACGGGTCAGAATGTGATTCTACTTCCAGAGTTGTTCTCTTTGTAATATATTTTGTAAAACAAGTTGAATCATGTGCATGTTTGAAAATACTCAAATGCCCTCTCCCACTCTTAAGGCATGGCAGCTTTCTTGCTAAAGTAATCGTGCATTGGTTCATTTGGCCCATGAGTTGTGTTTTAGAGGCTACAGCTGGGAGATTGCTGACAGCCCCTGGCTGTCCAAGCAGAGAACAGAAAGTAAATCACACAGACACAAAGAACAAAATGCTTCCACCCCTCAGCTCAGCATCCCCGATGAGGCTAAATCAACAACCAAGAGAGAATACCAAAGAGATTTTACCAAGCCTGTTTATTAAGTGTGCTTTTAATTTATGATGTGGATGCATGAAATAGATGTGAGGGGCCCTGTCTCTTTTCAAGGGAAAGGTATAAAAGGATACCTTCATAAATAGACCAAATCAAATAGCAGAGGAGCACACAACAAGAAATACACATTTATTTGATGAGTACTTCAATAAATTTAGTTAACTTCAAACTCTCTGTTCCTCGTGGCTGTTGGATGTTTCTCATGTTACTAAATGCATTCCTGTGACCTTTGCTGTGATATTGCTGTCAAAGTTTTTCCTGCGCTTGTGTGTAAAAGTTTAACCTTTTATGAAATATAACACATTACTCACAGTCCACTCCAAAAGCAGGGGAGGGGAGCTTAATTTAGCTGCTTATTACGAACCTGGAATACGAATTTTAAAGAAGACTGCACTCACTGAAGTACAAGAATGACCCAAAGATAAATTGTGGATAAATAAATACAGTACACTTAAAAAAAAGATTTCTCTTACACAAATATCTGGCAGTAGAGCACCCTGAGATTAATGTTTACAGCTACCTCTCTGAAAAAGTTGTCCTTCGATTCACAGGGAAAGTCTTTTGTCCAAAGTTTACCAAAGAAATGTAAACATGTACTTTGTTGTATGTTTGCACCCCCCCCTTCACTCAGTCACATACACACCACCCCTCCTCTTCCCAACACACAAATTTTTATAGGAAGCCTGAACCACAGCACAAGGTTAATCAATGTGGTAGCTGGCAATAAATTAGGTTCAAGTGACAGCAGAATGTCCATACCTGTCGGAGCTGCTGGTGATCTGTGATTGGTGACAGCAGGCTCGGCTCCCTGGCTGGTGCTGAATCATCAAGAGCAGCTGATTTAGTTACGGCAGCTCCGACAGGGCCAATCTATCAATTGATCCGGAGAGTAATGCATTACCAGCATAGGTCAAGGGAGCCTGGGCAGAATATAGCCATAGCCAGAATTCACGGCAGGTGAAAGGGGGGCAGACTGGACAGGGGCAGTGGACGGAAGGATTTAGGGAGTGTGATAGCAAGAGCACTAATCTCTGTGTTAGCTGGATGTGGCACATAAAACTAAACAGGGCTTGTGAGGTAGGATGATCATTAGGAGGAGACTGATGGCCTTCCTGCCTGCACAGCTCCTTCGGGAGTTTGCCGTGTAGAGTGCTCAATCAACAATTTGGATGACTGATTGCATTCTGCACATGTACCCGTTTTCATGTGCTTGTGCATTCTGATAATGATCATATCTGCTCACGCCACTGTCTAAAAGTGAAAATGAGAGTGTTAGGAGGAATAATAAAAGAGTGCCAAGTTAAAGGCAAACAGAGCTGCAGAACATTGTGCATTGACAGGTGCAGGGAAGGGAAGGTGAGGGCAGTGATCAATAGTGAGTCCCTGGGCTAAAGGCCCATTACAAACTTAAAAAAGAAGTGGTGTTTGGACAGCCTGAGAGCAGTGAGTCGCTCTCCAACACTGTGGCATAAACCAAAACTTATAATATAATACCAATCCCCCTGTCTCTTATTGGTTTGGTGCCACAGCAGCAGAGAAGCTCATGTGTAATACCGTGTGCTTGAATAAATGACATTTGGATCTACCTTTCGGCACATAATTAGAATTGCAGTGTGCACATGCATGCCAAGTGATCATTTCGTGGTTATAATCAGTGATTTTACTTTGTTTTTGCACATTTATTTGAAGCGTCGACACAAACATTGACCTATGAGGATGCCAGGAGACTAACAGCTCGCTCAGCCAATGGATGCTTTTATTAGGGTAATTTCTACCATCAGCTAAAATAGATGTGTCATGCGGTGCACATGCATAAAAAGCTCAAAATATTATTGCTTGCAGTGCAGCTAGATAAATGACATTGAATCGAGTATTTCAGGCTGCAAAATAGCCAACCCCCTCCAAAAATAAAACAAAAAAACAAACAAACAAAAAAAATCCCAAGGTTCACTCCAAGAAATCTACTGTAGATAGATCCTTGGATATCATGCAGCCTTTTTAGTCTTTTAAAATTCAGTTTGGAGGCACCAGTAAGGATAAAATCTCCATGCGAGGGCACTGACATCGTGAGGCCCTGTAGCTGAATAAAACTCTTTTTCCCATCTTAGACCCTCCTGTCAAAGATGAAAAGCACCAGTCTGGAAAGATGAACCACACAGAGCCAACAGTTGCCCACACTGTCTCTGCTCATTGTCTCTAAACCTCCTCACAAAGAATTTCCATCTAACAAATCCTGACTCTGCCAAGACACCATCACCAAAACAGAGATCAGGCCTGCTACTGTTTGGAGTATCATTCTGGTGTTTACAGTGCAACATGTACCCCATGTCACTGCAGTCTTAGTTTGAAGAGCAGAGCTGAACAAAACAGAGCCGATCAATACTCTCTTCGTCCCCTTGCTCCTCTGATGTGCTCCACTGTCTGTCACCCTAAGCTGGCTGAAGGGCACAGCTGTAACAAATGCAAGGAGGCAGAATTTAGCCTGACAGGGTTTTCTGTGGCTAATTGGGTGTGTGTGTGGGGGGGGCCCATCAGAAGTGATAGGTGCTGTCAACAAAGACGAGGTATTGGGCCACAATATGAATCCATAGATTTAAGTCAGCATCGTGTCTTCTCATTGATACGTATGCTGTAAAATCTTGTTAATGCAAATTAAATCTACATATAATGGATTCAGTGATTGCTGCCTAGAATTGGTGTGTTGTTAAAGTAGCATTAGCCGTGAATAAGTAGCATTTATATGAACATTTCCAGGTAATATGGTAGTAAAAGAAATTAAGGTGTATATTTTTCCACATCTTCCCTGCTAACGACATGGTGGAGGTAAACAGTCTCAGAGTGAACACTGTAGGGAAGTGGGCCACTTTTCCATCTGTTTTTTTTCCCCCCTATGCCAACCCTGGCCAGCTCATTACATGGCCCTTCTGCCCTATATTTCTCATGTTGTCAAGAATCCAGATAATCTAGCCCATTTCTCTGATAAGACCCTTGACACCCAAGGAAAAAAAATTAACACATTACATTACCGTATGTCTCAAGCCTCTCTGCAGTTACAAGCTTGAAAACAAAATGAAAGCAGCAAATGGATGAGTTTTAAATCAGTTCCTTCCTTCCTCACTCACACTCATTATTTTCCTGAGCAAATACTGAATCTATAGTTTCCCCTGTTGTGTCTGCGTGTCTCTTATTATTCATCTTTTAGTATTCAAATCACTGTTCGTGGTGCTGGAGCCACAGCAACTACGGAACTAAACAAGCGGTATATCAGATGCATAGTTAATAACACTTGGCAATCAAACAGTAGAGATTCTTCATAAATGATAAATGTGTCACTTTGCAAAGTGGAGGAAGTGTGATTTGTTGATTGTATTGTCACTGATGACATACTTTCTTGGCATATCACTGTCTTAGCTCCAAAACATACACTAGAAAAAGACATCGGTACCTATCAAGGTGGTATTTTGGCCTCACTTTTTGACAACTGGATGAAATGTAGGTGTGCTGTGGATACAGATATACAGTAAATTATATTAAGAGACAGTAGTGGGATAAAGCATGACATCTAATAAGTAGGGATGGGGGATGAATTATCATTCATGATATATTGTCAGAAAAATCCTCCATGATAAATATTTGCCATCTCATGATAAATACGATAAATGCAAGTTGATGACGTAAGCATGAGCGATGGACTCGCAGCCATAGCCCACACAGAGCAGAATTACAAACAAACATGGCTAAAGGTGATGAAGAGGACGTTTCTGAGCAGCTTGTTAGTGAACGAGGCTCCACATGAGGGATTTCCTTCAAGATTGGGGTTTAGATGAGCGCAATGAGGTATGCCTGAAATTAGGCAGTAGATCTGCTGCCGTTCACTCTGTGCAATAAGAGTTTTCAACAAATGCTGAAAATGTTTTCCCATTTGAGACTTGTTTGATGTCATTAGTTTTCTCCATATCCTACCACTCAAACTTGTGGTTAAGTATCTTATTTGACTCCTCCAACTGGTGTTCGCAAGACAAAATTAGCCAAAAATATAGATTTGAATTATAATATTTTTGTCAGGACTTTTATTGTTATTGCCAGAATGGCAAATCCTATCATGATAAATTTTTAGCCCATATTGTCCATCCCTTCTAATAAGATAAAATTAGTTTTCCCCCACGTTCCAACAGCTCCCTCTGTTACACACTTTCCCTCAGAGCCAAACTGTTTCTTCTAGTTGTTCACAGTGTATATTAAATAGAACATAATGGCTGCACTAACTTTCATCATCTAAAATTGAAATATCTGGCCTGTGGTATAGCTGGTAGTTTTGACAACAGCTCATAGATGTAAAATGATGGGTACATTTAACACCTGGAAGATTGAGCTCAAGTAGAGGTTCCTACAGAAATGTTGCGCCACTAAAAAATGTACAGCAGAGAGCTGTAGCTTGTACTTAGCATACAGCACCGCGGTAGAATTGCATGCCATGGGAGACGCACAGAGCTATAATGTCTGCATGACATTATCAGTGCATGCTCACTACTTAAGTACATGTCTCCCCCCCTCCCTCTCATTTTTCTTTTTCAATCTTGCTGCTGAGTCTCTTACTCTCTTTCTCTTTCTCTCTATCTCTCTCTCCCTCACTCATACTCTTTATTTCTCCTCATGTTTATTTTTCAAGGAGGAAGTTGGTTAGCAGAGTGTTGTTTAAATGCAAATAGCAGTGAGCCAAATTCCCATCAGTAATTTGTTTTTTTCCCTTTTATTTGACATCCTTGGGAGCTGACTCCTGAGGTTTCCATATTATTCAAAGAGAGGCACATGATTACATGATCCTTTTTACAACCTTGCAAATTGTACAACATGATAGTAATTTAGAACTTGCTTCAGCGAAGTTAATCAAAATCTTCCTTAAATGATGAATGATCAAATCTGGAGTACCTCCTCTCTCGTTAGAGGTATTACCTCTGTTTATTCTCCACTTACTTTCTATTGTCCTCACATCCTTGTCCCTTCAGACTCAGCACTTACACCCGTAAAACGTCCCCAGTCCAGCAATAAATCACTGGTCCCCCACAGCGTCCCATGCCCTCCCTCCCATCTGTCAACACCTAATGCGCCACACGACAAGCTGCAATCCACTGTGCACCAACACACCACTCACTTCAAACAACTTAGCTTTCTCAGCAATTGAAGGCTGGCTCAAAAGACGTAGGCCCAGAGGGGGATTGACCAGAGGGCCCAGGTAAAAACTGTAAGTCTATTTTAGGCCCTCTTGAGAATAGGAGCACTCCTTTATCCCCATCACTCCAGTCTGGGAGTGAGTGGGAAACAGCTGAAGCAACTGACCCACATCCAATGCCCTCTACTGAGATAGCAAGGCCTCCTGTGTGGACAAACCAAAGCTCAAAGAGACTCCCTGCTGTGAAACACTCACCGAACAATCTATCAGATTTCAGAAGGATCTTTCTGTTTTCCTTATTCTGTGCCTTTGCCGAGCACAAGTCCAATTCACGTTCAGGAACAGTCATGTATGTGAAATTGCTTCCTTTTTCCCCCTGTGCAATCAGACAAAATGAATATAGCATCCAATCAAACGTGGGATACGACTGCAGTCTACATGGAAAACCTCTGCATCCAATCAACTTCTCTCTGACACGGTTTCAACAACAAAAGGAAGGGAAGCTTCACAGATTACAACTATCGGCTGTCTTTTATGTAAAATTACTTTGCACTTTATCTACCAAAGACAAATAATTGTGCCCAGGCCATGAGCAGCCTCTGTAAAATCCTGTGCAAAGACAAATCAAGTTTAATTCCAGTCCACTGAGCTTAATAATTCAAAGATACTCTATCCATGTCGCTGTCATAGACAGTCAGACTTATAGCTATTACGCCTCGGTTTTCCTATTTCTCAAAGTTTCTGTTTGATGATTTTGATCATGTATTCTTTTAGAAATAATTTCTTTCAAGCCAAGGCAAGCCATGGAGAGTTTATTTGTCTAGACACAAGACAATTCAAAGTACTTGACATAAGGCATAAACATTTTATTAGGTTTCAGGATGTGTCTCTTAAGGATTTTTTTCAGTGCTGACTCAGTCATGGTTTGCATCCTCTTTTTTGGTTGTGTATTCATCTTGCAAACCTCCCACTCGATCAGATCCCATAGGTCCCTGTCTAGAGAGCTTCAGAGACGGCACTGGTCTTTGGAATAAACTCGGATTTACTTAAAAAAGTTGTTTTCATACATCCAGAACTCTTTCAAGATGCCACATTTTACTTTGGTCCAATTTCCCCCAGAAATATGCAATTGAATTATGATTAACAATGATGATGATTAACACAATGCTTTGTGAATGCGATGGGCAAAGGTATAATGTCTTCTGTTTTTTTTGGAGGCATATTGTGACTTTCCCTTCTTGAACACTGACTGATGTTTACTAGATTGATCCTTTTTATTCCTCTTCAATTTTGAAATTCCAATCTTTAACAACAAAAATAGAAATAATAAAAAGCAAACAAATAAAAAAAACACATCTTGATAAAAGCCGGCACAATTACAGCTCTTGTTGATAGCACTGCAAATGCTGTTACCTGATTTCTGACAGATAAGCTGGTACTCTGAAGTTATTAATAGGTAAAGATCTGAACACCTTTACCTATGATAAAGATACAACTGAGTGGCTGTGCTCAAAGATACTCAGGTAGTTTTTGCACAAAAGGAGTTCTGTTTAAAATGCAGCATTTAGAGGTTAAATCTAATACACTTTTGAGTGAAAGAAGTGGATAGATAAATCTACTCACCAAAGACTACATTTTTAAAAGATATGTGAGACTCTCTAGAGCCAAAAGAAAACGTGATATATAAGCAACCAATCCCCTGAGAGCATGCATTAAGACAAAAAAAGAAAAAGAAATCTTGAGCCTGCCTCTGCCTCAGGATCAGAATAATGTCCACTTCATTGTAATTGTTTGCCTCTAAGTCATACCAATCATGTAAAACCCAGCAAAACACTTGACTTTGAACACTGAACATTTGAGCAACTGCTGATTATGGAGGCATTTGGACTGACCACAAAAGCACTTGAAAACCACTTGGGCCAACCGTACAGCTTATTGGGTAGCTTTTCAGGGATTATTAAGAAGAACCATATGGGCTCACATATCTTTCCATGATTTGTTCCAGCAAAATATGATTACAGTCTGTTCTTGACAGGTACAATTGGCACATATTTATTCCCCTAAAGAAAGAGTAACAACAGGCAAATAATGGCCCATAACTTCTACCCACTACTTTGCAACACTAGAGTGCCACACTAGTACACAATAGTGGTATGTTAATTCAACGTGCCTGCTCTTCAACTCTCTTACCATCTCTATTAGATGTGCTGAGATGAATCAGAGGAATTGAATCTGGCATAATTTTGCAGAATTTGTCAAAATCTTGCCAAATAGAAATCCCAAAGTATTAGTTATCAATATTAGTAAGATAAAGAAAACCTGGCTAGAGGCCATCTAGTCTTAATTATGGAGTCTGATACTGTTCAGCTTGCATAAAAAAAACCTACACTGTGCTCTACCAAAGTCTATAAAATCATTTTGTCGACATCTTCTTTTGTATCTGACGATAACAAGACTTTGATTCTTAGAGCTAACCGAATTTGAAAAGCGATATCTGTGATATCAGCGAGAAGAGGCCGCCTGCCATAATCTCCATTCCAATCATGCTTTGCACCATAGCTGGAGAAGAAATGAAATACTCTGTAGGCGTAAGCAAGCAGCCATCCCAGACTGTCTGAATGCCCTTATGCCACCATCTCAGATTGGAGTGATTGGATAAATGAGACTTTAATTGGGTTTTTAGGTTAAGCAATATTAGGAGATGAGATAGAATTATCCAGGAACGTATTAATGTAATAAAAAGCTCTCAGATTTGGCAGCTCTATTGCATTAGAAAGTTGCCAGCCCTCCCTTGTCTCTTCCCCCCTCCTTCTAATGCCAATCCCCCTCAAGGGCTTGCTGCTTTGAGGAGCGCTAACATGATTGACATTGATAGCTGGATCAAACTATAGAATCAACTCTAATGTCATTAAGTGTGCAGACATGGAAGTGAAGACCTGGGCCCTAAATGTATTAGCCGCTACATATGTAAGGGTTATGCATGCAGGGGGCTAAATGCACGGGGAAATCAAGCATGCAAGACACAATTTGCACAAAGAATGCCTCTGTGTGTGTGTGTAACCTTTGTGCCTTTGGATGTGATGTGTGTGGTTTTGTTTGTGCAAATGCATGTATATGAGCAACTGTTGGTGCATGGATAATGGATTCTGTGCAACTCCGCTCTCTTTTTGCATTGATCGGGAATTATTGTCACTTATGTCTTTCTATTGCAGAAAAAAACAAGCAAAGCTGTGACCTGCACATATATTTGAGCCATTAATAGTTATTGAGAGAAAACAGGATTAGTCAAACAGTTTCCACATGAAGCAGATAAGAGTTGTTTTCTTATTTCATGACCATGTTACCTTTTATACTATTTGTCGTGAACCAAACAGGGCTGTAGGGCTCCAAACAAGTGGTGATGGAAAACATCAAGTATTGATGCTTTGACAAAGTAGACTGACCTGTGAGTCATCCAGTTCACGTTTGAATTTTGTCTTAAAAAAAGAAATCTTCACACTTTGTGTGGGGATGGACTGAAGGTTCCCTCCTGTTTGCTGTGTACTGCTTTGCAGAGTTTCGATTTAACAACTTTTTTCAAACACATTCTCCACTGTCATGGTCAACTTTTTTTGCACACATTGGTTTGGAAAAAAAAAACTGCCCTCATTCAGCAGAAAGGGAAATAAAAAACTGTTGAAATCCTTGAATTTTAAATGTTATGGTGTATTCTTCCTTAAAAGCAAAACTGCATTGCTGACTGAATTTTATGTGCAGATGCTGATTTACATATGCATTCGAAAACGAATTTGAAAGTTTTGTTCTGTTTTGTTTTCTATGCTAAAAAAACATCCTGTGTGAAGTTTTGGAGGATTTAATCAACTTCCTTTACAATGAGAACTTTCTTTGTTGAATTTTTGACTCTGAGTTCACGGGAAAGCTGAAAAACAGGTTTTGTCCTTGCCCAAGATGATGATTTTTGCATAGCTTATCCAAACTTTTGTGTCTCCTTTTCTTTTTATTATACTACTAAGACCTTATCTGTCCTTCTGTTTCTATATATATGTCCATTAACTTCCCTCCTCCCTCACTCTCAGCCATCCTCTTAGTAGCCACGTTTACATGCAGACTTTTTTCTCATTCGGATTATAATCATTCCGATTGAAGCTCCCAGGCGAACTGTTTACATGGAAGCGATCTATTCTGATCTGGTGTTTACATGTGCCACGGCATTCAATCGGAACAGCTATTTACAGACACGTGATACCTTCAAACATCACGTGATGTTGTCACGTGATGTTGTCACATGATGTCCCACCATGTGAGTCATACGTCACTGCTTGTTTACATCAGGACAGAGCATGCGCAGACAGAACCCAGCCTGACAACTTTCCGATTCACCGTTTACATGACAGGATTTTGCTTTTAATCGGAATGGGAAAAGGAATATTCTACCCCTGTGAATCGGAATGAAATTCCATTCGGAATGGGCCTGTTTATTCCGAATGAGGTGTTTATATGGAGCATTTTCATTCCGATTGGGCTTCTATTCCGATTATATTCGGAATATTTGGCTCCATGTAAACGTAGCTACTGACTGTGCTGTTGTTTGAAATGTAGTCATGTCCAGATACAAAGCTTTACCTCTTCTTATGCTAAACACTTGACTGCCTTTTTCTGGCCTCACTTTCAGATGTACATACTGTTCCAATGTCAGCTTTTGATGGTTTTACCTTTCTTCAAGGCTCTACTCTCTACTTTCTCACTAAGCTTTTTGTTGGTCAAGTCTAACCAAGAAAGATTTTCAAACCATCTAAATGTGAGTCATGCAATGGCATAAATGAGTCTTCCTCTTTCCCATCCCTCTTTTTTTCTATCCTGTCCAAACACTGTTAGCTTTTATGGGGATCAGTGTGCTGTAGACAACCGATCATTACTGTCTGGACCACAAGAGTGCTGATCAATTGCTCTGGTCTGGTTCTGTGTAACCCACAGAGGGGAAATGCTGGAATGGATGAATAGGAGCAAGACCAGAGAAAGCATGGATGCGATAGATTATGGGTGTAGGAGGATGCTAAAAACAAGTTAAGATACAAAACGCAATGCAAAACAGAATAATTAGCCAGTAACTGAAGAAAAATGATCAAGACTTGGTGGAAATGAGTGGAAACACACATCCTAAATCTTGTGATACAAAATTTAAGGTTTTATTTGTTTTGTTTTGTTTATTTTGACTGTAATGAACCTTGATTTCAAAGCCTAAACTTCTTACAATTTTCTTTCAAACATATATTATCTGTTAGGAATAAAATAACAACAAAACAAAAAGAAATGCATTTTTAATTGGTGATTACTAATCATTTTAAAGTTACCCCATAGCTCCATTACATTTACTGAGAAACAAACAGACGGAGCATGGTTCATATTGATCATCTGTCTCCCTTTCATTTTTTATTGTTTCATTGTTACTCTGCAGTAGAGTCAAATTTCATTACACCCTTTGGATCCATATTACAGAACAAACTCATCTTTGTGTCTCTAATAACGTAATTACTTAGATTGGGAAAAGGTTTGAAACGCTTTTTCATGGCTTCTGGGTGATAATTCTCTGAAGTATTGGAGAAAAAAATGAGTGACTGTGGTGTCAGGGTAGAATGGGAGTGGGCCGTGCTGTTTGAACAAGCTTTATGGCTCACTGACATTTAAAGAAATGGATTGTTGTTCAGTTAAATCATATACTCTACAGACAGCCCATTCTTGCCTGTTCTTTTATAATGCATTATTGATTTTTGCAAGCTTTATTACTCTATTTAAAGGCCAAAAAACACACTAGCATCTTTGTCTGAAGGGAAAGATTGACGTGGAGAATGAGTTATTTTATGATTTATCAAACCTTTCTGATTATTGAACATTGAAATGCAGATAATTTAGAAAATAACCTTAAAAAGATAAGAAACTGGCTTGTATCTCATTGCTTTGCCTTGATTTCTAAATTTGCACACAAGGAGTTCTGGACTAGTTTTCAAGTGCAAATGAGTAGTGGAGTTTTTATCGATTCATTTCTGTTTTATGTCTTTCATAATAACATACAAATATATCAGCGTTTAAAGTTAATCTAAGAGAAACACTGTAGGGAGAGTGCTGCCCCTACATTCATTCAGCAGCGGTCCACCACCACCACCACTGAATTAGGTGTGTCCCCACTTAAAATTTACATGATCATTAATATCAATGGGCCACAAATGATTTCTACTCACACTGTGTGAGCACAACAACACAAGATGTTATTTTCGGTTTGTTTTGAGTCATCAATGAGCGCATCAAACCCTGTTGGACCCTCTTCCCTCAATGTGAAAGGTAATGTTCAAGCTTATACATGGTCTATATAGCGACTGGCTTTGATAGTATTAGTAGCATTAATATCAATGCACCATGAATGATTTCCACACTCTGTGAGCACAACAACAGACAACGTTATTTTCGGCTTGTTTTGAGTCATCAACGAGCACATCAATTCCTGTCGGGGCCTCTTCCATCAACATGAGAGTTAACGTTCAAGCTCATACATGGTCTATATAGCGAGTAGCATTAATAGCATTATTAGCATCAATGCCAATGCGCCACTAATGATTTCCCCTCCCACTGAGTGAGCACAACAACATACAACTTTATTTTCGACTTGTTTTGAGGCATCAACGAGCGCATCAAATCCTGTCACCCCTCTATTAATCTGAAGGGTCACGTTCAAGCTCATACACGGTCTATATATCGAGTAGCGTGGATCAGGTAATATAACGTGAACATAACAGCGTAGCTCCTTGAGCAGCAAGAGAGTGGGGGTAACAGCAAACTCGTGGTCTCATACTCTTCCACAAAAATAATAGATTCCTGTAAGTGACACTAAAGATCAGGATTGGTTCATGATCTGTTTGGATGTTTCCAACAGTGTATAGTCCGCACATCGGTGGAAAATCTATCATTAATGTGTAGACTACAGTATCCCATGCATACTTTGAGAGTGTGATGTACTTTGAGAGAAGGTAGAGGATGCAGTGAAGATTAAGATGAATATCTGCCTTTTTCTGCACTAAGGGAGCCATTACCATTACGGGCTTCTTCAGAACCAACCTGCATACACTGATGGCATCAACATGATGTCTGCAGAGTGAGCATCAAAAAAACTAGTTTGAATAGATTTATGTATGACTCCTCCTTTATAAATGTACTCTGCCAGTAACCCATGCAGCATGCAGCCGTTCATGGGTGAACAAGCACAACATACAGTACAGCTTTGATTTCCGATGATATAAATATGCACCGCATCATGTTAGTCCACTGGTTCTTTTAGCTGCAAGGAAGAGACAAAGCATCACTCTACTCATACAAACTCTGCTGTTGCAATGAGAGCGGGAACAATAATTACACATAGTTAAAGTCTCATAACCTGAGCAGAGTGGGAATATGGCACTTAATTCACTGAGATGCAGCGATATGAGAGCGGGAACACTTCACATAACCTGCAGTGCACATAGATAGACAGATAATGTGATCACTGAAATAGTCCTTATGGAATAGATTTATCTTTACTGAATAAGGCTTATTTTAAATGATGTTATTGGGAAACACTATTATTGAGATGCATGGAGACACATTGAGACATGTTATTCATAGCTTAGCAAGGAGTGGAAAAGTTATACAGATCTCTCTCTCTCTCTCTCTCTCTCTCTCTCTCTTTGGTGAGCTGGGAGATTTGTGATCTAATGCACTTTAGATTTCCATGCATTATTTTCTTGTAGGGATTTATTTACAACATGTAAATTATTCTATAAAGCAATCCTGGTTGCTCAGAAGCCTCGCACCAGTCAAAAGCTCCTGACCCACTGTTGTAGTTGTTTTTTAAGTTGTAGAGGCAAGAGGAAGTCTGAAAAATAAATGAATGTTTTTGAAACTATATCTTAAACTAACACCAAAACAAGAAAAGATAAAGGCTTCATCACCATGAAAGTGAAAAATTCCCCTTTTTAGATAGATAACTTATCCTTTTTTATCCATCCGTGCATTTGCTATACCACTTATCTTTTAGAGGGTCCCAAAAGGCAATTTAGAGTTTTTATAGACAAAAAAGAAAAGTATAAAAATGCAGAAATTTCAGTTTGAGAAACAGGATCTTGTCTTGGCTCATCAATGGTTTTTACTGTATGGTGAAGTGTAGAAGAGTTTTAACAGCTTGTTCCATGTTTTGAACAACTTAAATTGAAGCTAACACTAATCAGCTCTCACTGTGTTCCCCTGTGTGGAGGAAATTGGTCTAATTTGTCCCAAAAAAATTAAAAGATATAAAATAGAGAGATAAAAAGAGAGGGGAAAAATACTTCTAAGCCGATGCATGTTTGGCAGAGCGAGCTGCTCTCTTAATGTTCCAATTTATCACTGAAGTTTCGCAGTGAACACGACGAGACAGCTTCAACCCAGACATAACTAAATGGGTATTAAAACTTTAGACTTTGATGTGCTGCCTCTATTTGGGCCTCCTTCAAAAATCCAACTCTCAATTGGCCTTCATTTTAGATGGACTTTCAAAAGCATGTCCTCTGCACACAGACTCTCACAATGAAAAGCAGACAAAGCATATAGCAACACAAATAAAAGCATTAGTCTCACTGCAGCACGCTGGTATGTTTCTGATTTGACTTACTTGTCTGTTTTTTGGGAGTTTCATGCAAGTGAGTGAGATACCAGTTATGGAGTCAGTATTTTGGTAAAAACTGGGTCTGCTGTGCTGTACTGAGACTAGACGCCGACATAAAAGGGGACCTCATTTCTCCAAGCATACAAGATCCAAATCTGTGTAAGACCTGCATATCTGCTGAAGAAATCCTGCATATTTGCACACCTGTAAGCTCTGACCAATGATAAATCCTACCCTTTCTACCACCATCTGCTCATGCAGAAGCAGATTCATTAAATTATAAAAAAACACTCTCCATTTGCCACACATAGTAAACAAGATATATTTTTTTTAAGTAGTCTGAATGTAGGACAACTTCTGAAAAAAAGTGTGCAGCTAAGAGGGAAGAAAGGAAGACAGCCTTAAAGAATAATAAGGTTTGGTTACTGCTGCTGAATCTGGTTCACTCAGGGTTATTTATACTACAGAAAACAGAGAAACAAACAGACCAAAAATTCAGAGGGAGACATTTACACAAACCAGCTTTAAAGTATTCAATTTGATTCTACTCATCATCTACAGTGTGAAAGTTCTTACACCAGAATCTGTGTTTGCTCAGCTGAAGACATTCCAAATGCAAGAGTTCACCTTTTAACTCTCTAAAAGCCACTTTAAAAACCCGTGCGGTATGCGGCACTGAAATGAAGTTTTCATTATACGCATTTCATTAGCAGTTTTCAGAGCTACATGATGTATTCTACCACGAGGCACTGGCTTTGACTGGAGTCTAGCTTAATGGGAGGCCTAATAAATTGTTCAAAGAGATAATGTTCCATCTCTCTCCATCTGTCATAGCTTTTAAGTGAAGCAAAACTGCAGTGACAAAGTCCTTTCTGGACAATTACACAGGCCAGGACTTGGACTCGAGCTTTCAGTGGCAAGAAATCAAAAGTCAGGCAACATTTTCATTGATTAGTTTTATACCCCAATTAAAAAAAGACATACATATTTACAGGTATTTAAATAGGGAAACTATTGAAGAGTATTTCATATGATACCTCAAGCTGTATTGCCCCCTAAGTGAACCAGTCTGGCACAGGGCCGAACCAAATTCCAGGCCCTTGCCCCGCAGCCAGGATACAATTTGGCTCTGTGTCCTGGCATTTAAAAAACTGCACTTGTTGGCCTGATTGGATCTGATAGGCACACTGTGTAGAGCCATAACTGCTTCACCTTGGGTCTAGTTTTAATTAAATTTAATGTCTGTGTGTAAATCGCAGGGGATGTGTGTGTTATTCGTTTTCCGAAACGATGTGAGGTCCAAAGTAGCTTTCAAGTTTTTTTTTTTTTTTCTTTCCCTCTCCAAGCTGTTTGCCTTATCTTAGTTTAAGCAGGGGAACACGTCCTTTTGCCTTTTCCCTCCACCTGATGCTGTTTTTCAAGTGCATTCCTCTCTCCAGAGGAAACTGAAATGGTGATGACCTAATTTGCATGAGAGGATTTTGTAAAATGGGGCCAGAATTGGAGTCTTCTTCTGGTGTTAATCTTTTAGTGTGTGGTTAAGCTGCCTGTCGTTTATGACCTGTGAATGTGCTTGATGATTTTTACTCCTTTTTAAGTGTTTCTACCAAAAACGGACACATTAACACAAACCTGACGTAGTGGAAAAAACTGAATGTTGAGTTAAATCCAAAGGATACAGCGTCTTTTTGTGTCAGATAGACTTTTATTTCTTATGATTCACAGACACACACAAATAAATCAACAACAAAAAAGCATGTAGACAGAGTTTGAAAGATAACTGAGGTATAATATGGAAAATAAACTAAAAGTTTTCACCATGCTGCTGTTTCTCAGCTCTTTTTATCCCAAGTTTGCAGAGCTGTTTGCATTTATCCAAGTGCATATCATTACTTAGGTAATCCCTGTTTACACACTACACAGGAATCATGCATGAAAATTCATAATCTGTGGAATTTTCTGGTTGTTGTCTATGTTAAGTTTAAATAGTTTAGGTATCAATATCTGCAGACTTTGGCATATTCAGCAAAAGCAACTGAAGAGCAAACCAGGTAGATTATACAGCCTCCAGAACACTTACCACAGTAATGACATCCCATCATTACCACTTGTGTAAATGTCGCAGTGATTGATCTTCCTTATAGACAGATATCTGCAGGCCAGTGCAGCTAACAAAGTCATATAATTCTGTTACAAAATGTATGCTTGGTGTCAAATCTGATAGACCAGTCAGCTTTGTTTTCCAAAAATAGTGTAGTTCCCATGACCTGAAATGCATCGAAAACAATTTACCTTCCAGGTTATTTTCTTTTGCTCCCAAAGACGAACTGAAAAATATCTAGTTTTTTTCTTTTTACAAAATTGCATCACCATGCCTTTATTGTAGCAAACTTAAAACCTTTTAATTGTATGTAAATCAAAGGAAATTTTTTAGGGCTCATATCTTTCTAATAAGCCAAAGTGAAGCTTCTGTGTAACATACTGTCTACTCACAGATGAAGAGATATTGGCTGATGTAAACACTGCACTCAAAAAGAAGTCCTGGTTGGTAGGGCTGTGAAGTCCTGGTCAACTGGTCGACTTGTTAGTATCTGATTGGTCGCCTTGATTTTTTTCCGCGTCAATTTACAGTCTATGGTTAATTTCATCAGGAGGAACGTACCACGTTCTTACGGGGGTGTTTTCAGATAACCCCTGTTTCACAGGTAACAGGCGGGCTTAAACACTCCCCCTCTTTTTCACAATTTTTAATTCCCCCAACCCACTGGAGACCAGCTGGAGACAGGAAGATTGAAGAGCGTCCGTGTTAATCAACGTCCGGTGGTTTGCCGAAAATTAATTTTTATTGTGAGTGTTTCAACTTGCCTTTTGTGATTAATTGCCTTCTTGTGCTGACATCAGTATTTATTATATAAGTCTATTTTTGGTCGTAAATATCAGGGTTTTGGTCGACCAAGAATTTCTTTGGTTGATTACATCCCTACTGGTTGGTAGTCCTATTTAAAACCACTGGCTAAACTGGGAAACTCAAAAGCAGTAATCTGTTCCTGGAGGCATCTACTTATCGCCTTAGTGAAAATGGTTATAAGTGATAGGTATTAAGTTTCTTTAGAAGAAAGGAAAAACTTTATTAATTGGATGAAGGTTAGTTGCAACAGTTATGATCTTCAGTTGTGTTAAGCTGTCATTTTTTAATAAGCTTAATCCAAAACAAATCATTGCTAGGGTACAATGTCACGACTATATGTACAATCTTCAGTATTTGAAGCCGTATTCGCTCATCTGCGTATCAAAAATAACATGCACTCGTGTGCTTAAATATCCAGATTGCTGAATGTCACTCAGGCTGCTAATCCTTGGGTCACAAGAACTTGTTGTCACACAGAGAAAGACTATGGCAAAACACATGCAGCTACCATGAAGAAGATGCATATATATATATATATATATATATATATATATATATATATAACCTACATGAGAAACAATCATCCTTATATATATATATATATATATATATATATATATATATATATTCTCACTCTGCCCACCTACGTTTCTTTTCTCATCTCTCCCACTTTCCTGAACAACCTCTCACCGCTCATCTCCGCCTGACTATGAAGGGAGCACATAACAAAGTGTAATCATGTGTGATCAACGCAAATGGAGCATGTGAAAATTCACACCACTAAGTATGTGGAAATCAGCTCGAGGACATGTGTTGCGAGCAGGGAAACTGGAGCTGTCAGATAGTTTAACCTTGCAAGAGCTTTGGCTCGCAGCACAGTACAACTCCAGAAACAGTCTCAGGCGCCGATCGCAACAGCAGAAAGCTTGGCCTAAGGTAGGACAAGAGAGCTCTTCAGGCTGGTGTTGGAAATTGAAACAGTCCCCCCAGGAATTTTCAAAATTGCAACTATGAGATTTTTTTTTTTCAATCCACACTTCATCACAAATATTGCAATTTTGCAGTTTTTTAAATCAACATGGTCTCTGGTTAGCTCAGTTGCTTTATGTTGGAAACTTCAGTTTTCAAAGGCAATTTAAACCAGATTTCAACTAAATCAAGAACTGAATGTAAAATCATAAAAAAATAAATCTCTAATTTATTTTTTCTTGTTTATTTTTATTTATTTTTATTCATCTGAAAATGATGAGAAGTGGGTAACACTTTTTATTAAGGTGGTTGTAATAAGTTGTAATTAATAGGTAATAAGTCACTTATAAGACATTACAAGACCCTATTAGAGTCATTTTTAGAATCCTATTCAATCCAGTACCTGCAGAGGAGCTTTAGTTGTGCATAGTAAGTGCATAACAAAGTATTATAAGGCGTTTATATTTCCTTATGAAACATTATTAATGTAAACAAACATCTTATTCATGTTTATGACAGTATATAAACAATGAATAAGTTTCTAATTAGTACATATGAGTGTTTTATAAGACATAATAAAGGTATTTATTATGCCTCTATTAACACTTATATAGACTTATTTGTGTTAATAAGAGTCTAATAAGGTCTTATAATGTCCTATAAGTGACGTATTACATATTAATTACAACTTATTACAACCACCTTAAGATAAAGTGTTACCGAGAAGTGTAGAGAGATCAACCCTGAACTAACTCTTCACCACTAGGACTGTACTACATGTTGAGCTGGATCTGTTTTTATGAAGAAGAATAATTAAAGAAAAAAGAATGACAAAAGACTGAACTTCATGAGCCATTTCCTCTTTTTTGTATCACTGTAAAATTAATTATAGTCAGAATGAGTCATATTCAAGATCGGAACTAAAGTAGATTCAAAAGACTCCATATGAAACAGGAAATAAGATGTTTTATCATTTCAATTCCCTTTGGTTACCTTTTGCTGACGTAAATGCCTGAGTCTGCTTAATTGACCATGAAGTGGTTAAAAATTAATAACAGAAGAAGTCCTTGAAAACTTAAAACTAATGTGGAGCGCTTTGCTTGGGTCTCCGTAGGGCAAAGTGATCCTCCTATCTCTTTGCTAATCATGTCCTCAATATGTTATCTTTCCTGACATGAATCTCCCGCTGCCTATAACCTTCAAATCATTACTCTCAGTGTGACTATTTGTTGAAAAGATAGTGGAAAAGGCTGCTTCTCTAGTATGCTGACAACCATCTCTCCATCAGACAGTATTGTCGCTGTTGGTCTTCATTAGCATCACTATGATTGCAGTCTTTTTCATAAAATCTTCTCACATGGGTTCAAAGAAGTTCCAGTGGTTACTCAAGAGCCATTTTCAAACTTCACTTGTACCTGTGAGTTATAGTGCAGCTTTAGCTAACCTTTAATTGAAGCATTTGTCTATATTTAACAAAAAGTAAATCATGTCTACAGTCCTGTCTTACAAACTAAACTGGGCACTTTTTGAAAATGAGTTAAAGTTATAAATATTCCTGCTCTCTTTATTTCCTGCTATAAAGAAGCTTCAGAAAAGACACATATCACACTCAAACAGTAGCCTTTGAAGGTACTAAACATGTTAGCTCAATTTATCTCTGTTGCAGTAATGTTTTCTTTCACACATTGAGCTGCAACTGTTCTTTCTCTTCTGCTGTGCATCCATTACTCTTACACGGTACACAGCCAAGCAGTGGGCAACGCCAGATAGCATGTCAGATGCCAGCGTATATAAAGACAATCAATCACTGTTGACAGACTGTCAAAGTAATCCACTCCATATCACCTATCAAAAATTGTCGAAGTAAAACATCGAAGTAACATATCACCTCTTCCCAATGTTACATTGACAACCTAAGACTATTCCTTGAATGGACTATAGCAGACGTTGTTTATAACCGCTGCTGCAAATATACACTTACCAATCAATCAACGCTCATTCCAGAGGTGAAAATCATTTAAAAGCATTTAAAAGAAAAGACACAGATAAGAGCACAGAAAGATGTCCTTTAGAGTGGAAAAAAAGGTATTGTGTTTTAGATGTGCTGTATAAGATGATACCGACAAAATACCAAGGTCAGCCATCTTTCTTTGAAATAGTACCTCCGGCGTATTATTAATGTGTTTAGCACCACCTGCATTTCCTCTGTGTACTGTACTCATAATCTCTTTACACATTTGCACATTTTTCCTCCACGTACTGAGGGTGAATTAGTGAAGACAGTAGAGCAGGAGTTATTTTCCCCAGAAGAGTACTGATGCCTCTGTTTTAACACGGTATAAGCACAAAAGGTGTGCTTCTTTTACATATTCCATTTATTACTTTTCAGCAGGGCTGCAGTAAAAACTAAGGCTGTGTTTCTTTCACTTTCCAGTATGTGCTTTCCTTATGTATTTGGTTGCAGTGACCAAATACAAAGTTTGACACATGAATATGCATTTATGAAGTTCTCTTTGACAAAGAAAGGCAGCTAACAAATGCGTCTGTGAAAATACCTGTTAATTCTTGTAATTGAACAGACTCAAACACATCACGCAGCTGTTATTCAAACGTATTAATGCGCATCAGCAATGCAGTCAAAGGTTTTCTGAATCTTTTGTAGTCTCTTCACAGTGGAGACAGCATGATACAAACAGTGAACAAGCCGGATTATCTCTGCCTGACAAAAATACAAACCAGGTGTTTGATTTGCCAGCAGTCAAAAGAAATGTGTAATCCAAATGGGCATATTCGAGCACCGGAAGATTGTTTACCCCACAAGGCGTGACTGAAAGTCCTGACAAGTGTGGTCTCGGGCTTCAACATGTAAGCAGCGAGTGGAGTGAGGTTTGTTGAAATACAAAATCCCTTAATCCTAGTTTAGCATTTTATGCAGTTTTTTCCTCAAATTTTCGTTGCTGGATTTTTGATAATTGCAGTAAAGGAATATTCCCGATCCTTTAATGCTTTGTTATGTGCTTTTTACATACCCCAGGGAGATCCAGATATCTGTAACTAATAGAGAGACCTGTAGACAAAATACAGCAAATAGTCAGAGGATTTGATCTGAGGCAGCACAGTCATAAAACACAGCAGTTGCTGCCTAAAAAAGCACTCATCACAGAGAGATATTTGTTCTTAAATGAGGGGCTGAGAAATAGTCCCATAGAGGAATGTGTCTCTCTCTTTGTGTTGCATTTTAATTACATTGCATCTCTGCTGTTAGGCACCGGCTGTGGGTGGCCAACTCTTCTCTATCCAAGAATGTTACAAGGAACTTGTAAACTATGTGACTGGTGTTACGTTTAGAGCTTTTCGTTCAGCTGAAGTAGATTTATGAGTAAAATCTTGTGGGTACAAAGACTGCTGTGTAGGTGCTGTCTGTATTCTAGAGCTTTTTCATCAGAAGACTGCAACACCAAGCTTTTTAATTAAATAGCACTTAATGGCATCCAGTGGTGCTTAATGGTGCTGGCAGTAGTGTAAAAATGTAGTTTATATCCATAAGCAAGGAAAGATAATGAATTGGATTTTTATGCTTTTTCTTTTTAATCAAACGTGCTCCATTAGCATAAACATACAGTTTAGCCTTTTTGAACATTAGCTGAACATTACAAGCTAAAGTTGGTTTGTAGGCAGGATGCACTCCGGACAAGATTTAGAGCCTGCAATAACACCTGAGGGCAGTTAAGAGACGGCCCTGTGCTTATTTGTCGACAATATAATCTCCAAAATTTAAGCTTGTGGTGTTTACAACGAGCAAGCTGTGCTGATCTTTAAGTTAATTGAAGACATGGTAGATCTTATGCCTCCCTTATGTAGGGCTGTTTTACAAGTCTTAGTTAACAATTTAATGCCTCTGATGCCAAGCACTTTGAATTGATCTATGTATGAATGATGCTTTATAAAGACACTCTTGCAAATGGATGCTAAATAATCTATGTGTTTCATTCAGAACACACCTACAGACAAGTCACACTTACATGGCATAATTACGAAAATCCCCCAAAAGACCTCTCCTGCTTGTAAATCCAGTTTCTTAGCTTAATACTGTTATCATGCCTTTTCCCCCATCCTCCCTCCATGTGCCCATGCAACAAGCTGTGTCAGTGATACGAACATGCCACCGCTCAGGCAGATACAGTGAGTCATAAATTATTCTGCCCTGTAGGCAAGCAGCTCCAGAGTTACAGCGCACATGGAAAGGGCGGGATTAAAGGCACCGTATAAGAGGAGAGGTTTGCTGTGTGCTTGCATTTGCATGTAATCATTCTGTAATTAACATACGAACCTTTCGGCTTGAAAACTGAATTACGCAATTCACAGCCTTAAAAGGATGATTGTTTCTCATGTAGGTTATATACTTTCCCCCTTGCTCTATTCCAGTTTGACATTTGCACAGCTTCACATGAAGCCTTAAGAGCTGGAGATATTTATAACACAATGTGCATTTAGTCAGTGTTTTTGTTTGATCCTCACATGTTGTGTTAGGGGGAAAGTGGTTTAGTGTTGCACCCTAGTTTTGGGTTTAGCATATGGTTTTTTTTAGGGAGCTGCATTAGCAAAGCACAGGAGTGTGATAGTGTGAAGGTCAATGTGGTGGGCGTGTTGTGTTTTTAACAACGATGTCTCAGCTCTGGATACACCTATTAAGTTGTTTGTTTAGTATTTTCAATTATTTTGATCCTGAATACGGAGCAGAGTTGAACTTTAGCACCTAACTGAATCAATTTCTACAAAAAATGATTGTAATTTATCACAGTGTTGTTGTGTTTTACTGCAAAATGTTTGAGATTTTTCTGTTTGTTTGTCTGAAAAAACATTTTATAGCGGTATAGGCTGTGGTAACACTGTATTTGATACCTATCTCTATAACACATTATGAATATATTTATAATACGATATGATAACGTTATATCACTATAGTTATAAACACTCGAATGATCATAATGCTTTATAGCAATAATTATTACACATCATAAAGCATTTTATCATGACTTACAAGGTCAGGTATTATAATGTGTTATAACTGTTAACAACTTATTGATAGTGTCCACATGAGTGCTTATAACTATAGTTATACGGTGCTGTAATGTGATTATAATGCGTTATATTTATTTGTATTATTATTATTATTATTGTATTTATTTATTTTATTATTTATTTACGCATCGTAAATATATTTATAATGTCTTATAGAGATAGGCGTCAAATCAAGTGTTACCGCTGTTGTAAACATTTGTATTAGTGAACATTTGTAATTCTGCAGCTATAAAATGACCAGTTACAGACTGTTGAGTCATAATTCCATTAGTTTAACTGTCTACAGTATATTCCTGTAAAATTCTTGAGAATTTGTGTCTGGAAGTTTTAGTCATCATACAATATTCATATCATTAGAGTAGAGTGTGTTATTTATATCTAGAAAAAAAAACATTTCCTTTTCTGATGCTGTGTCCGTTTTAGCCTGCAGCCCACTGCTGTGTTTTGCTGTAATAGCCACCAGGACTTGTCACTGAGAATAGACCAGAGACTTGGGCAACCCAGAGAGCCCGAAGCCAAACAAGAGCCTGGGGTAAACAAGCAAAGTTATCAAGGAGTGAGAGAGTTGGAGAGATAAGAGGCCAGCAGAGCGACCCGAGAAGAAGAGGGGGGGTAGGGTGAAACAAGGGGCTAAGGGAGATGGAGAGACTTGGGGGTTAGAGAAGAAGCTGCAGTTCTTGTGACCTACCTTTGGGTGATTGTAGAGAAAGAAGAGATCTAATTAATGGCTTTAAGAGGGCCGATCTCATAGAAACTCTCTGCGGGTGATTACTCACTTCCAAGCTGTAGCCGTCTCGGAGATAGCCTGCGTCCACACGTGGCCCTCAGACACAGTCACACATGCAAGCCTCATCAAAAGTCTGTTCTGCTTATCTCATTAATTACACTGCTAGCTTCATTAGCAATATGAGGCATCAAATGTATGCAATTGTGAAGTGAAGCATTTTCTGTTATTTCTTGAATTAAAATTGTGCTTATTCGCTCTGGGGTGGAATGAATAAGTCTCACCCTCTTAATTGTGGAAAGCATGCACGGTTAAGCATTATTCTATCAATAAATGCGACACTAGTTAAAGCAGCATGCAGAGGCTTCCCCTGGGCAAACGAGGGGAAAAAATACTTTTTATCTATTAAAGGACATTAGTGATGCTCAGCTTAAAAATAAACAAACCATAACAATGGGGGGAAGTTTTATATTTTTAGCACCATTTAAATTTTGCCCACCAGCTGGTTATACACGGCTTCTCTGGTTAGAGATTAGTAAACAAAAAAAAAGGCTCTCCTCACATGAAAGAGGATATTTAGGGGATGCCTTGTTTTGCAGAAATGACTGGTTTGTGTATTTCGGTGCAAGAATGAACATTTCTGGACTCATTACTGACTCTAACCTACCACAAAACCTCCCTCTGCAGTTATTATGTGAACATTAAAGTAGTACTAAGAGGGTCTGTTCATTCTTACCAGTGGAGTTTGATTCAGTCATGATTAAGTGTTGTAAAAGAGCACCAGGATTTCAGGTAGGTGTCATTGGCTAGGGTTACAACATGTCTTAAATACTGGTAAAAATTAATAATCCCAGGTTATGTAAACTATGTTAGAAACTTGGCCAAATTGGACCTTCATCTTCGAACAGAGACACAGCTGAAAGTCAGAGCGCTTGGTGTTTTCTTTCACAATATATGCAGCATGCTATGTGCAAGCGTTGTGAGACGTGACACATAAATCAGAGGCTTTGGTTATGTATCATTACCCTCTCAGTTGCATTGCTCATTTCAGACCTTTTAGCAGCTGTGCCAGTCACAGTGGTGCCTTACAAAAGTGGCTGACAAAAGCAGCAGAAAGACCAGGGGGGCTTTTCTAGGGGAAAGATTTTTTTGTGCAGAAAAAAACTTGCCGGATAATCACCTGAGGATATCCACCGGCATTAATACAGTATGCTAATGTATCTGTGATGCTGAATTCATAAAGGATTATTTCTTGTGGGTTGTCTTTTCCTTGATTTAGTGGTTGGAAGAGTTAATGAGGAGGCATGTGTGATCCGGGGCTTTGGCAACAAGGGAGCGGAGCCCATAAAGCACACACAAAGCTATTCTGTTAGTGTGCTGCTTGTACAGATTTAATCAAATTGTACTGTCTGAAGGCATGCAGACAATAACTTCTGGATAATATTATTGAGCACAAAACAACACCTAACCTATTATAGACTCCCTTACCACAAAGAGCCGTGGTAAGATGTGAATTGAAAGATATTTTTCAAATAAAGAAAGGCAAAATAATAATAAATAGCTATAATTCACTGTCCCATCAGATACATACTAAATCGACAAACATAAATCTTTGCCACTGAGGCATGAAAACATTGTATACAAGGTCCATTCATTTTCATATTCAACCAAAGCAACTTTCGATGGTGTAACACTACATATTGATCAGTTAAGGTCTCCCTGAATGTTATATTAAGCCTCCCTTATTATTAAATATATGTACTGAGTGTTTTCAGAGACTGTCTGGGGAGATTAGTACAGTTAAAAAGTTTAAGAAGGTAGAGGGAGAGTTAGCGCCTTTCTCTGTTATAAACAGAAACAGCTGGAAGTGTTTCGGTCTGCAGGTCAGACTTTATCCCCTCCATAACAAGTAAGGCATTTGAACACACATCATATCTTTTCACTCTCTCTCTGTCTCTCTCTCTTTCTGTGAGTGTGTGTGGCCGGATGTTTATGTTTGCATCCTGTGTGAATAAAATAGAGTAATAATTGAATGGATTAGTGATTCAGTAGAGCACTGGCATGGGAACAGGAGCTGTTGTTTGTTATCCCTGTTAGTGTTTCATACTTTGTTTCTGGAATATACAATACCGTAGCGTGATGTGATTATTTAATCACAGGTTAACCTACTGCCTTAAAGCAAATGTCCATTAACAAGTGGATTCCCATACTTTGTGATTTCCAAAGCCGCCAGCTGAGTGACAGCTCTGGTAATAGACCGTCTTTAATTCTGTGTGTCTGTCACATTGTCATACTTTTTCTGTCAAGTTGTTGGAAGCTACATAATTTGAAACCATAGAAGGATTTTCTCTGACTCTTTTAGGGCTTACCACCTCTGAAAATGAATTAATGGCTGAATCGGACAAAAAATAGACTTTGGATGACATTTTCCAATTTGATGAATACAGGTGTGAAGTGAGGGGGAAACTTTTCCCTGACCCTGGACGTTAATGCCTTTCCTCTACCTTGGAGCATTTGGGTTAGATGAGATGTCAGTTTGTGGTTTATGACATAGGCACTTTGTCCTGACTCATAGTTGAGTCACTTCTGTGGGTTGTTCTGGCATAAAATAGCTGGTTCAGCGATCAGTTTGGTTTATACCTCGGGCCGCATGGCAACAGCAGCTGAGCCACACCTGGGTTTCTGGTTTATCTTGGCCTGGAGCAAGTTCTCCTTCTAGACAAGTATGAAGACGACATGTTGAATGATTGAATCTGATGGTTTAAGAGTAAAATCGTTATCAGTGAGAGTCCAGTCTTTCTAAAAACAACAACAGCTGACACAGTTTGAAGGTGGGAGCATAAACCTCCTTTTTTTCCCCTCTGGCGCTAAAACACACAACAGTAGCCGCCTGAAAACTATAGGTTTACTGGGTATAATGGGTTTAAAGATTCATGCCTGGACAACTGTGCTTTAGGCAATAAGACAAAGTGTTATGCGCCAGACAGCTCCCAAAAGATACTCAACTGAAATAAAAACCATCTCTTTAGTTGACCAATTCATTCTGCAACAAGAGTGCTGGGTCTCAAACCACAAATTTACAAATTTGCCTAACACAGCAATACTAAAAGCTCTGTATTGAAGCCAGTGTTAAATCCATCTCCCAATCTGGAAACAACTATTTGTGGTGTCAAAGCCAACACTGTGTTTTTGCCTCCCAGTTTAGGACTGCTTGATGCCTTTAAAGCCTCCAATTATCCATCTGTCGTTCCCATCTTAAGGGACAAAAACAGATTAATCATACAAAACAAACGAGTGAAAAATGGGTAAAAAAATATTATACTTTAGAATCATTATAGACAGTTATGTAATAATGACACAAAGGCATAATCTGAGATAAAAGTCATTTGATGATTTTTTTATATATACTCAAATGTTTATGAGAAAACCAGTTGAATAGTAAACCCCTGATCTGACCACAGATTTTATCATTTTGAAGGGGCAGTTAAGTGTAGAACAGCGAAGTAAGAGGGACTGAGAGTGGTCTGTCAGTGTTGATCTGAGGTCACGCCAAGTTATTAACCCCTCCGCTTGAATCGCTCTGTCACGGGTAAACAGCCAGGAGTAAATAATCACACTCTGCTTGCCCCCATCTCACCTCTGACCAATTGACATCTGCTTGGACAAACTTCACATTCCTCTCTTCTTTTCTTAACATCACACAAGGGTGTTCTCCTAAAATAATACACAGCCATGAGGTTGCACAATGTGGGTCCCCGAGGGTTGTTTGCTAACAGTGTGTGCAATCCATAAATCACACCCTTTCTATCACAGCACTTGTCCGCAGAACATCTGACGGCCTACCCAAGGGTACACCAGAGACACCTTCAGAAAGTGCTTTATCAGGAAATACAGATACAGCTAATACAGTGACTCACAGTTATGATGAGCATTGTTAAATAGATATTGAATGAGCAAGGGGATTTCCCCCACGGTTATATATATTCTCCCGATTTGATACTTCGACGATTTTTTGGATGCCAACTCGATTTAAATTGCGATTCTACGATATTGTCGATTTGCTCAATTTTGATTGTCTACTGACTATTCAAGGAACCGTATTTCCCCCCAAAATACACATCACGTTAGTCAGTTTTTAAGATTCATTGTTAAATTTTGTCAAAGAAAAAAAAAAAAAGATTTTGAACAAAAAAACTGATTAAAAAATGTAAGACAAAAAAAGGCTTATATGAAACATTTTTCCCACCCCTACTTATAAATATAATGTATGCAAAAATATTTCTTTGCACTATAAAAAAAATAATTTTGTCACTTGACTAATTTCATTACTGTCAAACAATGTTTTTTTTTAGGGTGGACACCAATAGCATTTGATGGGTTAGATAACAAGGAAAAATTTCCTTTTGCCTTTTTGTTTCCAATTTCAGCTTAGTTTAGTTTTCCAAGCTTGATTTTTAATTGGGTTTTAATTATCTGAACATGTTGAGATTTAATTCAGTTTTTAATAGTTTTATTGTAAGGTGGGATACTTGCCAGAAAAAAATCTGTCTCAAAGATGCTGCTGTTATGACACGGTTGCAATGAAAAGTGCTATATGTTGGTGTGTGAGTTTATACTTCATGCCACACCAGCAGTGTCAGTGGTGAGCCACCCCAGTCAAAAAGGTCTCGACACATTCTGGCTTGTTAGCATGTACTTCGCTCTGACTGCCTTATTTTAGTCCAGCAACAGATGGGTCCATGCTAAACGAAGGACTTTAGTATATACTATAGTGAAGGACAGGGACTCAACTCCTTAGTAAGAGTCAGACAACTTGTCACAGATGTATGTCCTTGTAGAGTTCCTCTTTGTCACCACTTAAGTAAATGTGGATCACCAATCGGTGACCCTGTCCTGCTTGGCTATTAATATAAATACATTTTGGCTCAATCATTCAGGGAGGATCTTCTTTGACAGAATGAGAATTCCAGTGTCCTAAAAATATATTCCTCATCGCTGTCAATGGCAAAGTATGTGCAGGATAATATTTGAGGAGCCGCAGCATGCTTTATGTGCATGCTAAAACGTGTATAAACAGTCAGCAGGTAGGCAAAAAGTTGTCCCACTACTGTAAATGTGATAGAGAAAGATCTTAAATAATATCTTTTGAAGTACCTTTTATAATTAAAATAAATTGTATTAATGTCTCCTGTTAAGATGTTAACTTCTGGTGCTAATACTTTTTTTTTTTTACCCTTATAGATTCATTGAAAAAAATGCAAATACAAGAAAGTCAATTACTACAAAGCTTTTTAATGAGCTACTTTTGAGTAGATAATGATATGGATTATGTTATAGTCAGAGAATCATGAAAACTTTAGGCTTTTTAACTGTACCTGGGTAAGTGAGTACATGGCAGGTATACGTATAGAATTGAGTGTTCCTGGTACAAAAAAAGTACGTTTGTTGTACTGAATTGTCATTTGGCCATAATGATGATAAAGTAGCTTCAATTGGTGAATCAAGAGATAATTGTGCAAATCAACCATTTCTGCTATCATCATCCTAATTTACAACGCAATACCCGAATGAGCTCAAACAATATCCTTGCAGATGCAAATGTACAACAGAACAGGATATCATTTTTAACTATCAGATAAGAAAACATTTGTCATTTTTCTGCTGGGTTACTGGCTTAAATCAACCACCCATGCTGCCAAAGGTGAGGGTGAAAGGAGGTAACAGTACACATGCTTGAGTTGCAGCTCCCGACTCATGTCTCCTTGTCTTGCACAATTTTTCCTCTGTCATCCTCTTGTGACAGATACAGCAAGTGAAGAGGGACGCAAAGCTCTCATGAATGGGGTTTTAGATCAAGAATGTAGATCAAGTTTTGAGGGTAACAAAAAGCTTTGGTTGCATTCTTGTAGCTGTGGTATAATTTTCTATTAGATGTCCCACACTAATCGACTAAACTTTGCATACCTTTAACAACTAAAATCTTGAATCTTCTGGTTTGACCGAGGTAAAGAGGGGATACAAATTCTTTAGCTTTCACAAGGTCTGTGTTCTGGCTTTCATGCTTTTCTTTTAAGGACAATTGTCATTGCGAAATTTCAGAAGAATTGTGACTCTAAAACCTTTCTATTCCTTTGCAAAGCTGAATTTTTAGCATGTTTACTTATTGTGCAATTGTTCCAAGTATTTTTGTGTGTTTGTTTTTGTCTGTGGTTTGGCATCTCAGACCTCCACCATATTGTAAATCAAAAAAATCATAATATCAGTGACAAGCATAATAGATGTTTTGATTCTGACACAGGTTTTATTTTGTTAGATAAATTAAGAATAAATAGTTGCGATGAAAGAAAGTGAAAAGACATTTTCCAAACACTTGTTGATTATATGTTCAGTGATAAATACCTTTGCAAAACCAGAGATGAAATAATAACTATAATAAATGTGCCATGGTCGAAGCAAAACAGATTGTAAGAATATGTACAAAAAATAAAGAAGTTAGAAGTAAACAAAACTCTGCATTTAAAGTGAGCTAAACCAAAGCAGCTTTATTGATTCTTCATGTTGACCTTAAAGCCTCGAGTGATCGACGTTTGACAGCAAAATGTGAATGGAAAAGGTATTATTAAGATCTCCAACGTGAGATTTTCTGTGCTCATCCTATCAGCCGCTACCTGGAGCCAGAGTTCCTTTCCATTCACTTTCATTGTACTTAGCTGTCTACTGAATGAAACACAAACAGAAGAGAGTGAGAAAAAAGGAAGAGGGGAAGAGTCGAACCGTGACCATGCAGTGCAAATGCGATGCAGGAGCCATATAACTGATAAACAGTGTCATCTCAATTGTGCTCACTGAAGCAGTGTGAAGATAACTGGATCATAACCTGATGATTTGGCCCTGTTACAAATGATCCAACCTCATCGGGAGCTGCAGAAACCTGGCCAAAATAACTGCTTAACCTTTAAACATTGTCCCAACCCTGTCCAATTATTATGCTAATTGATGCATGGGCTGCTTAATACTACAGAAATGCTAAGAAAACTCTGATTCCCACCATTCCTCGGTAAGAAGGACCATTGAATTGAACTAGCAGAGGCAGTCTGTGCCTTGTATTTTGTAACCTTTCAATATTCTGCCCCTGGTTTTTGATGAAATTGCAAAGCTTAAAATCCTTATAATGTTAGAGCAATTTTGCAACACTGTGCTGGATAACGGATATTCACACAAATATAAAGAAAACACTTAAAAACCATTTACATGCATTTAAATCTCTTTTTTCTCTGGTTATGATGCTTGTATGGTTGCATGTGGTGCTTAAGTTAGCCCTTTTATTTAGTAATGTATACTGGATAATAGAAAGTATTTGTGTTTTTTTGAACAATGGAAGGATAATTTGTTGCATCCTGATCCTGTAACTTTGTCCAGCAAGGACTATTCTTTCCTGAATCATATTGGTCAAACCATCAATCAACAAAAATGCAATCAGCTTATTCATCAATAATAGAAATTCTTATAGGCCTACATCTAGAAGATATAAAAATATAGAAGATCTTCTCTTTGACCTAACTTAGTGTCCTTTTGTTTTTTCTGCAGGGTACTTTTCAGGTAGTGTTTGTTAGACTGCAAAAAAGGTGACAGCATCGAGAGAGATAGTCATTGCCTGCCTCCAACACCCTGCTGAGAAAAAGTCCCACTCAACCATTTAAAAGCTCCCAATGACCTAAATGATTGCAATAATGTGCGTTGTTTGACTGAAAATATTGACATATTGAGTTCATCAAACAGTAATCTGTGAAACAGTTTCCAGGACAACATATAAATCCTCAAGCCATGGCTCTTCAGATCAATCATATCAAACTTAAACCCTCTTCATCACAAAAATAGACATTTGATTGTGAATTTCATGACACTTCTGCCCATATTGATAGTAGCAATGAATAGATCACATACTGTAGCTCTGATAGTGTAGAGTCCTAATATTAAGTCAGAATTTGTAAAATAAGGACAAAACAATGAATGCTATACAGTGTTTTTAAGGGGATCTCATTTGAGAGTTTTCTGCAACCCCACAGTAATACGTCTGTAAGTTGAACAAAGTGAAGAGAAATTTGATTCCCCCGGTTCACTTTTTCTAAAGATATGAATACCTGTCATCACAAACCATGAACAAAAAGTGAGCAGATGTGTGGACTACTCAATCATTGCCAAAGTTGAGCCTGACAGATAGAAACTCTGAACAAAAACTTTTGTTGGTTTTACTAATGCTGTACCGTCTCCTTGTGTCATCTTGTCATTCTCCTTCTCTTGAACTTTTTCAAGGACGTATCAAATACATTCCCAAAAATCTCAGACTGCAGTCACAGTCATGCTGTATAAAGATGTTCCCTGTTCTCACAGATGTGCTTATACCTTGACATGTCTTCACATTTACAGTCACAGACTCTTAATGAGACTCAAAAGCCTTAGTGGACATCTTGTTCTGACATGCGTGGGCATATCAGGCTTTCAGCTTTGAGAGGCTGCAAATGACATGTCTTCATTATTCTATGAATTAAGGTATCATCTTGAATCATCGCTCTCCATTGGAAAAGAAAAATGTGTAAAACAGAGGAAACATACACCAGTTTATGAGAGGAGCTATATCACTTCTAACTGAGTGACACTCTTTTTATGACATACATGCAACATGATCAGTACCGGTACGTATTTTAGTCTCTCACTTGAATTAAAATTATTCTTAGTAATTATGATCCCTATAGGAAAAAATGAACACGCTATCCTTGTTTCTTCAATAAAGTTAAGTTTTGTGGACTATTATTGGTGTATGCTGTATTGCTAGTTACTCTGGCAGTCTTTATGACAGTAAATAAACCTTTGTTTATTGGAGGCATACAACGGTGAAATCAGGCATTTATTGTTTCACTGAAGTAATTTAAATTCCACTGATTGGCAGAGCTAAGTTCAAAAACTTGACACAACAATATATTGCCATGAACTCCTTGGTAATATGTACATCAATGCACATGTTACAAAAACACTGGAATATAAGTTTTGAAACATGTCTCTTATAGTACTGTGGAGAATTTAGGCGTTAGATGGCAGTAGGAGCCACAACCATGAGGCGGCAAGCATCTCAAATCAAAATAAACGAGTAGCGTGCCGCCGCCAGCAAAATTGAAAGCAAAAATATGGTAGCATTTCTGGAAAAAAATACTGTAGCAAAGTGACAAACCTCTGCGTACAAATGTAGAGACACTATTCTGATTAGCTGCCACCAACAACATATAAGCCTGTTACACAACTATCAAACCAACAGTTTCCTCAAGTTCTCAATAGGTTGAAAAGATCCTTAAATGCTTTATTTGTCAGGACTTGTACACTTGCAGCTGTTTTTAACCAAGGCTTCCATCAGTGTGAGTCACACCATATGTGACTGCAATGCATCAGTTAGACATTTCACATGTTTATGTATCATATATGTTGTTATCCATCTCAGGGAACAACAACCAATGACGCCATTGTCCATCATTTCGAAACGCTACATCATTAACTTGTCTAAATAATCCTCCATCACACATAGATCATGCTGTGAAATTTGATTTGGAAAATAATGATTTATTAACTTTAATAACTTTAAAAACATCCATTTGATGAGGAGCCAGAGAGACAGAAAGAAAGAGGGGGCGAAGGAAGAAGCTGTGTGCAGAGGGCAGGGGTGTGTACTGAAGGGAGGCAAAGTGATCACTGTGAAGAAGTCTAATTTGGTCTCCAAAAACATTGGAAATAAAAATAAGAACAGCATCAAAGCTGGCACAACCATGGTTGGGTGATTGTGGGTAGAAATAGAACATTTGTTGCTTACATTTGTGTTGTCTGCAAAATAGTTTATTCATTTTGTTCTGTTTCCTCTTTCCCACATGTGCTGTCTGACATGACCTCCATATTCTTCATAACAGGTAAGTGTCTTCTTCTAGTATTTAAATGTGTAGGGATATCTCTGCATAAACAGGCACATAGATCAGTCACTCATAAATGATTAAGTAAACCAACATTGTGTCATGCATGAGTAAAAAGGTGTCGAGAAAGACAGAAAAACAGTCCACGGTAAGTGTTTGTGTCGACATTCACCCTGTGATGTTTTTATGACCAGACTCTCACATCATAGCACACAAATGTCTGCAGAGTCGATTACATCGCTCCTTCAGTCTAAATTCTTCTCTCAGAGTTGTTGACTCCACAGGGCTTGGAGGAACTCATACACAGCACCATTTTCCGCTGGGATTGTTTCATTTTCTTCAAAAACGTCTGCCTTCAGTATAATTTGAAAGATGCTGTAATCACATCACATTTCTACACATGGGAGACACAAGCAATATGACCCAAATGCAGTCAGTCGAACGAAGCAGGCAGAATTTGAGTTGTTTTCCTCAGAAGTTTTGTGGGTTTTGAAGAACTATTTAGGGAGGATCTAGACATGCTGTAACCTCTACATTTAAAAGCTATATCCTCAAGCGCTGAATACCTTTTTATTTGGCTGTTGGATAGAGCTTTAGGGCACAAATGAGCTCATCATCCTTGGAGATGTGAAAGGATTTGTCTTTGTAGTCTTTAATAAGCTGCAGACAAGCGGCAAAAAGTCAAAGATAAAATCGGCAAAACCTTGGGTTACCACTTTTTTCAATATTCCTTTCTTAGTACTCATATAAGTAAGAGTACTCTTTCTTAGTTATTCATATAACTTTCAAAAAAGGAAATGAAGAAATTAAAACTCCACATGAAACCTTGACTCTAGAATTGACCATTAGTGAAACCAGATAAAAGATAAGAGTAAACGCATAGTTGCAAGTGAGAATGTTCTCCAATAATCAGTAAATGATCAGTAGAGGGTTGTTTTTTTTTAATCAACCATAAAGAGAATAAACACAGTCTGTCAGTAATTTTTACTCATGAAACTACTCTCTTCTCACCCTAAGTCACTTTAAAACAAAGAATGGTAGAAACTAATCAGAAAACATGCTCTGACTCTCAAATTCAGTATATCCCACCAAACAAACAACCCTGACAAAATCCTTGAAACCTTCATGACAATTTGTTGGCAGATTAAACATGCAATTACACATAATTTGTAAGTCTTTTCTCAGTCAAGTGCCTTTCAGCACAGGGAAAAACATTTTTTCAGCTACTGATACTTGCAGTGATTTTCTCCTTCACTTGACATACTTCCAAACTACATAAAATACTTCAGCCTAATCCTGGGAGTCCTTCACCTTAAGCTATGAACAGACATGAAAACTTATCAAACTTTCAAGACAAGATACTGCACACATAGTTACAGACTTCCATTGGGACATTTTATTTAATTTCCACAGTCAGGCAGGATGAAATAGCACTTACTAGAAGAGCTGTCTTAAATAATGCTAAACTGTCCTCATTTTGACTGCTTAGACTTCTAACTACCACATCTTTTTAAGCCAAATCAGAACAGATGCAGCCACTGGCAATGACAAACTTGTCCACTTGTAATGAGGTTTTATTCAGTTATTTTTATATCTGCAGCATTTTTGCATTAAGGCTATGAACTTATATTTAAGCACGCAATCAGTAACTTTGGCACTTTGCTTCCTGTTGATTTTACATCTTATTTATCACAACAAAAAAGCATCAAAAAAGTGTTTGTTTAAACACCAAACAACACAGGTTTAATTATGCACATGTTCCTTTCAGCACTTTAATTAGCCACATTTTGGGAACTAATTGGGATTGTAAAAACTGCCCTTATATTTTGCCACCAACATTATCCTAGTGACAACAGCCTGTAGATATAAAACTAATTGGCTTGTGCTACTTTTGCCTGACGAGCGCAAACTGGTTGTTCATTAGTTTTAATGTTTGTCTAGTGAAATTGAAAATGCACACCGAAGTGGTACAAACTGACAGAAAGGTGGACGAGGGTAGTTAGGTTTATTTTATGGAGATAAAATCAGATTTATTCCAAGCCTTGGGTTTTAATAGCAACCTCGATGGGAATGCATAGTATGTGTCAGATATAATGAGAGGTGCAGCGGTCAATTTCCCTGATGCTGCGCTGTCTGATAAACACATCTTTGGACATGTTGTGATTCAGTGTCATAACTTGTTCTTGGTGGCAGCTGCCACTTCTAATTGAGGCATGTTGACGGTATAAAACAGACAACATTTTTAAACCATCAAAATCCACTTTTTCTTGTAATATCAATTTTGTTGTCTAATATATTTGATTATTTTTGATTTTTCTACAATGTCAACCAGCATTTAGGCAGTTAGAAGGACTTATAGGAAGAGGAAGGAGTTGGCAAGACACGGTATATCTTCCTCAATGTTTGATAAAAGTGTGACCAGACAAATTCTAGATCTAAGACTTGTAGATCCTGCCAAGGTGTTGCAGTGCTGTGGGAATTAAGGATAGGTCTTCATCTTTAAACAGTTGAGTAGCCATTAGTTTGTCAAAAATCATGCTCATACCTAATTTTTTATACACTGTTTTCTATACAAAGACATGATGGCTGTAAAAAAAGCAAAATGGTGAATTTTATTGCCATACAGAACCTTCTACTTGACCCATTTAGTCAACAAAGGGCAATGGAGCTCAAAGGACTATATAAGTTTTCTACTCCTGACCCAGTTTAGTAGCATTCAGGTACGCACCCCTGACTCTCCATGCTGGTAATTCCCCCACCAAACACAGCAAGTGGTCAGAGTGAATGCCCCTCAAAATTGAAGGAGTGTCTTGATATTTTCTGAAATCTATGGAAGAAAGTATACTTCTCTTACGTGACTGATATAATAGTTTCTTTCTCTGGACATTGGGTAAGGCCAGAGTTTCAACTTGAAGATAGTAAATGCATCAGAAATGGTGGCTTTATTGCATTTACGTTTAATATTTTCTTACGGACACATTGGACCAGCTGAAATAAGACAAATTGTATTTGTAGTAGCAGTTAACAGTTAATATGTCCTCACATCCTTGGAGTCATTGGATATTCTTGACTTGATATATCGCCTCAGAGTCAAAGCATTGTAGAATCTGAAATAAATCCCATTTGGTTACTTATTGTTTAGACACTCCATCACAATTGTAACAGGGATTTCTGAATAGGCCATCCTGCCTCTATTAAATTCACTGGCTATCAGTCTCCCACACTGGGCTCAGGCTTAAAGTAAAGAAAATATACAGACTGCCAGGGCCTACCACGCTATAGATTCAATTGAAGGAGGACCTGAATGGTATCCCTGTAGATTTGAAGCAGCTATTTCTTTTTTGTATGAGGGGGGTTCCCAGAGGCTTGGTGTATATTGAGTTTGGTTTGAAAGTGATGCTTCCATTAGTGGGGAGTCAGTCATGTGGTTCAGCGCTAACACTGACAGAATGCCTGATTCAGCATCACTCTCAATGGGAAAGTGTGGAGGAACACTGTGCCATTTCAAAAAAGGACAAGAGTATCAAATCATACAAAATGGAGAGGAAATGATTAGGAAATTAATTTTATCATCTACACAGTATTTCTTTTAATTTGGATAACCTTTTTGAATTTCCTTTTCAGTAACGTTAATATTTTCCTTTATTTAGTTTTATTTAATTTAATCAACTGTACTGACATGTACTTTTAGCGGCTTAAGTAACACGTCCTCGCCACTAGTAGGTGCTATAGAAGAGCGGGATCCATGGGCTGGGCTGTCTGCCTCTATACACAATAAAATCAGAGTGAATGACTAGCTGTGTGAGCCATTGAATAAACACATTAATAAACATTGCGCTGTAGTGACGAATTCAAAGGTGCTCATTGCTTTGAGTCCATCACAAATTGAATAACCTTTTGTCAGTGTTTTGCTTCCAGTTCGGTAATAATTCTGACCCTTTTCCACTCCACTGACAGCCAATCACTCTCCTGATGAACTCGTGCATTATAAAAACAGATTAAACCCTGCTCTTTGTGGTGTTGATTTGATTTGCATTTATAATGGATTAGTTGAAACTGAATGGAGCCCCCATGGTCTCTTATGGCCTAAGTGATCAACAGACTGGCCATTCAGCCAAAGTTCATTCAGACCAAATTGGTTCATTATGCCAAATGCAAGCTCATTCAGCGCAGTCCTTGTAACTTCAATAGATTTTATGTAAACCACAACTGCTGGCTTATGCAAATGTTGCCTCTGTGTTCGCAAAAGATATCAAAACAAATAAACAGACTGAAGGGTTATTATTGAAGCAAACAAATGACTGAATTAATGAATGAATTAATGAATGCAAACCCAGATATCGACAACCATCCTGAGTAAAACTACTGAACTTGCAAACACTACACCGCTCTGTGTCTACATCAGCTACCAGTTATGGCTAAAGTCTGCCCCACATTTTATAGGACCCACCTCTCCAACCACCCCTAATTCCCGTCTGGGAAAAAAAAGGCACCACTGTAAATTTGGCACGATCTGAGTCAGCACAAAAGCAAAGCAGTGAAACAAATGGGAACACTCATCCTCACCCCACAACCCCTTTTCCACTAGCTCTACAATGGCCAAAGATTTGTCTTCTATCAGATGTCTGTAATAGGTGCAATAACACAAAAAGATGAACAATATAAATTTCAATTATGAGCCTTTCAGAGTTTCACACAATGCAGTGAACCATACCCCACTGGCAAAACTCTCTGTTTTGTCTTAGACAAATCATCCCACCAACTAGAAAGTCTGATCCATCTATTTCTTCTATCCCTTTGCAGTCAATACTTTTGCCTCTTGTCCTGGACAAAGAGTGTGAGCAAAAACTCCAGTAGCAGTTTTCACAAATCTTTAATTATAGGCCGTTCAGAAAGTTGCCTTTTTAACTCATCACTGTCATCAAAACTTAAGTTACATGATTTAAGTTATAGGTAGACTTAAATTGATTTCTAACCCCATTAAACCTTCCAATTACAGCAATAAAGGCGAATAGTTTTATACTTACAGTAAAAACTCATTGCCAATGTTAAATGCAGTCATAGTTTACTATTCCCATAAAATGCTGGTTCAGACAGCAAGCAATGCTATCTTCTGTCTTGCATCATTAGAGCACAACATACTCCTGTACTGTATGCACTCTCTGTTGTTTTGCAGTAAACAGCCACTTACCCATTATAGAAACATATCCTATTTACGCATATGCTGAAAATGCAGCAACTAACTGAGGAAGTAGTCAAAATGAATAGTGTCTCTGTGTGTCTGCGCGGTAGCTAGGCATTTGAAAGAAATCTTAAGAATTACAAGCATAAAAAAAAAAAAACACAGCATTGGGATGCAGTTTTTCCTTCTGTGGTTTCTTTGTGCATGAAAAAGAACATGTGCAGCTTCTCGATGAGATCAGTTGTTATTCAAGACAACTGAGTCAAGGACTCATGTGCTACCCTTTTTTTTTTCTATTTCCATCCTAATCATTAAAAACAAAAACGGATGCCGAGGTATGTTTGTCTTTTATTACAGTGACTCATAAGCAGAGTTCATGAACATCCATTTCACCAGTTTCTCTTCAGCCGTGATGTGACATTTATGGGATTTATTATCTTTTTGATTAACAGTAATGCAGTAGTGTAAATGCAGGGTGTTTTGGCTACAACTGTGATTCATACTGCTGCTCCTCAATGAAAATAACAGTTTATTCTTATTCCTGCTGTGACCACCTTTTTCACAATCTATAATTAAACTCAAACTTAAAAGCAAGTGCTATGCAAACGACCCCAGGGTGACACTGACTTTTTGTTGCACTTTAAGTGGGCATTTATTATTACATGTCTGTGTTTTCACAGTTTTCAAAACACATTTTCATAAAAGACTCAACTTCAAGGCACACTTTTCTCCTAAAAGGCTCTAGGATAGAGAAAAGGCATCATGCCTATTGCATGAGAGCCACTTCTTCTTTAATTAGAGAGCTTGGCTTCATTTATTTACAAAGCTTTCGGGGAGCATTTCCTGCAGTACACTTCCTCTGGAAGTGATCTGCAATTAAAAATATGTATCAGGCGTCTAAGAGTAACACTATAAAAAAGCAGATGTAGTCCCCCTCAAAACTACAGGTTCAGTTAAGACTTTCCAATTTCATGCAAGCTTCAGGGACCTGTGACAGAGAGGATAGTTTCTGAGCCTCCAGATCTTCCCATCTTCTGTACGTTTCAGTAGTGCAATCCTCTTGATGTAATTGCTAGTTCTTTTGGGGGATCAGTTGTGTTTCCCTGAAATACAATGAGCTTTGAGAGAGCTCAAGTGGATGAATCTTTCACATTGTTTGCCAACTTTTTACCTTGTTAGACGAGAGACAAAGGACTGAGTTAAGACTGGAAGATGGTATTTATGTATGTTAAGAGTAGAGCATACTCCCTTTTGTTTTCCCTGACATCTTTTTATTTGGAGTGAATTGAAAAGGGTAGTTTTCTTGGTAAAAAAGAAGTTTAAGGAAATTTCCATGACCTCTGAGGGAGTTTTGGAGATTCTGCTCGTATCATCCTGTAATCTGGTAACATCTGCATTTTTCTGCGCAATATTGAAAGCTCAAGGGCTTTCAGATGATATTACAAACATTTAATCAGGATCAATTCTTGACTTTCAAAAGTCAATTTTCAAACCCATGGCAATTTGCATTTTGCAATATTTTGGTTGATTTAGTTCATGTAATGACCTTCTGACCGTTGTTCAAGTTGACCATTTTACCCATTAGTCCAATACTTTAGCTAGCTAGGCTGTATCACCATTTATCCATTAGGTTTAGTTAATTATTTAACCTGATTATCCCCTACTTAGCATAAATCTATTAGCTGAAGATGCCTATTCTGTACATCCATTATTTAGCCTATATCAACCATTCATCTATTAGATTAAGTTAACTTCTCTCCACTGTTAAGCCTTTACCGTATCTAATTATACAACCCTTAACTGATTTTACAACCAACCATTTTACCTATCTGTGTATGTCTGGCTGAGATTACTGGTGGTGGGATAACCTCTAGACTCATGAAAAGGGTGACTGGGAGTGGTTTCAGAGTGGATCTTCGTAGCTGTAATTGCAAAAAGCTTACAAATCCACCACAACTCTTAAAACGAGTTTGCCGCTGGTTGTGCAAGATGGTTTTGTCATTATGTCTTGCTCCTACCTGATCACCTCACTGGCCCTTTCTGGGTAATTTTTTTAACTTCAGTGGCCTTCTGCTGAGATTGCCTTAGACCTTGCTGCCATAAACCGCTGGGATCAAGTCACAGGCTATACTACATACTGATCAGCAGACTCATGTTGCACATGCTGTGGGACTTGATCCTCTTCAGCTAGAACAGTCTGCTCCATCTCCTCTTCAAGAGAGAGCTTCATTTCTGCCTAACTATAATCTAGTTGATTGCTGTTGCACCAAATGACAAAGCTTCAAGTGAGTCTTCTATCCTCCTTTACTCTGAGGAGGACGTGCTTTACTGAGGATTTTATTCACTGCGCTCATGAGTCCAGGTAGACAGGTAGATGGCCTGACGTGGGGTGGCCATGTAAGCTCTGTATTTAATTAAACCTTTGCTGTGGTTAAACTGGGCTCTCTTAGGTTTGCAAATGCAGTTATTCAGTCACCCAAAACAGGTGCTCCTGGTTTGATTCCACACATTTAGATCATTTAGATGAAAGACAATGGTTGATATGTTGTCGATACCGTCCCTAAAGGGCCATCATCGATATTCCAAAACTGTATTCACACCACCTGAAGAGAAGTAGAGACCATAGTGATCTCGAGCCAGTGGATTTGTTTTGTTTTTTATGTGTCAGATGAAGAGCAGGTTTTTAATCGCCCTCATTAGTTTAGCCGGACTGCAGAGCTGCCATGTACTCCCTGCCTTAAATAAGCTATTATTATAATGAGCATCATTATTAAAGCCCATCATTTACCCTCACTGTGGCTTAAAATCATGGGCATCTGGTAAACAATTTGCATGCACATTTGAACTTATATGTATAAATCGCTTAGTAATTGTTATTTTAGTAAGAAAAATATAACTATCCACAAATGATGTTTGTGTTCAACACTTAAATATGTCTCCTTAAAAAAAATAGTTTTTCAACTCACTAGAATTTTTGAATAGCGCATTTTGGTATTAGGTTGTTTTTGCTTTGCATTGATTATATTTCTACATAAAACAATTTTCTGTAATGACATATCTGATGACAAACAGGGTGTGATTTTATGTTAATAGTTGCTTTTGGTTGCGCACCAGAAAGAACAAAAGAAAGTGAATAATTTCATTTGTTTGGTTTATCATATGAGTGGTCAGGCAAGAGAAATAACTGTAATAGTACCTGTAAAAAACAGCATTTCAAATAAGCCTCCTGCTAAGTCAATAACAACTCAGTTTTTAATACTGTGCTTTGAGCATCAATCAGGATTTAACACCCTTACCCTGTATAATTTGTTTTTCTTCCTCTTTGAGATCAGGTTTTTCTTTTCATTTGTTTGTCTGCAGTTTTTAATCCCCTTCAGCTCCTTAAATCAGCATACCTGCACAGTGAGCGCACGCAACAGTTTCACAAAGAGTGAGTGATACCATTATCTCTAACCAATCCCAAACAATCCTGTTGTTCACTCAACAAAGGATCCCAAGTTTTGTTTGTTCTTGGTTGGATAATCACTGTCTCATTTTGAGGTAAATTGACTAATGTTTGTAAAGTGACGTATAATTCTGGCACATAATAGGATTTTGTGATAGTGTCTTTTTTTGGTTTCAAACTGATTGGAATTTATTTTGTTTTATTGGATGGCTGTATCTCACCCCACAGCACTTGGTATGAACCCCACAAACAGCACTTCATCGATGAATGTATTGTGTAATATATATTTCAGTTGACAGAAAACAGCAGGAGCACATTTGACACATGTAGAATAGGGTGGAAAGCAACTTATTACATGAATTCATCTCAGTGTGGTTGAGTAGCTTGTGTGTGAAGTTGTACTTTTTGAGTAGTTTATAAAATCATTACTTTAACTGAAACATTTCCTTTGGAAAGGATTGTTTTATAGTTACTACAGCACTATGAAGAAGTAAAAAAATATGTATACGATTTTAATCTAATGTGAATGCCAAGCAAGCGACTGGAATCTACCATTTAACGATCAACTATACTTACGGCTAAATTCACGATCAAAGTTAGAAATATATTCACAAATCTATTTTTCTCTGTTTAAAAACTCATCAGCTGAATATCCTCTATACAATTCTAACACTTCTTTATCACTTCCCACCCATAAGTTTGGCAGTGAGCTTCAGTCTAATTTTTAGTAGTACTAGCTGGCCTGCAAGCTAGATGATTTACATTGGCCTGTAGTGACCTGAGTACTGGTTGTTTACAGTATTACTGGGGCAGGAAAAGAAGTAAAAACAAAAAACAATAACTTCCTACTAGATAAATAAATAAGTGTAGTATCGACGGAAATATTTCATGCATAAATAACCTTTAACTACAACAAATAGTTGAGGTATATATAGTTTTTGAAGTAATTTGGTGTCTTAGTCTGCTTTTAAACCTGTGAGTCTTTCACCCTTACACTGAGTGTTCAGTACTTCAGGTAGTTTTTAGATACAGTACTTTTTTACTTTTCAACAACTAGATTAACATACTTCTTGGTTTATTTCTTCTTCAGTAACATTTTATCAAAGTAACTGTATTTTTATTTGAGTCAACTATTTCAGTACTTTTTTGACTTCTGATGTGAAATACTGTTTATCATGTCAACATGTTGGACTGCACAACATCAGAAGTTTCCAATCAATTCAACAAAACTAATGATGTATCATTTGTTAGTAAGTGGCCTCAGTAAACTGATTTTGATTCATCATTAGTGACTAACAAATAGTTACAAACAAAAGCATAACTAGACAGGATCTGCAGAAGTCCTTTTGGAAAATAAGCTTCAAGAAATGTATTTGCCTTAACTTTGCTTACAAGAAGGGGGTCAAAATATAGGGTAAAATAAGCAAAGAGGCGAATATTAAATGAGAGAAAAGAGTTTTCATGCATGCCCAATAAAAAAAGAAAACTGTATACTCAGCGCTTAACACTCCTGATTACACTTCAACAGGTCGTTCTACTTTAACCACATCGACCCTATAAAACTGCCTGAAAGGATGCCCGGCCATAGTTCATGCAAGGTCTACAGGAATAATCAATTTTAAAAGCTCTACTGTCTCTAGATCTGGGTTACATCTCCAGCATGTGTCAAGAGTAACAAAAACTAGCCCAATGTGTAGTATCAAGTATGTGTAGCTGTTCATTCTGTTAGACATTTTACTGGCCTCATACAGAAAGTTAAAGAGTCCATATAGGGTAACAACATGGCATATTTTAGGAGCTTGTGTAATGCTGAACAGGTGCAGAAGCTCCTCGTTTCAGATCCTTTCCTGCGGCACACAGCACAGTCTTAAGGTCTTTAGTCTAGGGTTAAAAAACCACCATGAACAGTTACATGAATGGTTAAAATCATCCCAACACCGCCTTAACAACAGCAATTCAACAACTCTTCGATCCCAGATATTCCATTTTGCTGCATTCATAAAGTAAAAGTCCATGTTTCATCTTAAATGAAACACACAGGACTCAGTTACTGGCCCTTGCCTCAGTAATTCATCATGTTAACTGGAGAATGAAGGAAGAATAATGGTTATGCCTGTTGCTGCCACAAATCCGAGGATTCATCAGTGAAAGCAAAGATGAATGGGTTCTCTCTCCTGACTTCAAATTTCTCTGTGATGGAGACATTTTTATCCATCGGCCTTCTTTTTAACTTGAAAGCTGCTTTGTACTTTTAACTTATCCCTGCAAGCCATGTGCATCTTTACGACACATAATGGATGTGATGCCGAGATCACAGACTTATATAAAGTTGTTAAAGTATGTCAGGAGACCAGAATGAAATGTATTCACATCCACACACATAAAGCAGGTGCTGCACAACAAAACTTGTCAGAACGGATTAAACACAAAGAAAGGTCTCATGAATCCAATCGAGACTAAGAAACATTCACAATACCGAGTTTATTGTCTACTCATTTGCAAGTAAACATCAGCCACAAGGCCATATCCTATCTCCCAGTATCCTACACAAGATTGCATGTATTTACCACGCTGCCTCTTAAGAGAGGGGAGCTGACCTTGGAGTACAGCATATTTACAGTGTATGGTAGTGGTTAGGAAATCCAATTTGGTTAGACAGTACGCTGGACTGCCAAGGACTTTTTCAGCACCATTTTCATTTCACCTTTTTATCGGGGGCCTTAACAGAAGGTACAGAAGGTCTTGATATAAAATGGGGTTATAACCACACTTAATACTTGTAAAACATTTTTTCAACTTAACAAGAATGAGTTACAGGATGCTTTCAGTGCGAATCAAACAGGGATAAAGCTATGGAGTAGGAGTGGATCTTTTCAATCTGAAATACTATTTGATAGCCACTGAGTGTTATTCAGTGATTTTCTGTCCATTAGTCCTGGCTATTCCCGTCTCATAAAAGGTAACCGAATTGTATTTACAAAGGGCACTACTGAGTAAAAGGAAAATGAAACATATTTCAGTATTTTTCCTCATAATTCAGCTCTTAAAAAGTGCTTGAACCAGTGAAACAGTTTACTCAGGGTTATATATCACATCAATTTACTAAGTTATATCAGCATATACTAGGGGGAAAAAAACAAATGAATATGTTTAAATCCTGAACATTCAGTGACGATAACATGAACAGAACTTTTAATTTTATCTTCACAAAGCCGGAGCTCCACAACTGATCAGACCTTTATCCTATGTCATGTTTTTGTGTAGAGGAATGAGCATGTCCACATGTTCAGGTTTAAATAATGAGTGCAGTCTGTTTACAGTTAGTCCTGCTCTCTTTCTGGGGGCACTAATATGTTGCTGGGACACACAGGCATACCCTTGCTAATCCGGTCAGCCAGGGATGTTTGCTTTCAAAGGTTTTTCCATCAGTCCATGGGATCAATGTAGAGAGGTGGGCACACGCCCTTGCAGTACTGATGCAGTTCACTTGTGCTTGTTTGTCTTCAATTGTAATCCTTTACAAAACGAGCTGTGGATGCAGAAAAAAGAGGCATCATTGCTTTGTTTTTGTTATTGTGAGGCCAGCAGCTTAGATGTTAAAATCTCAAACTGAGGAACATTGGGATGTGTGCATTGGTTTGTGTTGAAGTGCAACACTTTTTTGGGGCTTTCTCCGGCTTATTGTAGATGTTTTGACTCAAGAGTCGTGCTGCCTTCAAATCAAACTCATGAAGTCATGAAGCTTGGTGTTCAAGTGGTAAGCAAATGGGAACACCGTCTCTTGTACATGGATGCCAGAGGATCAACCATTATCATGCTTACTTTGTATGTGAAAATGCAAAAATGAAAGAACGTCTTGTTGCTGAAACCTCATGCAGAGGAACAAAAGACAAGACAGCAAAGTGAGCAATCTACATTAACACTTTCTATAGCGCCTTTTGGTCCCACAGTGGCTAATTTCAATCAGATTAGTTGTACAAGCTGCGCTCTCACCTCGCTCCCAACCACAGACTTTGTCAGTTACACAGTACTCTGTATTTATTGTGTAACTGAAGGCCATGAGCTGTGCTATTTCTAAAAATCTCATCAGACACGTACAACTCAGATATGTGAAAGCTTTTACAAACTTTTGACTTACAATGCTGTGAGTTTAACAAGAGGAGATGGTTATTATGGCCTCTACTCATGAACACAGTGAACATAACCGCATTTAAAGTCTATTTCCTAGTTTCTTTTCTTTGCTTGAGTTTTTGCAGGTTTATGTCGTTTTTTATTTGCGCTTTCACCGACAGAGTCAAAGACAGAGTCAGTAGTTTTGAGTCCTGTTGTGATTGACGTGGATTGAAGATTTGTGGCTTGTTTGAGGTAGTTAACCATGTATCATCATTTTATCTGTACAATACGTTTATTTTGAAATTCAGCAGATGCTGCATGCTGTTCCATGTCATCCTTCCCAGTCTGGGTCAATCTGCTCTGCTCAGCTTGATGCGTGCTGGATGTAGGCTCTGTCAAAAGTCAGACTTGAGTGCATCTTTAGCAATGCAAAGAGAAGCTTGGAGGATGGATCTGAGACAAACCAAGACATGGCTCGTCTTTGGGGTGTGACAGTCACAGGAATGGTACACAAGCTTGCAGTAAAATCAAGGATTTAGATTAAAAGCTCAACAGTCTTTTTAGAGTTGAATAAATCCTTAGATACAACCTTGACTTTATCATTTCAGAAGGCAGAATCAGATTATCCAAGAGTACAGATGTATTTTGACATTTTTATCGTAAAAGTAATGTCAAATATCCTTCAGATTTATGAGAAAAAGATCAAAATAAAGAGCCTTTACAAGGAAGGTGGTAAATGTAAGCATAATGGGCAACGCAACGGAGAGAAGTGTAAAACCTAAACTCAATATCTTTTTATCAAGCTACGAAAGAGCTACTTAAAGTCAGATCTAATCCTAACCTTGTACTGAAGGACTGTGTTCAGTGCTGGTTTAAACAAGAGAGGGAGAGAAAAAGAGAGAGAGCGAGAGAAAGAAAAAAAAAAAAGGAAAACATTTCAATTAAACCAGCAAACCTTCATCATTCAGTCACACCTGTCAACTACAGTCAACATCCACAAACCACATGCCCCTCTCTGTCCCTCTTCTCATTTTTTTTTTCTTACAAAGCAAGCATTCAACCAATCTTTTACATTACGGTGATAAAAGCATCACCACATCAAAGGCTATATTTTAATTATATTTGTTCTGTGCCTTTTATTTCACAGAATAAGATGGACGATTTTATTTCTTCCTACAATGTCTAAACCCGTGTTATACTCTATACATTTGTGTCCTTCACTTTACATTATCCTGTTGTATCTTCTTGTAATTTATAGATGCAGATAGATGTTTGTATAGCTTTTATTCTGTCATAGTGACGCATTTTACCAAGATAATTTTTACATGTTTATTTTCTAAAAATCAAAACAACAGTCACGCTCACTCCGTTCCCTCTCCGTGACTTCACGCTTGCGTTCATTGCAATTAAGACGGGGGCACTGTGGCGTATAGATGAGAGGACTAAATATTTAATAAATAGGATGGTACATATACACACTTTGGGTGCATGCTGATGAGTTTGTTTATTAAATACTGCTGTTTAATTTGCAGAGCTGGAAACCTCATTTGGATTTGAATTAACAAGGCCAAGACGTGCAAAGAACTACAAGAATTCTTACTTCCATTGTCTTTTAAAATTTAGATGACATTTTCCAAAGAGAGGTTTTGTTTGAAGAAGTACTTTGTCATTTGCCTGCTGTAAAATATAAATGCACAGTAATGCTGGAGTCAAAGAATAATTTATGCCATCAACATTTCCTGACATGCACTACATGTCTCATTTATGTCAGAAAACCGTGCAGTCTTTTTTATTCCAACAACAGTGGTATCAAATTTTCACTGAATGCACATGAAGCACTAAAAAGGGTAAAAATAAGTACAATTAGCAACCCACGTGGCACCAATGGGCCCAAGCAGTGTCGCACCGCTACCTCTGTAAACATCCTCCCCAGTGCCTCTCGAAATTTTGTAGGGGGCGCTGAGGAGCCATTTTTAGTTAGATCTCCATTTTTACATTGGAGCCCTTTTTGTTCGTCTTGGGGTCCAACATAAGTGTCCTCGATTCCATAGGTTAGGGTTACACACAGGAACGAGGCTTACATATTGAAATTTTGTAGGGGGCGCTATGGAGCCATTTCTGGTTGGATCTCAATTTTGATATTGAAGCCCTCAAGAAGATGCCCCTCCTGATCTGTGTACCAAATTTCATGTGGCTTTGCGTATCTACAGAAATATCACAGACTGCTATTTATTTTTTGGATACATTTTATAGCCCCACCTAAGCACAGTTTAACCCGATCTGGTACCCCATAAGGTGTGTCCTGGAGAAACGTCAGATGCATTCCTCAGATGCAAAGAAGGAGTTAAAGGCCATTAACCGAAAAACGTATTCCCCTCTGCCCCCAGGTTGCACTACAACATACGTTGGCACTACAACAAATAAGGTTCTTATTTTCTAGCCGATATGGTTCCCCATAAGGCGTGTCCTGGAGAAACCTCAGATGCATTCCACTAATAAAGGAGGAGTTACAGGCCATTAACTGAAAAACGTATTCCCCTCTGCCACCAGGTGGCGCTACAACATACAGGCGTAAATTTGATGTCAAATTGTCCGGTGCTGGACTGTTATCAAATGACTAAAATCTGGTGGAGGTGGAACCAGTGTAGAGGAAGTTATGCAAGAAACTCCCAGAGCATGAAAACTGTAGGGTGCGCTAGAGAGCCATTTTTTTCATATGTATATAGGGGCATGGCAAAATATGCAAATTTGAGCGAAGTATAAGCCAGTTATCATACACAGAAAAACATGAAAGTGCAGAGCCTCGTATTTCAGTGAAATGACTGTGATCTTTAAGCATGAAGGTGATATCTTACTTTAATACCCACCATGACACGAGGATTTACTGATGGACAGCAATCACTGTGGAGTGTTTTAGAGCTGAAAACCCTTCAGATAAACACAATAAGACAGGCTGATGCACACTGATGGGATTACTCTGTTGTCACCGTGGCGAACATTGCTTTGTTAGATGTGACCTTCAACTGCGCTTAAAATGAGAAAAAGTCACAAAGATAGATTATGACATTTATATTCCTCGTTTTCCTAAATAATTCAGATAGAGGCTCTGCTGTTCTATCTGAAGAATTGAGGTTTTTGACACGAGAAATATTTAACATAATTCTGTAAATCAGCAATGAATGATCAGTTTAAAAGATTTATGCTCCTGTTGTGGGACTCATTTTGTGTCTGACTACTTTAAAGCCTGGTGAGATTTGCGTTATATACTTGATAGCAAGTCAAGTAAGGCCACTGTCCTCCCACTGTTAAACGTTTTATAGTCTAGTTTCTATTTTTATCCTTTGCAGTCAGCTCTCCTACTCCTCTTCCACTAAGCATACAGATCACTTTAAGGTGATTTGAGGTCCTCCACCTGTACTGTAAACAGCCTACAGTGTTGATTTTGGCTGGTTTTCTTTCCTCTGAGTGCTTCCTTGTTTAAAAGTTTCAAATTCTCTTTTTATTTCCCACTTTTTCTCATCTTTATTACTCAAACTATTTCAGCAATGTATCTGAGACATGTTTCAGCTCAGAACCCCAGTCCAAATTCCCCTAAAGCATTGCAAATCAGATGGTTTGGTGACCTTTTTTTTGTCCCTGTCCTCTGTTGGACTTGTGATAAATCAGTTGTTTCATTTCTGCAGCAAGAGGGATCTAATACTCAAGTCCAGTCCAAGATTTGCACACAAATGCGAGATGTGACTAATGCTAAGCTCAACATTTGTCATTTTGCCTTTTGTGATTGCTTGGATAGATGTACCCTCACAGAAAATGGAAAACATCTTTATGCTAAAATGGCACAGATGATAATGACAAGAGTAGGTGATGGCTTTTAGACCCGAACGGTGAACCTCGCACCAACTTCAAAGAAAGCAGTTTGATCCAGAACTTTCCACTTAACGGTAAGGTTGTGGCTTCGAAAAAGAACACTGAGGCCCAGTGAGGACGTTGCCAGTGTGCTCCCAAATACCAAGCCCAGCAGTGCTCTCATTAAAGATGTGTCATCTCCGGCATCATTCTTCAGATGGGAGCATGAACACCATGCCCCATAAATTACTTGAAAATAACTGATAAGCAACGTCTCTGGAGCCTGTGTTCTTTTGCGGGGTAGAGTTTTAGTCTTTTGAAGAATTCTGCTCTCACTGAGTACACAGAGCATTTACAGGTCATTAAATACAACAGCATTTACATAAACCAACTGTCTTCTTCTGATCAGTGAAGCCAAGTTAAGATCCTCAAGGACTTTTGGTAAAGCATAGAGATCTGTGATGCCATTGTTTAAAGTTGTAGCTGTTACTGCTGTTTTGTGCCTGCTTTAAATGAGGATGTAAAATCAGTTATATATCCAGCTAATGGTCTGTCAGTCTGTGTTTGAACGTAGCCTGAAATGCTCAAAGAAGGGGACAAAGATTGACTTGAGTAGAAAGTAAACATAAGCCTCGGATGAGTGTAATTCTTTCTGAAATTAAACTTTGAAGCGAAGATTATCATGAATAAGCTCACTTAGTAGACACCTAGAATCCAGTGGTTTTTCATTTTAAAAAAAGGTAAAAATGCCACAAAACCAACGCTAAACTTCAACCTCTCTGTCCGTGTTGCACCAAAGGACAGGTGAAGAATTAAACAAATTTATGAAGGTTGTTCAAAATGAATACGACAACTGAATTTGTCTGAGCAGACATATTACACAGACATGAAAGATCTGCAGTGACAAATAGCTGAAGTTTTTCAACTAAATTACTGCAGTTTCCCTTCAGCGTGATGTCTGAACAGCACAATTTTATTGTGATATCCTCCAAACATATATTATATCAAAATCTCCAGAGCCCAAAACTCTCCTCCTGCTCAATCAAATAGATGTTTTTTTTTTCCTCATCAGCCAAACTTTAGCATAAATTGCTTTGCAACAGTGATTGATTCAGCACATTTGTCAGATTTGCTCTGTTTCCACACAGCACTGATTTGCTGAATAGTCACTTGTGTTTAGCAGTGTGCAGCATATTGGAAGACTGAAACAAGTAGTCTGCCTCACGGCCCGAATTGCTCTCAAGCATTGTTATTTCTCCCCTTATCACTTCTTCTGATTTGTCATGTTTTGCCTTTTGAGGGCTTTTGGTCAAATCCACAATCTAATATGTTGCAAGCGTTAGTCTTGTTGAAAGTCTTGTGATAATTGTGCAAAGCCTAATTAATTGGGCATCTCTAATTCCTCCTAACAGTTATATTTTTAAGTCAGCAGATGTTGCAACCAAATTGTAATTTCTCATCAAAAAGCTTTGCACTGGAAGTGTTAAGTTTCCTGTTTCTGAGGCAGCCAGTCAATACCTTAAGACTTTTCTTTCTTTCTTACTTACTTTCTGTCTTTCTCTCACTGCCTGTTTTGCACTGGGGTCAAACAGGAGATTGTATCAGCATGCTGCATGGCACAGAGGATTTGGACACTATTTGATTCAGGAGACCGCTAGGATCAATTTCAACCTGGCTGGCTGGCTGCTTGGGTAGCTTCTGTGGCTGCCAGTTCAGAGCTCTGACCTGGATTACAATGCTCAATCAATGGGACTCCACAATATTACTCAAGCAAGCAAGAAAAAGAAACCTATTCCTTCAACATATAAGACCACGACTTAGTGTGCACTTTTTAACTCTTTTTTTTTTTTAGCTCCACAGTTAGATTAAAAATCTTGATTCTTTGAACCTGCTATTGAATGTCTGATATTGGAAATGCATCAGTGTGTGTCTAAATATAGTTCTGGGAATTGTTCTTTGTTCCTCTTGAGGCTGTCTTATTTCATGCTGAAACAAACAGGTGGCCACAAACCCCAATATTGGTACAGTTAGACTAACCAAAACACATGCCAGCACAACAAAGTTTGTGCTGTTAGGTGGAACATTACAATAAACAATAACATGTTAAGGCCCGTTTTTGTTAGACGTGATGATCTTATGCTTCTTTTTCTCTTCCTCTCTTTCCTTACATCCTTCTCTGGATCCTTCTTACCTTGTACTGTTCACTTATAAAGGTAAGAATCAGATTTTTTATTTATCTATGTGTATCTGTCTGTCTGTCATTGCTCTACCTAATGGTACGATGTGAAGAGGTTAATATAAATTGATTTGATTACCGTCTCTGCGTTGAGCTATGTGGTTCTTGAAGCAATACAGAGGTATCGCAGACTGAAAATCAATACCAATCTGCAAAAACCGACCCAAAACATACTCAAAACAAGGCTGTGTTTCACAAAGAAAATCTGTCTGTCTGTTTATTGTTTTCTTTCTTATGTTTGTAATACCAGTAAAATGGTATTTCTAACTCCATCACGCTTAAGTGGAGCTTTTTTAGGTAGTGACTGATGTTGGATGACTTTGCCGGATAAGATTTGCTTTTTTAATGTGCAGTTTGGTCGGGAAATAATAGATTTAATGATGGAATTCCCTCTGATGACATTTAAAGTATGTAGACTACATCGATGTTGAACTGGTTTTTAGCGAATTCTGGTATCATGATGGAAATTTGTATGACAGGGAACATCACAGACTCAATCAAATCAAAATCTGATATCTTTACCATGTTACATGGATGATTTGGATTGCACAGACAAAATGATAACAAATAATGGTTTTTAGTTACTTGAACGATCAGAAATTTTGACAACTTCCTTGAGGGAACCAAGGATCAATAATCTAATCTAATGAAATGTCTTACTGAACATGGACACGCATACCCCATCATAATCTCCATGTTTGCGCACAGAGGAGTGATAAACGTCAAAATTTGACTGTAGTTGCATGTGCTGTACATGATATTCCAGTGTTGCCAAACTATAGTTTATGTTGTAAGCCCCGCCACTCACACACTGGGTCTCTGTGAGAGATCAGAGAGTTCAGGTAGTGTCGAGTGCCTGTGGATGGATGGGTGCTTTGAGGCAGACAGCCGTGCTTTATAGCTCCTTGGCTTTGGAGTGACAGTGCCAGAGTGGAGTGTGTCGGCACAACAATGATCACTCAAAGATGCTGATGCAATCCCAGACAGCAGACGTGCTAGATTTTTTTGTTTTGTTTTTTGACACGTGTGAGCATGGCGCAAACACAAACAAACCGACCTTGTCAAAACTGACGTATAACTACCATGCCAAGTCAGGTGAAGGTAATGCAGTGAGGGATTTTTTCAAGTGAAATGTTTGTAAATTGAAATGGAGATCGTAGAATATGCAGATATACACAGAAAAGTAACTATAAAGAGGTTAATAAGGGACAAGACAGGTCAGCTATTTTCCTATTCTGCCTTTTCTTTCCAGGTACTGACAGCTAAAAATCACCTAAGCCAAAGCTCATAGTGTCGCAGGTGCTTTCTTATACTGTTAAACTTTCCCATCACATATCCCTTCTCTTTAAATAGGACAGCACAGAAAGAAAGCAACAGAAGGAGAGGGAGGTTCAAGGACAGAAAGGGGAAATGTGATTGATCTAAAGGGAGATGTGTCTGGCCAGGCTCTCAACTATACCCCCCCTCCACCAACCCTGTTACAGCCCATAGATCCAGCCGTCCTACCTAAGTCAGGGTGATGGAGGACCTTGTCTGCCTCTTTGCTGCAATGAGAATAGAGATGGGGGGGGTGAGCGGGGGTTGCAATTGTGCAGGCACTTCTGGGCAAATCTGGTAGTTGGCTGACACAGAAAAAAACCCTAAAAAGTTCAAGTTTCAGGGCTAAGTCTAATAATCTCAGATTTTATTTTACTTTCATTGATTTTCGATTATCTACCTATGAAGTTAATTTGAATCAACTTATTGATCTGGGTGACCACACGCTGTACGTTGGATATGGCTCATCTTTGACTTTTACTGAATATTTTTTCTTAGTACCTTAAATAACCTATTATTGAAGATGTTCTGTATGTTATGCCATTTCATTGCAACATTTTTAAGGTAAACTCACGCAGTGACTTTACATAAGTAAAACTAACATGATCTGAAGAGGCTACTAAATAAGTTGTAGGCATGTTTCGGGGATCAGTTGGATGTGTTGATCCATGTATTATTACTCTTTTAGGTCTACATTGTTTTTCTGTCCATGTACACAATGTTCATCTAATTAGTATGAAAGAGGATTAGGGCCACATAAAGAGAAGACAGATTATTACAGGAAGGAGATCAAAGTCAAAATTTTGAGATTAAAAAAAATCAAAATTATGTCAATAAAGTCAAAATTTCGGGGTTACAAATCGAAATTTCAAGATTAAAGTTGAAATTTCGAGATTAAAGTCAGAATTTTGATATCATGAAATGTTGTGTGAGATTAGAAAAATTAAAAATTTGAGATTGAAGTCGAAATTTTGGGATTAGTGTCAATATGAATAAAGTTGAAATTTTGACTTTTTATAATTTTGACTTCAATCTCAAAATTTCGACTTCAATCTCGACACGGAAATTAAAAAAGTCTCCGTCCTGTAATTATTTTTCTCTCTGGCCCTAATCCTCTTTTGTAAATTAGTTAAAGTCATGCATCATTTTGACTGTTGTTGACCACACAGCTAATTTTAATTTAAACAATTGGGGAATGAGTCAGCTCTAGTTACCTGTGTCTTACACCGGTAGAAGTAGCATATCAGCTCCATAGTACAAAACAACTCTAAGTAAAATGTGTGCCTGTAGTTCTGCCCATTGTGGGATGTGATGCCAAAGTACCTATTTTTCCGGTAGAGCCAATGCAGGGTTATCTGGCTGGTGGAGTTGTGGGATTGATTTTACACTCATTCCTCTAACCAAAGCACATTATTTTTTGAGCTATGTTCGGGGCTTGTGTGCCTTTATTTGGGGAGAATAGGATAGTGGATAGAGCAGGAAGCCAGGAAAGAGAGCGGGGGTGTACAACTTACCCATTAGGCCAAAAACACGTTTAACTTACCGCTTAAGTGTCAGATCCCTCTTGTAGGTACAGCCTACAGCAGAACAGATTCTTGTGTTGATGTTGAAGCGCACACTCACTGCCCTAGAAAGTTCATTGACTCCAGTGTTGGTGTCTGCAACATTTTGTCTCTGTGTTCCCCCTCTACCCTGCTAATCCAGTACAGAACGCTGCAGGGGCCCACATTTGTCAACAGAGCTGTTTAACATCACATTACTGATTTAAACTAGACTTCTCTGAAAAACAAACACAAGCTCTAAAAAATGTGTTTTCTCTCAGATGGCTGTTACTCTGTCTATTCCTCAAGAGTCTAAGTGTTTCTAGTTAAATTGAATAAAAGTGGGGATAGGAACCATGATTTTCATTTTACCACTCCCTAGTACTTTAGTTGGGCCACCCCAGTCATAAAAATCTTGACAGGCCCTTGGTGCTAAGTACAAGGATAGATGAAGTAAAGAGCAGTTCCAGAGTCATTAAAAGATGTCTGCTTAAAATACAGTTCGGATACATCAAAATGTATAGCCTGTGATTGGGCAAAGCTGCATATTTAAGGTGTTGCTTCAGTAAAAGTATTAAGAAAGTCCAAGATACCATCATTATGAGCCACTCTTGACTTGTTCCATATTCATTATCTCAATTAAGTGTGTGTATTTATCTTGAAAGCAATAGAAATACTAATCACAGTTTTATTCAACCATTTAATGAAATAATACAAAGCCACAATTAAACTCTACTTTGAAAAACCCAAGCCTCCTCCATCCATACTGAAATAATAGACTGAGTCCGCCCATCCATTTCTTCTTGTCTGGCAGCTAAAATACATGATATACCTCCTAAATGGTCTGCCCTCCCACCAGCAGCCATACATCTTGGGGATTCAAGCAGAATCATTTAGTGCCAAAGTAGGAGTGGGTGAAGCAGTGAGTAGGAGTGGATGAGCAGGGTTGGGAGAATGTGCTCTTCAGCTGCAAATAGAGGGGGTGGGAGGAGGTGGGTGATTTAACTCATTTAGGTCCTCTCTCTAAATGAATGTGGCGGTTTTTCTCCTCTTGGGGTGACACTCTGCGGTGATGACCAAGACCCCCCCGGAGTGACTTTGAGAATAGAGTGCTTTATTATGTGACTGATTAGCAGGGGGAAGGTGTTTAGAAACAAAAGTGGTGCCATAGACGAATTAAATCAGCAAGTAGGAAGGACGACTGATCGACTCACATCCTTGAAGTTCAGAGGGTCAGAAGAGGACAGGGTTTTAAAGGGAAGCTCCTTGCTGTGAGTCTATGGCCGACTAAAGAGGATAAGAGCACTGTCTTTTGGGGGGGCTGAGTGTCGGTTTTGGTCTGACCCTGGATCTGCTCCAGTATGCCTTCTGGCCCTCCCTGAGGGGAGAGGAGACTGAGAAAGCTTCTGGCCAACCTGTGGACAACCTTGGCATCGCTAATGAGCCTGATGGGCCTGAACTTCTGCAGCAGACTGTAACCCAGGCAACAGGGCTTGGCACCAAATTCTCCCTGAGATTGCTCACAAAAGGACAAGTAGCTGAGGTGGGAGTCTGTTATGAGATCAAATGTGTTAGCTTTAGCCAAACCGACAGGGGCTTTTAACCATACAGGTGCTAGTCTTATTATCCCCCTCCTCTTTTATATTGTGTGCATTTTTGTGGTGCTAACATTCCTAAACCATAAATCACATCATGGTATATTCAAGCCTCTGTATTCATGCTTTCTGTTTGCCTTTTGCCCCTTCTTTATTGTGCTTTTTTGTTCTTTTTTTCTTAATCCTACAATGATCTATTACAGTAAGCCCACAAGTCCTTGAGTAATGGAATTTGAAGGATGTTTTCATTCCTCTGCAGCAAGGACTGCAGAGAAACTCAAACAAAATACAGCCGAGCCTTCCAACTCTGCTAGATTACATTTGGTTGTGCTGTGCGAACAGTGCCAACAATGGATGCTATAAGGAACTGAGAACCGTTGACATATGTGCCATACTCAAGCCTAATGGAATTTGATCATTTGCAAGTCTTGCTATCTGTAACATAATTCAGAAGCTGTCTAGTTGACTCAGACCATGACCTCCTGGGTCTCTATAGACCAAAGTAGCATTATCAAGTTTTACAATTATTCAGGCCAACTAAAAGAAGGTTGTTAAATAGGCATGTCTGCTCAGCCTACGCGACATTTAAATGTTTCTCTAAGGCATGTCTGGGGCTCCTTGCATGGTGAAGCCTTTTATTTATTCCTCACACATTCAAACGCATCATTCATCTTGATGGGTTGCTGGTCTTTAAAGCAACTACCTTAGTGCATATTGAGTCACTGTTCCCAGTGTGTGATCTTCCATCTGGAGAAGGAGGCTTGTTGTTTTTCGTATCATGCCCACCGCATGTTAGCAAGACAGCAAATTACCAGTCAGGATCACACAGTGAAGCATGCAAACACAAACACGCCCACTAAATCTCTGACTCCCTTATTAAGTACAACAAAGGAAGTTGTACCACAAAGGGTAAATATGCAGAGAAAGATACAATTACAGACGGCAACAGGCCTATTGTCAACAGGTTTTCTGTGCCAGACTTAAACAGTGCTTTTACTCCACTTTTTTTTTTTTACACTTCCATAATAAAAAAGACTAAAACTACACCAGAATCGGCTGCATTATCTAAAGGTTTCATTCACTAACATTTTTGTGCTTTTATTAAAATGGGTAAACAACTAAAAAATGAAAATTATTTCATTTTAGCTTTAAATGGTTTCAAATACTGTTTATCTGCATGCACCACTAACAATCATCATATCAGTCGACTCTTACTGTTGATTCCCCTGAAACAAAAAAAAAGGTCCAGTAACACAAAACAACACCTGTTGAGTTTGGTTCAGTTGGAGTTAATTGGGCCACAACCTAGTTGACATTTTATACTGCAGTCTGTGTAGTGCATCAGTGCTACTTTGACAAATAACTTTCACTGCCTCTGCTTCTAGCTATCTAGTTTGGATGTAACGATATCAAAATCTGAGTAGCATTTCACTCACTACAAAGGGGCGAGTGAGATGCCCTCTGTTTGCTCGGGGCTCTGTGTAACCCAAGCCTCTCTCTAGAGCAGAATCAGGAAGTGTATTCTTCTGAGGCTGTAATTGGATATTGAACGATATTTTAATATTTCATTCCACTGGTAAAATAAACTGTATTATTATTATTTTTTTTTTCCAAAACGTTTTCTTTTTCTTGACATAACGTTTGAACTCATAGTGATGACATTTTATTTATTTTGCCTCACAGTTAATAAACTGACAGGAACTTGTACAGTTAGCTAACTAGCTTTTTCCTTGCAAATGTTAACCTAACTGCTTTGAGGAGCACCAGCAACATGAGGTGTCAGACTTTTTTTTTACCTCAAGACAGACAAAGGTATTTAGCCAAACTTAAGACCTCTTTACATGTCCCGCTATCCTCAAACGCAACAAACCATCAATATTTGACCTTGATACCTCTTGGCTAGGAACTGAACATCATCTGGAAACTTAGATGTTAGTTTTCCATTTGTGTTTAAATGTGGCCTTTCATTCTTAGATTTATAAGCCACTGGACCAAACATATTTTCTTAATCATCTCTGTTATCCTTCACCATGAACTCTGGTGTCCACTGTTGTCACCGTACTTCATCTGAGGAAGTGAACAGTGCACAAAGAATGACTGGCCCTTATAGAACAATGATCTCTGTTGTTTCTTTTTCTTTTCTCTGTGATCCCCTGAAATACCATCCAGAGCTTTAAATGTGGTAGATCTATTCAAAGAGGTTATATTAAAATCCATGCAAACATACAGATATATATTTTTAAAGAAGTTAATATATCATTAGGAAAGTTATGGCTAATATTTTACTTGTGAATATACAGCTAAGGGCCCTGCTTTTTGCTGGAATGTCAAAAACTAGGTGATGAATGCTATTGGATAGCTTATTGAAGAAGTGAAATGACAAGTCAGGAAGTTTAATTGAAGCTTGATAATCATTAAAATGAATATGCTGCAAATGTACATTGTTATAATGGGTTCATCATCTCAAAACTGTTTCTGTAAATTGCTAACAGGACTGGAAAATTAGGCAAAAACTTGTGGAGAACATTCCCAAAGCTCATAGCTGCAGCCAGCTACAAAATTCTGGTATTGAAACTTTTTCATTATTTAGCTATATAACAGTGTTAATGTGTCCAGGGGTATTAAGGGTATCACAACATTTGGTAAAACACCCTGGTTGTAAAGCACATAGATACTTGGGTAAGATTGTGGTGAAATGAGTTGGGCATTTGTGGAACTGGCGTGCATTTCGGTCTGTCTTCGGCTGGTTGGAGCCCTGTTTTAGGTGAAGAGAGGAATAGCTGAAATCGTTGTTTCTCTTCCATTCTTCCACAGCCCTAAGTGACTGGGTAATGAAACATTTAGAGCTAAAAATATACACAGCTCCTGCGCTAACAAGCCATGAATGATGTTTCTGGCATTAGCACAGAAAGAGGTATTTAACAGCAGACATGTTGTTAATTTGCTCAGGTCCCCTATGGTTCAAATAGCTTCAGGGCCTCCTGTCTTAAAGAATACAGATCTCTGCTCAGGGAAAATGTCGATTGCAGAGTTGTTCAAGAATACAGTGATGCTCCTCATTAATTAAATTACAATCACACTAACTTGCATTAAATAAACCACTGTGCTTGTATGTTGTTTGAAGTTAAGTGCCTCATTAATTTGGTGTCTTGGTATATTGTTTGTAACTCTTTATGGTGCAAGTGAAGCTCATATAGCACAGAGTAGTTGCTAATTGTATTTTTTATTAAAGATGTTCAAAGCCAGGAAAAATAAAAGTCATATTGTAATGGAAGCACGTATTGCTAAGCCATCTGAATTAGCCAACATAGCCGAGAGCAAATATCCCATACAACATATCATTTCTTCAACACCTAAAGGTTTGTTTTAATGAACGTCTGATCCTGGAGGTCCATTTGAAGTCTTTTTCTTTCAGTGACATGTATTGTATTATCTTTGGACACAGTATTAAACAATATTTCAAAGGCTATTGGATATATTATTCTCAACAGTGAGGCAAGTGTGTCCAAAATGCAATCTGGATGGGCAGATTGTGGAGCTGGGGTGGTTCAAATTGGCATAGCAACCCCCCTCCCCTTCCACCCACCATCCCCTGCAACACTGCCAGATCCTCCCTGTCAAGCTTTCTCAAACTGGCTGAATTATTGGCTTGAGGCTTGGGCTCAAACCCTGATTCAGGACTTTTTCTTGTTCTTTTTTTAAGTCTGCATTACACACGCATGAATATGAATATCATTATCTGCTTATATCAGGAAATGAAGCCGATTGAAACACGATTATGTGGCTCGCTGTTATTGTTTCAGGCGAGAGATTTACACTAAAATTTGAAGATGAGAGAGCTGAAATAATTTACATCCAGCTGTGCTGTTTGTTTACATGTCTTGGGGTATCGTGGGCCTAGTTAGACTTTGTGTACATGAGTTGTTTTTGAATCTCAGTAATTGCCATCCTCCTCCTCTGTGTTTATGACTACAGGATTAAAATAACGATAAGAGGTCTTTCATTCCCCTGTAGAAACCCATCTGAAATCGTATCACTGCAGTAAAGCAAAGTCAGAATCCACTGTGATCAAAACCTTTAAAAAATAGCCTGCAACGCTGAAATTCTTTGTCAGTGTATCCTCCTTAAACTATTCTCCTCTGATACAACAAAGCACAGTGGTTACCTGATCAATCACCCACAAAAACTACTTCTGATCTTGTGCGTTTTAGTGCAGTCTCTACATTTCCCCTCATTGTTGTGATTCGTAAAAGCTATCAGTTTTGTCTCCCACTTTTCCTTCTTTGTTACCATTTTCATTCTTAGCCTTGTCATGCATGCCATCAGGTCTGCCACAGACGGGCAGGTGACAAAGGTAATCTCAGAGCGTTTGACAGGGTGTCAGCAGCGCTGGCAAAGCCCTTTAAACAAGGCCTGTCTCAGTTAATGGCGCACTCTGAGGGGAGAAAATAGATAGCCTGAGACACAGAGGAGGGTGTTGACAGCCCAAAGCACGAGGACGCACATGAGTCATCATGCAAGTCTGACTTCTGTTGTTCTGACATGGGGCGCAGCAGGTATTGCGGGTGCTGTTCTCCCGACAGCTGTGTGGAAATAAGGGCTTTCATGCTCATTTCCTAAAACGACAGCTTGCAAAAAAAGTGATGATTGCTGTTACTTCTGCTGTTAGACAAGACAAGTGCAGAAAAGGAGACAGTGGAATTCAGAAAGGATGTTTCAGCCAATCACTCACAGCGGTAATGAAGGGTTTAAGCAACAGGTTAGGCATCAGGTTTTGAAAAAGCTACACTGCATAGTGGAAGCTGCAGTGAAACTAAAGTAATGCTTCTTCTGTCATGAAGGAGACATGTTTCAGCTCTCTGAGGACCCGTGATAAATACTGAGTACACCTACTGCTGTGTAACTGTGATAAAATATGTCAACAGCTCATGTTAACTATTGACACTTCTTCTCTCCCAACTGTCACCTGTAAACACACACAACGATAAAACTAGCTATCGAGACTCAAAGGTGATGAGGCAGGAATCACATACACCATATGTGGATATACATACAGGTGGCACATAATCCAGTTATTTTGATATAAAGCTGTAATTAACAAGAGACAGATCCGTCTTTTTCTCAATTTTTCTACTAAGCCTCTAATTCAAGCCTAACATTCAAAAAACTACACAGATGCAACAAGCTGTAAATCCACATACAAGTGTAAATCCTTAAGCTGATTTCTCCCGGTGAACACATGAATTATAGTGCCAATCTGTGTCTTTTAGAAGGCCTCCGTCATACTTTGATTGTTAGTATTATCCAGCTCGGTATGTTAGCTGGTGATTTCAAAAACTGTCTAATGGTTCCACCCTGCTTTTGTTCACATTGTGACATATTGGAAAAGAGAGGTGAAATGTTGCTGCATGCTAGCACAATCACAAAGCCACTCTTGTCAGCCAGCCCAATCAAAAACATGACACCTTCACATGCAGGTTAAGTCCAGGGTAGCTGTCTTGTTATGCCTCCTTTCTAACGAAAAATGATTGAGATCTGCAAGTTCTGCAGCCGCCATGATGCTAAGTGGAAAAATCGAAGAGGAAAAACACACAGTGTTACTACAATGTTTTAAAATTTGAAGCTCATGCCGGCATAACAATTTCACATATCAGCAGACAGGAAATGAACATCTCTTCATCGTGACATGCAAGCAGTGCTTAAATACATTGTCAGTGGTTTAAAAACTGTTTATTCATTATTAAATGAAAGTTACTGAAATGTAGCAATGAAAAGATTATTTGATCAAATACAGCTGTACTTGATCAAATATTGTGGGATTTTAAATTTCACTGAACTGCACAGACTGTCAAATATACATATGGTATTAAGTCAGACTTTTTTTTTTTTTGTTATATGACACCATCATTTTTTGGAAAAAGTCCCAAATGTGGAAACCCCATGTGTATGAAACTGTGATACAGTCTACACCCCAAACAATTTTCATGCGTCCATACTCAGTTTGAGCAAGTAGCTGTAAAATAGTGTGACTCTGTCTCTTAGGCTTTCCATGTATTTGTTTATTTGTCTACATTCATTTCTCTTGTTCCTGTCAGGAACAGGGGAGGGTAATTACTGGTGTGGAACAGCAGGAGAAGAAGCCAATTTAAGTGTGGGTACCTCTGAGGTGTGAGGCCGGCCCCAAGAGGCTCTGGCTCCCTACCTGTTCCATTTAGGCCTGGAAAAGAAGTAGGGCCACTGGGGCAAAGCACAGTGTGGGATTAGACACAGCATTTGGACGCACACGTACTCTATCTCTGTGTTTCTCCCCCTCTGAATCAATAAATAATAACATGGAGACAAAAAAGTTCTGTGCCTATTTGAGTGAGAAGATATCTTTTATTGTTCTGTAGAGAAAGCTGATTGTTGTTATCTCACCATGCAATCAGAAAATCCAAATCGTTATACCTGAATTTGTTAAGGGAGAAAAAAAAAAAAAAAACTTGAGTTATATTTGAAATCTATCCATCTCCAAATAATCAAAAGCTATCGGCTTTACTTTTTTTGGCTCACACAGATAACAATGAGGGTATTCTGTGTGACAAACAATTGACAGAAAGACTAACATCATTGGAGGGTATGAGAAGAAGATTTATAAAAGAAAAACTTGCGACACACCTGTGCCAATCCTCCCCAGAAACCAGGGGCAAGGTTTAGGAAGTTGTGGGTTTCACTAAGTCCCTCTAGAGGGACAGGTGCAAAACAGAAACTCTGGAATCTGTAAAACTGATTTCACTGTCTATGATGGCTCCATCCCAACTCCCACTGTGGAACCCGGTTACCTTCCTACCAGTTTTTTCTATATATTTATGTGTGCGTGTATGTGTGTGTACTTATTTTTTAACCATCTCAAAATGGTTGCAGTGATGTTAGAAACTTACTGCCAGCTGCAAGAAATGCATAAATGAGCAAGTAATTTTTTTAACTTATTTAAATGGGTTGTAATGGATCATTCAATTTGACTTCTATTTCAGTTGAAGACCCACTGACCAGATTTTCAAAAACTCCAGTGGCTTGAACAAGAAAACCTCTGTGCTAGCGCTCTGCGCACTATAAATACACAGTTCTGAGGATTATTTATACTGTGCAAACAAGGCAAGACTATTGACTCAGCATTGCTCATGTCATTTCATTTTTGGAATAGATTCTTCTTTTGCCGTGGGATTCACCCACTATAGCTACATCTGACCTATTGTATGTCTGACCACCTCCACCTTAGAGGATGGAGGTGGTCAGACATCATGCTCACCTTTTTTTTAAAACCCAGAACTGCCATAGAAGTTTGTGATCAGTTTGAAGAAATATATTTTTTTAGAAAGACCCTGGCATGAATGTTTATATTTCTTTTAAACTGACTTGTAAAAACTTGACCTTTCACCAACACTGGCATGGCGTGACTAAGAGAAGTCTGAATATCCTTGTCGACTGGAAGGTCAACTCACTATCGTAAAAAAAATCCCCCCTTTCATTGACAGTACATCAAAAACCCAAAGTATGCAAGCCTCACTCATGTGGCTCAAGGGTAGCATTCCAACATTTTTGTTTTTACCTATCACATCTAGAAATATTTGAAATGGGCTTCATACAACATCCTTAAAAGTTACTAGTAGTCCTTATCTTATGTAACTACAACTTCTTTTACTAATCTCTTTAATAGGGCTAGGCGGAAAAAATATTTTAATACCAAAAATATGCGGCATGAGTTGACAAAGTTAATGTTGGAGGGGGTGAGGGAGTAGTGGGAGTAGTTCTTATCCATTTATTGTTATCAAGGTGAACTGTTCAATATATTGTGATATTGATTTGAGGCCATATCGCCCAGCCCTACTCTCCAATGTGAATTGACATGGTAGCATCTGTAGCTGTTTCCCAGCTATTGGTATATAACCAGTGGTTTTATTTCTCTTGGCTTCTAGAAGATGAGTAGTACTCACAACACTTAACTCATGGAGGTTGGCATATGACAATATGCAACAATCTTATAGCTATTCTAAGGACACTGACATGTTCAATAATGAGGTGTCACTCCTCTGTAAGTTGTAAATAAAGCTGACACTGCTCTCAGATGACATTGGCCAGAGGCATATATCCCATCACAAACATCACAGAGAATAGACCGTTCACTTAGCAGTGCAGTGTTGCTTTTTTTTCTTTTATCAACAGTTGCAGAAATTTCCCTAATCTGCCAAAAGCAGCAAATGCCCTGTTCCAAGACGGATTAGTTTGATGAGTGTTTACAAGAGCACAGCCAATAGCTAAGTTCATGTACGAGGGAGTGACACTTGATGAGGACAGCATGCATGAACAGATAAGATAGAGTGCTTATTTTGAGAAACAGAATGAAATCCATGTGTGAGTCAGGATAGTCTCTTCTCCATGGGTTCACTAAATTGTACAACTCAGGTCCCGAGAGTGGACAGTCAGTTTTTTTAAGATGAGATCCTTTTTGGGCATTAACAATGGGCGTAAATTATAATCAAAAGGCATTGATGTTACTGTTTGAAAACAAATGGATTGGATGCAGCTTTACAATATCGACAGGACCTTTTCTTTTCTTGACAGATTTCACTTCAAAATGAACTGAAAAACTTAATTATGACTATAAAGAAATAACTATAGCGATAAATTCATAGTACAATACTCACCTGATCACCTGGTCTGATCATTTTGACAAAAACCCGTAGATGTAGGATTTGTGGACTGCATTAGATTGCCCCAGTGTTCATGATGTCATGATCAGTTGGTGCATAATGTAATTTGTTCCTATGGCCACAATGGGATCTTTAAATACATGCTGTACATTCTGAATAACACTTCCGCACTGAACATACCGTACACATTTTTACAAGCAAATAAAATGCAGCATTTGCATAACTCAATATTGCTGAAAAGAGAATTAGATTTTTTTTCTAACCCTTCATTGCCATCTTCTGTATGTTTACTATTTGCTAACATGTGTCTCTGTCAAACACAAACTCATCCACACACAGAAACGCATAAACAACCATCTGGCTGTTGGGGCCTTCTGTAAACTGTTCCACACAGCCTTTTCTGTGCTCCTCTGTTTGTGTAGCGCAGCCATCCTCAAATGGCGGCCCACGGACCAAATCTAGCCCATGAGAAGCAGGGCCCAGACTGACCTCTGTAATGTTTAACAAACTGAAGTGTATGAAATGAATAAGACTATACAAAGTGTGTTTTTTTAGGCCTCGTGGCGCACCTTACTCTTAATGTTCACTGGACACTATTGGTGAGCTGTTGGTAATCCGGTACCGCCCGAAATTGATAACAACATGCCCAACTCAAAGAAGCACAAAGTCGACCAGGAAAACAGTTTAAATCTGAGTGGACTCAGCAGTTCTTTACTGGACCATACCAGTGCCAGACCGGCATGCTGGATATGCACCCAGATTGTGGCTGTCTGCAACATCAAGCCTGCGACATTGTCTTTCTGAGCTTTGCTTGAGGAAATGTCAGCAGAACACACCGATCTTTTGCTCAAGAGCAGCACACCGGAGCGGGTTTGTGACCTATGCCATGAACTTCTTCCTTTGTTATCCAGCCTGCAGAGCCCCTGAGCGGTGAAGTTTCTGCATTTTCAAAGCAACAACAAAAGTTTGGCAAATTTTGTCTGTGTCTCATCTTAATCAACTCACCCTCCAACTACAGGGGGGAAAACCACGTTTGCGGACTTGTATGAGGCGTTTGGAGCTTTCAGAATTAAGCTTGGCCCTTTGGAGAGAGACATTCGGAGGAGAGAGCCACATTTCCCATGTCTAAAGAGGCACTGTGAGGAGAACAACCTGTGGGAGAACCCAGCAATGAAGACTTTTAAGACCAGTCTGGCAGAAAACTTAAGGGACTGTTTTTATAACTGCCCTAAACTCTCGGCTGACCTCCTGCTCTTTCTGAGACATCTGTTCACTGTCTCTGCAGACAGCCAATGGACTGCAGAGGCCAAGAGACTGGTGCCTTCCATCGATGAGGCGGCTCTCCAGATGGAGATCTTGGAGATTATACCATCGGATTTGCTCTAAGCAAAACACAAGGACAGCAGGGTGACAGAGTTTTGGATCAAAGTAGTTCCCTTAAGATCGGTTTTAAAACACAAGAGCTGTCGCATTGACCCTGCTTACAATGTTTCCCTCCACTGATGTGTATGCGTCCTCATTTTCATCATTTAACTGCATCAAGAATAAGACAAGAAACAGACTGACTATCACACATCTGAGGCAGTGGTTTAGGATTGGAACAACTAAAAATACAGCTGCGTCCCGTCACTGTTATGTCTCTCATTGATTGGTGAGTCAGAGACATTGACAGTGTTCGATACAGGCTAAGAGAAGAGAAAAAGAATTAAAGGTTCAGGCTACTAGAAATGGAGGCAGTAAGTTTTTCCTTTATAAACCACACATTTTTTGCAAACAGGTACATTTTAAATATTTTAATTTTACTTTGTTGGAACTCAAAGCTGCAGTGTATAACTGTCACCAAGCTGTTCAATATAATACAACCCATTGATATTAAATGAGTAAATGGTGGGCTACTTTAGATTCACAAATGTTCTTTTTTGGACTACATCTGGTATAACAGTATGACTCAAACTTTAGTTTTAATTGTTATTATGCGTTTTGGTTAAAGTGACAATGATAAATGAGACCTATTTTAAAGACACGGTGACCTTTGATTATTGGCTTGAACTTCTATATGTAATAAGGCCCTTGGTAAAATATAAGCGAGGAACACTGATGGATACCAACAACAGTAAACAGTGACTAAATGTATAAAAATGGAGGGCAGAACACAAGTGTATGCTGTGTGAAAAAGTGGATGTATAAATCATTGAAATATGTTTTTGTTTTATCTTGCACATGTCTGCGTTACTTCAATCCTTCTTGTTCAGTGAGGCATTGTGCAATGTGCGATAAGGGACTGTATCGGAGCCCCTGCTCTTCTAATTAGATAATTGCCACAGCCATTATTTAAATGCGAGGTCTTGGTAATTGAGTCATTTAGCTGATGCCAGACGTGCTCCTTAAATTTTAGAGCACGGTAAATGTTTAGTGTGCGATATTCCCTAAGAGCTGACAAAAGACTGAGAAATGTTACTTATTATCAAATATGTCACACATTAAAAGGGGGATCCCTGCAAAAATCAAACGCACACAAGACTCAATGGGGTCGTAAACAGCTGGTGTGCTGTTTGACAAACTCCCATAGCTTCCTTTAGGGATCTGGTCAAAATCATGACCTTCTGGTAGCTGGCTTTGATTAGTGTGTGACCCACTGTGAGTCTAGGGGTGACTTACTGTTTGAAGCAAGGAGACCAGTTATTTTGCTTCTTCAAGATGGCATGAGAGACAGAAAGACTTTCATGATGGTTTGAAGAGATAAACAAAGAGCACAGAACTCCACAGAATAATGGTTTATTGTCTCTGAACTCCACATCTCTCAGACCGGGGGTCTCTCATCTTTTTTAAATTATTTTTCTCGTCTATTGTAGCTGAGTGTATCTGTGAACTTCTTGCTCCTTGTTGCATTTTTGCTATTTCATGAGAAAGGATTTAAAACACTGAGGCTTAATGTGTCAAGTGAAGTGTCATGAAACAGGCTGGTAGGGTGACACTGCCTAAAATCAGTGTGGCAGCTTCAAACATGTGTTTGCTAGCGTGAAATGGAGCACAGAAAAGAAATCAAAACACATACTGACTGCTATTCTCAGCAAATAAACGTAACAAACACCATGAAAGGCACTTTGGTCTGACTGGGAAAAGAAATATCTGCTGACAGAACACAACTTCATTAGCATGTCTTGCTATGATAGCAAAATGACAGGTCACAAGAAATTGTTTTTTTTTTTTTTTTTCTCTCCACCTCCCTCCTTCTTCTCTGTGCTGTGAATGCTGATCCTGCTGTCTTTCAGTGATTCCCTGAGCTTAGCTTTCATCAGCAGTAGGCCGGCTGTCTGACTGACCTGTTTGAGTAAAGGTGAGCGGCATCTCTGAGGGCCCAGGGCCAGTTCCACCGACAAAAAAGAAAGGATGAAAGATGTGGGGGGTGGAGGACAGGAGAGATCCACTAAGGAGCAGTCTGCAGCGTCGTCCCCGCTTTCTTCCTCTCTGTCTCCACCTCCTAATCACTCTCATTCACACCTTCCTGCTTATACTTTTCTCAGCATCTCTTCGTCCACCAGATCTACAGTCCCCTTTTCCTCATTTCAGCACGCCATCTGACTCAACTCTTGCATCTCTATTTTTTGCTCCTTTGCTCAAATACAAGCACAGATGGGTGTCTTTACTGTTTATTAGACTGATTTGAATGTTAAGATCATCTTTTTTAACAAAACGTCGAAAAAAAAAAAGAAATGTAGCAGATCTTTGTGGTAGCTTCACAGAGACCAAATGCATATTTTGCAGCTTATATAACCAAATTTTTACAGATTAACATAATTCTAAAAAATGCCTCTCTAATAAAGCTATTATATTATTTACCTTGGTTCACTGGACAATACAAATCAGTCAGGGATAACAGGTTTGCCAGCAGCAGCAGATATTACTAAGGGCTATGTGGCGTGATTCATAGAGCTAAAGGAATAGCATTTTTAACTTTCAGTGCTTTCAAGTGTAACATCACAGATCATTGGGATTTGTATGGCGCAGTTTGAGGCTCTTTAGGCTACACATTGATATATGGTCAGAAGTTTGCTTAGTTAAAGACGTATCACTCCTGATCAGGTATTGATTTCCATTCATTTCCACAGCAGTTACTGACCGTAATCAAGGTGGATTCATTCTATGTAACATCATTTCGAATGGATTTATTTTTTCTTCAATTGTCGAACAAAGCTACAAAAAAGAAGGTGTGATGTGATAATCATCTGCCAACTGTCATCAAGTATGACAACTCCAAGATGGTTTGTACAGAGCCAGATGACAAGACGTGCTTTGTACTAATGCAGATGCAATCTGAAGAGAAATACATCTTTTTTTTTTTTCTTTTTAAAAGAAACTATTTCCTTTAATGCTCAGAGTCTGTCTGCCAATTAGTGTACATATGTTTTGCTGAATAAGTTTTACTTAATGTCGCCAAGTTAGTCACCAAACTGAAGCCATCTGCGCTCCTTAAATTTTAGGACATGAAAACTGTTAATCACCCCGGCCAAGCAGTGCGAAAGGAGGTACAACAGCTTGGATGATTAAAACAATATCGAGCTACGGTGTCCACAGTGGATGTTGCAGTGTAATAAAATAGCACATCAATGTGTCAAGACGAGTCATCAGTGGGTGCTGTAGATGTGTGAAGGTGCTTTCTTAATGTTCAATCTAAGGTACACAAAATATTTTAAAAAACTGTCATCATTTGAAGCATTTCTATAGTTACTAATATTTATGGTCTCATATTTAAATAACTGGTAGGGCATAGACAAAAACACATGTTTGCACACTTCTTGGAGTCTTCATAAGAAATCTGAAACTGTCTCGTTGGTTGTTTGCTGGCATAATTCTAAAAAAGCCAGAGGGAAGGAGACAGTGACAGAAATCTAATTACATCCAGTAGAGCTTACTTATCAACACAAAACGGCCACAAAAACATACAAAAAGAAAATGCCAAGGGTGGTGACTAAAAAAAGAGATGACTGAAATGTTGAAAAAATAAATCTATAGGCACTTTGCCGGGGGTCAGGAGGGCTGGTAAATGATGTTAATCCAAAACAACAAGTCATATCAGCATGCAAATATACATATGGTAAGACATGTCCTCTGGTTGCTCCTATTATTGCTGCTGCAAGTGAAGATGAAAGGCGAAGGGAAGGAAAGGGAAAAAAAAAACTTCCAATAGTGCAAGTTAGGCCTGGACGATATAGAAAAACAGCATATCGATAAAAAATAAATCATATTGATCGATATCGATAATTATCGATATAATTATTATAATTATTTAACATATATTTTAATTGCAGCCCTGGATGTTTTATGCTATTGCTTAATGACCTACTTTTAATAAAGAACACAGAAGCACTGAATTCAAATTCAAACCTTTATTCAACCACCTTTTTCATTTTACCACAACTGAAAGTTTTTTAAAAAAGAACTAAAAAAAAATAGAAATCAACTTAAGGGGCCTGAGTGACGTCAGTAAATACTGACAAACATAAAGACTAAAGTGACCAGAAAATCTGATAAATAAATATTTAAATAGTCTTTTGATGAAAATAAACAAAACAAACAAATATATAAATAAACAGAATAGCTTTAGGTGGGAATAACATACTACCAGTTTTAACTGTGTGAGAAACTGCCCACAGCCTGGTGTCTGAACACTGAAATATTTCTCCCGGGGTCGGGAGATTTATTTTTTTTAATTATCATGTGATTGACTTGATACGCAAACTGAGCACGAGAAGCAGGACTTATCCACGCCGGTGTTGTGTCGTAGAATGCACCCCTGCTGAATGCACCCCCTGCTAGTAGCCATGATCCAAATACTCGCGTCTTTGTAAAATATGAGCTCATTTTCTTCACCTTTAAGAAGCTAATGAGTGGACGGGATGCAGGGGTGCATTCTTCTCACCTTTTCAACCGCTGACCCATTTTCATGCCTGAAGCGCTGTGTTTGAGAAATACTTGCGGCCGGGCACTTCATATCGCGGGTCGAGAGTGGCTAGAAGCTGGTCGAAGCCAGGCTTTTCAACGGTAGTTATTGGCAGTATGTCCCTCGCTATGCAGCATGTTACTGCATGGGTGATGTCCTTATGCCGCTCGGACGCTTTGTCGTATTTTGGCAAGAAACGAAGTCCAGTTTGGTCTGCTTCACTTGCTTTGTGCTGGTGCTGGCAGCGGTTCCAGAGGATTCCTCCTCCGACGACGTGGAGCCGCGGCGCGGCCGACACAGCTCGTACTCCTGCGGGTGCGACCGGTTTAGATGGTAAAACAAGTTGGTTGCGTTACCAGACTTGGTTTTTACTAATTCTCTGCAAATTTTGCAAACGACCGCTGTTCGCTTTTTGTCAGACTTCTAAAAACCAAAACATTGCCATGCTGGTGAACTACTGACAATGTCCTCCGCTTCTCCTTGCTGTATCATTTTTTCTAATACACGTGCTGTCTGTTGTGGTTTGATAGGGGCTGGGCTTGGTGCCGTAGCGTACCTGGGTCTGCGTTTGTGATTGGTTGGGAGGAAGTAATGACTGTAGCAAAAGCTACATGATAGGCTATGATGAAAAAGAAAGGGAAACTGTGTTTTTCTATCGAACTTTTTATCGACCCGTTTTTTTTCTATCGCAGCACACGTCTATCGATCGATATATATTGTTATCGAATTATCGTCCAGCACTAGTGCAAGTTAGCATTTCAAAATTGGGGAGAAAATGAAGATACATACACATCAAAAGATGGAGAAAAGACGAGAGAAAAAAAATTCTGAGGAATAGTCCCCGTTGGATCCGGCATTTTAAAGCATCACAAATAACAGGCTTGCAGCCTAAACTGAGGACTGCGCATAGACATGGATGGTTGAGAAGATATAACTGTGGATGAGAATAGACAAAAGATGAGGCGAAGGAAGGAGCTGGAGAGATAAAGAAAGAGAGGGGGAGAGATTCTAGACAGATACAGAGAGGAGACAGAGATGAATGAGGCAGCGCTATACAGAGCATGGTTGGGTATGGATCAGCTGATTGATTAATGTCACTTTTGGGATATCAGAATATGGATGAGCGCAAGCTCTGGGGCCATTTGGTAGTCAGATGTAATGCGATTACCATGACACACCAATATATTACTGCAATTAAAGCAGAAGTATTGGTATAGTCAGGAAAAAGGACGAGTCAATTTCAATCAAGACGGGGACCTTAACTATGCACGCCTGTCTAGCATGTGTAACTTTGACAAATTGTGTGACACTTTCCACAGTCACAAGTGTACAGATGCGAAGGCGCTTCACCCGGGAGTTGTTAATGACCGCTGACGGTTTATATAGTCTGACTTTTTTCTATAGGTGCCACTGTCAAAGCTGGTCATTCTTTCAGCGTAAAAAGATGACATGGGAAGGTTGGAATTACAAAGGACAGCTGAACTGTGAGTGCACATGAATGTGGACACAAGCGGGAGTTAAACACAGGAGAAAACACTGACTTGAGAATAGTATACTGTAGAGCAAGGGAGGTATAAAGAACAACAGAGAAAGGCTAGGTCAGCACTAAGTGGACCTTGGACAGTTCTTGTGTGAGTGTCACCCACACTAAAGTGGGAGAAAACAGCAAACAGAGAGAAACCATTCACTAGATGTTTACTGTTTGCATTAGATAATGATGAATTGCATGCAGTGAATAAACTAGAGGATATTAATAAACTGATAAAGGGGTAAATACATGAATATGGTCTTGTCAGTTAATCTATATATATATATTTTTTTTTCAGCAATATAACTCTAATGGTGCGCTCACACCAAGCATGAGGAAAATCATTGACTCACTTTATTCGTGTGAATCTAGATGTGTGAAAGAATAGTATTTACTCACTTCATTCAAGTGTCAACAGTAATCTCAATGGCAATCCCTGACAATTCAACCGGCAGGATCGAGTGATAGACAAAGGTTTTATATAATTGACCAGGTTATCCTTACTTGCTTTAAGGCAAGCTCCTTTTTATTCCGGTTTTGGTAATTGAAAGAAAAGGTATCCGATAATTCGGGTTAATTTGGATTCAGATTTGGTAATTCGGTTTGCCCTCCATTTTAGATACTAGTGAATAACCTTCTGTTTACATGCGTGCTGATTAGTTATCATGACGCCAATAACTGCTCAAGTTGAGACATTTTCAGCTCCCGCCCAATTCACGTCATTTGCGCCGCCAGAGTAGTAGCAGCGTCTAATTGCGTCTTTGCATTAACTTAACATGTGATTCATTTGCCTGAGTTATTTGACTTGCACTTGATGTGTGAAGACATGAAGTCCAAAACAGTAGAATATGTTGAATCTAAAGGCTTAAGAAAAATTTAAACCATGTTTTAATGAATAAAGAAATGCAAAGACAGCATATCAGTCATCCAAACTGAGAAAAAAAAGGTGTATGGTTTTATGGAACACTATGCTTGTTTAGTATGCCAGCTGTGATTTTTCCAAAAAGTTTAAATCTAAATTTTCATCGTGTGAAAGATGTCTGCACATCCAATTGTTGGCATCAGTGAAACTATCATGGCAGCCAACAACCATCAGTGATGGTTCAGTGACTTCTTAGAGATTGTTTGGATTACTTTCAACCAGACTTTTTGCTGAGTTGCAAACGAACATCAGTTATTATTATGAGAAATATTATTATTTTTATTTCATGGCACAAAGCAGGCCATGCTTTGGACAGCTCCTTCTAATAATTGCAAAGTTATTCTATGTGATTCGGAGATAAAGGGTGTCTAATCATTATTCGCATTATGCTAATACCAGGCCGCATATTATAGAAGGGTGATAAAATTCCTGGTAAGCCTTGCTAATCCACCCTAGTGCTAAAATAATGATTGCTTTTTGTGTGCCACAGAGAAAGTAGTACTCGCCATGTGGGTCATACGTTGTGTAAAAAAAGTGTGCATGCTTCATTTAACCCCCACATGCACACACGCGCATAAAGTCTGTCTCCCCCCTCTCTATTCTTCTCTCTTTCTCTCTGTGCATCCAGCTATAGAGCCTATTTACCACTGTAAGGCCGCCATGGGCATTTCTGTTAAACAGCCAGCGAGGCCAGATGTTGGCATGTGCACATACAAACACAGTGCTCCTCTTCTCTCTCACAGATGCAACCCCCCCATGCCTATGACACAGTTGTTGTTAACTTTTCACAGAGAAATCAGCAGGAGCATAAAATGAGCATGAGAAAGACGTGCAGGAGTGCAGATTTAACAGCTCTCGTATGGTTATTTGCTCGTCTGCCAGTAGACAGCATACTGCAGCAAGTAATAATACTTGACAGAAACCCAGGGGCTTGTATCCTGTTGCACCCACCACTACCACCACCTCCAACAACATGGCGACTGTTGTGTTGCCTTGATTGTGTTACTCAAAGAACTGCCCCTGCACTATTGCTCAAGTGTGACGGAAGGTAATTCAAAGTAGCAGTCATTTGCTGGATATTTGTATTTACACACTTTGCTCCCCTTCAAGTGGAGACAATAGAGGGGAGAGAGAGATGTTTCCTCATGCGTCTGTAGCTTTAAATGTGGATAAAGAATTCTCAAAAAGCCCCTAGAACCTCTCCAGCATGATAAGACTTGGTTTGGAGGCTGCTGTGTGAGTAAGCAGGCCAACAGAATACTAAGTTTACTTTGCCACAGTGGCTTGTAGCAATAACTGTAAATATGTGCAGGACCCTTTAAACAGAGTGTTTCACAATGTAAAAGAAATGCATGCATAGAACTAAATGCATATGAAAAAAACACATAATAGTGTTAAAAAATACAAATGCAACAAATTGAAATTCACAGTTTCTTTGAAAACTCTGAACATTAAAGAACCTTTAACCTGAAGTACAAATACAAGGTTGAGTTTTTTATTGATTTTTTAAAAGCTCCAAATCTGAACAAAAGTTATCACATGGAACCTTTAAAGTGTAGAGTTATAGTAGAAGCATTTGTATATTTTTTATTGTTTGCTTATTGAAACCCACAAAAGCCTTGAGTAATCCTTGATCAGGCTCATTGCTGTACAGCCATCTGCTTTCTGTCTGTTACAAGATATTAGTATAATGGCAGGATGAATGTTGCAGTGATGAAATACCAACACAAACACTTATCTTTAGTGATACATTACAGCAAAGCATTGTTGTTAAGAGAGAAGTGAGCGCATATACGGTATGCTTGGAGTAAATTCCTCCAACATAAAATCAAAGCCCTTCGGACTACCTCAGTTGAAAGGGCCTCAGCAGTCAAGGCCTTGGAGCCTTCAGTTATAAGTCAAGGTTCAATTAAGCCAACAATTCTTTATTCCATCAAGTCATTACCTATGTTTGGATTAATTAAATTGATAGGGATGATACAATTTAACATCAGTCCAAACAGTATACACCATAGCATACTTTACACTAATTCTATATTTCATAACTTAAGTTCAGTCAGGACTACTTTTGCCAAAGATTGAGATTCAATTTCAGATTCAGACAAGTTTATTAATTCCTGAAAGGCAAATCCGTTTCACAGTTACCCCACCTCATTATTAAACAATCAGGGTACAAACAAATGCAAGGCATTCATAGCAGCATATGGCCCAAACTTTCCCCTGTTAGCACCACAGGTCAGCAATAAATAAATAATTACATAATAAATATAACAAGTTCAATAAATTCAAAGGTGAAATGACTAAGATGCAATACTAAATAAGGATGTAAAAGAAGTAAAATAAGAAATTAAACAATCCTGAGCCACCGATCAGCTACAGTCTACTTCCCAGCATTTAGCAGCCCTGATAGTTAAGGGGATAAATTAGTTTGAGTATCTATTTGGTTTTCCTTGGTGTGCATAGTAGTGCCGCCCAGAGGGCATCAGAGAAAAGTCAGAGAAAAGGATGTGTCCTGGCTGATCTATAACTCCTCTGGCTTTCTTAACCATGCGTATCTCCCAGAGAGAGGGCTCAGGTCCATCAGCTGTACTCCAGTAATCTTGGAACAGACTTTTACTATATGGTTCAGGCTGTTTCTGTCCTTTAGGCCAGAGACAAACATTGTTCCAAGATACTTGTAGGAGTCAACAATCTGTTTTCATCAACTGTTTTCACGCAGGTAGTATGGCTCTGTTCTTCCGGCTGGGAGAAGGCACTGTCCTTGGCAGGGAGAGCAGCAGCAAAGACCCCTGTGGCACAGAACAGAGTGTGCATCAGTGGTGATACATACGACACTAGTAAAATCAAACACAGAATAAAGAGAAGATGCTGGGGTGAAGGCAGGTCGCAAAGTGGTTTGCAGAGGAAGCAGTAAGAGTAGGCAGGCTAATGAAGTTTCAATTGGCAGTCTCTCAACCTGAACTTGTGAGGTAGATGAGACTGAAAGGGTGAACTGGGATTGCCTCAACTAATGTGTGACTTTGTGACCTTTCATACCACATTGTTCAATCTAACAAAACACAACAATTATTCAGGATACAGGAAGAAGCAGAGCGTATAAGAGGCTCTATTCTCTGGCATGAAACCACATTTAACTGATTTTTCCTCTTTCTTCTTTGGCGTTGTTATTGATATTACTGTGATAAGATGGTAGAATGGTGGCAGCGGGAGTGTCGCTGTGATAAAAGACCAGCAGAAACACTGATCCTTAATGATACATCACATCAAAGCACTGTTGTTTAGAGAGAAATGAGAGTATATAATCTTCGGGTAAATTGCCCCCCTGCATAAGATCAAAGCACAGCTGTTTCAAAAGAAATGAGGGGGACATAATCTTAACGTGAATTAGCCCCTGTGTACGAATCTCTTCTTCTGTGTGGGGGCAGTAAATACATTTTGACTTGTCATTATACTTTAGCTTTCATGAACGCAGCCCACATTATACATTCCCTGCTCCAACTAAATGCATAATTAAAAAATAAGCATCTCTCTGCATTTTAAATACCCCCTCACCCATTCTCACCACCAGGCAAAGGGAGCAGCCTTGTCATGTGTTACCTACTGCAGTGATGTGCTGCAGCTAGTGTGCGGATGTGTGTTGTTTTGATAAACATTAGACTGCACACTATCGATTGCTCTGTACTTTGATTTGATGTGTATGTGATGGCTGGGCTGCATCTCACTGCAAGGGGGCTGCACCGTGGGCCAAAACCACACACATCAGCAGGAATGGTGGCCCCCGCAGAGAAACAGGAAGGAAGGAGAAATTTGGGGGACATTTGCCAACTGGGAAGGCAAAGGGGGCAGATTGTTTGACTGGGGTATGGATAGGATGATGGTATTGCCAGTGTGGAGATGGTACAGCCAATGCAATGCCCTTGAGTAAGGTTGTCTCCACACAGAAATAAAAGCATTAGAGTAAACTCTCAAGCACTAACTTCTTAAAATTAGGATGAAGAAAAGAAGGGAGACTTCAGGTTTTAAAGGCAGAAAAGCAAAATTGCTCGAGCTACTGGTCTTCTGCCATCCATCAGTTCCTGGCCAGCTGCCAAGTTGGCGTGCTCCAGGGGCAGGAGGCACAGATATGTTCTAGGCACTGAGGAGGGGGGTTGTCATAACCACTCATGCTGCCTTGCTAACCACAGACATTCACAAATCTTCTCTTGATGCTTTCTTGAAATTGAAATCTAGAAGTAGGGTAGCCCATGGCCTGAAATTGTCCATGTGGTCACAGTCCCACTGTAATTAAGTGGGCTTTTGTGATAGTTTTTCGCTGTACCCCACCGTAAGATTACTTTTCTTTTAATCATAGTTGCTCCAGCAGGACCCTTCAGAGGGCTCTGGAGATGGAGATGTAGAGTGCCATTAGACTGAGAAGCTAAATTAGAGGTTTCACTGGGCCTGAAAATTCAAGCATTTGCTTAACTGTCCCTTGTGAGTTGAAGCCTGAGCCCAACTAGGCCTTAATTATCCCTCACATACTGCACGGTGGCACAGTAGAAACGTGATTGCCAAAAATGAGTATATATTATCTTTCATCCGCCTTGCACCTGAGCCCAGAGGAGAGAGTGAAAGCTTCAGGACCCACCCTCAAAGTGAATTAAAACTGTAATACACATCCCATTTTCCATTTCATGCTCCAGAATTTATTGTTGATCGATTTTAGGTGGAAAAAAAAAACAAAAAACATATTCAGCAGAGATTGGTGTTTTCCAACTTGAATCACATTTTGGCTGCTTTAAAAAAACTGTGTACTAAACAGAGCCTGGAATATTTTCATTGAAGCTTGCCAGCTTTTCTTCCCGTGCTCACTGCCCAACAACTAAATGAAAACACTGTTAAAAGGTGCTATTTAAAGACATTGGAAGAGCCCAAAAGTGATGTTAACATCTCTCTGCAAGAGAAGTAGATTTCGAGTTGAGCTTGGCAGAGTTTATCCTGTCAATCATATTACTGTATGGAAAATGGCTTGCCAGCACTTTCCTGCAATTTCAGGCTAAAAGACTTGCCATGCAAATACCAAAATTAGGTTTCATCTAAGTGCAAATTCTGCATATTGTCTGAACAATGTGAAGTGGATATTACATCTAATACAATCTATAAAAAAACCTTACTTAAAGTGCTTTTAAAGGTTACATTGGTCCTTGACAAAATACTTGAGTTTCATGCTTTAAAAATTGCTCATTCCAGTCAGATTGAATTGGTTGACATAGAGGGCTTGTATGTCAAGGTATTGAAATCAGTAGCTTCAAGGAAAAACAGCTTTGCTGTGTGTTGCTGGGGGCTTGGCAGTACTGTCCCCACGCTCCACTTCAGTAAACATACTTTCTTTTCTCTATCTGTTTGCCCAGGTGGCGAGGGAAACAGTTGGGGTGAAGGTAATCAGAGTTTAATGAACCAGGTAGTGGCATGGCTGCCATCATCATAGATATGCACTCACTCGAAAACAAACAGATGAGAGGCAGGTGATGACATTTATTGTAAAGAGATGAGAGCGTTTTCTTTATATTGAATTGTTTCTGTTTTGTTCGGTCAATCTATAAAGAAGAAGAACGATCATATGTTTTGTGCGTGCACATGTATGTGTGTGGGAGCTTAAATGGGGCTGGGGTTCTGCTGCTCTTATTTATGGCAGGGATTTAGTGTATTTTAGCTCCTGTCAGTACATCTGCGCCGAGTTGACAGTCCAGTCTATCATCCTTTTGGCATTATTTATTGGTGATTCAATGGTGACTTTGTGCAAAGCAATACAGCAGTTTATATGATGAGACACTTATCCCTCCACTCGTGCCCCTCCCTGCTATGAACAGATACTCTCAGAGATTGAAATCACAAACAGAGCAGCAAGAAAACAGCGAATGCAAAAACATAATTAAGAAATCAATTGCCGTCCTCTAGTTTTCTCTTTTTCTCTTGTAGTCTTCTGTCTGCCTTCTGTCCGTCTGTTAATCTTCTCTCGCTCTCGTCATTTAATAACTCTTAAATCAAATTGCATTACTGTCCACTTTGCTGGTCATTCGAAGCCCTCAGGATTGCCTTGTCCTCTGGCCATATAAGAAGATAGCTAACGACCCATGATGTATCAATTGAATCATCTCTCTTTGGCCGAATCATTCTGACAATGTGACCGTTAAATTCCATAATTGCTCATAAAGACACCCTTGATACTTTTGCTTGTGACTGGTGTTTGTAGGAGGCTACGCAAGGGTAAGGATCGAGCTCTGTATGTGAGGACATTCCTGCACTGCCAGTTCCAATTTTTTTTAACGACAGAACTGTTGCTAGGCACCATATTTATGTATTTTATCAGTTATTTCATTGTGTTTATGTCCCTTTTATTTTTCATGATTCAAAAATTTCATGTTTTGTGATCAAATTGTAATTGCTGTTGCTAACTAGCCATAAACTAACATGATTTAAAGAAACCATGGCTTTTTTCGCAACTTAATGGTTAGGATATTCAGGTGTCAAGGTCCGACCTTGACATTGACGTAGATGGTATTACAAGCATATTGCAGTTTTGAGATATGTGCCGGTAGTTCATAGCAAACATTTGAGGCCTTTGTGAAAACTCTTTTAAATCCCAGTTCTTTTTATTTTTTACTCTTTTTTTTTTTTTCGGTTAATTTTACAACATTAGGTATTCATTAGGTAAACCATGCTGAGAGTACAAAATTATACAATTCAGTAGTCATCTTCTGAACTTGCTGCTTTGATGTCCATTTGCACCCTGTGGCATCACTATAGCGTTGCATTTGTAGCTGCACCCAACAGTGATATCACAGGGTCAGTGATGCTGGCTGTCTTTAGAGGCAACCCACACTTGTCACCAGTGGGGGCAGTGAAACACCTCTTTTCAGCCTGGTGATAAATTCCACTTTGACGGCTGTGATTTGATCAGACGTGTCAAGCAGTGACCTGGCGTCATGAGTAGACAAACACACAACTGCCATCACATTGTAAATCTTGCATTTCCCACTTCTTATTGGTTGGCTGAGGGATCAGAGATCAGTGTTTTCCCACAGATGACTGACCACTTCACCTCACTGAGAGGAGCACAGACTAAATCTAGAAATCTCGCATAAAAGGGAACATTTGATTTGTGGACTCCTGCTGTATAGCAGTGCATAAATAACCATTTATCAAAACTGTGTTTGTGACAGTTTGCCATCACTTGTTGTCAATATTTTGTTTCACGCATGATGGAATTTTAAAAGCTTACCATGTCGCCCTGCACACCTGGAGTTTGTTTTCATGTGAAGTTAAAAGTCTAGCGGTACAATATGTGTTGTTTTAGAGCTGTGCGCTGGGAGCATGTTGGGAGCAGGCCAGTGAGCTGTCTGTCTTTTGTCAGCCACTAAAGGCTTGAGGCCATAAATCACTATCAGAGACAGAAGTGAATGATGTATTCACTCCACATATGCAAGTCATTCCTTAGCTTAGGGGCTAAAATGTAAACAAGTATGAATCTGTATTCCAGTCACTGCATGCAAATGACAGGCTGCAAAAGAAGGACAAAGATATGGCACTTGCAATAAATATTCTAATGCAGCACAAACTCCAATAACAAACCTTGAAATAAATCAAGAGACTAACTAGGAGCCACCTTGAGTGCAGATCATCTCCAAATCTGTGAGATTCTCTTAAATGCTTATTTTGAAAGAAGATGACATGCTGTTATTATAGTCCACAATTTGACAAGGATCTAAATCAAGGTAGAGTCAGTGATGGACAGCCGTGTGTAGTGGTAAAAAAAAATCCTTATCTTTCTGCAGTACTACTGTAACTGCTTCAAGTGTGCATGGAGCATCTGTTCAAACTGAACAGATTAGACTACCATATGTTGACGTTAATATTGTCTGGTTTTAGACCATTGACTGGATATCCATTGGTTTCTGATGCAGGGTTTTGAAGCCCAATGATAGTGGTCGCTATACTGGGATTGAGGCAGGTCCTTAGTTTTGTAGCTAACAGCTGCAATGTGCCTGCTTGACAGTCAAATCAGCAACACCCTTGATTGTATTATGTTTTACAAAATCAGTCACCTGAATATATCCACAAAGAATTAATAATGATAAAAAGATACACCCCTTATATTTACATGACAAAGTGACAATAACAAGGATAGAGAAATGGGCCTCAGTTTAAAACTGTTTTTGTGCCGGGCTGTAGACTTGCTTAATTAACTGTTAAAGTTAGCATTTTAAGGAGTCTTCATGGGACATCCCAGGCTTTTGGATCCAGCCTCCAGAAATTGCAGTTTCTCAGTAACAAGTAAATAAATATGCTTGTTTTGTGCAAATGAATGATAGTTATTGCAACAATCCAAAACAATGACAAATACTGTCCAGAATGTTCTGCAGTCACCTCAAATATATTGCATGCTTATTTATTTATTTATTTTGCTGAAAACATGGCGTTTTTGTATCACCCACACTGAGGAAGAATAAAGGCCAACGAAGGCCAACAACTTTAGTGAGGGGGAGGTGGGCTTCCTGCATCAGTAAAAGGTATCTAAGACATACTCTGGTGGAAACTGTCCACATCAAGAGTAATGCAAATGACTCCGGTCTTGTGGAGAGAACCATCTGGCGGGGCTTTGAAGCTGAGCTTCCCATTCGAAAGACCAGTTTCTTTCCTCCTCTGCTAAAGGAGGTTTGTTCCTGCTCGCCATTAACAGCTGCTAGTGGCCCCATGATAGCAGGTTAGCATCAGAGAGTTACAGGCAGCAGGCTGGTGCTTTACAAATGGCAGTCTTTTATACAGAACTTAGCAAAAGCCATACAATGCCAAGTCTCCACACTGCCATAGACATATTCTGTATTGACTTGTCACTGATGACAGCTGTCTCTCAGACAGAGCCACAGTCAGTGGTTCATAAATAACAACATGGAGTCATATGTGAACAAAACAGGAAAGAGACACTACCCAGTGGCGTTATTTGGTACTGCAGTTGCATCACATGAATATAACAGATCATCCATGTGCATTAAAAAAAAATAGTGGTGTCGAAAGAAATTTTAATTAACACTTTTGTAAAAACTTTGACAGCCGTACTTTAGACCTTTTTAAGTGCACTTCATGTTTCAAGAGGTGTAAGTCAAAAGCTCAGAGCTGTGCTAATAAAAAGGGCGTCCCTGAACATATTCCACTGAGAACACATTTACTGTGTTTTCATCCTGAATTTGTATTCACACTGAATTATCAAATACATCTTTGGGTATTAGCTGTATTCCCCTCTCTTGCCCTTTGACAGACTGACAGATCATAACTTTAACAGACTGAAGAGTAGTTAGAACAAGCAGAGCAGAAACAAAAATATCCTGATTACTGAATGGTGCCAATAAGGTTCTTCTTATCTTATCTTATCCCTTTTGAATGGCAGCAGGTAATCTGAAATAACTCCAAGAACATACAGTACACTCTTTAATTTTCTCACATTATCTTCTCCCCCTACAGGCCAAGAAATCCTCCTCTTTAGAAATGTCATTAAACTTTTCTGTGGCCCTCTTTTTTGATAGTAACCAAAAAGGCATTTTTTTTGCTAGCAAAATTTTGACTTCCTGCAGTTCTAACAGCAAAAATAACATCAATCACAAAACCGAAAAATTAAAATTAAAAACAAGATTGATGGCTGAGGTATGTGCTTGTGTGTTCATATTGTAAATGAGTTCCCACGTCTTCAAGGACCTCAATAATCGAACATTGTGCAACACGAAGAAGGTGTTCATGGCCATTGATTTAAGATCGCTCAACACACATGTGCAGTAGACCCTGTAGAGTTGCATTGATTTTTTTTTCCCCATAGCCCACCCTGCTTTGTTCCATCCATACATTGCAAGACATTCCCAGCATACCAACGAATATATGTTCTGATTTTCGAAAGTGTTGGAACTCTGTAGATTATAAATGACCAAAGGCTTCTAGAGACCATCAATAGAAGTTAAGATCTTGTGTGTGTTTGTGTGTTGGGGTTTGATATAAGAATTGGCTGGTTTTGGACTTAATTTAATTGTGACGACTTGCATTTCAGTATTCTATCTTCTATATGATGTTTTCACTTCCTTTGTGTTGTGAGACAGGTTTTACATTCTTGGTCTATTTACCTTTGAACAAGGTTAGATTACACTTAGTAAGGGAACACAACACCCACCCTGACAATTAATGGGTGTTCAATGGGTGGGAACCAATAAAACTTTATGGACTTGTACATGTTGCAGAGGCTGGTTAGTGGCTCTTGTTGGAGACAAGGCCCCATATAGTTTAACGAGCTCATTAGACCACAAGCATCAGGTATTAGCTAGTGTCATATCTTGTTTCTCACAGAGACACGTCTAATAAGATACGGACACTTTGATGGTAACAGTTCTAGAAATTACCTGCTGCTTTATTAATGGAAGAAGAAGCTGAAATAGAAATGATATCTGTGTAATGGGTTATAGTTACAAGAAGTTCCAGTTAAGCCCATTGTGGTTTACAGGGTCATAATTGTATGAAGGTGTTTTTCTATTGTGTTGGTGTGCCTTACATATTACTGGGAATACTGTAAAGGAAGAAGGAGAATAGAACTATTCCTTCTCGATGAGAGGATCTCTGTTATTGAAAAGGAGGTAGAATGTAGGTCTTTCATGTGTGCGTGGAAAATAATAAGCTACAGCTAGTTTTCTGTTTCCAATCTTTATTAAGTTGCGAGCTTATGAAACAGAGTTATAATGTTTCTGGAGTCTGGTCATGATAATAAGATCACAAGAAAAGCAGCAGAAACTGCCTGTGTTGAGCATAGCACTAGTCACGCATCAAATTCACATTCACATAAAATAACATGTTTCTTTTTTTATATATTTGAGGCTTGATTTTGACAACTGAGATGTGATACTATTGATTAAAAAGTGAAAGAGTGTTTAACAGAGCAAAATCAGCTGACTTACCGTTCTTTCTGGTCTTGATGCAAAGGTAATGAAATGTTAGATGTCTTACAAAAGAGGTATCAATCTACTTGTATTCTGTCAGAATGTGACAAAAAGCACTGTGTCTAAAATCTATGCCTGCTTCTTTAATTTCCACCACTCAACCCCCAACACTGCCATAAGGTTCCTTTATATATTTCATTCCAAATTCAGAATCTATTTTTGATGTGATGTGAATGATTTGTTATGTAATTTAATCCTAGACAGTGAGGGAGCATGGACCTCACAGAGGCTTCAGAAAATGAAAACAATAGATAACACTTTCTAAGCTACAATATGTGTACATGATGTTTACAGCTTTTTGGGAAAATGGGACTTTGTTTTATAGTTCCAGACTTGAGGTACCATATGACCCGGACTAAATATGGCTGTGCAAATCATCCAAAGAGTCCTGAAGTGCTAGTTTTTCATGCTCCCCTTCTGTTTCTGTCTTTCTTTCTTTTATATTTCAGAAAACAGACAGAAACACATTACCCCAGTTTCTTCCTGCTCCCTGTGCATCTGCAAATGTCTAACTGGTTTGACTGTACTCTAAAGTCCAGCTTTCCATTTACAGCCAAAGTGCCCATGAGTTGCAGTTCCCATCTGTATTTATTTATGCACTTGTTTAGACTTTAATTAGTCAACTGGAGAGCTCTGCCAAACCCCCAACCCCCCAGGCAGCTAGGCTCAATACTCCAACACTAACTACAACTCCCTACAGAAGCTGACATGTTGCATTGCAAAAGCTAGTGGGTGCTTAATGGTAAAAACGTTCATGTTGTAAAAGGCAGAAATACGGGTTATTCTGTGTGACATGTATGATTCGGTCTCCCTTTGTAAAGAGATCCAACCTTCCCTTAAACACTGTGCTTTCTTCTGTGTTTTTGACTGTGACATTGTGAGTTTGTGAGATTGTTTTCACAATGACAGACAGGAAGACACAAGCACTTACATCACAGCCCATCCTAACAAAAACTCACAGACTTTGATTGATGGCCCTTTTGGATTGTGGGTTTGCTCAGATGGGCCTCCATCTGTCTCAGGATCCTTGTTGCCTGCACATCCTCAAAGGATGGTGATACAACAATTATCATTTGTTAATGTCAGATTTCACTTTTTTTTTCTTTGTTTCCCACCCCCAGTCTTAAAACTTTTTTTTTTTTTTAATGGAAATCCACTATCCACCGCTCGGTTAAAATATTAGCTCAGGTCATAAGCAAATTCATTCTCTCTTTTCTCTCTTTCATCTAACACCTGCCCAGTGTGGTGACTCACGGACGCGGCTGATCTCATTTAAGTGTTGGACATAAATGCTGTTAATACGTTTTGTTCACTTGTACAATTTGCAGTGTCAAAGGCTGCTGCAGATTGACCTTACTTAACTCTTCCACCCAGGTCTAGACAGACAGAGGTCTTTGTGCCATAACGGGTCACGTCATGAGGGGAATAGCCATGGATCTATGGGGATTAGGTTAGAAGCTGCACCGGCCTTTCCATCAATGATTCATATGTGTTATCTCTTTCCGGTTACGGTGTTTGTTACTGCATTTTCATTGCATGTCATTGACCAGAAGGACATAATTTGTTTTTTTACAATGTCCTATTAAAATGATTTTCAGCTACATTTTTCTCCAAGACAAGGTTATGGTTATCATTTAAGACTGTCTAAGCTTGTAACTTATCACGTTTGAATTCAAAGTTCAAAGTGTGAGGTTCGTAATGAAAATGCCTCAGCAATGAAACAAAGGCTTTTCAGGTTTATGTCATCAGAATTGAACATAATTGGAAATGACAGTCTAGGATCTGATTCAGATCAATAGCTCCTGCCATTTGATGACTAACCCTTGCATTCAATATTCTGCCATTACCTTATCCCATGTGATACCACGGTAATTTCTAACTCAGGAGCCGACTCTGCAAAATATTTGATGATTCCATAGTGATTCACAAGTTCTTGTTAGGCTCAGTTATATTCACCAACTGTGAGCTTTGAGTCCCTCTCGCACAACAGCGCTAACAATGTATGGATACAACAACCATATTTGCATCCCTTTCACATGACCGGTGAAAGAGCCAGCTAGACTGAAATGATCAACATCACTGTTGATGTTCCGCTGTTATCCCTCCCCCTGAACAACAGCAGCCATGCTTTTGTAGCATTTCTGATTTGATGTTGTTATTCTCGCTCTTACAGTGTTTGTGTAAGAAAGAGACTGAGTGTATTTGCATTCAGGGAAAATATCCAAAGCCAGACAGAAAAAAGAAAGAAAAAAAAAAAACTTTACTGCAGGGCACAAAGAGACAAACACAGGAAGACTCAGGGTAAGTATTCTGTTTCTATGTTTTAAGGCAACGCTTCAATCCACATAATCGACCTCAAGTAGATATATGAGAAAATATGAGAAGATGAGTTTTTTTGTTTTTGGTTTATTATTTTTTTGCGTGTTTGTGTGTTTGTGCAAAAAAGAGATATTTAAGTTATTAGCTCAAAACATTTCTCATTTGCTAGCAAGAACAACAGTGGTGTAAAACAATCTCAGCACTTTATAAATGACACCAGTATTTAATAAGAATAAGTACTGCCTCATAAATTTGCCAGTGAGTTCACAAAAACAAATCAAAATATTTGCAGAAATAGAGTGGAACATTGATTTTAGAAAAGCTGACCTACCGAGTTAATAATTTACAGCTCAAGGTCTGAATGAATCTAAATGAATCACAATACTAATTCATACATATATCTAGACCTGACAATGACTGTTCCTATTGTGTGTATGTGAGTCTTATCTATTGTTGTTTAATTGCAACAACAAGGTTTTGCATGATAGGGTAGTTTATTAAACCTCTTGGAGAATTTCACTTCTTGTTTCAGCTCATTGCATGCCAGCATAGATGCCTGACTTAACATTTTTTAAATCACTATAGTTGCTAGTTGCAAATAATGTATTTAAATGTTGCATTCTGAAATCAGCAAATCTTGTTGTAAGATCACAAACACAATGTTAGCATCATGACTCCAAAAGTACTTAAATGATATCAATTTTCCTCACCTAAAAACCACCAAACCCAATTTTATATTTATTCATAGTAAAGATAATGTCCACAAAAAATATGTGTTTGGAGACCAAGAAATTATCAGCAATTATAATGCAAAATGTCCTACAACACCTTTAGTTAAAATGCCTGTAAAAAAGTGGGGTCTGCTTAATTTCAAACACACACAACTGTCTTAGCTGTCTTCATATGTATACAGGCTGGGTAGAAAAGCTCAGGCCCAGTGAAAAAGCTCCACTTCAGTCCAGACAGAATTACTGTATTTATATAGAGGATGAAGATTTGTCTCCATTTTCTTTGGTGATTCCTTTAGTTTTCTTGAACTTTTTGCATTCCTACATTCCCTTTTAAATCTGCTTCAACAGTCTAAGTGCTGCAGGTCACTCCTTGAACTTCAGACATCTGCAGCAACAAAGACTCCTTTGGCTTCAGTCTGCCCTTTTTTCTGCAGGTCCTAAGGTCCTGTGTGTGTGTGTGTGTGTGTGTGTGTGTGTGTGTGTGTGTGTGTGTGAGAGAGAGAGAGAGAGAGAGAGTGTGAGGGGGGCTGTCAGGAGCTGTTACCTTTTGCAAAGAGTAAGCCTATGAAAGTTTGATGGGGGTATGCATAACAGAAATTGTTTTGGTCAGTGCTTCACTACATCCACCTACCCTGAGCTGGAGAGAGATGCATGTCTGTGTGCACAGATTTTTTTTCTGTTTTATTTTCTTTGGGTGCAAACCAAAACTCATGATTTTGACCAGTATTTTCTCTCTAGAGTTTCATTGTAAAGCCTGTCCAAGCGTCTTGGGCAACGCAGACTCTTTCCACTAGAGTTTTTTATTTCTATTTTTTCTTATTATGCAAATGTAGATGGTAAAAGTTCAAGATGAGATGTTTTAAGGTGACAGTGTTAACTAGAACATCCTGTTTGTGAGCTGGAGTGTGTCATTATTTTCAGTTATAAGAGTTAAATAGTATGACTGCTTTAAACAGAGGGCTGCAGGTATATATGAAGAAAGAGCGTAGAAGTCATGCGCTGATACACATGACTGTTTATACACGCATGGCATCCACCTTCCCTTAGGAGTGGTAAAAAGTGATAAAACTGGTATTAAATGCACTCTTTTCCTATCAGTTTTTTATGAGAGAACATGAGAAGTATGGCCATGTTGTCTGCTGTGAGTCAGAGGAGGATGCTACACAGCCCCCTGTTTCTGTGGGGAACACTGTCAAGTACACTCATGGCCTCAATGATGAATCGTTCCTTTTAACAGTGACTGTTGCCATGCATTTTCCTCAAACAATGGTCCAGTGTAGCAGAGGGACATGGATGTTGACTGTATAATGGCAAGTGATGTATTATATATTGGAACTCAGCAGCGAACACGCTGTTTTCTCCCATCTACTGTGACATGTGCCAGGACCAAGATCATGAGAATTCACCCCAATTGGTAGCTCTTGGAATAAGGCCTGGAGCGACAGACTGCAGTTGACCCCTTAGGTCACCAAATTTCCCATTTTATGAATGGATGATTTACTCTCTCTGTCCCCAAACTATTCTTGCTTTTGTTCTCAAAACAGACCTGATACACACTGATACGGCCTCAATAACCTTAATCTAATACTAAGTAACAGTTTTCTATAAACAGAAGTGTAAATTATGCCTAATCCCCTCGAATAATATATTCAGAGTTCACATTTAATTTAGAATTTTTGCCCCTAATGCATGAAGCATTTATCAGGAGGGTCGGTGTACGACACTCCTCACATCCCAAATTAGAACCAAATAATTTGCCACTGCTGCAGATCTTATCAGTGTGAACTCGGGTTGAGATGAAATGCCAAAAATGCAAGCCCGAAAGACCGCTCCTCTGTCCGGACTTTTCTGTCCTTTTTCCTGGCGCTGTTTTTTTTTTCATTACGGCAAAAGAGGACAGGATATTAGTCTTCCTCAAGGGCCGAGGAGAGGAGTGGACTGTTAGTCACAGAGCTGAGAAGTGTTGGTTATAAGAGAGAGCCATGTAGCTCAGGGTGGGGTTGGGGGTGTTGGGTGAGTAACACTGAGCTGTAGTCTGATCCGAAAATGAGGCTCAGCACGCTACACAGTTAGGGGATTTAATGTGAAATGTGAAATTAGCAAAGGATGATACTCATTTTTTTTTGTTGTTGTTGTTGTTTTTGTGGAAAGACATATTTGACATCGTTTAGCACAATACTGACCAATATTGGAGCTTGTTGATTTTATTTCATTATTTTTTTTTACTATTCACACAAAATACACTGTTATTGTTCCTGTGCAAAACTTGAGACAGCTACTTTAACCACTAGGTCATTTTTTTTAACATGTTTTGACAGATATTTTATCTGTATGTCCTTTAAAAAACGCAGATCACAAGGCTGATTTGGCACAAACTGAAGGTTACTAACAGGAGCTTTAAATCCAGTTTTTTACAGTGACTTATCCCTTATACCTTTACAAGACCCAATCCCTGGTAATGTTTGTCATAAAGTCAAATAATACAGAAACATATTCTTACATTTGCTTTAATATGTTATGGATAATCAGGAAGTCTCCTGCCAATTATGGACCTATAGAGGACCAGGCTACAGGAAAATATCAGCTGTAACTACTTCCATAAGTTTTCTTTGATGCTAAGAAAAGCTGGAGTAGGTTATTAAAATATGTATAGTTGCCTTCCTGAATGTCGTCATTAAGGTCAGTAAAATAAGTGACTGTACCGTCTCTGAATAGGTATTGTCCCTTCCCGGATAGAGATGTATTATGTATATGCTCTCCATGCTGTCAGCTTCCTGTTTATCTCTTGTTTGTCTCGGTGAAAGCTGGATTTAACCTACGTGTGCTATGCAAGGGGGGAAGGTGGACAGCCTAAAAACTGAAAGCAGCCAGGGTGACCTAAATCAGTCGAGGTGATAACTCAGACAGATAGTTGGAGATTACCCAGGGATCAAAAAGCTCAATGGCCTCTCAAACAACAATTGCAAGAGAGCAGATCCCTTTCACCGCCCCCCCTGCGGAGACCCTTATGGACTAAAACATGCATGCCAGTAATCTCTCAAAGAGATTTAGCACATGGTTTAAGAGTTGTTTTCTTGTTTGGTTGACAAAAAGACACCATTATATTATGGCTTTACATGTCCTTAAAAAACAAAAACAAATGTAAGCTCATCAGAGTGACCATAAGATGCTTTTGCTCTGGTTCAATGTCCAGATGTGCTACTTGTTTGTTCATTTAAAGCTGTTCCCTGCAGTAGAATTAACAGATTTCTGGCATAGCAACAGTGTCTGAAAGAGCCTTTTTTTTCCATCAGTCGCTTAGTAAATGATTACAGCTATTGAATTACAGCTTGGTCTAATGAAATGGCTTTTGTGATTTGATTTTGAGTCATGTGTGTCCATGAGGCCGGGAGTAGTCTCCCTGTGTGTGGTTGTGCGACTGTAGAGGTTGCATGTGTTTCAATGAGATGGTCCTAACCATTAATTCATGATTGATTGATGAGTCTCCTACACTGCGGCCAATAACAAGCCCATCTTCTCCTCTCAGTATATCTGCGCATGTGGGATGTGTTGCTGCGTGGGCTTGTGAAAGAGGGGCTAGAGAGGTTGCTCACTGATTACTTTGTGCTTCGGCTTCATCCAAGGAAGTAAAACCATTTGTTCAGGCTATTTAGATGAATCTTTCCCATCCTCACTTCCATCACCTTTTACTCAAAAGGGTGCAGGAAAAAACAGGCTCATTTTTAATAGGATGGAAGCTTGGCATATACATAAATTCACATGAAAAGCATAATAAAATCAAAAGGATTTGACCTGAGCAAGCAGCTAAGAGTTCATCTTTATGCATCTAAAATGCAAACTGCATGTCTTGCTCTAAAAACAGATTATTTTATGATGGTCTATTTGCAACACAGCAAAATAAGTGTGTGAAAAATGCACTCTATATGGCTTATCTGTCATTCTTAAATACATTACAAGGCTGTGGGAGGGGTGAGTTTAGTGTGGGTCCATGCTTGGATGTACAGTAAATTCTGAGGAAGGGGGGGTAGCTCGCTCTAGGCGATGCTTGTTCCATGGACCATCTGGTTGTCTTGGATAGTGGCATTGTCGAGTCTCTGTCCCCTAAACCTTTGACTTGCTTTCACTCTCTATTGTTCATTTTTTTATGTTAAGGTTCCAATCAGATTTTTTTTTTAATTTGCTGGCTCTGCAAGTCTGCTAGCCTTGCCTAATTAAATGCTTTACAGAAGTTATAATGTGAAAAACTCCAGGACAATGAGTTTATGACTGAAATCTAGAAATTGTGAAATGAGTGGTATCAAACTGACTTTTTGTTAGCTGTAGCGTCAGTGTCTTCCTATTTTTTGTTTTTCAGTTTAAAAAACCCTTAAAGACCCACGCCGATGAAAATCAAGTTTTCTTGTTTTTACTTGTTCATATGGCATTTTTCTCATGCTACAGGACATGTAAGAAAATTAAGTGCATAATTGCATTTCTGAGTATTTCTGCATTCAAATCACGATGTGAGGGTCTCTCACAGACCCAAACTGCAGGTTCAGATAGAGTGGGATTTCCTATGTCACAAGTCCAAGCTCCGCCCCCTGAGCCCCACTATGCAAGCCAGACTTTGAGAAATAGAGAGGTTGATGGTGGAACAAGGGTATCTGTTAGCAGTATGCAATGCTCGTAAGAAAGCTTATTAAGATATTAGCTTTCATCATGTCCCCAAAGACATTAGTGTCTGAGAGCTGAATAGCTCTTCTACTACCTGCTTTTGAAGAGGAGAGTGCAGAGCAGCACTGTCTCCGCCCACAACTCAGAGGCGAATTGCTAATGAGCCACTGGAGCCCTGCAGCAGAAAAGCCCTTGAAAATTACACAGGTAATGAGATTTTGGCTAAAAACTTCATAATCACAACTTAAAGACCACTGAGAACACTTTAAGTAGTAAAAAAAATGACCGAAATGGGACTTTGAAGTGTGCAAATATATATATATTTTTGAAGCAAACCCATCCAATTCCCTTTAAAAAAAGGACGCTTTGGATTGTGCAAATGTTGACAATACTTTGTGAAGTTTGGATGACTTGCAGACATATCTGCATTTGATTCCTGGAAGTCTGTATTAAGGGAGAGATCATTTGGAAGATTAGAGTAAAATTATCTGACAGATCTTGACACTAAGTGTGAAAGCAAACAGACAAAAGATTTGGAAGAGCACAAACTAGAGTTGAGAGCTGTTAAGTCTGCAGGGCAGTCACTAAGAGCAAGCAGGGGGGACTTTGTAGTGCTTTCATACATGGCATCAGTATAGGAGCTAAACTAGTGTCCTCGTAACAAACAGAGATTAAATTATACTAAAAGACAGATGTACCGAGCTCCATACTTAGGCTTTATGTCGCTGATTGATGGATTTAATCTGAGGGCTTAATATCTAAATGAAGTGTGAATATACAAGGAATTTAGGTCAGATTTAAAATAGGGGATTTTCTGCTTGGATTGAATCGATTGGGTGAAAGGTAAATGTACAGTACATATATCTACAAGCTAAAGGTGTGATGTGAAATAAGGTTGCTCGGTAGACTAATGGCATGTAGAGCTTGATGTAATTCCATTACAACTTCATACCATTTGCTGATAGGATTGAATGTATGTTATTATGCTCCTTGTCAGGTGAAGTCAAGTATGGATGATGCACTACCGCAATGGATACTCAGCCCAGGGTCTATAATGTCTTATTAACATATTAATTTGCCATTGTGAGTGCCTGAAACATCCAAAGAGAGCAGTGTTTGCTGTAACATTAGGTTGTGGTCAAAATTGTGTTACATTTGCACATCAGTTAAAGTAGCCTATAGTATATATCTGATATTATCTCTATTGTGTCTTTTAATTAGAAGTTATGTTTTTTTTTATGAATAAAAATGTTTTTCTGCTTCGGTAAAAGGTTCATTAAGCCATTTAATGAATGGACAGCCGTTGGTATCTTTACATCCTGCAATTCCTCGGGAGGGTTTTGCCATTTTCTTTTAAACAAAAAATCAATATATCTTCATAAGTTTTCAGACACCGGCATTCAAAGGACCAAAAGATTAAAGAGGACCATGTGGCAGCTTTAAACAGAAATGACTTAAATGTCACAGAACTGCTGGTATTGATCTTCTTCCTTTACCAACAGTCTTTTCTCTTACAGTCATACTTCCCCACGTATAGACAGGGCTGAACAAAAAGCACATACTGGACCACATAGTTTCTCATCAAATATCCTTCCATTGTCATTGCGCACCCCTGGGTTTCATTAGTGCCAGCTTTAAAACAACAACTCTCATTCCCACTCCCACACTCGAGTCCCAAATGCTTTCAATGGGGGAGGAAACAACACTTGCCTGAAGGGTACATGCATATGAAATTCCACCAAAATAAATAATTTGATGTATACGCTCTGCTCTCATTTTAATGGTTCAGATAGAATACTGTGGAGTTATTACTACTCTAACAAATATATAAAAATAGTGCTCACATGATGAAACTGAGTAGCTGTTTGAATAGATTAGTGATAATAAGTAAGATTCAAAGAAATAATCTGGAGTAACCACTCATTCTCCAGCCAAACCCATCGGTTCGTTGCTTCACATGAGTTAAATATTTTGGGACTGACTTGGATAAGAGGTGGCAGTGAGGAGATGAAGGCATTTGATCACACTGGACGCCTTTTTGGCAGCAAACACAGCCTTTTGTAATTGTTTTCAGTGGATCTGAGGGATTTTGTATGCTGCTTAGACACCCAGGGCACTTTGCTTTTATCCACCAAGCACACCTTGCATGTTTTTGAAAAATGCCCTGAGCGCCCCAAGTTGAAAAGTGCTTCACAGTGGCTCAGGGAAAAAGGGATCTACGTCACCACATTTTTATTTATAATTTTTTTTGTGCTGCCTAATCAAATGAGAAACTGAGGTGGGGCTTTTATTCTGGTAAACAGCAGGAGTGAAAAAGGCTTTGGCTTATTCTACTGACTTTTCAGCACAGAATGTGAAAATCACAATAAATGGCATTTGCATCTTCGTGATTGAAGTGCCATGTTCTTTCCCCTTCAATTAGAATGACATTAACTAATGTAATAACAAAGTGGTGGACACCGGCTCGCTGTGTGGTTGCTTGGCAACAGTATGAGGACGCTTCCAGAGCCCCTGCTTTTGCAGTTTCTCGAAAGGCTGCACAGAACATTTAATTGTTCGGGGTCAATTTAGCCTGTTGTTACAAAGAGGATTTCATTACAAAAAGAGAAGCAGAAGCACACCGAAATTCTTGCAAAAATTTGATGTCACATGAGATCTCCGTTGATGCATATCACGTATACTGCTTATTGCACTGCTTATACATCAGGCTGTGTGCTTGTTGGAAGTTTCCAGCAGGCCTTCAGGGACAGCGTATCTAGAGCGATCAGACATTTTACCGTTGGACGGGGGAGGATGAGCTGGATCCAGGAATCCCAGCCCAGGAGGCTGACTTACTCAGTATTCTGCCGATGTGTGATCCTGACCTTACTGTTGCATGTCCTTGGTGCATGCAGAGCGCAGCAAATGCCTTTTTGGGGGATTGCATGCTCCAGCCCATTTTAATGTGCCTTTTCATTCTCAGCACAGCGCTGCTAAGCTCCGAAGCAGGGGCTCAGAGCAACCATTTTGATTATGAGAATGATTGAATTAATGCTGCTGAAGTTGACACTTAATGGATTATAGTGGTCCGAATTGTTCAAACACATGAGGCAGATCTGTGTAAAGACATCCTAAACCTCTTTATTTGTCACACTCCCAGAGAGTAGGGTTTAAATGTAGCCTCACTAATCTAGTGCAAAGTCTAACCTATTAAAGCAAGGTCTTACCCACACAAACAACAAGCAGTGGTCCAATAATTCTCAGGATTTGTTCCGAATTGTGGTTACTCTGTTTTAGCAAGCCTTAAGTTGTCTTTATTAAATAACTGTTTTTAATGTTACCCTGATACTGTCACATTCATAATTTTCCAATAGGCTTTAAAACAGCAGATTTGATCTTGTTGTTTTTTTTGTGGCCTACCGTGACAGGAATTATTTTTCTCATAACAGGAACCAAAGATAGTTAGGAAAATCTGTGCTTCTCTTGTAGCTATAAAAATATTTCAATAATTACCTTTCCTTTCACAACAACAGCTTCGCAACCCCCCACTGTTTTTGTATCATGCTCTACTTTCTGGCCTGAAAAAATTGCTTTCATAACCTATCTTGCAGCTAGAATAGCCACATACCTGCATCCTTGACATTATTGTTTTCACATACAGAAATGTTCAGAGCAGCGTTATGTCTGATTTTTATCTCCTTTCATTTCCTTAAACTCAGCCCTCTTGTCGCCTTTTCTTTTTGTTCTCTTCAAATGTCAACTCCTAACACAGTCCCAGGAGGTGTCATAGCTTGCTATACTGTGTCTGTACACACTCCTACAATTCAGCTGGTCATTTGGGCTCAACTAGGGAACCTTTTAGTTTGCACAGTAAATGAAGAACTGTGAAGATAAACAGATGAGATGCATATCTTTTTTTAATCAGCCCTATTTTCCAGTAAAATGTGAACTTTTCTCATTTGTCATCATCAAATGTTTTGAGAAACTGGAGCCAGTTGGATTTTGTAATGCATTAACTAAAAGCAATATTGCTGTCACAAAACATTAGCTTCAGTGATCTGGTTGTAAATGTATTTTGCTCAAAATGCATTAGGATCATTTTCAAAAGTTATTGGATTCATTTTCAGGCATAATCTGAAGAGTCGGCTTTTAGCATCCAGAACTTCACTGTCTAAAGCAGCTTGGAGGGAAAATAATGGCATATTGACTGAAATGCAGCCTCATACTGCAACGTAGACATTCAACCATAAATTTACTGTTTATTCCAAGTCTTTCAGCATTAAACAACCATTCACTGAGTGGCAACAATGCCGAAACAGATGTGAATTTATACGCTGAATTTAACAGTGATTGATTCCCTAAGCATTCTTACCAGCATAAAGAGAAAAGCTCTGCTTTACAGGTTTACCTAATTAGCTCTTTTTGTTTTTCTAAACCTATTTCACAGTGATATTCAACCCTCTAAAGGCAGGCTTCCAGAAATATGTATTTAAGAAAAATTAGGGTGCAGGTTATCTGAAAAACATACAGAAATTATCCTTAACATTTAAATTGTGTAAGTGCGATGGATTAGTAAGAGCAAGAGGGAACATATTTTTGATATGTAATGCAAATTAAGCTGATAAACACTGATGCACTGTCAAACACATAAAGCTGGCGGGATTAGTTTGTTGTCATATGTCAATTTTAAAAATATTTAGTCTGGGGTAGTGATCACATCTCATGTTGGCAAACTGGCACATTGCGTAGTATGTCATAGTCCACTTTACACATTCACAGATGATCGATGTGGGCAGATTCCTAAAATATCTCATGACTAGTGAATCAGGAGCTGCTTTCAGTGTCATACACACTTTTTTTTGGCTGCTGTGATGAAAATGTCTCTCTGGTGTGATGGTGATATACATCCTCGGAGGTGAAGTGAAATCTCACTGTACTTAGTTTCTAAATTCTCCTACAATCATGTAAAGGCACAGTGTGCAAAAATATAATTATCAGTGTAGATTCTGAAAACACTCCGCTATATTGGTGGAGTGACGGTGGCCTCAAAGGACATAAAGGTCCTGTAACAAATGACAAATATGATCTTCCATTTTTTCCATCCTCCAAACAAGTAGGTTCGTTCATATTGGTATGAGGTGACTTTAAGGAAGGGGGTTTCTGTTGTAGAAATGTAAGTGTTATTCTAAATTCACAAGAAAAAAGACAGCAATATCTATATTCAGGTGGTTGCACACTAAAGTAAGTATACTTACAAATGTTAAAGCGCATTTCAGGCGCAGTCAGTGAACTACTAATCGCTATGCCTGTAGGCTCAAATTCAACGGACAAGGTGTTGCTATCACAGCACGATGGTGAAAGAAGTGCTCAGATCCTCAACATAGCCAAAGACAGTTATACTCAAATGTAAAAATACTCTGATACAAGAGGAAACTCTCAAATGAAAACCCTTTAAATAATGCACTAAAGCAGATTTACTTACTTGTTTTGTTGTGGGTGGAATCCGGTACCAGAGAGACGCCAGTATTTTTCATTTTTTAATTCTGGGAATAAGTGGAATTGACAAAAAGTCCAAATAAAACCCTGTAATTTGTAGTGGAATATACATATAGGGCTTCATGTATGCAGCACAGGTGAAGGTGCAGGATTTGTGCACTTCCCCATTGCCTTGTAAATTTGGTTGACAGCTACACCAAATCATATTGACAAGGTTCTCCAATGTAGGACATGGTTAGCACAGATTGCAGTGCTTGAATTCATACCTCTAGGCTTCTTAAAGTCCCTTGTTTGTTGGTATGTCTTCAGAATTTTGAGATAAATTTTGTCTGGCACATAAACCAAAAAGCCTGAAGTTTAATAGAAATTGTCCATTGGCATGCTGCAGTGCTTACCAGTCAACCATTGTGTATCATTTCCCTGTGATCGTCTGAAGCACCAATGGCAGTGATGTGATGGAGCTGTTATGTAGTACAACATTGTAAGGCTGCACAGAAGCATGGGGAATGCTGTAAACTCTTATAGATCTGTAGGGTTTATACTGAATGGTTGGCAGAATGGGATTCATGCGCTCTTTTCTGTCACTGCTCTCTGTCAGCACAGCCTCCCAGTGAAGAGTCGTCGTCTCTCTTTTCCTTTTCTTTCCCCTCTGTCGGTAGAAATGACTGTCACAAGTTAGACATTGAATGCATCCCCAGTTTTACAGCCAGTCTGCGGGTTCTCTGGTATGCAGAGCAAATAAATCATTGTACTCCAGGCTACTTAATCCCACTGCAAACTGTTGCACTCTTCAACTTTCTAAAAAAAAATGTCTGTATTTGATTGACTGTTTACCATATGGGTGTTTAAGAGACCTGTCCTGAATATGTCAAAAAAGTAATGTGTTTATTTCAACAAGCCTTTTCTTCTCTCTCTCTCTCTCCCTCTCCCTCTTTTTTTGCATTCCCTGTGGATCAATTGGTATTCTCCTCTGCATTCAATTTGACAGGTAAGTCCATCTTTTGTTTTTCCTTTTGAAACCTCCAGGCTGTATTAGCTTGTTTGCATTGACTGTCACCAGCAGAATGTTTTACCAAAATTGCATCTTAGGTACACGCTGCACCAGGGATGCATTCTAACACAACACTTTTTGCAAACATTGAACGCATCCCTTTTGCTCGGCTGACACTTGGAGAATGGGGCAATTCCATTTATGCAGTCAATTTCATTGGCTACTGGAGAGATGCCAATCTGCCCTCACAGATAGGGAAGGGAGAGGGGGCAAGGAAAGTGGGTAGAATAGCATTTATTCATCCTGACACTGATCAGATAAATGGGAAATGATAAATGCTGTCTATTTTTACTTCCTTTAACCTGTGTCAACTTTTTATTCAAAAGGGAGCTCGTATAGGCTTGTATGGCGCAGCTTTGAAACACTCCATCAAAGTACTGCTCGAGATTGTCTTTTATTTGAGGTGATCTGACGAAGAATAATGAAACATGATGAAGTTGCGCTAATGACTCATTTGGCATAAATACTGAATAACTTAGGCTGATGTCTTTCTGCTCAGCAAAGTGGTTCACAGGCATCAACTGTAAAGTCCAAAAGAGAGAGAGACAGAGAGAGAGAAAGAGGGAGAGAGAAAGAATAGTTTTTATCTGCAGTTCTTATTATGCATTTTTATTCATTTCCTTTTTGTTTGTCTGAGTCGAGCTGTCAGTGCCCACGCCCTGCACAGTGAATCTGAATGTTCATTCAGGGAAGCTTAATTTATAGTTGCTGAAAAGGCCAGAATGTCCCCTAAATGAAAATATGGCTGATATTAAAATTCAAAATAGCCTCTGAGGCTGTTGTTTTAAGTAATGCTGTTCACCAAAATATATATATATAAATATATCTTTTTTGTACTTTATGATCATAGGATTTTACAGCCAGCTGGGTACTACACTAGCATATCTAATGTTTGTATTGCTGTTGTTTTGATATTGATTGCTGAATCAATTGAACTGCTTTTTCCCCTTAATGTAATTGTCCAACGTTTTACATTTTGAGTGGCAGGATTGAAGTAGTTTGTTGCAATTATAAGGGGACTTTTGCTGTCTGGTCACACCAATTTTCACAGTCATGTTCCGATGCTCTCTCTGTTATTTTCTGTGCCTATTAGTTTGTTTCAAAAATGTGATTTGTCCATTGAAACCCTCAGGAATCACGATAAGGCTGTTATTTCATTCATGCTGAGAGAAACAGTGTTGCCAGATAGATAATTGAAAGCCCTATTACTAACATATAGAATAGACAGCATACTGTTTTAATATACAGGTGATTCATCGTTGCACACAGCAGTCTGAAATGCCCTTTTTTTGCACATAGGCAATTCCAGGAATCTCAAGCTGGCATTTTTTCTGTGATACCTTTTCTTTGTGTGGGCATTGTGATGCATGTAAGATGCATGTTTCATGTACGCACATCGGAGGTAGTTAATACACTCTTTTAAAGGGGTATTGACACTTTTGATTAGAGCTGCATAGATAAAAATGCATGAAAACAACAATAACCAACACTGTCTGTGGTTGAACAGCTTTAGTCTCAAGGATATAAGATTGAATTTCCTCTCTCATTAGCTGCACTGCTGTGTATCTTTACAGGTATGACTTACATAAATGAACTTGAAATCCAGAGTTCAGACCTGGATAAAGCTTTTCAGCTCAGCCACAATAATACTCTGAATATTAGGCGCTGACCCACATCTGCTCCTGTACCCGGTACAAGCAGGCCCCAGATGCAGGCCCAGCTGTTGCCATGTATTATCTCACCGATTGACCCTGATGCTTTATGTTAAATAGAAGACAATCGTTCTCATAGGTTAATCCTACCTAGCATTAGCAAGAAAGGTAACCACACAATACACTTTGAAAACAGTCGTATTAATAGTTATCATAATGATATATGACAGTGTTCTCACTTTAATGGAAATTCAGCTGCGTACCTTTTCCCCATCCCCTGTGGAGTTTCATCTTCCTGAACAGCATCTGCTGTTCTACCTGCAGTGCCATATGTAGAGAAGAATAATGACTTAGAAATGATTATTATTAATTCAATGTTGCTTAAGTACACTTCATGTAAATGAAGCTGTGGGCGTACGGAGGTGTGTGCTGCCTGGAGATTTAACCTGAGTGATGAATGTAGTTACAGTGGCCTGTTGGACCTGTGTCTGCTTTACCTGTTTCATTATTTTGACACTTTGCCTGGAAGTTTGCCTTGGTTTGACACTAAAACATGCTCAAACGTCTCTTATTTTGATGTATCAGTAAAGTTTTCATTTACCGCCCTCTCACTAGTAGCTTATGTAAAATTCAAGGATTTGTTATTTATTTATTAATGTTGGTTATTTGTTATTTTTGTTATTTAACTCAGTGCCCTTATAAGAATATCTAGACACTTGGCTCCCACAGTATTGTCATTACATTCAGGGCAGTGCTATAACATTTATAGCAATAAAAACAATGACATCATTGTTGTTATGTGGTTTCCGAAGAAGCTATACAGTTGATATGGCACAGGTTGTATGGTTTCTTAGCTTTTGTTATGTAATTCAATAGAGTTATAATGTATATATTAAAATATTCAGACTAGATAGTTTCTTGAATCAAGGAAACCAGATAAACCAGAAGCCCATCTGTGGGGGCAACCATGTTAAATATGCAGACTCAACCTTACATTTAATCATTCGTAGACACAGGCAAACAGGCTGACTTCTAGCCTCCTGGCAAACAGCCATAATGCACACACCTGTCCATCAACTGAGCAATGCCCTATTTATGCTAATTTATGTGTAACTTTTACCCTCTATATTACCTGAAGTGATGAATTGTTTAAAAGAAAGGAGAAGAAAAAAGGAACACAATGTGAAAAGACAAATAAAATAGCAACATGCCCCAAATTGTTGTGAACCAGGATAAAAGGTTTAGTTTGATTGTAAATAAAGGGTTGTTGTAAACATGAGCTTTGGCTTTGCAGCCAGACTCAAGTGGACTGACAAGGAACTGCAGGATTTAGGCTTTTTTATATTTTGCAGCACTGTGCAGACTGTATTATTTCTAGTATTGTGGTATTGGCTGCTACTGTAATACTGCATTGATGGGCAGGTTGAAGTTTACGAACGTAAGTGCTCTGATTTTAAATGCACTGCAGTAAGATTGTTTTTGGAACACACAGATAATGTCATTTTTTGTCTTTTGTGTACAATGCATTACACAAAATACTGCATTCACAAGGAAAATGCTGTCCCATATTTCCTAGAGTTTTGTTTGGTAAGTCAGCCCAGCAGCAGATTTAGAGGGAGGGAGAGAAAGGACTTTAAAATGAGACAGAAAGTGTTGTGTCACAGGTTTTGAATTCACAGACAATGATGATAGTTGATTATATTATTGATCTCAAAAACCCACCTGTTTTAAAAGAGAGCCACCCACTGATTGTCATTAGTCATCACCAGCTTCTTACAGTCTGCTGCAGTGCATGCTGCCACCTATGATTTAGCTCTCAGCCCAGTTATGAGGGGGTGTTAAGCATTTATTATGCAGCACAGTCCTAGTTCCAATGAGATAGCAGAATGCAGCCCGATCGATACCCCTCAAAGAAAGGCTGGTTAATTTATTTTTTAAGCATCTGTTTGCATCTTGAAGGCCCCCTGAACTCCCCCTCTTACTGCAGATTGTGATGCAAGCTATTAACAAAATATCCTCGGATTGGTGTTTTGTCAGTAAGCAGCTAAACACAGACAAAGGCAGAGATACTGCACATTCATGTTTCCTGGTATGAACTACAGTAGTTTACTGTATTCAGTGCAGAAAAAAAACGTTGTTTTTTTTCCATCAGTTTTTAGTTTGAACAAGAACATCGACTCTGAAACAAATTTTAAGTGACTTCTGATTTAAATTATGCTATGTGTGTTTATTTTGATACCAGCTGGTAGCTACCTGTACAGTTTGAGCCTGCAGGGTTCCTCTACTGTTAGTTTTCGACCTTTAGCTCTGACCCATGTCTCATGTACAGAATGCTCCAATTCATGGACACCACATCCCTACTGAATTTTCCCATTTCATTGTTGTGACCTTTTACTTTCTGTGTCAGTAACTCTGCTTTCATATCCACCTTCCCTTTGAGACTTCTCATTTCAGAGTTGCCCTCATAACAATGCAGTCCAAGACATCATAAGATGTCTCGGTCTTTTGCGCTTATTTATAACCACACATGTGCACTGACGTAACTGAGCGCCCGTGCACCATGTGCTCCTTTTATAGAAACACAAGTTGCAAAACAGTAGCGTCAGACCTGTTTGTTTGCTCATTGTACATAAAACCTCTGTAATGTAAATGTATGTCCTCTGGCTGGATGATAGCCTCAGCTCTGCAACTGCAGAATAAATGCCATGCTTCCCTGCACGTGTGCTCTTCAAAGAAGAATATTACAATTTAGTTATGGGTGTTAGACAGTAACCAAATCACCGCACCATACACTAGTCATCTCCTAAATCAATTATCAATTTACATATAAACAATGCAGCACCCCATTCATCAGCTGAGTCTGAAAATGTGAGAGACACATGAATGCATTTGTTATCACTATGATCATTTGGGTTACCACTCATCTATATTGATTTCTACTGAGCATCATCAATCAGCTCGTTTATAATGGATGCTGTCTGAGAGCTCATAAGATCCCTCAGGGAAATATCACCCTAGGCTTAGGTCAAAGAGAGATTTGATCTTTTGTCAGTTAGATGAATTGATGTTTTTCTCTATATTTACTGTGTTTTATGGGCACAGCCAGAATCAGATAGAGGGGGAGAGAAGGTGAAGGTGAGAAGAGTAGAGATAGGTCTAAAGTACTTTAATGTCAGCCCTCAGGACTCAGGGCTTTTAAAATATTCAGAGCCATTCTCTATCACCTTTTGCCCTGGTTGCTTGTTCAAGAAAAGAGTGAAATGAAATCAATAGCAGTACCAGTACTTGCCTCCATGCCAGGCATCATCCAATATTTATACAAATGAAGCTTAACAACCTCGAATTTACCCAGCAGTTGCAAGTTTAAAGGGCTGTGAAAGGCTTGCAGGGGGTAAGAGAAGTTTTCGATGTACAGGATGGGAAGATGGGGAGATAAAATAAATCTGTGTGCCCATCATGATATCCTACTGAATATACTGCAGGCATTTGCATTTGCATGATACAGCAGGTAATGATTAACAGCTACGTTGGGGTTTAAAGTAGGATGCCCTTGATACCATAAATAAGAAATGGATCATAAATCCCAAGTGGCAACTTTGAACCAATATCAACCCCCAACATGTGCCCTGTAACAAATAACCACAAAGTTTAGTGCTTGGCAATTTAAGCACTGCATGCAGACTATTTATCTTGTCATTTACCTGACGTTATCTACCTGTCGATAGCTGAAAAATATGAAGGTACATTGTGGCTGCATTGCTCAGACTGCAGATTTGTTTTTCATCCATCAAAGGCCACTTCCTCAAACAGTTGTTTGTTATTAATGACTGTCACAGGCTGGCAGGTCAGTTTTAGATGAAATCTCATCATTCAGCGTTAATTGGCACAGATATGTGTGAAAACAAACTCTGAGTACAATTGTGAAGAGAAAAATCAAAAACAGACAGACTACTTTAAAAAAAGTTAAAATTCATTTTTGTTACACTTGTATTTATCCCATAAATTTATGATGCAATAGAAAACAAATGCTCATGACCACCTTCATTCACTAAGGCATAGATTGAGAATATTGTGATAATTTAGTGTGTCAAGGTGAAAACACTAAATACCCAGCATACCTTTTTATCGTGAAAGTGCTGATCAGTGGATGATGGGATTTAACTGAGAGAAATCCTATGAGCTGTGGCAGGATAGGAAGGTAATTCATTTAATACATATGGCCATCGAGAATTTGATGACTGTGTGATTAGAGGAATTAACAGAAATCTGTTTTTTCCATTCCTACAAAATACTGTCCAGGTATGCTGCCCATCTCACCAATGACTTGCTATATGTGATCAGACATTTGTTTGTAGGAAAATACATTTTTAATGAGAAATTTGAGCAATAATTTAATTGACAATGAGCCTTGGTTTTAATAAAATAAATCCTCAACCCTGAAGAAAAAATCATGTTTGAAGTTAAGTATGACCCTACATAGAGAGAGTTGTGGGTTACTCTCAGGTCCCAATCATTAGAAGCACCATTAATTGACAACTAGTGAGAATCTCTTTCACCCGACAAGAAACAACGTAATTTCTGACCGTATGTTGCAGAGTGTTCTCAAGAGGGCAACTTGATTTGCTGTTGATAAATCTGAATATAGCTTTTGACTCTTTTTGGAAACTTATTATGTAAGGAGTGTCAGTGAATCCTTAAGACAATTTTATTCTTGCTGACTTACAAGTTGTAAACATTATCTTGATTTAATGCAAAATAACACAAGAATTGATGAAAATTGATGCATTTTCCATAAAAGCTGCTGCAAATTCAGAATATTTCCGATTCCCCTGCCGTGGAAATTTGCAGATACCGGTGCACAATAGAGAAAAAAAGCAGCCACAGTATGAGAATATGCACACTAGAGAGCAGTCTGATCCCTCTTTCTGCAGTCGTTTTGATGCTCAATCTCCCTCTCACTGCCCCCCAACACACACGCACATACACACAACATACTGTTCATGTCAGAGGACCCATGAAACACAACATCTGTCAGTGCACTAATTTAACACAATGAACACCAGAGGAAGAAGGATATATATACACCTCAGAATGGCCTTGTATTCAACAAACAATATTACATCACATGAAAACACAGTGGAGGATATCGTATGTGCAAATTTTCCTTTTACGCTGCTGGATAATTTCTTCAATGGTTCTGATACAATTTGAAATGATATTTTTATTGAAGTATGCATTATTTCAACGTCTGCCTTTAGTGTGCTTGGTTCAGTGAAAGGAGGCCTGGCTCCTCTGTAAAAGCCAAAAAGTGAGAGGCATGAGAGGCATAGCTTTAGATCTTCAACACTCTGCTTTCTTTACTTGAATGGTACACAAATACTAATATAATAGTATGAAAATATGCTAACCAATGAAAAAGTAATAGATTATTTAAATCTATTGTCAGATAAGCAATGGAACGGGGGAAAGAAACTACACTGATAATAGCCAACACAGTGAATGATAAAACAACAAATATGAAAGATAAACAGGGAACAGATCTAGAATTCAGACTATGAGTTTTACACCAAAGATGAGATGCAGATATCCCTCTGCCCCTTTTAATTTTTTTTGTATTTCATCTGTATTTTTTTTCTTTTTTGGTTCAATACACTGCAGAGACATGGCTCTCCAGTCCATGGATAGACTGTGTCTATTGTCATTCAACCTTTCTGACAGCTTCTCACATACAAATGAGTTTACTGTGAATAGCAATTCATTTATTTAAACATTTTTTGTAGTTTACAAAAGAAATAGATTATCTTGTATCATTTTTTCTCCACACTTGCACTTCTTCTTTGAACATATTTTACACAGACTTTTATTTTTACACTTAAATCCAACTTAAACATGTTTTTTGATATTTAAATGCTTGTCAAATATTGTGTGTACCATATTACAAATGGTTTTTTTCTTTCCTTTTTCTTCTTTTGTGTGTCCCTAGTTTGCTTTAAACAATAATTAAATGTCCTGATGTAGAAAGACACATTAAAGCTCAAATATCCACCCTTGAAAGAAAAGCCCCGGTGCCCACAATATAATCCTTTCTGTGTTCTTTGTAGAACACCAACAGGTCCAATAGTCAGGTGCCCAGTATGCACCGTGGCCTCAAAGCAGCAGTAGATAGGAATAGCAGTAAATCCACGGCAAAATAGTCTGCTGCATGAAGCACACTCCCTCCACATCACAGTGAGACGCTGTGTAAAAAGAGTCCAAAAGATCCCTTTATTCCATCTGTCCAATCCCCAGTGTATCCAAAAAGGGGATTCTCTGTATATCCAGATAATCACAGGTAAAAATGTACTCACAAAGCAGGATCACACCTCACATTCCCGAGAAGGTTGCTGTTGGCAAGTGCAAGAACCGTATTCATTGATGATCACCAGTGCTCCCTCAATGTGGTTAGGCTTATAGTCAACATAGTACTCCGGCGTAGAGATTGTAGCCATCTGCTGCATGCTTTGCTTTTGCTTCTGCTTGCGGCGCTGACTGCTGAAGCACTGCCTCAGTTGTCTTATTCCGGCTGGAAAGCATTTCCATGCCACATACAGCATGAGCACTATGATGAGAAAGGAAAAGATGAGTGCCATGGTGCCAGTCACCACCTTGTGGATCTGCATGGTGCTCTCCAGGTCATCATGGCCCACTGTGACAGTGAAGGAACTGGTGACCACCTCACCATCCTCACCCTCGTAAGGGTTGGGAGTAAATGGGCCCAGGAAAACAGAACCATCTTGGGCCAGATCCCTTGTCGAGGCATACAGGCCTGCTGTAGTTACCTCCATTGGGGGATCCTCACATAGCTGGAAAGCATAGACAGCATCCAACACATCCTCGCCCTGTGCGGTGTCAGGGCTTGAACACAGCAGGGAATTGTCACGCTGGCCTCGGAAGGCACTCAGCCAAGAGGCCAAGGCACACACATTACGACTGCACTCCCAGTCATTCCCTGCCAGGGTAATGCTGTCTAGAGATGACCACGAATCCAGGATGCGCTGGTCCACGGAGGTCAGTCGATTGGAGTCCAGCATTAGCACCTTGAGATTGGGTGCGCCCTCAAAAACATGCGGCTCGATGTACTCGATTTCGTTGGCTGACAAATCAATCTTCTCTAAAAAATGCCATGTCCAGTCCAGGGTGTTGACAACAATAGTGGCTCGATTGTTGTGCATGTATAGAGTACGTAAAGAGATGAGGCGAGGGAAGTGGGCTAGGTTGACTTTCACTAGCTCATTGTGCTCAAGATGCAGCTCAGTCAACTTGAAGAGGCCAGCAAATGAGTTTCTTGCCAGGCTCTGCAGTTGGTTGTACCCTAGGTCCAGAAACTGCATGCTCCGGCAGTCTTGAAAGATCCGCACTGGCACAAATTTGAGAGCATTGTAGCGCAAATGCAAATTGGTGAGCTTTCTAAGGCCGTGGAACAGGTCAGGCTCTAGTGCCTGCAGCCTGTTGTATGAGAGGTCCAGAATGCGCAGGTTTGGGAGGGGCCTAAAGGTACCATTTGGCAGACTTTCAATCCTGTTGCTGCTGAGGTCTAACTCCTTGACCCGTCTTAGCCTGTCAAATGCACCCTCCTCTACAATGTCAATGTTGTTGTGATCTAGGTAGAGCCAGGTGAGCTGTGACAGACCAGCCAGTTGGCCCTCACGCAGCTCGGTCAAGTTGTTCTCTCTCATGGACAGGCCTATGGCGCTGCTCAGATTGCGGGGAATGTCTGTGAGGTTGAGCCCCTCGCAGTACAGCAGCTTGCTGTCGCAGCGACACAACCTTGGACAAACCCCCTCCACCAAGGGAACCGTTCTCAAAAAAATGCCCAATAAACACAGTATCAACCCAGGGGGCTTCTTCAGTGGCCACTTTAAGTACAGTCCAATTAGAAGGAAATCCATTAGCATAAATATCCAGGGATGCCACTGAGAAAATGTCCATTGAACCACTCTGGATATTGCTTTTTCACCTCTCACACCATATTTATCACATCATATTTATAAGATTTATCACTACACTTTTTTTTCCGTTTTGGATTTAGCTGCAGGCAGTAATTATATTTCTGTTATTACGTAAACCCTTCTCAAAAATGAAAGGGAAAGGAGCAAGTCTCTTTGCTTGTGTTAGATGTGAAACACTGGGTGGAGAGCAGAGAGGCTGGAAAAAAAATTGTCCTCACTGATCGATTTTATTTGAAAAGGTTCCTACTCACCCCTATCCAAAAGCTGACAATCTCCATTCAGCGTCTCGCTTTGTGCCCCAACACTAATTATGTGCGAATCTAAAAAAGACCCCACTGTGGTACAAATTCGCCCCCCCCTCCCTCCTTCCTTTTCAGTGGACACCAGATCCTTGGCAGGCTTACAATGTCTTAGTTCTCCTCAAGTGAAAGAGCCAGAAAGAGAAGGAATCCAAGTAGCTTTCAGCGAGATGGTAGGAAGTGCAAGTTCCCCTGTCTGCATGCATGAGCTCTGTCTCTTTCACTCCTCTGCAGTCCTCTGCTGCAATGATCAGAGGGGAGAGGAGACAACCAGAGAAGGAAAAAAAAGACCAAAGCAAAATCTTTTGAATATCTGGCTTGCTCTTTTCTCCTCCCCTTTCGTTGTAAGTTTCAGCAGATCTGTCAACACATATTACCGTCCATCTTTGGAAGCAATCACTGACTTGTAGGGTTTAAATCCATTCAAGCGGGTAATCATAATTTCAGTGACGGAGGCACAGAAGAAGGAAAAAAAAAAAAAGGATTAAAAGAGGGGAGCCTTGTTCACTGTTTTCTTGTGTAATCGTATTCCTTGTCATCTGAGTGGCTCATCATGGTAAAGACGGCGCCTGCATTCCTTGTGGCTTGCAGTTTCGTTCACTCCCGTGCTCTCCGGGTGTTTTCTCAGCCAGTTGGAAGAGGCTGCTGAAGGCTGGTGCTGGTAGGCAGGCAGGCAGGGGCGGTAAATGTGGGAAGCAAAGGAGCGCGCAATCCCTTGCAGCAGAGCAGTACACTGACAGCACATGCAGAAGCACCTTCTGTTCACTGAGTGTCGTAAGCCACTCACAATTCAGAGAGCTCGCTCTCTCTCTCCCTCGCTCCCTTGCTCTCTTCCCTTGATCGCTCACTCACTTTTTCATGCTGCTCTCCCCTCCTCTCTCCTTCTCTCTCGCTCTCTCTCTCACTATCTCTCTCCCTCTCTCTCTCGCTCTCTCTCTCCCTTCCTTTCCTTGCTTTCCTCTTGCTGTGTTTTTCTCTCTGCCTGAGACATTTACATATTCAGAATGGGCTGGGCTTAAACCAGGAGCTTTAATGAAGCCCCCCTCCCTCCCTCTCTCTCTCTCTCTCTCTCTCTCTCTCTCTCTCTCTCTCTCTCTCTCTCTCTCTCTCTCTCTCTCTCTCTCTCCTTTACACTATTTCCCTTCCTCACTCTCCCCCCCTCGATCACTGACTGTAATGAATTGGGCCATATAATGTCTGCCTCCTTTGACGTTGCTGTGAGAAAGCAGTTTTCTGATTTTAGAGTTTCAAGATAACATTTACCCTATTCCTCATATCCCTCTATCTAAAAAGGAGCCCTATGTTACCTCCAACTCTGAAGCAAGGTCCCGATTTTGTGCATGTTGGCACCCTGAGGGTCACTGTACACGAGAATAAACAAGACAAATAATTCAATTTTACATATTTTCTCTGATTGAATAAACACAAAATGCATTAATAATTAATTCCAAATTATGATGTTAGAATTTAAATGCATTCGTTTTGACAAATAGACCAAATATGGCAATGCACAATGAACTCATTTCTGAGCTCATAATCATTAAGCTTTTCTGACATAAAAAACAACAACAATTATATCAAGTCAAGACTTAAGTATGACATTTTCCATCTGATCAAACTGTCCTGTAGCGGGCCTTGTTTTGTCATTGTCAATCCTGGTTAGGCTCTACAGGCTGAATACAGATGTAATTGCTTGCCACATAATATTAGCATAAAGCTATAACATAAATATTCCACTGTGAAGGTCCCCTCTCGCCTTGTCTTGCACTTTGCAGGAATCACTCCTGGCCCTGTCATCATTCTCCCATTAATTTTCGAAGACAATGAACTGTGACAGTGCCTTACATTCCTCATATCAGCTAAGTTTCTAACCATCTGACCTTTCCCTTGTGGAGTTTATTGAATATCCACTGATAAATGACCTAACTTGCCTCTTTTTTTATCCCATGTTTTTCAATAAATTTAGAGCAAAACAGAAAAAAATGAATCTGTCAAATTTAATGCAAAAAGACTTTATGTCCCAACCAAAATCCAGGCTCAGATAATTTTTTATTTTTATTTTTATTTTTTTATAATTTGTTAAAGGTGTAGAATAACATTTTCTGTTCATCTTTATTGCACACACCAATTCCATTGCCTTGTCGTTTTAGAGGACTTACAACCGGTTGTTCTGTCTTCTTTTTAACGCAAAATTTAACTTATTCTGACAGCTGTAATCTGGGTTACTGCTGCCAGGGATCCTCATCTTGCTCTACTAGATCTTACAAAAGTGATGATAAAGGGGCACATTTGGCATTACTTGAATATTATTTACGACACAAGATGAATATAAGATCTTATCTGATCTGTTTTATATGTAAGTTGTGTCCTTGAAAATTCCTAGGGGCCAGTGAAAACATGCACAATGCCTCTGCCATGTTTAAATCATGGTTACCATTATCACTGTGTGTGTTCATGTTTCCTGCTGTGAAAATCAATTAATGCGGTGACAATGCCGGTGTAGCATCAAGGGAAGGATGGCCAGTTTACTGAGACAGGGCTTTCCATGAGTCCTGCTTTTTGGATAGTCAACTAGAGATGGGGATCAAAAAAGTTTTACATTAGAATGAGGATTTTGACTTTCTGGGATGATGCTGCAGATGTCACACTATTATTATTGTGAGGACTGGTGTGTCTTTAACATGTTAAGGAAGGAAAGTTTTGTATGTGTATCACTAGAAAGCATGACAAGCAATTAGAGGTGGGTGCAATTTATCGATGTGTTGACGCATCGCGATGTTTCACGTGACGATTCGGCATCGATCAAGTAACATCAATACTTATGAAAAATAAATAAATATTAATGTCAATGCTTTGCTAGAACAAAAAAACACGTAACCAGAACCTTAACGCGCACGCCGACTGGACTGTGTAGTGAGTGGGACCATAACAAACAGAACACGTTAGTTTCTTAGCAGAATGGCAACAGCTTCAGCAGTCTCCAAAGAGATTGGCACCAATAATTGAATCGGATCACCAATCATTATAAGCGAAGAATTGAAGCTCCCATAATTGAAATCTAATTGAATCGTGAGGTACCCTTGTTGGAACACCCCTACAAGCAATAGTGATAACTAGCATTAATGAGCATTGGCAAGCTTATGACAGTGGGTGACGTGGATCTGTATTTTTGTATTAGTTTGATAGTTTGAAAAGTAGCAAGTTGAAGAGTCGACACGGTAAATTAAAATGGTGAAACAATTTCCTCTACATTTCGTTTAATAAGTATTCTTTCAAAGAGTTAAGGTTGTCTAAGCGTTAGAAGAGGGTTCAAATCAGAAAACGCCTATAATGCAGATGTAGTCATGAATAATTATGTTTAATAACCGTGATCTCAATATTAGTCGAGCGATGGTGAGTGTGTTTGTTTTTTTGAACCATGCTTTTTGTGGACGGCACAAATGGATCTGAGAGAGAATCAAAACAAACGTCCAATCAGGGTTTTTGCTCCAGAGTGTGAGGATCAGGTTGGTAGAGTGGGACAATCATCTCATCAAACAAAGATAGGCCTCACCCAGTGGCATAACAAACAAGTGCAACAACACTTTAAGCTTCTCTAACTGCGAACACCAACAAGAGATTAATGTTGCATGTTCTGAAAACTATGGGCGTGTTGATCCAACCTACTTATTAAAGGCTTACACTTGGTGTATTTAGTCGTTAATGCATTCAAATCACTGAAAATATGCACAGATGTCTTTTTGGGTGTCATATGCAAATAAACCAAGGTAGGATCACTTGTGTCAAAATATTGCCAAAGGCTTTTGTGTTCAGCATATCTGAAGTGTTTCCATCTCTGGTGACTAGATGGGAAAAAAAAATTGAATATGCTTTTAGTCTTTGACTTATTTTCCCGGCATTAGTGATGCAGGTTAAAACCTTCCTGGAAAAGCATTGAATCCCTCTGAAAAATCGAGAGGTGATGTCCATGTGTTCAGGCTGAAACTGGTCCTAGGATGCTAACCTAATCTAGTGAAGTTACAAAACTATAGAACAGATTATACACAATGCTTGGATGATATTTGAAGTTTGGTTACTTCTCTGTCACAATAACTAAACCAAGAAACCACACATTCAATGCAGTAGTATGTTTTGACCCTGTCTAGAACTTGACTATCCAGCCTTAAGTAATCTGTCCACCCACAGGGGCTTTAAAAGAGTAACAGACAGTTCTCAGTACATTTGTTGCACTTAAAGAACAGACAGCTGTAGCTGTTGTTCTGTTACATAAAGTCCTTTTTTTCTAGATGTGATATTTCCTCTGATCTCAAGCCACATTTGTCCTTCCACTGCCCCCTGACCTTTATTTTCCACATGCCTCATTTGTAGTTAATGGACAAGATTTGTTCCCAAGTAACAAATGATGGTCTGCTTGTTTTGATTCAGCCTGCACATCTTAAATGGAACTCTTCAAATCTCATCACCGAGGCTCTAAGTATTCTTGCCATGTGCTCGACCTCCTGCATGAGGCTGTGAGGGTTAAAGGTGGAATTAAAGATGAATACACAAGGTTATATGAAGTGGTTGCGATGGTGCAGCTTATTAAATTCCAGCCCCAAATGTTTTTTTCAAAAGGCACAAAACTTTCTAAATTTTGTTAGATTGTTACTAAAATTGTAAATTTTTGTCATCCCCATTAGTTATTTTAGTTCTGTGCATGTATCAAAGAGACAGTGGGGTGATCATGATTGATATTAGCCCACAAGTTAAGTCTGGTTTAGCTTACACACTCGACAAGTCTGTTTGAAATGTCTTTGAACTGTTTCTGAGGAGTACAGAGCTTAACCAGCAGTGTGAGTGCAAACAGGAGGAGACTGCCCAGAATCTTTCCAGAGTGTTTCTCCAGTGTATGTTCAGCTGCTCCTGGCTCTGCTGCATTGTTCAACAAGATGCGGGTGTTGCTGCTTCAACCTACCAATCATATACTAGATAAGGTAGAACTGAAAACCCAGGTCACCAAAACAATAGATACCTGTCAGATAACCATCATAGAGAAAGAGGGGCTCATTTTTCAGACAGTCCGCCTTTTTGATGCTGCTGAGTGTAATGAAAAATACAAAGTAGAACTAAATAGATAACGAAAACAATGGTAACCTGCTGGTTTATTATACAACATTAAAATGTTATTCCTGTAGCCAAATAGACAAAACTGGTTATAATTTCCTCTTGAGAAGGCTTGTGTGTCCAACGCATTGTAAAAATTTCACTTTTAACAGTTTCATAAATATAAATGATATCTACAGACATGGAAAAAAATCTAAATCTGGGACCACACATCCTGCCTTTCACGTTCTCTCTTCCAAATGAATAATTTGACACTCTCACACAGAGTTCCTACTCTGTCTATGTTATGTAATCTTGAAGTAGAATCATTAGACAGTATCTGCTTTTTTCAAAAGGCAGGAGTGAAAATAATTCATCTTCGAAATGTCATATTTAGATTTTAGACTTCTGAAAATAGTAAGAGAACAGACATTATGTACAGAGTCTCCAGCCTTCTTTCTTTGTCTTCATGACAAAAATGGCTGAAACATACCTGCACAGGCTGTTTTGACATCTTCTCATAACTCATTAAAAGTGAGTTCTCGAACAAGCGGTTAACAAAGAAGAAAATATAAATCCTAGTCCAATCAATTTTTTTTTTTTTACTTTCAGGTTTTAAAAATATCTTGTAACAATATAAGATTATCTTCTACTTCTGATTCACAAGAAACCAGAATTTTATGCAGGAACCTTCAAGTCACTACCTATGAGTCCTGGGGAATCAGGATGAAAAGCTGTGACACGGGGAGCCGTCTGACAGTTGGTGCCACAAGCTGAAAGAGCCAGGCACTTATTTCTGTGCAGTGTGCTCACGGAAGCTGCTGTGCGCCACCGGGGGTAAGAAAGTGCTCTTGTCATGAATTGGACCACAGTCACAAAGCTGCCACTGACCATGTCTGCGAAAAAATGATGCAAAGCTCAAATTGTATCTTCACAAATCTTGTCTTACACATTGAAGTGATGCTAACATATAACACCTTGAACCAAACCCTGAATAAGAAGTCCTGATATTAGTGGAGATTCGCTCAGCGTTAAGGGAAAAGAAAGAAAAAATGTCCTTCACATTATCTCTACATCCTGAAGTTGGAATCTTCTCTGTTTCGCCTTTGCGATATTCCCTCTTAACTGTAATGGATGACTACGCCATCAGCTAATGACTTGGTGCACTATAATGACTTGACACAGCGAACAGGAGATGAGAGTATCCACACCATCAGTTTTAAGACTTTAAGAGCTTTGGCTCCCTGCTTTGGAGTTAAGGGCAGCACAAGTGTGAGTGGAAGTAAGTGCATGTGTATGTGTGGGTGGAACACGGCTACTTGCACACTCTCATGAACACAGCCATACAAACAGGTACAGCCATATAAAAGATTTATGGTAGATAAAGGGTGTAGATATAGATTTTTTTTTAATAACTTACCTTTGAATAACCTCAGATTTTCTGTCAGAATAACATTTTTTTTCTTCTTTGTTGGTTATGTATTTTTTTTTGCATCATATAGTAAGTATAGTAGAATCAGAGTCTTCTTCATTTTCAGTGGAAAGCCTTGGCTTTGTGGAATGGATAATAAACTCTCACATGATTGACATGTGCCAGTGATTTGATTTTCTGACTAATAATTTGAATAATTTCACAGAAGAATATTTTACATCTCACTTTCTGATCAAACTCAATAGTTTCCAACAAGATAGTCTGAAAGTCTTGGAATTATTGTACCATTTTAGAGCCGAAATTTCTTGCAAATTACTCTGCAGAGTTAAATACTTGATTCCAACTAGTAAAATCCATCGACAATGGTTGTTATTATTCTACCTTTTGCTGTTAACAATTCACCCAAAAAAACAAAAAAGCTTCAGTGGACAACATTGAGCAAATTTTAGATATTAAGACTTAGGGGTGGGAATCACTAGTGGCCCCACGATACGATATTATCACGATAGTTGGGTCACAATATGATGTTATTGTGATTTTTAACATTTTGCAACACAGTGAGTATTGCGATACAATATATTGTGATTTATACAGTGTTTTCAACTGTTTAGCTAATTTAGCATTTGGCTTTCCTTTATGTTTGTCTTATTTATGCTGTATTTTATTTTCATGTAGCACATCTTGCAAACCTTATATATATATATATATATATATATATATATTTATTGCACTAACTTTCTCCTGCTCTATGATGTCAGCTCTGCCAACCTCACTAGACAAACAGCAGATTTTATTTTTCCTTCATCATAGACTTGAGTTCATACTAGCAATTAATTTGAAAATCTATACTTGGTCAATGAGACGATACGATATATCACCAGCTCAAAGCTTTAGCTTGGTGATGTATGGCTTACCAGTCATCAGCAGGACCAAGAGGACAAGACCATGTGAAAAAGCACAGGAACTAGCAAGAGATACTAAAATACAGGAGATGAGTCAAAGAATCATCAACCGTATTGAAGTAAATTGACATAAAGCAACCACAAACCACAACAAGGAATGGCTGAGAGAGAAAAATTACAGACAGAAAAGTTAGAGAGTCGATGACCCGATACAAGTGATGCAATTTTTTGCATCTTTGAAGAATACCAATAGAAAAATGCTAATGTTTAGATTTTACCCTGAATGAAAATGTTAAATTGAATGTGATTTATTACAGTCAAGCTGGGTAATATAGGATAGTGTGAAGACTTAAATTGTTTTGACCTTATTTTTGAAGGACAGTTTGAAATGCACAGGTGGTCTAACAGTCTATTCCTACATCACATGTGGAGGCTGTAGCCATCATTTCAGCGGTCACTAGTTGGACATCAGGCCATGAACCTTGAATACATGTCTTCACGTCCCCCCACCTTTCCTGTCTGTCTTCAGCTGTTTTGGCTAGTAAAGGCAAATTGCCCAGACTTGAACAAGATATTGGGATCCTGTACCACGTTTTGGAGCACCCTTTTGAAGCCCCTTTGTACCTGTTGCCAAAACTAAGCTGCTATGTTTTGCGTATCCTGATCGTGACATTTAATCTGATAGGTCTGTTTAACATTTATTTTCCTTGTGTGGCCAAACATGCGACATTTAAACTGATTTCACAGACTCTAAAGCACAATTCTGATTTTCCCAGTTGTTTTATTTGTTAGTTTGGTTCTAAGCATCAAAAGTGACTCCAAATTATCAGCTTCTATGATTACAGGCCTATTATTTGAATCATTTATTGAATCAGAGAACATCCAACTGTGGGAGTCCAACAAAACAAGGCAGACGATGACTAATTGGTCTGCTGCAGAGATAATGTTAATGGACAGCTGGGGAAGGATTGTGGTGGGGGTCTGAGCAGACACTTACACCATGGAGTGGATGTCAGCGGTATGGTGAGGGAACAGCAAGAGATGACGTTGCATCATCCACAGCTGAGTGTGACCTCAAATAGACGGAGGTCTCTCTCAGTTTGAATTGATCACAAGTCCACAGAAAAAAAATACAATCATTTCATCAAGCATCTTGATTTCAGTCTTAGTGGTTTTGTCTTCTTTGTAGTCTAGATGACATTATCCCAATATATGATCAGCAAATGGAGATGCACCAAGGAACAGCCTATATATAATCAAATAAAAATCAAGATAGCCGGGGGCATTTCTAATTATTACCAGGCAGTGTAGTTTTATCTCAGTTGGACTGTGTTTAGATGGTTAATCCAAACTTTCCAGAGAGTAACCAAGTAGATCTTTCATAGCTACAGTTATGGTTTCAAAAGTCAACTTAACAGAGCAGGAGGAACAAATTATCATAATTTTCACCTGAGCATGTGACGAGGAGAACCTGACCCTCGGGTTACAACTCACTGAAGCATGTTTTTGTGATGCAAAGTGTAATTCACTAACTACTGATAAGAGGGAAGACCCATGCGTGCTCTTCCTCTTGATTTGCTCATTTTTGAATCTGAAGTGGTGGGTCAATGTGTATAATCATGTATAGAGAGATAATTCTCAAAGCAAGCCGGTCTGATATCAACATTTGGATCTGGATGCTCTTTGTGATGAAAGAAAAAAACGGTGATAATATGATAATCAGTGGTAGGAAGCTACACTCCTGGGGTGGCTTTTGCAAGCAGCATAAATTGCCTCTAGTTGACTGCTCTCTCAGAAATGATGGTCTGCAAAGTGCAAATTAGCTCCAGTATTTTCCAACTTTTATTTTTTAACTTGTATTGAATTTTTTTCTGGTCAGAATATGCAAAAAAAAAAAGTTTAGCCAGTTGATTTTTGTGACATTTTATTTTCATTTATTCCATGCCATCTTTCACACCCGAGATAGTCTGAGCATTTTTTATTTTCATTTTTATTTTTTTACATAGATTTTAGCAACGAACATTTTAATGTTGGTTTGACATAACACACTGGAATTGAAGACCTTGCCTTCTCAATCTTACTTCACGAGGCAAAAAGGATTTGAGGCCTGCATCACTAAAATCCTGTAAAATCATTGTGAACCGCTTTTCGATCTTAAGGGTTTAGGGTCTAAATTTACGGTCTGTGACATCATAGACCGGTAAAAATGTCAAATGAACCCGTTGATGGACCAGTTTAAAAGCTGAGATCTAATTGACCGTAGCGTTTACACTTTTATTTGTTCATCAGGTGATTGCCATTGTGTTTTACATTAGGAGTCGCCAACTGTGGCTTGTTAAGTCCTCAAATGAAGGTAATGGACTCCGCACGTTTAGAAAAAAAGCAATTATGTACATAGATTGCAAGACTGAATTTACACTGTACTTCATGAGTATGTGACATAGATAAACAACTTCAAATAGATGTATGATGAAGGCTTCAGTTAAAAAGTAATCATCACTCAGGAAAAGTAATTATCACTGTAATACTGAGTAGAGATTGGGATTCAATTATCGATCAACATTGAACCAAACCAAATCAAAGTGTACTGTGCAGAATCAAATCAAGCTGAATTGTTTTCTATTGAAGAGTTATTCTTGTTTTGAATTACTGGACCGTTGTCTTAGGAAAATAATCATCTAATTTTTTACAATACTTGATTTAGTGACCAACTGAAGAATAATAGTGCCATATCAGTAGTTGTTCCCACCGTATGATCACTCATATATGGTCATGTTGTCCTTTGCTGTCTGTGTTTTGTTTTCTTTCTTTTATGTTTGACAAGGTGGTCTCTGTAAAATTCATTTAGTTATTTTTTTAGTAGTGCAGTTCTAGGATTAGAGAACAATTTGAACTTGTGTGCAGTCCTTTTTATAATACAGTTGTACCAAGAATCTTAGTGTAGTAGTGGTACTTGATGTTGTATTTTGCTCCCTGATTTTCATTTGTTGCTGTATTCTCGGTAAACTCTGCACGTCGAGCTGTTAAACATTCCATGTGGGTGGCTGCATCTCGAATGCTTAAACCTCCACATCTGGCACAGACAAACCAGTCCTATTACAATGTTAAGTTAAAGAGCAACAGTACCTCTTGACCCTGTATCTGCTGGATAGCAGCAACATTATTCGCTGTCTAAGCTAGCATGTGTTCCTCATGATGTCCGCAGAGTGTTTGTTTGAATATGGGAACAAAATATTACAGCATACAGCAAGTAAACAGGAGCTACAGAATCAGTGTAAAGAACTTGAGGCAATATTAACATATTTTTTTATCAGTGCCATATCATATATCAAGTGTAAGGGGAAAGATTAAACATCACCAAAGTGAATATTAGTGATGACCTCGCTGTGTTAAGCAATTGAAAGACAGTCACAAGTGCTGGAAATGTTAATTTTCTCTTCATTTCTGCATGTTTCTTTTGTTGACGTGTGTTGTAACTATGCCTGATGCTAAAGAGATGAATGCTTAACAAGCTCATGCTGTAGGTCTCCAGAGGGGTTGAATTAGAGGCCCCGTTTTACTTAACTATTTTGCCCTCCGGGCTTTCGCACCAGTCATGTGACTGAAACTAAATCTTGATTTTTTTTTAACCTTCACCCTCATCATGGCAGCCCAATTCTACAGCCTCTCAAGTGTGAAAAAGCTCTGATGCATACAATGTTTGCTTCCCAGCGCCGTCAAAACATTCTTTCATGAAAGGACCCTGAGGTTTCATGCATATAAACACATCTTTGAGAACTGTTGGTTATATTTGGTCTACATTTGAACCACTGACATAAAGGAGAGATGAGACTCTGAGGTTATCACTCTCTAAGCCGTCTCACTAAATGCGTTACCTACCTGTGTAAACGTGCTCTTAAGCCCCCTTTTTTTTTTTTACAGCTTTTGCAAAGCATAAATGTAGCACCAAGATAACTCTTCAACTTTCTGTATAATAGTTTAAAAGCTGTTGAAGTAGCAGAACCATAAATATATGTGACTAGCTGGCATTAAGGATTTCAAAGAAGAAAAAGTATGAGTAGTGATATTAGTCATAGGAGCTGCAGTAGTATGGTAGTAGTGGTAGTAGTTGGATTGTAAAACTGCTGCATTAAAGAAACTGGTGTCAAAAGATGTCCAAAATTTAGGAAGTAAACGCCAGCATTATCTCTGCCATCCATGCAGAGACACGAGAAAATGCACTAGAACAGCAACTGTAAAGGATCATTATTGTTGTTTAGATAGGCATGTTGCTGTCTGACACATATGTTATTCATCATACAAGACACCATCACTGGTGTGTTACACAACATGCCGGTTCCGCTTCCAGAAGGAGGGCATGCAATCTTCAATGACACACTGGGAAAAGCAATATGTCAGCTGTGTTTCAGTCAGTGAGCAAAACCACAGCTGCAGAGAGGACATGCCTTCTCTGTGGCATTATTGGATGATATATGGAACAAAACTACTGCCTGATTTACTCAGCTATACATTAATAATTGATTGCAAGACTTGTTAAATAAATTTAAAACATCTGTAACTGTAATAGACATCTTATTTCCAGGCATACACAAAGGAAAGGTTATATATTATAGTTAGTGACAGCAAAGGTTTTTGTGTTTTGTTTATGGGAGGAGTACATCTTGTGTTTGTTTGTGTGTGTGTGTATACAGTATATGTGTGAAAGGGAGTTAATGTGACGCCAAATCGCCTCCAGCCATGTCCAATGCATGGTGTTCCCTGTTGGGCGAGGGGCAGACAGTCACAACAATGTCACAACACGGAGTAGTGAGACTCAGCGATGGACATGCTTTCACACAAAATACAAGATCAGGATTCTTTACCTGCCACCATTCCTGCAACCCAGTTTTCCCCCACATTTGAGAGTCATGATACATGGGTTGGCCACGTTTTTTCATGTTTTTGCTCGTGTTTGTTTCCTTTATGTGATTGAGTTCTGTCTCTGAATGATTTTGGCCAGAGACGACATCAAACAGTGCTTGTGACCGAGCTTCGTCTGCCAAAGGAACTTTGCTCTGCTGTCATGACGCAGAAATCCCACTGAGAGCCACCAAGCCTATTTTCAAAACCCGGCTCTCCGGAGCAGCATGGCCTCCCCTTTTTGATAGCCTCTGACTACTCTGGCCTATTGCCTCATCCAGAGCCAAACAAGCCTCTGCATCCTTCATGTGTCCACTGGCCTCTCTCATGTTGGAGTGAAGCATGAGCAGAATGCCGTGAACACAGGGTTCTCTGATGCAAAAGGCTGAAACACTTGTAAATCTAGATAGAAAATTACTCGAGCCTTTGTCCCCAGTGCCCCTGTTGAAAGGTAGGGAACACAGGCTAGAAGTATGAATAAAACCTCATTTAAAAGAAGTAGTGCGAAGAATGCCTGACCCTCATAATACAAAGGAGATTTGTGTTATACGTTCAAAGAATTAGGCCATACCTCTTGAGCCAACCATATTACACAAATAGAAGCTATGGCCCAGCAGCACACATGCGGCAATTAAATAATTAAAGCTCTATTTCTGCTTTCCTTAACGACATCTAAGTTCAACCCTTATCTTTCCATTAATTGACAGGAAATAAAACATGTAATTGATGTTTGATCTATGTAAATTTGTCTGTGGTTATCCGTTTTCACATAACAAAAATCACCATGCAGCTAATTGTTTTTATCATTGACAAGTCATGTTAAGATTGCCATCACTAAACCCCCCTGCTGCTCATTTAGAGCTAGTGCCAATTACTGGAGTGCTCTCTTCCTCTCTTTCACCCTCTCCCCCACCCCCTTCCTCTTCTTTCCCAAATTGCTGTGTCACCTATTTCAAAAAAAAAAAAAAAAAAAAAAATGAACAATGACGGAACAGCACTCTGACATTCATTACTTGTACTTCCTGAATGACGCAGGCCACTTGAACAAGATTACTGACTGCAAATGAACCGACCAACAGGTTAGACATTGCCTCACCTCAGACTGAGGTGAAAATAAGAATATACAATAAAAGTCAGAACAGTGAAAGATACAAGTCAAAACAGTGACATGATATAATTATAAAGATCAATTTTTCATCTGGAAGTGTCTATTTTGATGTGTTTGATTTCAGACTTTGATTGTCTGATATACTGTCTCATGGTTACATGACTACGGCTCATTCAGGCCTTTCTGCACATCGCATCATCACTCCTGTGTGAGTCTTTTTTTTCTGCTTTGACAAGCCAAGAATGATATGTGAGGAGTGCAGATCTAAATGAAAACAGCACAACAGAGTCTTACCCAGTCAAAGTACGGTTTAACAGCAAATATGATATTACTTCATCTTGAATACATGCCATTTCTCGAGTCCAAGGTGTGCACACTGTGTTTATATATGAGGAGGTCCCTCTTCAAATATTATGTGGAAGTACAGGATGACTCCTGTTCTTTTCATATGCACAAACACATCTGATAAACATCCTCAAGATTTTCCCTCTGCCTAAAGTGCGGGTTACTCTTTTGTGTTATTCCCTCTGGCCTATCAAACTAGCAAAGCTGTGTAAACACGGAACTCTGCGATGTAGAGCTTTTCTCTAGGAGATGGGAAACAGGCGGGGTGGTTTTGGGAGTCTTAAGGTATTGATCTAGTGTAGGAGAATGTCACCTGCTGTAAAAGATTGTTCATGTGTTTTTAATTGACTATGAAGTTTCCATGCAGAATATTTTTTTTTAAATGAGCTGAATCAAAAGAATCAATTTGCACATGAAGAAGATAACTAAAAACGCCTAAGTGTTAATGGTAATAAGAATAATGTACAGAGAGTTTATCCACTGAATTTTTAACATTGGACCCCCTTAAATTCTTCAATAAAGTATTTATGAGGCCTTTTTTATATTTCAGTAGAATGGTTGACAGCAAGGCAGGTGGTCTGATGTAACAGCTTACAGCTCTTTTCTTTGTGCTGTTAGTAATGACATTTAATGTGAGAGATTATCTTCATGAAATACTTTAGAAGCGTGTTATCCAAGGAGGTAGAAGACATTTGCATAGAATACATTTTCTTCTTTTCTGAGATGTGTTCCAGTAGGTTCATACTGAAGTCACCTCATATAAAACAGCCTTACTTTCCTTGTCAATATGTTTAAAAGTTGATCAAGATTTATGACAAAGGGGTCAGTGTAACAGCTTGGTGCTTTGAGTCCGCAGCCAATAACAGCCTGGACTACAGGGTGCAGTTATTAACTCTTTATGCCAAGAATGTACTTTATAGAGAGATGATTGTACCCAATTACTAAACACATGAACATTTTAGAGTCATTTAACCAAGTTTCGATAAGGCTCATGATCGTAAAATATAAAGATAATGTTGCAAAATTACCAGTGAAATACTATGAGATTTAAGGGCTCAATGTCTGTCATCGCTAACCTTGATCCACCTCTGACAGGAAGTTGAAACCTCAAAAAACATAACGTTACATTACCCCCAGTTATTTCTGAATGTGGGCTGTGTGGAGTCACTGTAGTTTCTTATGTAGATTTCTTTCAGAATAATCTGTCATGACTAGCGGCACATTAGTGAGACAGAACATAAACTGTACAGTGACACACCAGATATTGGGCTTTTAGAGCTTTTAAAATGATTCATTACTGAACTTATCAGAGCAATATGAATTTAGAATAACTGTATGTTAGACACGTCCTAAATATCTTTATCTCTATCCCCACGTGGGGCACGAATATCTCACACATGGTACAAAGGAAGGATGTCCTCACAGTGCTCACAGAGGGAATCCCCTCAACACCTTCATACGACATAAGAGGGTTGTTAAAGATGTGTTTTGTTAATCCCCATGAGACTCTGTGCTCTATTTTAGAGGCTCCCTCCTCTGTCTAGGGCAATGAAAGGAACATTTTTACTACTTAACACTCATATTTTCTGGTGTGTGATGAAACTAGGCTACCAGCAGGAAACCTTTGGTAACGAGGAAAAGATGTTATTAAAAGAAGTTTCCAACTGGTGTGACTGGAATTTTTTGAAGGGCCTTTTTTTCTTTCCAGATCACAGAATTACAAACAAAACTAAGATTAAAAAAATCGATCCTAGATTAAAAGTCATGGAGTAACTATTTGTGCACGTGGATATCGTGCAGATTGTTTCACTGGCGAGTCGGATTTAAAATTTGCATCACGCTGCTTTGCCTTTAGGGTATTTTGGGGGCTCTTGTGTCATCACTGTTAGCAGCTGGTGTTTGTTTACATATGGAAGAAGTGACACCAGCTGTGTGTTTTGGTGCAGGTCACTAAGTATTTAACCGAAAAGGTACAAATGTACAAACCAGGGCACTCTGACTAAGAGTGCATTTGAATTGTTGTTGGTGTCAAACAGAGTAGGACAAGGTTAATCTACAGGGATGTCTTATTTTAAATGGGCAAAATGTATTGCAGATTTTTTTTTCTTATTCATTTCATATTTTTTACCACAAAAAATAGGTTATGATATCTTGCAACAAGAGGAATAAAATTTCAACTCATATATTTGCTTGGAAATATGTACTATTGACACATTTTGTTACAGATTAGCCAAAAAGAATATAGATCAATCTGCCAAAAAGTGGAAATTGGATACATTAAAACTTTAATAAACCGCAGATTGTTATTGAACACAGCTCCAGTCTTCTTTTGCCTTCACTAGGTAGATAACTACATTATTGAGGAGTACCTACACTTTTTGTATTGCCTTTCAAATAGCTGATCAAATTAGATAGCTGAGATTTAGCTAATTAAACACACACAGGTTTAAAAAAAACATATATAGTTCCTTTTGTCCCTTTTTAAACCAAACTTAACTACAATCAAAGAGCTTTCACTCACAGTTTGGATCCAGTATTATTAAAATAAGGAACTGTGCTTATTATCTGGAGCTGTGGAAAATAATGCTACCTGTTGATATCCCCCTGTTGTGGCACATTTACTGTATTTGTCACATGAATTGTGTCCAACTCTCCATAAATACTCTGCCTTGTTTGCATATCTTAAATTGGCCACAGGCAGAATGTCAAGATGAAAAAGTTTGTCGGATCAGTGCAATCAGCGTCACATGATGACGCATCTTTGAGACTTGCGTAGCTCAATACACACACAAAAAAAGATCCAATTGTCACATCATAAGGCCACTGGCTACAAACCATCGCCCTCGATTAAAATGCACAGCACTGTGTCTGGCAGTACAATAGCAGCTAAATCCTCTGACAAGAGAAAAATTCTCAGCCACACTTTTTCTCTGCTGCCTTTGTGCTTGTTTGTGTATGTGTGCATTTTGCCCTGAGTCAGACTGCTTGAAAATGTTTGTGCATGATTGACTCTCTCTGCACCCCAGTAATTTCAAGCTCAGAAATCTAGAGCTCAATCAAAACACCCTTCGTTTGCAGATACATGATTACTTCTGTACTGTGGGCTGTTCTTTTGTAAAATTATGAGCCTTTGATAACTGTTCGGATCTGCAGGTACTCCATTCACTCATGTCGGTCTTGAAAAACCTGTTCTGACTTTTTGTTGCTGTTATTTGTTCTAAATTGCCCTAAATTGATTTTTCTGTTGGAATGTAGTGACACGTAAATACATCGTCTTATTTTCAGCCATCATTCCTACAGCTATTTCGTAGCTTTGTCTGCCATGTAAAAGGAACATTGGTTTTTATTTTCCACAGTGACAAACCACTGTCCTCAATTGACTATTGGCAATTGCTTTATTTTAGCTGTTAAGCACAAGAAATGAATTCATCGCGTCATTCTTCTATCAGCTGCTGTCTGGTGCTGCTGCCCACCTGCACCACAGCCTTGTCTACCAGATGGGCCATGCATAATTAAGACGATAACCCTCAGCAGAGACCTGACCCTGTCACAGCATTGAAAATAAAGCTGGCCAGCCCAGGGGTATACTTCACTCTGGATGTGATGCCCACAAGTTCCTGACATGCTTCTCCCAGACTTCTCTAACTGCTATTTAGCGTACAGCGCACTTAAATATTTTTAAATGCCCAAGGTTTTAAACATGCCAGTGAATTTCCATAAAAAGTTTTATCCCTGTATTTATAATGCATTAGTCATTGTTTGTTAAACAAGTTTCCCCATAGAAAGTTCCTCTTTTTATTTTTTTATAGGGCAAAGCGGTGTTAATTTCTTCTACATTATTTGTACCACACTAACAGACCTCCCATTAGTATTAAAAAAATGGACAAAACCTAAAATGAAGGGATGTAAACATTGATTTAAACACCTTAAACATATAATGCATTCCTGATTAACCCTCTAAAGGGGCACTTAAAATAAACACATACACACTATCCCACAAAACAAACACATTAAATGATTACAGAGATGGAGTTTATTGTAAGGGATTGCATTTTTATTTCTTTAAATTTAATTGCATGTACTTATTGCAAAGGTGTTGCATTAAAAAAACAGTCTACATTTAAAGAACATTAAATTTATATTATACAGGGCTTGAATAAATGATTCAGCCTCCAGAGATGCATAAAATCACTTGAAAGATCTTTTGTGAAGGAAGAACGGTGATAGATTTCGGTTATCACCGTTTTCTCTCGTCTTGTAGTCTATAGAGATTTTCCTGTGCCATTCACTCCTTTCAATAGGTCGGTATATTCTAAATACATATGAATAAGGGTGTGCTGGATGTAAATAAAGGATTGGTGCAGTATGTCCTTGTTTCCAGAGCTGAATCAATTTATCGGTCAGTGATCAAATCAGTGCTCATTTAGATGCTGCACAACACTTTAATAAATCAGATGTAGAGAGGTTCATACATCTCTGCTGCATCTTGAATCTGGGCTGTTTCCAAGACAGATTGATAAATGACAGCCAATATTTTCAAGGGTGACGTCTACATGTCATTTCCTGAAAATACTGTTGGACTTGAACAGCTGCGCCCATTGTAGCAACACATTTTATAAGTCAGCTTAAGGAAGAGAATAGATGTCCTTTTGAAAAGACATCAATCCCCAAACAGCCACCACGACAGTAAGTCCTATCTGCTGATCCGTCTTCACACAGTGCACTCACATCATGTCCACATATTCTGCAGCTTTACTGTTTCTTATTCCTTGTTACTAATAGCAACAACAACTCTGTTAGCAGCTTGTGCTGCTGTGTGGCTGGACTGACAAAGCCCACATGAAAGGATAGTGGGAGACATAATCATTTCACCAGTTCAGCCGGCTTCAGCAGTCTTTGAAGCTGTTGCACCCCGGATCATTACAGCGAGGGAGCACTGCGTTGTCTAGCTGCTTACAGTGTGTCTGTGTTGTTTGTGCGTGCAGCGTTTGTCTCCACGGTGGGCTTAGACACAATAGGCAGCAGGTAGGGAAGCGTTATCGTGCTATCATTAGCATGTCTTTTATTGATCCTCATGCTGGCTACATTTTGCCAGATTTGAGGCTGTTTTTCTCCCATGTTCCTAGACCACCCTAATCCCTGATTAGAGCTACATTCACACAGCAACCCACCCAGAGGAGCAGCTTGAGTCATCATTATCTCGGTTTACAAAAAAACACGCACATTATTCTTTGTAGAGTCTGCCCTCCATGGGGACCACCGCATTCGCAGGAATAGCAAACAATCTGTTTCCCAGTCACAACTTTTTTTGGGTGAAATTATTTTATATTTATTTTTCCGTGCTTCTGTGGACTCTGTGAAACTAAGAAAAACCTATTCTGTGTTTGAACGACCTCTCAACATAACGTTTATTTTTGAGAGGCTGTGTGCAAAAAATAGAGAAATGAAGTTAATGATAGGAAGGGGACGACTTACAAGTTTCTGGAGCTACCTCGCTTCGTTGTAACCCAATGATCTACACAGCGGAGTTACGCTGATAACTGCAAATGATCGGAAAGAGACTCAAACATTGATCCACTCCACACAAGCAGTAGACATTTGTCCATTCCAGTCCTGTTCGCGCCATTTCTCCTAACCGAAGGCAGCCATGTTACGTGATATTTTACCATTCAGTCCAACTAAGAGGGCGTGTCCTGGGAGGAAAGTGATTACCCTCTGGACTGATGCCTCTTAATGACTAGCAAGAATAAATGAGACCTTGAGCTAGAGGATACACAGAGGATATCCAGTGATACATTTGATGGTTTAAAGACAGTGGGATGATTTGTTTCAGAAAACACTATTCATGCAAAGAAATAAGACACAGGAGTTGCCGAGATCGCCACATAACAATGTCATACTTCAGTAAGTATATGAAGTACTTCAAGACTCTAATTTGAGCATGTTTTAAATTGAACATCCACTGTGTAGATTGTGCAGCAGACAGTATATTCAACACAGGAAGAGATCAGATACCCATATGATTATATAGCATAGCCTGGATTTGACCCCTTTCCATCTCTGTATGCTGTGTAAATACTTGTAGACGCATTTTAAATAGCTTAGTGTGATACAAAAAGACTATAAACTGTGAACAGTGTTATGCTTCACTGAGAAATAGAGCATAAAATCAGGCATACTTTTTTTTATTGACATGACAGCCACGGCAAGTAATCAGTGTTAACAGCACCATTAGTGACATAAAGGATATGCATAAGGAGGGTCTGGCATGGATGTCAATTTAAATGATAAGCACTTGATATTTTGACCCCTACAAAACACATAAATGTCCATTATGTGTCCATTGCGGGGGTCCCATAACTCATCGCACGTCATAAGGCAGTGTGATCCTCCACAGTGAGGTGGAGGATGATGCAATGCAGGGGAGAGGAAATGATGATGAAATGGGATTATCCCTCCTGGTATTAAGAACAGGTCCTTGAAATTGGATTGACCCGCAGTCCCTGTTGTAGGTGATGCAGCCGAACCGCAGCATTTGACTCGTATTGAAGCTTCACACTTTCCAAACACAACATCAGGCATCCACAGACAGCCGAGTCATGTTTGTGCATGCATGTGTAGGCAAGTGTGCGTGCGCGTCTCTGTGAGAAATTGTCTTTTTTTTTTTTTTTTCAGCTCTGCGGTGAAACAAAAGTACATCAATGATACTCAAGCCTTCTTCTCACCCCATTGACTCGCTTTTTTTTTTTCTCTTTACCACAGTTCTGCTCTCACAGATATCACACCACTCTCTTATTTTCTCACCCTCTCTAACCTATTCTCAGCCTCCTCCTCCTCCACCTCCTCCCTCGCTCCTCTCCTCTCTTCTCATGCTGCCCTTCCTTCAGTCCCTCCCTCGCAAAACTACTTGCTATTCAGTTCAGGGAGGCTTCAGGCAGCATTGCTCTAGCTCCCCATACTGCTGCAGCAGGACTAGACTTTTTTATCCCCTGCCTGCTCTCTCTCCTTCAGTCTGATAACCAGACATTTCCCCTCGCTCCTTTTCTTATTCTCTTGAAACTATGCACCTAAAACCTTGGCTTAGTGCCCGACACACTTAAAATTTAACCCTCCTCCTTCTCTTTACGCTTTATTCTTAAACCTCTGCATCGCTGCGTGACATTGCATCGCCTGTGACAACATTTAGTGGTGTTTTTGGTGAATGCATTAAGGACGTGGGGAATCAGTTAATCAAGCAGACCAGAATTACCATTGCAGATTTTCTGCTTTTCATCCCTTTTATTTTTCAAAGCATTTGAAATCATGGGGAGACTTGGATCTTGGCCTTAAATGTGTGTCAGGAGAGGGTCTGGCAGGGGTTTTTGAGACACCATATTAGACTTCAGTGTCTCCACACAGCTGGGTACATCTTCCAATCATGCCTTATATACGTTTTGATCTTCAAACCGTATAACAACCTCATATTTACCAGCTGTGTCTCTGCAAGTCTGCTTCAGTCTCAGCCCATTCAGATCCTTACTTTAGGAAACCGATTCTATGAGGAATGACAACCTTTTAATGCCAATGTACGGCGTCTGACTAAGGGAGATGGATGATAAACTCTTTATGAGGTCTGTAACCTTACTCCATGTGAAAGCGCTGGCAAAGGTCTGAATTTTCTAAAAGCTCCGTCTGCCTGAGAATTCAAAAATGCCTCAGGTTATAGCTTCTCAGGACATCTCAGCCTTCACATCAGCAGCATCAATTCTGTTAAAACGCTCAATGCCTAGTCTCTAGGGTATCCATCCAATGTCTTCAATAAGCTCTGATTTTGTTTTATGTTTAAACAGTAAGAATGAAGACAAAAGTATATCCGTAGCTCTGTGTCTGCTCTGTGATGTTTTATTTCTTTTTTCCTGTCCTACCCTGGCCTCTGACTCTGCTACGGTTCTTGTTATGTGCATCCCCTGTATGCCCTCAATGTTTACCCTCATTTATGGTCAGTTAGACTGCTTTATTTCTGCTCTTGTTGAACTTGTCAGTGTTACATAAGAAGCTATACTGTCCAGCCATCAGTGAGTACTCAAAAATAGATTGTTGGAGTAATTTAGATTCGTTGCAACCCCCCCAAGCCAAAGTCCAACATTAACCTTACATTAGCATAGTGAAAAGAGGAGTGTCTCTATGTCCACTGGGTACTTTAGATGCAAATTACTGCAATGTATGTGATTGAAATCTGGCTTGAGACCTTTGCTAAGTGTCAGTCTCCATGTCCCTCTCCATGTTTCTTGTCAGTCACTGCTGTCATCTCACATAAACCCAGAAATAACCTCCTGAAAAGTTTTTACAACATGATGTCAAAGAAACATTCTGTTCAGCTCTTTTCAGTTATAAACAGAAAAGCTGTGCTTGTATCAGTCTTTATTCGTGTGACTAAGGATTTGTTTTGCTGTTGCATTCATCTTTAAATAAACCCCGTTTCAATGCAAATAGGGTGTTAATCCTCCATTCTGTGTTTACCCCTGCCTAAACAAACTGCTCATTTCGTACTTACGATGTGCTTGATGATAAGCCAGATGCTTCCTCTCATCCACAGCCTGCTTGACCACAGATGCTAATAGCCAGTGACAGGCCCACAGTCTAAACATGAGCCAGTGTAATGAGAGGAGTAAGCAAACGGCATCAGCCATTAAACATGAGAGAGCTTGTGCCAGAAGGCACTCTGGCTCCTCCTCAGGCTGTGTCATTCTCAGCGGCATTAACTCTAACTTACAGGAGACTGCCAGCCTCAAACACTACCGTTATAGATACTGTGAGAGGAGGAAAGCCATTTAACCCTCTGTATATGGAGCTCTGAATACACATATTCCCATGATGGATTTTTTATAGGTTAAAAATGTGTGTAGGTGCATGTGCGTCTGCAGTAAATCAGTGTCAATATCACGGATAAGGATGATACACTCTTTGATATTTAGTATTATATGGTATTAGATCATTATAGAAATATTGACTAAAGACTTAGTTTGACCTGTTTGCCTATCAGTGTTATCATAAATTAAATTACTGTTGACAGCATAAAGAGCAGGTTTAGACAGTACTTTGTTATATCCATTTACGATCACAAAAAAACTCCTTTTCTCAGACAGAAACCTTGAGCAGAACCAGATTCATTACAGGGGACATCCGCCTCAGTGGTTTCAACACTTAAGAACACAAAACAAGACATCATGTGTGGCCTCTTTTCTTGTGATGAAACAGACAGGGTGAGCCTCCTCAGAATTAAAACTGATGGTTACAATTTGTGAAACATGAAGGATAATCAACTACATGTGGTGCACAAGGAGTCCCAAGGACAGGGACAGGGAGCCACTTGCTTAAATCATTATCCCTCCCATTAAGCCTCATCAACAACATGAAAGAATGACCATTGTATGGACCTATGTAAAAATAATAATAATAATTAGTGTTATATTTATTTTTATTGTTTTTGTTTTCCTCCAAAATGTAGTGTACAGCCCAGTATTGCCGTCCTAATTTACATTTTCTCAGTTCAAGGTCAAGCTTTGCTAACCTCCCCGATACAGCCAAATGTTTTAGGAGGTGAAGGTTCACAACAAATTAATTTTATGCTGTTTTGTGGAGTACTTGCCCTCTATTTGCATTTTTATCTCCAATAAAACCCTGACCAGAAATGCCATTATTGTAGTCACATCACACTTTTGTGGTGTCTGTCTTTATAATCTTGAGACTGGTCGGAATCCAAATATTGACAATGGACACTCTGTGGTGTGTTATGTCAAAGTTTCTCATGGACAAGACCTTAAATGCGCAGTGTTATATAAATTTTGAAAAAACATTAATTATTCATTGCTTCATTTTGATGTTGTCCTTGTGTCGATGGTGGTTGTATCTCTGATCTCCAATTGCCCCGTGTTCCTAAAAAATCTCAGGTTGAAAAAGACCGTCTGCATGTATTAGCCCTGTGACAGACTTGCTACCTGACCTGACTGGCTATTTACCTCTATATCTGCCAGGATTTCTTTTCTGCACAGGATAGGCAGATATAGTCAAGAGCTGTATGCAAAAAAAATGAAATTCAATCTCTCCAACTTATTGCCTTTAAACCTTTGATCCCCTCAGAAAATAGTTCAGCAAACTGCTCTGTTTTAGTGTGGTTTTCACACTTAAATACACACACCCACACATCTATATTTATGCCCCTGTTTGCTTCAGCATAGCATTGTGCCTGAACTGTATATCTATTAGTTTGCCGGGGGTTTATAAAGCCTATAATGAGATTATGATATGGCATCTATTTCTGTACTGTGTTGCTCTGTCATCTCATTTAAAGACCAAAAAAAAGGCATTCTAATCTGAACTACTCATCTGGAAGCACATATATAAATATATATATGCATTTTTTTCCCCAGCCCCGGGCGTTGTAGCGTGTTTTCTTTTCAGTATCCTGTAATCAAACCAGCTGATAGCCACCACTGCACCTCTTTAAGTTCCACTTAATGAGAACAAGTTAAATTGGCCCATCTTTGGCTCCACGGCTGAGGGAGTACAGCTTATCTTAATGAGGATCTAGCTGCCCATTATGTGATGGTAACCCCACCAACATGTTACCAGTATTATCAACCCAACCCCAACCCCCGGCCTGCACACATACACAAACACTTTCTCAACCTCTTGTTATCAGCTCGCCTTCCCCTTTAAGCCTGCCGCAGACAGTGTAACCACATTGGACAGTAATTGTACCTCTCGCTCCTGCTTAATTGAATTGACAAGGAGCCGGAATTGATGTCATTTAACACATTGATCTTGGGAGACAATGAGACAGAATGCCTCATGCCCCTCCTCCAGAAGCCCCCCACCCCCCTACCTGTCTCCCATTTTCTCCTCTCTGATTCATCTGCCCATTTCTTTGATTTGCCATGTTATTGCCGATGAATTACTAGATTCATTTCTCACCTCTTTTTGCTGTCCCACGTCTGCAGTCTTTTCTTACATTGTCATTTTTTTTTTCATTGCATTAGTTTTCAGGGCTGTGCAGAGACACAGTGATAGTGATGAAATAGAATTCAACTCAGCTAATGTTTGAATGCAGTCACTTTTCTTTTTGAATGCATGAAAAGTCTGATGATTGTCTGCGTTTCCATTCAGAACACCCATTCCTCTGCTGTAAGAAAGTAAAACTTTTGCCTATATTTGCATTAGCTCAAAAAACAAAAGATGAATATAGGTGAGAGTCTAGGTGAGGGAATAAAAAGGTCAAATCTACTGTGTCCTGGCCCTACTCAAAGGAAATCACTGAGCTGCAATGATTGAACTACATACCTCTTTTGATGTCATTGAAACATTACTTGAATTACAGCCGGGTGTTTTTCACATTTCAAAATAAGTCAAAAATGTGGAAATGGCATACCTGGACCAAGTGCCACATTCCCTCATACATTTTTCAGCTTGCTTCACTACTGTGCATTTTATCCGTCTCTCACAGGGTTTGAGGTCAGAAATGCAGTGAAGCAGTTTGCGCTGCAGTGCGCCACTGAATTACACTGCTTACTTTGGGAGGGCCTGAGAGAGCCAACATGCTCCGGGCCCCCTCAGCCGTTCCACCAGCATGCACCATCCACCAGCCATCTCCTGAGTGGGCTAGAATAACTCTACTGCTGCTGTTGCTTCCATTACCCACCCCCCAACCCCACTCCACCAAAACACACACACACTCATACTCTAGCTGCTTATTTTCAAACACCCTCCTCCATCTTCCTCTCCCCAACTGAGAATGAATGAGTGCACAGCAGGGGGTGGAAAATAATGGATGGGGACAGTTGGGAACATTGTCTGCCAAACACCATGGGGACTTGTGTTTACTAGAGACGGCAAACATGCGCTCTCCATTATGTGGCCGTCAAAAACTAAGCAATCAATATTGCTATACGAATGACAATCAAATCAACAGACAAGTGTGTTAAGCTTTTAATGCCTATGAATTGGAGAGCGAAATCGTGCTCATATAGAGGGAGCACCTGTAAGGGAATTGAGGGAAGTCAAATAGTTTCCCAGATAAACACAGCGGGAGCATAAATACAATAATGGCAGTCAGTTTGTCTTCAGCTTCTCTTTTCATTTTTTTACACTCACATTTCACAGACAGTAGTCTAGACCGACCTGGGCTAAACATGAGGCTGACGCACTAAATAACCTCTGACTCATCATCCTAGCTTGCCTTGCATAGACAGTTTGTGATGGGAGATTCATGCATAGCCGTTTTAATTGGGACTTATGTGTTTTGCAAGAAATCCAAGACGAGCAATACATTTTTCATACACTTACATGACAAAAGAGTTTTGACATATACCAAGCAAGGGAATAATTACTGTAGAAAAGGAGCGTGTTTACAGAAATTGTAGCCTTCATGGCGTACTGTAACTGCTTAAAGGATGCTGCGGGGAACTTAGAAACAAATTCACACAAAAAAATGCTGCAGTAAGTAAGAAATGTTCCCTACGATAAGTACTGCTCAGTTGTCAATAGAGGCTCAGAATAACAGGTGCTGGGCTTTATCCCTTTAGACTGACATCGCTGTGCCGTTTTAATCTCCTTAACTCAGATTAAAGAGTTCAGAGTTTTGAGAAATAAAACAGCTGGGGTTTCTGCTTCCAGAAAATGGAGCAAACACAAAAAAAACAAAGCGCACACTTATTTTGTTTTCCAGTGCGCATATTCATTATATTAATAATGAAAGAAGTTGTTTGTGTCAGGCACCAGCTGATTATGTCTTTCTCTCAGTTCAATTAGGGTTGCCTGTCATACATTAAAACCATGTGAATACATTTGAAGTGTCCTCAGAAAGGTTCCAGTTAAGCCCCCTTTTATTTTTGGCAGTGAGCATCTTTAATCCGGTGCGTCCCTCTGGTGCCTTAATGGCACATTAGGCTCTTTAGGCAGCACAATGACTAATGTTGTCATGTCCCCTGCTTTAGTATACAGCTCGTCTGTGCGTGCGCTTCAAAGCGTGAGTGCTTGTATGAATGTGTGGCACATAATTGTTGGCAATGCTGTTTTTTTTTCCCCCCTCTTTCCTAACCATCAGTGGGATAATGCCATTTCCTGTTTTTTTTTTTTTTTAAATAAGATACACAGGGCACAGTGGATGAGTAAGGGTCAGGTGGGCTTGCCTTTTGCATTATACAGAAGCAGACCTAAGTGTTTTGTTCATATGAACCCTCTGTTTTCTGGATTGTTCAACAAAAAAGAGGTCTCCATTATGTGATTACTATTAAATTAGAGTGACTATAAGTCATGTGTGAGCTAGGAGACAAATGGCTCCCTCCTAATGTTTAACATCCATATAAAAGAAAGCCTATTCTACAGGAGCCTTGGCCAAGGGCAAGCTAGCAATACATTGGACAGAAAAAAAAAAAAAAGAAAGAATCAGATCTGCCTTTTATGGCCACAGGCTCTTTTCACTGAGCACCACTTTTACATCGGTGACCTTGCACACATGTGAATACCCCACAGATTTTTTCGAAACACATATTCAGTTTGGACTGTGACTAATCCAAATAGAAGAAATAGCTGGAAGATTGCGGCTGTTTGTCCTTAAGTTGGCATCTCTCTGAATGCAGAGGCTTTTGTAAGACGGAAGAAAAGAAAAGAAGGTCAGCATAGTTGTTTTAAACTTCCAGAAAGGGCTCAACCTAAAAGTCCCCTCTTTTACAGCTCAAATACCTTCTGAGCTGAGTAGTTCTCTAAAGAAACCGCTCTCGTTGTCAATGTCACAAGTGGGACAGTGGGAGTTTATAAAAGCATCTTTTTAACTATTTCATTACAAAGGAGGAAACAGTCATTTAACAACCTGATAGCGCTGAGGTTTGCCATAAGTGACGGAACAATCAGGGTTGACTGTGGTATGAGCTCAACATGAGGTGGTTTTCTGTTAAGGTCATTCCACTTCTCACATGGATGTGAGTCGTTGTGTCCCATTCAGTTATAAAAAGGAGTATGGCAATAGTGCAGCAACACAGAGATAAGCAACCACATTTTGTGTCTCATTAAACAGGACAACAACTTAATAGCCCCTTAACTTAAGGCCCTGCTGTTGTGCAGTTGAGGTCAGTTTGTCTCATTCTAGACAGGCGGGGATGCTTGGGAATCCATGCCCATGGGTATTTGTTTGCCTTGCAAAGACTGATGAGCATTTTGATTTTTGCCTTCATGGTATGCTGAGCAGACAGTCAGACAGTTACCTGGCAACAGCACAACTAATTCAGTATGCCGGTAATGCATTGACAAAAGATCAATGTGTCTCACAATCTGTTGATCCTCCTGCTAACACATTTTTTTTCTTCTGTTCTTTTTTTTTCTGTCTTTCTTTTTTTTGATAAAATATGCCAAAACTACCAAAGGAATCTTTAGAAGCAGATTGTTTTTCTTTCCCCTTTATACTTGATTATAAAATTTCTCAGAAGAGCATCAAAGATAAGTTGCCATGTAGCCTACGAAAAAAATGTAGTATTACATTAAATATAGCGCTGGTTGAAAGCAGGAATGGGCTGCACTCTCTTTCTTTGTTGGTTTTCAACATAAGAAAGACAGAGTAATTAAAATGAATCATTATTTTTAGACCTTAAGTCTGAAGTGTGGTGGAATTCATGCAGCAGCTAATTGAGAGGACCTTAGGGAGGGTTGGCAGCATTGCAGTAAATGTTGCGAATTATTCAAATCTTAGAAGTACACACACTTAGTTCTGTCTCAATCGCTGGACTTCTTGCCTTCATTTCTTCAATGAAAAAAAAAAAAAACAGCTTTGAGAGAGACAGGAGAAAAGGGGTTGACATACGCCAGTGCTCCCAACCTTTTTTGTACCAGGGACCGGTGTCATGCAGGAAACTGGTAGGGGCGTGGAGGTTCCAATAACAAAAACCTTAATCAGTACATAGTATGTAGATAGTATATAATCTGGATACAACAATTACATTTTATATTAGGTAGTTTTCATTACACTTTAACATCAACTCACCATAATGCAGAATCAACCCTTTCTCTCTACAGTGAACTCTGTTTCTGGCTCATTTTTGCAAGAAATAGCGTGTTTTACTGATGCAGGAAAATTACGTGCCGAAGAGTCAAGCACGAAAGTGAAACGATGGCGGAAGTGATGGTCTTTCAAAATAAGATACTGGGAAGATGGATGAAAAGAAAAAAATATTTAATGATCGTGTTTTTTTGCGGCCTGGTACTAATTGATTCACGGACTGTTACCGGTCTGAGGCCCGGTGGTTGGGGACCTCTGACATTGATGTTACAAGGCTGTTGTCTTACAAGACAGTACGCTTTGTACATGCAGCATTGGCCTAACTTGCCATCACAGGAAATCACAGGTTTCCCTTTAATGTTAGTAACTTTATCTACTAAACACTGTGACTGTGGAAACAACATATACTCATCTCTTAAATAGTTACTCATATTTATCATCCACATTTTCCCACTGTTCACAAGCTATTTAATTCAGTCTCTGCACTCAAACATACTGCCATGGTGATAAATTAAAGACAACTTTTCCCCTTAAAAAAAAATAAAGTAATAATTCTGAACTACACTATGAGAATTTTACTATTTTTCATTTCCTGGAACGTGCTTTTTCTTCTGAGGCATTCAGAGTTCAGGATCCTTTATTTGTGTCCTGGAGCAGAAACAGTTCACTCCAAGACACTGACAGCCTCTTTCGAACCTCCAGGCCAAGCTTCCTTCCTGAGTTCAGTACTAAAGGTGAAAACCCTTCTAACTGGAGTAGTATAAATCACTCCACTTTTCTTCATGGCTTCTCAGCAAAAAACAGAAGAGCTTATAAGTGAGAAACACAGATGGAAGAACTTCTTCCTTGGGGAGGTTTTTCAATAATCACAGTTGGCAAAGGTTCGTTAGGAAAAACAGCAAGAGCTCTTATTCTCGTATCTGCCTTAGTGACTCCTACTGGTTGGTCAGGATGTGTGTTAACTGGAGAGAGGGGGGATCTGGAATCTGTGCTGCTCTCCCATTGGAACTCCCCGCTGTCAGGTGTAAAGAAGCAGCTGGTGACGCTGCATGTATCAGGTGAAGCACATGGTAGTCGACACCCTCCTGAAGCCACTACTAGGAGTTGGCAAGTGTCTGGGCAAACAGCACACAGAGGCATTGGCGACAACTTGATTAATGCTTGCCAGATAGGCTGGTAGCTAAAACAACATAAACTGTTTTGTCATGTTTTCACTGACTCCAGGCTAATCATGCAACACTTGTAGTGCACTTATATGTGATGGAGTGTGTCTTTAATGTTTGTTAATCTATTCTGAATAAACCCCGTTAGCTGTACTTCAGTGACTTTGATAAGAAAATGCACAATCTGAGTAATAATGCCCAGTTTAAGAAGCATTCGACTAGTACCCGCTATAAGTGCTTTACTGTAGCATTTTTACTGCAACTGATTAAACCTGGATTTTCTTTCCTTTTATTTCTTTTCACAGACTGGCAGGAAAGAGAAAGGTGACCCATTAAACTCCGCCATCGACAAGATGACCAAAAAGACCAGGGACCTGCGCAGACAGGTGAGTACTTGCTTTCCTACACCTTGATATTGTTCTGTTAACCCTGTATTTGCCATCCCTCACATGGAGACAAAGCTATTTTTCTCCCTGCATAGACATACTTTGAAAAGTTGGGGCATATTTCCAGAAATTCCTTTTCCTATGTTCGTACCATAACCAACTATTTGAATGTCAGTCAGTCAAAACTTTTCTACCCGAGCTGTCTGTGTCACTCATCCCAGAGCCCCGTTTCTCCCTCCTTGTGCTCAGCACTCCCTGTACCGAGGAGTGTCAATTTTAAACCGGTCAAAAATGTCATTATCATTTATTTTAAGGCACAATATTTGAGGTAAAATGTCGAACACACTGCACTGTAGTTTAGCGTATTCCATTAAGAGCTGGATAAGATTTTGGTTAGGGTATCATCAGATTCACTAAAATATGTGCAGCAGCAGGACATTACATTTATCTGTTAATTAAATATGCACTCAGTGTTCATCATAACCAGGTAAAATGTTAGATAAACCATACTTGGACATCACTACATTAGCAGTTAATGTCCACATATGAGCAGTGACTTCTCTCTATCACGTGCTTTTACTATATCAAATATTTACACATTATCTGCAGTGTTAAGATGTAATGGATCACTGTCTTTGTTTTTGTTTTGTTTACTTTCTTTAGAAGACTTGTGCAGTTCATCTTCTCAGAAATAGATGTCTGCATGCATGTAACACTGGGCACCATCTTGAAAGCCAATCCTCAATTGTCTTTCTTTGGCGAGGCCATCCTTGCATCACAGATGAGACAGACTTTGAAATTCTCACAAACAAAAAACAGTAATCCTCCTCCCACTTTGAGTGAAATGATGTTTTCCTTAGTGCTTTGAAAGAATAGCTACAGCTGACCAAATGATTGACAGCTATCCATTACCACTCAACCTATGTCCCATCAGGTTCACCATTTGTGTCTAGGCAACGATTGTCACCCCACCATGATAACCAATAGAAAACTGTGATGTGGTACTCTTAGGTAGTTTCTTTTTTTTCACTGATGTATTGAAGTGTATCGGACAGAACACGACTATAAAAAAAGACGGACAGGGAAACTATGATTCACATTAAACATCATAGATTTAAAAATATATATAATTGCTTCTTCGCTCCGTATAACCAACAAAGAATCAGTGTGTGGTAGACTGGTTTATCATCCATCTTTCAGGCCATACCGTAGAGATGATTGACTCTTAAGAGTAGCTGCTCCACATGGCTTTTGCACACTTAGCCTACATGTGTTTTCGATCAGAGAGGACTGCTCACATTTTCACCACTGTTAAACCTAAATGAATGTACTTTGCAATTTTGGAAATCACTCAAAGTCATTAACACATTGTCTGTGGTGTGACTGCCTCAGAACACCCATTTTTTACTTTCCTTTACACCAATTTAAAATGATTTCCTCTGGTGATTGGAAGGCATTCAGCGCAAAAATGCCCTCAGCATCATCTTTCTTGTTGTTGTTGTGGTATCAGGATTTTAAGGATTTTTAGTCAAAGATATTTCAAGTTTTTGGAACAACGCCGTGCTTGTCAATGTCACTTCTCCCTCAGCAAGCAATCCAAAATCAAGGAGAAGCAGGGCTTCCAATACTATCTTTGCCAATAACAATATCAGAGAGGAATCTAATCAGACTCATATTTTCACATGCAGTTTCCAGATCTGAGCAGCAGCCAACACCAAGACGCATACTTCATTTTTTCTTAATAAAATGTATGAGAGGAAGGCATTGAAATTGAGGACCTAGCACCTGCTGTTGTAAAAGTACTCCTTCAGCTGACAGAGACCCTCAAGCTTTACCTTGTGATCTCCAGACTGTCGGCCCATTTTTTTAGAAACTACTAAAAAGCATTCCTAGTCGAAGCTGATATTAAGCCCAGCTCTACTCTTCATTCTCAAAATCTGAAGAGTTATTGAGTTATTGAGGCTGTTGGAAAATTACCTTTCAAATTCCCAAAGCTCATCTTCGATAATGAAGGTGTAGAAAATGCTCGGAGGTACACGTTTTCAAGACTCAAATGCAATATTGGCTTGATTTTTGTTTACTAAAGACTATTTTAATAGGGCTTTTTTAATATTTGATCTAGCAGTGTATATTAGAATAATGACAACATATTTGAATTATAGATAATAACCCTAAATCAAAATGCATGTGTTTTCTGATGTAGTACAACAACTCCAGCTACTCTATCACTTATAATGGTTGAAATGTATTTTTGACTCACATATAGAGAAAGATTGCAGGAAAGTGTCTTCTCCCAGTGTGTTTCCCGTGATCCCCGACTGAACTCCCCAAAAATAGCCAGTCTTTGTCATGCAGTGAAATGTATTTTTCTTGTGAGCGAGGCACAAAAATGACAGTAGTGACTACCTGCACAGAGGTGCTGCTGTTGTTTCCACCCTGACCTCTTAAGACCAGGGGATCATTCCAGACGGGAGGCTCTAACTCTGCCTCCCGTTGGGCATTTGGTGGGGCTGTCTGACAGGCTGGCAGGCGGTACTCACTCTGACAGGATGCTCTATTGACTCAGGGCTTGACATGACAGAATGGGCGGTCTGTTTGAGCTTTGAGTTTAGATGGGAGGGCAAACTTGCTGTGCATATGCAGACACCGCGCTGAGCCATGATACTGTAATTATGTCAAAGCGTTTAGTGAGTCAGTGGTGCTGTGTTGAGACACCAGACCTTCCTAAGGGGAGGGACACAAATTTTGCATCTGAGTGTTTCAGTCTCCGTTGTGAAAAGGAGGGATCAAATATTAGAGACAACAAGCACAAATGACAGGCAATGTCTGTGAAATGGGAGCAGGTAAGATTGAACAAGCTTTATGACAGCACCACCAGAGAAATGTGGTATTGTCTTTTTTCTTTTTTTTCCCTTCATATCATGCTGTTGTGTTTACATACAAGACAATGCGAAAGGTGTCTGTCATGCTGGGAAAATTTAGAGACTGTCTATCACGTTGCTCTCACCCCCCATTTTGTTTTCTTTGTTGATGCAAATTTCCACAACTATTTCCTGTCTGATGGAGACAATGCAGAGGAGTACAAGCAATTTTCTTTAATCAAACGTAGACATCACATTCCATCACCACTATAAGATTAAAAAGCACATTTTCTTCCTTTTTTTTTTTCAACAGCTGTTTGTCTTGTTTCCATCTGTAATCACAACATCCCTCTAGTTTACAGTATGTTCGTTTACAAAATCGTCCTGGACTCAAAAACTATCAATTCAAGGTGATTGGTCATCTTTTCAACCTTGAACAGATCAAAGTACAGTACTGCGGCAGGTTAACAATGTGCAAGTGGCTTGAGGTGCTCTTTTACAGTTACCTTTATCGTGGCTCCAGTTTAGCTCAGTTGATAGAGCAGATGCCCCATGGACAACTGCTAAAGCCATTTGTTGTTGCTGTCAGAGCATGGTCCAGTAGATCTTGAAATAAAATCTAGAGTTTCTGCCTCAAATATTCATCGGGGATTCAGACACTACATATACAACAAAAATGAATCTGTCAAAAGCAATCCTCCTTGACATGGTGAAGTATTAATTCAAGCTCGCCCCTCATATTAGGCTAGCTCTATTTTGTGCAGTTTCACTTGCATGTGCACAGAGGAACATAGACTATGTAAAAAATTCAGGAAGAAAATACATAAAACATCACTTGTGTTAACAGTCTACACCCAAGGCTGTTTGATGGCTTGACCATGCCCCTCAGCGGGGCAGCAAACTGAAATTAACATATGTTCTCTCCAGTCAGGAAAAGATAACAAACAACTCTGTTTGTACTTTTTATGATTTGACACATTGCAGCGAGACAGCAAGCTGCAGCTTAGCTAGATTTTGTCTTTTGCAAAAACTTCATCTCCATAAGTCAAAGCCCCTCATGCCCCACCAGCCTTTTAACAGCTGGTGGCTCTCTGCTTCCCTGCTGTACATCTGCTGCTGGCAGAAGCAGGGCTCCTTTCATGCTGACCCTGTGAGCTGGGATACAGGCAGTCATCATGGTGGAGCATTTACCTGCGATGCATTGTGATTAAAGCAAAAAAAAAAAAAAAAAAGACATAATTTTAAAGTTTAATGTATTGGGTATTTTGTCTCTCAAGGTAACATTGTAAACACTTCTTTAAAAAGAGATTATAGAGCAAATGACTTCATAAATAGGTGGAATACAGGTTGAAAAATGTTGTGCTATTCAAATGTATCTTCAAAAATGAAGGTATTTTGCTACATTAGAAGTACAACTTATTGAAGAATAAAATTCCCTGACTTAAAAAAAAAAAGAATAATTATGATATTAACAAAAACTAGTTAGGGAGCTAAAAATGAAATAGTTATTATTCCTTCAATTGGTTGGAATTCATTTTGTGAAATTGTGTTCAAGTTCAGTCAGGACAAATAAAGGCAAAGATGACATTATCTACTTCAGGGAGAGTGACTTTTCAAAAAAATGGTTTTGGAACTGGAAAGCGCCATTTGAAGTTGGCAATCAAAGGGAGTGCTGAAAAACAAATCACTCCAAGCCCAACAGCTACAGACCAAATAAAGAAATAAATTAAATAAAGAATTAAAAAAAAGAGTTTGAGAAACATAGCACTTTGATTTTTTTTTTCACTTGTTTTGAGCAGTATCACCAAATTGTTTGGATACATACAGCTGAACAGCTCTTGAAGTGTATAATTTGAAAAGACACATTTTTGTGGTCAGAATTAAGATCAAGAAACTAACCCTTTTCAAAGAACAACTGTTAAATCTGCAGTGACAGATGCAATCCATTCAAAAGCTGAATAATAAAATGGAAAGTGTCAGTTCAGGTAAGACTGTATCAGAAACCAAAAGCCACCTTTCTAAACGATTGGAGAACATTTTAAGTAGATGACTCCCCCATGCAGTATGAGCATTTTATTATATGGTGCATTGAGGCTTTCATACCTTGGAAGGCACTGAAGACAGCTTGTCCTCTGTTGCCACTGCTTCACCCTGTGTGGCCCTTTCACAGGAAAAACAATCAGTCATGAAAGCAGGGTTATCAAGCACATCTTGTGAGAACAAAGTCTGCCTGATTCGATCTAATGGAAAATGCATCTGCAAACACAGATATAATTTCAATTAAACACGAAACCATTTAAGCTTTAATTTTCTGGTAAGAAATTTGATATGTCAGATGAGGTCTCCTCACAAATCATAGGAAGATAATGTCAAGACGACCTAACCAGTGACGCTAGCATGCTATAACTTAGTAATTAGCCCACCAACTGAAGCCTGAAAAATTGAGATCCTAACTGCGAGTTATGTAGGACAGGGGTTGTTTCTACAAGATGTTTCCTGTGTCATTATAGAAAAACCTGTATTTTGTTTTTTCCACAGCTGATGTCATTCAGGAGCCTGAGATAAGCAACAGTGTGTTTGAAAAGGAGGTCTCCATCATTTTGACTTACTTTGACAGTGTACCTTTAACAAACCATCTTATAAAATCAGACACAGTTTTGTCTTGAGACTGGAGAATCATATGCTTTCACCGATCTAGGTTTTGCTCAGCCAAGTCAGACTGATCTCCAAGCCTTCATGAAAGTTAATGCATATATTCATTAGCTAGTTGATGCATTTGAATTAAGCCCCCTTTTCCTTAATGCATAAAGAGGTGGGGCTTTTATAGCTTGTGCTCATGTGATCGTGTGAGTATCTTTAACAGTCTGAAACTGGGGTATTTGCAGGCAATGACACACATACTGTTTTTTTTTTTTTTTATCCTGAGAGCCAGGGATAGCTACCTTTCAAAATACACGATAGAAATAATCGCATAAACACTTTTGAACATGCCAGAGGGCTGTTCAATCTATGAGTTCTGAAACATGCAAAGTGGTGGCTGTCTGGTGAAGTGGCACAGTCATCCTCTCCAGAAGATAATATGGAGTAGTTTGCTCAGTTTTATAACAACAAGATAGGTGTAAAATGTGCACTTACTCAGCTAATAAAATGGATATATTCCCTATGAAACAGTTAGAGAAGATCCCTAGTTGCCGCAAAAATGTATATGTTTTAGACCTTTGGCCCTTTTTAGCCTAGGAAAAGAACAAAAAATGTGCCCACTTTGCCAGCATGCTGTTGTCTTTTCTGCATATTTTTTCAGTAATTATTAACCGTGTGCCTTCGGACATTCTTACTTTTCTTTTCAAAACAATGGTACACATGCATCTGAGGCAAAGAGCAAAACATGGAAATATAATATAGACGTTCCAGTTGTTGAGTATGGCAAAATTAAGGTATTAAGTTTCCTCCTCTTATTGATTAGTATTCAAAAGGTAACCTAACTGACAAAGTTGTTGGAAATGAGCCATGTGTTCTCCCCCATGTCATCCTGCCTGTAATGAATGCATCTGTCAGCTCATCTCTCTGGGCTGTATTTTGACTGATGGCTGATTTCAGGATTCCCTATAGCACAACTGCTCCTCTCTCTCTCTCTCTCTCTCTCTCTCTCTCTCTCTCTCTCTCTCTCTCTCTCTCGCTCTCTCTCTCTCTTCCCTCTGTCTCTTTCTGCTTTGGGATGTTGAAATCATTTCCATTTCTGCCATTAGTTAGTTGATTGGTACAGCTGTTTTTAATTGTTGAGGGTTATCATGTTAAGGGGGAACAGCTGCCTCAAATCTTGTCAGCTGTAAGTCTTTGTTTAGAGAAACTGTTCAAGATTATTTGTGAATCAACACGTTCTAGTCTGCAAAATGTCTTCAGGCGGTGCATTACATTTTTATTAGCTTTCTTATTGATATTTTACTGTTATCTCAGGTGCTGGGGAGCCTGTTCTGGAGGCATTCCTCTCTGATAAATCATCCAAAATACATGTATAACGGTAATCATTATTTTTTTTTAATTGACAATTCTCTTGAGAATTGCTGTATACTTGAAAAATCTGACAATGAAATAATATATAAGGAATGCTCAATATCTCAGCATTTGTGCCATCTGTCTGCATTAATGGGTAGAATTAAGTCTGTAACATGCTGTGAAATTGCTCTCTGATTGGCTAGAATTCTTGCAGTTCATTAACACCTATGCTATGCACTGATATGATTAAATATGAAATAATAATAACTCTTAAATTAATATGTAAATACTACTATCACAGCCTATGGTGTATATAAAGTAACCTTGTTCCTACATTTATGAAAAAGGATTAGGGCCACATGAAGAGAAAAAAAATAAAGTTACCGGGAGGAGATTAAAGTCGAAATTTCAATATTAAAGAAATCTATAGTAGGTCAATAAAGTCGGAATTTTAAAATTAAAAATTAAAATTCGAGAATAAAGTCAAAATTTCAAGACCACAAAATGTCGTGAAAAATATCGAAATTTTGAGATTCAAGTCATAATTTTGAAAAGTCTAAATCATGAAACAAAAGCCGACATAAGATTGAAATACCGCCTTTTTTAAATTTCGACTTAAATCTCAAAATTTCAACCTTAATCTTGAAATTGAAATAAAAAAAATCTCCCTCATGTAATAGTTTTTTTCTCTTCTTGTGACCCTAATCTTCTTTCTTACAAATTACACTAAACAACAACACAACACAGTCAGGGATAAGATGAATGGAATTTCATTTCATCATTTCTGACTTTGGAAAGATATGACTTGGTAATGGCAGGATTGTTATATTTAACTTTAAATGGATGAGTTATATTCTTTTAGGTATCAACATTACTTTTAAGTGCAAAACAAAAATCACATGTAAGGGATATTAGATTAGCTAAGTGGTTTAATTGCACGTCATAAAGCAATGTGCAGGGACTATGGTCTCTGCACATTGCCCTATCTCAAAGTAGAAGAATTAAACACAGACCACACGCATATTTTGTCTGGTAATTGCCTCAACCCAGACTAACCTTGCTATCCCAAGGTTAGTCTGGGTTATACAGTTTAACCCATCTGAGATACAGAGTGTCACCAATTCCGCCTATTTTTAAGACAATGACAGTTTCACACAATGAAATTAAACGCTATGATTCGTTTATAGTCACAGTCGGTGGTCAGTATACTTGGGCAGCCTCTGTTTTTTTTTTTTAACTTAGGAGCGTTTTATGCCCCAAAAATAGGCAGGGAAACACTTTCTCAGAGACTTGACCAAGCAGTTAGAACGAAGCAGCCCTGAAGGTTTAGGGTGTCTAGCTGATGTATCACTATCCAGTGAGCGCTCTGCTACTTCTGTTGGTGTTAAACAGTCAGATAATCCCTGGCTTTTGTCCTGACATATGCTTGGCTGCCATGCCTCTGCCTTTAAGAACACACTGTTTGTACATTTTCCAATATGTCATCACACTTAGCAAACAGGCACGCCTTTTAAAACATAGAGACATCTTAAAATAATGAGCAACAACAAAATCTTGCTCTGAAAACAAAACAACTGCTACTGAAAGACTTCACAAAACTTGTTTCAGTCATATTATAAAGGTGAACAGGAGACAGCAGCTCAGGATCAAAATCTGACAATGTCCATTCTTGTCTAGGAAAACAAGCACTGCTTTAATTTTGCCCCCTTCCCTTGTTTCTAAAAGTGGATTTCCCTTAGTGGCGTTGTATTTTACTGGACAAATTAAATGAAGGCTTTGAGATGAGCTGTCAAATGTGTTTGTCCTCAGATTTTTTTATGATCAGGCAAGTCCCTCTCCTCCCCCCTTTCATTTCTACCCTCTTTTCTCACTAATCATCCTCCCATGCTCCCTGATAGGTATCATATACGAGGGCTATTACTTAATTTTTTATTTGCTCAGGCTGTTTCCCCTCAGCAGCAGCTCCAGCCATTTATGGTGTGATTGCTCTTGACATTTTAATAAGAAACTTTCCTTCGCTGACCCCAAGGTACCTTCTGCTGTGTGTTCTGAATCACAAGTGAAACGTAACAGAAACTGAAATGCAACTGTAAACATCCAGAAATCCAGCTGAGTTCCCATGAAATTTCACCTCTATTGTTAGAGCTCTCTGGGATTCTTAAAACTCCATTCACTTTTGGACAGATTGTGTCTTTGATTGTATTAGCATACACATGCTAATTCAGTCGTAATTTTTTTTCAACCCATCGACCACAAAGTCATTCGTTTGAATCATACTTTTCACACTGCAGCTGTTTGTTACAGTTCCTCTCATGCATCTGCTTTACGGATGGAGCAGGTGTTAAATCCAACAAAGAGCAAACTGTTTGCCTATTAAAAAGCAAACATTCAACATCAATGCAAACCTTATCTTTGAAGATGCCACAGCCCTCCCACTATTTAGCGCCTAACGCATATATTTGCCTGCTGTGTTCTGTTAAGCACATACATTAACTTTGTCATTTCACAGCACTTTTGGAATTTAGTACCATGTGGGGTTTAATTTTGTGAGCTTTTATAAGTTTCCCCTCTGCGATGGCAAGAGTAAGACAAAGCACGGGATTAAATGCATGATGGAGGGATCAAAAAAAAAGGAGGTGTAGTTACACTATTTCACAAGTAATTAAAATTCTGGGATAGCAATGCCATCCATTACCATTGTGCTGAATCCCTCACAAATTTCCTCTCATTTTTAATTTATGAAAATCACTAGTCCATTAAGGAAGCCAAAAGCATAATCTTTCAGTTACTGATTTATTCATCTACTCCCAGGCAGCCTACAGAAACTATGTGGACACTCAAACAACATTTAAACATGACGTATTAAAATATCTCATTCCCCAACCAAAATATTTAATATGCTGCTATAACAGCATGCAGTCTCAAAGATTAGGAAACCTGACTGCAGGGATACTCTCCCATTCAGACACAGGAGCATAAGTGAGGTTGAGCCCTGATGTTGTGAAAAAAATACAGCCTGGCTTGTGGTTGACCTTCCAATTTATCCCAGGTGTTGGATGCGATTTAAGTCAGGGTTATGCCAAGGCAAGAGTCCAAACTGAAGAAAATCATTTATTCATAGAAATGGTGCATGAAAGTTCAATTGTGACCTTGGAAAAAAAAAGAAAACGAAAACATCCAATAGTACATCTTTTTGAGGAAACTTTTTACATGGGCGCTGGCATGTTTAAACCGAAAAGGACTCTCCTATCAAAGGGAGGATTTATATTGTCTAAAATAAAAGTATCAATGATTACATTTGAACTAAATATTGAAATTCAGTAGATCTCAAGCCAAAACCATGAAATCAGCCTTAAATACATTCTCTGTATACTTCTGGCTAAATACTCCATTTTTTATGTAGTCCTTTTGTCTATCTGTATCCTTGTCTGTCATCTATCATCACAGAAGGTGTATCCCGCTTCTTTTTTTCACACCATATTTCCTGCAGCTAACATCCTGCCAGCCAGCATGCTAATAGCTTTCTGGAGGGGAAAAAAAAGAAATGTATGCATGCAAAATTGAAATCACAAATGAGACTCAGGACACGACACAACACCTATAGCATTGCTCGAGTAATCTATAATATAAATATGTAAAACAAAAACGCAGTTGCATTCAAGACCCCGACCGTAGTGGCAGCGCTCAACTGAGGAGACAAATAGCTGCACCCCTAACTTGTAATGAGTTGAAGCTTTGCTAGGTAGTAGAATTCCAGGTCTGTTTCTTTTAAGTGTTGGTGAAAATACTGAGGGAGTGTTGGAGGGGAGATGGAGGGGGTGGAGCATGGAGGGAGGTGAGATCTGAAAGATTGAAGATGGATTTCTGTGGGAGTGGTGTGTGGGCATTAGAATGCTGATGGTGCAGGAGAGACTGCGACTTGGGAAATCACTCGTCTGTATCATTTCTCCACTCAAACCCAGCATCAGAATCGGTTTTGCTGCTGGGCATTCATGAGTATCCTGTGGCCTAGCAGAGTCCCTTACATGCTTTCTATGCACACGACATCAACTTGTAATTGCAGGGACAACAGGAACGACTTGTTACCTACAGGTGTCTTTCTCCTCAGAGTGTCCAAAGATGATTTCCAGACACGGCTATAGCTCTTTCAGTCATTGATTTTATACTGAAGTCACCAAAAGAGTTGTTGAAAAAGCTTTTGTGAAAAGTTTGGAGCTAAATGTGTAATTGACAAAGAGATAATATCCAAAGTCAAGAAGAGTTGCCAAAAGACAATAAATATGAAAAACATTTCTCTCTTTGTAAGCAGTTTATGAAATGATCCTCTAACACTCAGCTATAGGAAAACTCTTGACTATGTCTGCCTCTGATACATACAATTATAGATTTTATTCATTGTTATCAGCTGCAGCAGGATTGGAAAAGTTCACCCCTCCACTTTTTTACTATAAATGTATTTTAGTATTTTTGGTTCCCACTTTTAGTAAACTTATGGGAAATAAAACAAAATGTGACAGATATCTGTGGAGAATAATTGTTTATCCAAAATTTGACATGAATATTTGATTGTTGTGACAACTCCTCACTGCTTTCCACTTTGAATTTGCACTCCAGTTGCATTTGCATCTTAGAGTAAACTCAACTTTGTCACCTTCCCAAGTGAACATGTCTTGCAACAGTCTAAACGTGGTTAGGATGAATCAAAACCGTAAAATTCATGATATGTGACACTGTGATGTTGGCATTGGAAACCCCTCACCAACCCCACATCTTGCTTAACTTTCCCGTGAACATTGAGACAATCATCGTAAAGGTCTCCAAACAATCCCTCCAAAACAGCCCCCTACCCCAGACAGTTAGTGTGTTCTTTTATAGCTTCCTTCAACACTACAACAGCACTAATGTAGTGTGAAGATAGTTCTGGCAATGCAAGATTTGTATCTCTTCTGTTTTCTCACCCTTCCCACCAAGCGACAGCATATCAAGGTTACACAGTTGCACTGATTTCAACGCTGTTCCCTGTTCTTTAAAAAAAGCCATTCCTTACAACTTAAACGTCCAAATTCTGTCAGCTTTTAGTCTGGCATTGCATCTCAGTACACATCACATCATTCAGTGATCAAGGATTATAGAGTCCCGGATAAAGGAGTGCTTAAAGAGAGTGCAGGCTTCAGGTTGTTTACAGCATTTGCAGACCTGTCATGGTCACTAGACTCGCCAGATCTGGTCTTTTTTCAGCGGCCAAAGTGATGGATTATCTGCCCCTAGGAGGGCATAATTCACTATTGTTCTCCTCCACTCTGTCAGTTGGCAATTAAGTTTGTAATTGCTGCAGGTCACTTAAGTGGTACTGGCAGACTAACATATGATTTTTTTGGTTGGTTTAATGAATTGTCCTTTGTCAGTCACAGCTATTAGTCTCCTCTGCCCTCTTATTTTACATTTCTAATTCAGGAGCATGCCCCGATGTTTGCTTTACCTCTAATTATTGAAGGTAGCCTGAAAAGTCAAACAAATCTCTGTCACCCATGTTGTTAATTGAAGTCTTAATGCTGTTATTTGTATGTCAGGAAAAGTGATGAACAGGCCAGCAGAGATATGGGTTTTATGCACATAATTCATGCCTTTTTAGTTTACATTCACCCTAATTGTGCGAGATAATATATTTGAACTGTTCATAATGTTGGTGTGTTACAGAAACTCTAATTAGGCAGGGCTAACAGACTTAAACTTACACTGCTGCGGTTGCTGTTACTATTTTTTTCTGCGGTGAATGTTATAAAATTATTACGACACCACAAAACAATAATGAAAATAATGTATTACAATGGCCTGTTAAACTCGAATTGAATAACAATTATGTCGACGATACTGTATCTGGATTTGAACCCTCATAAAGCTACATCCTTGCAGGGAGATGAATTACAAGAAAGGGTTTAATGATTAGGTCTTTTAGACTGAAAAATGGCCATAAAAATGAACACTGATGCTACATTAATAGATAGCTATTTTTTTTCCTTAAGTTGATCCTTGTCTGGCTCTGTTCTGGTCTCGTGTGGTTTACTCCCTCTTTGTGTAAGATAAAGGACTTAAATGTTGTGCTTTCTATACTGTTCCCTCTGGCATCTCATCAGATATCCCAGTGAGTAGCATCAGGGTCCATTTACTGTCTTATAAAACAACCGGTCCCCTGCCAGTTACGTACAAAAAGGATTCCATAAACAAAGATATAAGTCACAAAGTCTGCCCCAGTAAAAGGCCTATTGGGAAAAATGACACCTTACAAGCAATTTACACTCCTGCCTATTGAGAGTTCTCCTCCCCTTTTTCAATCTCACTCTTTCTTTTCCCCTGTCTCTGTCCTTCCAACCACACCGTGTTGCTACACCAGATTTATTTCAGTGCTAAGTGATATGTAATCATTGCCAAATGTAATGCAGTGAAGTCATCTGTAATGCTGTTATTAATACAATCTTTACCCCCGTCTCTCTCTTTTTGTATTCCAGTTGAGAAAGGCAGTGATGGACCACATCTCCGACTCTTTCCTGGAAACCAACGTCCCTCTGTTGGTGCTCATCGAAGCGGCTAAGAGTGGAAACGAGAAGGAAGTCAAGGAGTACGCCCAGGTGTTCCGTGAACATGCTAACAAGCTGGTGGAGGTCAGTCATGAATTATACATGGGGGCACATGCATATATCCACATTCATATCTATCTAATCCACATCTATGCTCATTCACCAGGTCAGAAAGCGTAGAGTTTGTTCAAGTTATGTGCAAATGTATGAGCAATGCAAATCAGGTCAAGATAACAATCCTCAGAAGACAGATTTTAACACAAAGCATCATATGTTTTTTCCTGATAGAAGGATTTAGATCATCCTTGCATGGTTAGAATAAGATTGAAAACCAAAAATGCATGATGAAGTCTCTTCAAAGAACAATTCAGGGCACAGAACACATTAGAGATGATACCACATAAACGTATAAAGGATACATGCAGTATAAATGTTAAGATGTCAGTAACATTTGTCTCTGTAATGATATTGTCAAGTAGAATTGCAGTTTAAGTTTTATATAAAACGAACACTCAGAGACAAAAACACATGCAGACACAACTCCACAGTTTGAATATCATCAAAAACAGCTTTTCCCCCTAGACAGTGTAATCAAGCCTAATCAAAGTATATCGCAGCTCTTATCGAATTCTTCCTCTGAACTGTTTGTTCAGACATTTGTGGCTGAAATGACACTGCAACTGCATCATCAAGCTTGAACCATCATTGATTGCTATTTTAATTTCAGAAATGACATGCTTGGCATTCAGCTCTGCTTGCAAAGCTCGACCACTTTGGCAAATGTTGCTGCTTGAAGCTTGAAATTAAAATATTTTTTCTTAAGTGTCTAATATGGTAATGAAATTGGCTGATAACATCTCAGCCATGCTATTATTATTATTATTATTATTATTATTATTAACTTGTGATGGTAGTAGTTGTAGTCTTAATTCACATCTTGTTTGGATTCAAAAGCTTCCCCACGCAGTTTACACATAAATGATCTGAGGGTGACATTTTTACCCCTGCAATCAAATCATGAAGTTCATTTTCATTTATCTGTTTTTGTTTCTGGAGACCTATCTCCAAAAAAAATGCTTCTTGAATTGCAAAAACATTTTCAAATTCTTAAATCAAAGTTGAAGAATGCATAGTCAGATCAATTGGAAATAAAGTTTTTTGGTAAATTATTCATTCATACTTTGGTACTTAAGACATAAAGGCTCTGAGATTACAGATTCAGAATATTTGAGGATCTGAAGTATTGCAGAAACTGGGTGGTTTCACTCTTGATCAAAGGACGTGCAGTGTTCAAAAAGGCTAGTATGCCTTTGAGTTTATACAAAAACAGCTGGATTTTTGTCAAGAAAATTGCTGAGTCACTATTATATGATTGTAGGATGGACTTACTGAGTGATTGGAGAAACAGAGCTAGGTGTCTGGCTCTGTAAGAGAGAAAAGACGAAGAGAGTTCATTGACGAAACCAGAGCTTCCCTCAATTTAGCTAGAAGACGCAGGGTTTGGGCCTCTGGGGTACACCGATGGTCCAAAAGACGTCAAGCCTAAAGGAATTTGTTGGTCTCGGATGACGCAGGTGATTCCTGAATTTGCTGAGTAAGCCTAGATACATTTCAGCTACTGTGATTAAAGTGGAAATACTTTCAGAAGACCACTGTGAAGGGCTTCAGTTGGGCTCAAAGAAGATCTGGCAAATGTTTTGATGATTCAGAAATGGGGCTTAAAGCCATGGCCAGGTTGTTCCAAGCAAGGTAGGATAATTAATTATCTCAAATGGAGATGCTGTCAGGCAGTAAAAGGAACCATTTGATAAACTCTCATTGGAAGCTCTTATTTTTAAAAGAAGGACTTGGGATGTACATGAGTTATTCAGGGATCACACTGCCCAGCCTACTGGTGTTGGAATCCTCATTCCCAGAGGAGAAATTTGGTAAAGCAGCATTGTCCAAATTTGTACAGCAGACAAAAATGTCACTGACGCTTTCATGACAGTTAATGAGTCATGTATGTTTGACTTCTCAGTCCACACATGTTAAGTGGGCCTGGGAAAGGCTGTGTTACATTAGGGGCTGTCCTAGGCTGGAACATACTGAATGTCACAGCCTTTTAGATCCATGTTATTGGGGGACAAGGTGTCTTTTGTGGCTGTCTATCCATAATTCATTGGCCCAGTCCATGTTCATGAACTGTAAAGAAGCCATACAAAGGGGAAAAAAATGCTCACTTTGATCAGCCTTTCGCTTCTTTAGTAAAGGGTTTAGCACATTCTGTCTAGGTTTATGAATCAAGCTTTTTCTTGTTTTAATCCTGGACTTGGATAGTCTTTGGTTCTTGGTCATCCCTTTAGCTCTGAGGCAGAGGACAAGGCCCTGTGATAAATTTCTCTGCCCTTACCTTTTGTTATCATGGCCCTTTTCAAACAAGCCTTTAGGACTCCTTATGTGTGCCTCTCTTAACATACTGTCACTTAAAACAGCACTGCTGCTTCCTTTGACGTCAGCCCAGAGAGTGAGTGATCTGTGTGCCCTTTAGGTCCACCCCAGCTGTTTGCTGATGAGGGAGGATTTGACTGATGCTCCACTCAAAAATTGTCCTTTGCATACAATGATGTTAAACTTTGTTTATCCCAAGGGCATTCGAGTCTGGAACTCTGAGTATTAAAAACAAGGGCAGAAAAAACATTTCCTTTACCCTGTGGAGTTTTTGGTTAATTATGCAAATTGTATGGCAACAGCAGACAGCTTTTTTTTTTAGTGTCTTAAGAAGATGAACCTAAGTCCCAAAAGGTTTGTATTATTATTTATTAAACAAAGTTCACAACCGTGGTCTTAAGCTGCGGTCATAGTTACAGTTACAATAATTTATTTTGACAGACAGATGGAAATGAGTGATCAATGTGATTGAGCGTGAACAAGGCAGTCACACATGAAAAAAAATGAATCCTGTTTTTTTGTTTTTTTTTTAATATATATATATTTATGTGTATCAAAGCAGAAACTGAGATATCTAACACTAGCTGTCATCTCATCAAAGATGTCTATACTCCAGGAGGAAAAGCAGTGATAAACAAAATGTGTTTTTGTTTCATGCTACTATAGTAGGGACAAGTTTTAAGTGATCACTACAGATGAGTGGTGTCACTATCTGCAGCACATTGTGCTTGTGTGTTAGTCCTGTGTTATTGATCCAATCCACACTTAAGCAACCTATCTCCCCTTTGATCTTCTGTTTTTCCCCTTTTAATACAGCCCAAGATTAGCATAAAGAGCAGGTACATCATACTACATAAAGGGGCAATGCATGATTCAATCACTTTATCAGGGTGAGCATTTACATAGCAGGTCAATGCTGGCTGGAAGCTATATACCCGAGGCTATCCTTTATCCTCCGCGTTGTCATTGTCATTGCTGTCATCATCATTACTTGAGCCTGCAGAGACGCAGTAATCATAACAACGGTGATCTTAATCCTCCAATATTTTAGGCTAATTAACATCCTGATCATTGTCACTGCCATCATCTCCCTGATGTCAGGGGAGAGCAGTCTTGAGCCATTAGCCTGGAGTTTGGACATGATCAGTAACAAAGTAAAGGGTGCCCCTCTTTATGTCGCCTTTGTTTTCATTTGATTCTGTTTCATTTAGCCCAAGAGCGTACAATATCTCTCTATTCTCTCCCACATTGTTCTCCTCTCAACTCATTGTCAAGCCAAGCTCACCCCAAGGGCTCTCCTAATCACATCTTACTCATTACGCCATCTTGACCAGAGACAGGGAAGCACTAATTATTACGCTTGGTTGAAAGACTTTGGCTTAAAGACATGTAATGGATCTCTAGAATTAAATGCAATAAATCTACATTTGGCTGAAAACATGCTCTATAATTCCAAAATGGCATCTTCTTGTTTTATTTGTCATGTCTTCTTGTTACACTCTCTTCACATGTCCACTGCTCTTTACTTAGACAGCTATACACTTAACCACAGATTTTTAAAGAAACAATTGATACTGAAAAACATGTCCTTCTTTTATTTGTCAAATGCAACAGGATTTTCAAATAAGAAAAAAAGTATCACCCAACCCATCACTATTAGAGCAGATTCTCTTAATTTGATGCCCATAACAGAAGAAATAAGCACTTTTTATACAAATGGATCCCCTTTATACAGGTAACTGTTTTACAGAAGAAAAAAAAAACTTCCCAAACTATCCCTTATTTAAATATCGTCCCTCACTTAATTTCTAAAGTATCAGATAGACAGACAAAAATTCAATAACTGGGCTCAATAAAGGTCTGTTTTTCATTTTGCAGTCATGAGCACAAGATTAAGAAGAGTTATCCGTATTTGTAGTCAGCTGCTCAAAAAGAGATGCTGCTAAAAATGGAGAACATTTTAATTTCTTTAGACAAGTTAAAAAAAATCAGCAAAACTGGCCAAATATATATCACAGACTTTGATTGGTAAGAATTTGACTTTTTATAGTGTATTAATTATCCTGAACCACAAAACTTTCCATCATGTTTCCAAAGGAAATGATTTTGTTTTCATAGTCTGAAATTATTTTTAAAAAATTATATTTTTTTGCAATACCAAATCCTCACCCCAACATTAACCTGAAACATCCTGAACAAGTTACAATCCTTGTCCTCTGATCTGATGTTTCTCCACATCCCCTCTTTTTCCCATTAATTATAAATGTGTACTGAATCCAGAATTCAACGCAGGAGCCCAGACCGCTCATCCAACTCAGTGAATTTTGATCATGCCCCATTTAACTCTCACCATGTGTTCCTTGCTAGTAGAGTATGGTACAAAGACCCTTGACCACCAAAACACAAGTACATGCACACAGATGAGTGACAGGGCATTTACTTTTAGAGGCTGTAGAGGTTTAGTATTTGCCTGAGGTTGTGTATTGAATTATTGATACAATTTTGGGAAGGGATATACTGCAGAGTTACTATATATCAGAGCTAAGGAGGATTGAGTTGTTAAGACTTTAAGACAGCTCTTTTTTTCTGTTTCAGTTTAGTCATTTTACACATAAGATGCTGTGCCTATTTTATGTTTTCTTTATATTTATTCATTTATTTGTAGATTGGTATGACGTGTGAAGGAAAATCATCTGAAATCAACTGATCAAATGTTTTATGACCGTACAGCCATTAGTTCCCTATCCATTTCCAACCTGTTAATCATCATTCCATACAGATGTAAAACGGCCAATTTCCCATTTTTGCCTCACCACATCTGCCTCTTTCATTGCTGCTGCAGGCAAAAGCTCTCCATTAAATTAGTGCTGCCCACACCAGTGCGCTCCAGCTAATTCAAACACAAGATGAATATCCAATCTTTGAAGTTTCCATGGTTCCTTTTTATTGCCGCCGCTGTGACAGATGTGTAGGTGCCAGTAATTCTTTGACATCTAAAGGACGTTACGCTACACCGCTATTCTAATGTCAGAATGAGGTTTTCCTCTGACCTTGACTTCATCTTTGAGGCCCTCTGTAGGCGAGCTGTGATGTGATGTTATGAAAGACGCTACTATCCCTGTCTTATCTCCAGCAGAGCACTATCACTGCAATGCTACAACCACTAACAGAACTGCTTAATGGCAAAACAAGTCTTTTGTAAATGTGTGCAGTATACTTTGTTTGATAGGGCTGCTCGGCTCCTTTATTGCCTTTTGCGAGCATTGTGTGCTCTTTTGATTATGATTAACCCTCCTTGTAGTGCTTTTGTGTGTGCATTTATTTAATTCTTTTGTGAATCCCTCTCTACTGTACTTTGAAGTGGTTCTAAGCTCCTCTTAATTTATTGGCCTTTTTAATACCTGGAGTTTGATATTATAAACATGGTTAGTTATTCGTTTGGCACAAACGCTGCGGTACTGCTTAAGTGCTGAGCTGCAAATGCACCAGATGCAAAGTACAAGAAAATGCTACATTTACAACTCAGGATTTTTATCGTAGGATCCACGGTCATAAAGCTCACTGCATACATATTTACAATATGCTAGATTGTTCATTTTATCTTCATCAGTTCATTAGCTTTTCCGTGTTTGGATTTACAGCAGTGACCTTATTTTAGACGTGAGCAGAGTCAAGGGGAAAGACATTTCTTCAGTGATTATGCATAATCAATATGAAGTTGAATGTAACTGTTACTGAGTCGGCCTTCGAGGCTCAGCGACATGAGACAGACTGCAGCAGTAAATATTATTCTGGAGGCTACTGCATTAGGCACTTTACTGGACGGTTAACTGGGGAGTGGATGGATCACTGCCGGAACAGGTCTATTTGTGATGACCCCAACCTTTATGCCAGCATTAATCCTCTCTTTTCGTGGAAAGTTACGAGTCTCATTGAAAAGCTGCATTCTGAAGGTCTAACCACTGAAGTGCATTACAATACAACATGCCAATCTGCCTTTTGGTATAGTAGTAGAATTAAATTTCTCGCTAAAAAGCTCTGTGCACAGTCATCATAGAACATTCACTTGTATTTCAAAGATCAAGGATTTATTCAAAGCTTTCAATTCTAAACGTGTTTGTTCAGGCATTTCAATAAAACAAAAACAAAAAAAAACGCATAGATTTTTTTTTTTCAATTTGTCAGGAATGTACACACAATTCACTTAAGTGTTGTAACTTCTACATTCATTTAATCTACCCCAACTCTGCAGTAGCTTTCCAAAATTTCACAAATCCTTGGCTACAAATTTAGCAAAACACGTGAAATAATAGTAATGCAGTTTTGAATGGAAAAATACAGGATGAGAAAAACCTTTTAAGTCATCATACAAAACACAACAAAAATAAGCAGCCCTACGTGTCGTTAATGCATTTAGAGACAGAGAGAGACACAAAACAGCCAAACTTCACAATGAATCATTTTTGTAAAATTTAAAGTCTATCTGACCACTCTAGACTTGCAGTTTTGTAAAGATATGTTTCTAGCGGTTTCAAAGCACTCACAGGTTCCTCTAAGTAGCTTTTTCCTTAATAATTTGTTTTCCTCTTAGCAGTCATCTCCAAGTGCCTAAATTTGAAATCAGGTCAGGGTTTGAGCAACATGCTCAGCTCCTCAGCATTATTTCTTGTAAGTTTTCAGCATCACGAGAGATGAACACAATTAATGCTGCTGTTTATAATGAAAAAAAAATGGAGTGAAAACATGCATCACCACAACAAAGATAGAGTTTTTTTGATAGAGGCCCACCGGCTGGACATTCAATCTGCCGACTACTTTAGTGGGTTTTATATTTAGGGGGAAAAAAAGTGTCACTCTGTTTCTTTTCTCGTAATAAAGTATACAGCAGTGCTTTGCAAGCACTAGGTGATACCATTAAAACTTTATCCAGCACTTGTAAGAGTCTATTATAAGGGTTCCTCTGGTACTTGTTGCTAAAGCCTCTCAGGGCTTTTTCTGTGCAGTAAAGATGTTTAGCTGTGGCTCGTCTGTGTTTCCATCAAATTGTAGGGATTGTAAAACAGACAGAAGACAGAAGTTTCAGAGCCAACAGGAATTGTTCAAAATTGATTTTTTTTTTTAAGGTATAGGGTGTTTAGAAAAATCACCACTGGATCCACTGCCAGGAAATGAGAAAAAGGAGGCTAAAGCCAATCTGGGGGATTTAGATAAGTGGGCAAGCAGGTCCTTGGTCATAGACAGATGTTGTTGTGTTTGATGAAGCCGAAACAGGAAATCTTTTATTAAATGGATAAACGTTAAAGCGACATTAGATAAAGATTCAAATAAATTAAGACCTTGTTGTTTAATCATAAACCTACTCAAAGGTTGTCTTTACTGAATAACTAAACTGGTAATTTAAACAGTGAATATTATTTTTAATTGTATCATGTGGATTTTATACACGTCACCCAGTTGTGTTGAAAACTTGATTCTGATTGGCCAAAAACCAAACTATAGTGGTAAGTTATGAATATTAAGAGTGAAACAAGGGACATTTAGATCCCACAAGAGTCTTACTGAATAAATTCAGGAAAGGGGTTCTTCACATTCTGCAGTAGCTTTCTAAAATTCCACAAATCCTTTCCTACAAATTCAGCAAAACACGGAAAGACTAAGTATGCAGTTTTGAATGGAAACATATGACCCACCTCTTCCTTTTGACAGTGTGGCAACAACTTTAATGTATGATTACATCAGTAAAAACACAGAGTATTAAATATTACTTTCATGGCTGACCAATTACCAGTCCAAAAGAAAAATGTGTGAATGTCATTGTGAATGAGAAGGACAATTTTTGATTAACTTGTTTCTTTTTAAACAAGGTTTTCAAACTGTCTGGTAATGGGGTTCGAAAGGGGAATTTGTCTGAGTGGGATTTTTTAAGAGGCACTGCTTAATGCAACATGTGCCACAAATAGACCCGAATTTTTTCAAGAGCAAGAGGTTTTTAACAAGTTTTTGATATCAGCATGAGGGCAAGGCCTTTTTACAAGTTGCAGTGCTTATGGCACGGGCAGAAAATTGTGAACATTTAATCGGAGAATTTTTTAAATAATTTGCACCAAGTTTTAAAAAATCTATCCAAATTGCTTAAATGTTTTAGTAGCATAAGAAACAATGTAACTCAACCTGAAAGTTGTTATTTGGTCTGATAACATAAAAAGTATTTGTAATTGGAAACAGTTTCTAATAGTGTTTGTGCTACTTCTAACATTCCTGTATTTGGTTTGGTCTTTTCTATTCATCGTGTTTTCAGGGCCATATAAAAAATGATGCCTTTCAGCAGCAGCAGTAGCAACAGTTTGCTCATTCTCTCTGTAAATAGACCAGGTAACTCTGAGCCCATAATGAAACACTCACAAAATACAGTACGCCTTGAGTCAAGAACATGTACATAATGTTAGATTAAAACTATTCTTTACATTGTTATTCATCTAAAAACTTTAATACATTTATATTTGATCATTTACAGTTTTTATCCAAATCATGGAGATTGAAATGTTGTTTTTGCTGGCATAACTCTGGAATGTTTACCACCATAGATAAGATACTTTTCAATCTAACATGTGCCTGTAGGGAGCTTTGTCTTTTCAATCGCTTGTTAGGGTTCATTTAAAGTGGTGTAAGAAAGTGCAAGAGAATTAACCAGGCCAAAAAAATGCTGAGGGGGATGTCAAAGATTTATCTGAGAAACTATGCGGACTGCAATATTGAGGGGAAATAAAGATCGATCTACCACCTGATGTCTGAATTTTTTCCCCTTAGCAGTCATTACTGACAACAGTGTATTAATGCTGGTCTTAACGAGACTTAACTTTGATGTACGGTGATCAATACCGCTACAGGCCACAACCAGAGAGTCCCAGTCAGTGGAAGACTGCAAAGAGATAGAAGAATACGTTTTTTTTGGTTGAAAATGGAAGAGCCTGCAATGAAAGTAAGCACACACATTTACTCAAGATACCACTCAATGAGAAGATATTTGTACTTAACCTCAGTAACTCTACTTCTGGGGAATTTATAGTATTCCAAACATTACAGCTATCAAGGCTGCCATCATAGGCTGAGCTCAGCTACTGTGCCTGTAGCTAGCAGTGCGGTAATAACAGAAGGTAGTAAAAAGAGCGTCATATCTGCAGAGAAACCTGCTGTCCTGAAGTCCCCTTACAGGAGGATGGTTGAAACCCTCCCCCAAAGAGCCCCCTACACACTGTGTCTTATACTTGCAACTTATATCCCAGATTTCACGGTCGGCTATTTATAACAACAGTATGGCATTCAGGCTGTGTGATATCCCTTTTAGCACTAATTCCAAAAGCAGCAAATAGTATTAAAAAGATGAACAACAGATGAGTGTTTTCTTGCTATTTAATTATTTATTTAACATCTTTAGCTGCACCAGTTGTGCAGCTTTACTGGAACTGGATTGTAGTTTAGCAATTCAAGCATCTTTGTGAAGAAAGCACAAGGGTTGTTTTAATCCAGAGTGCCTTTGACTACATGATCTTTCTGTCCGTTGTGCCTGCCATCGTGTCAGATTATAGAGATCACAGGACAATAAAATCATGCCATGACTTGACCAACAGACATGTCAGACTACACATTCGTAGAGGATGTGTTGCCACGACTGTCAGGAGGACACTGACGAAGAGGGACAGGGCTAGATGATACCTGGAATTGCTTACTGCAGGAACTCGCAAGGTTGCTGTAGTGTGTCTGCTATTTTTTTGACAACATCTCTCTTTCCAATAACACACCGTAAAGGCAGGTATGTTCTTGTCAGAGCTCAACAAATCTTTTCCGTCTCATTTTCTGGCAGTACCTCTTCCCATTGGTGTTTGTGAGGCAGCACATACGTGTCCTAGATGCACACTATGTAAGCCAAAGCGATCAATTCTTAGGGCTGATAGGTCCCTATGACATCATCACTGTAGGATGTAATCAGCAAATCCCTTCACCTTAAGATGATATTTCCGTTCTCTGTGTTGCATCTTCACTGACCCTCAAAGGGAAAACTGGATAAATGGAAATCATGTCAACATCAACAATATCAAGCATGTATTCACGAAACACTGCCCTGCCCCCTCTCCCCACAGGGTCAATTTTATCTTACAGAATACGTGAATTGGTGCCAATGTTAGTGTGACACATTTTACCAAACCATACCCACAAATTGCCCTACGGATAAGCTTAGCTAAGAGACAAAAACAGAGTCAGCATTCCCGCTATAAAATAGGATGGCTTCTGTAAAGGTGGTATATGACAAGAGCAGAGGCATCCCTGTCATGTTGTTCAGATGTGAAGCTAAGTGGATTACACGAGATTAAGTATGACAAAAGAGGAAGCAAAAGAGAAATAAGACTTGACATAGCAGCATGCTTCCACGCTTTGAACAAGTAGACATCCTATGGTAATATGATATATAGCCCAGCATAAATCCCTAATTATGTCATGTGCCCATGGGGCTTAGTCATATCGCTTTAGATGTCCTATAATGTATTTATGCTTTTGATTCATATATCATCTTCATTTTATCCAGGAAGTGAACAATACAACGGTAGGATGTGCAGCATGTCCGGACATCCCTTTTTGTCTTCAATTATGAGACAATACTTAGAGTGGATTATATGTCATTTGTCATGACAAGATTTATGCCCTGTAGTGGTGCTGAGGATAGAAAAGGTACTCAAAATCTACATGGGATCAGATGATATCCAACATTATGGGGTTGAACAATTCAGGGCATTATATGAAATTTGCATCATTAATTTAGATCTGAATTATGAATGAATAGAGAATGAGAAAAGACCAAAAACCTGGTCCTGTTAGGTTGAATTGCATGTTTACAAAGACAGCCTTAGTTCATTACTATACACATATCAAGATCAGTAGTTTTAACCCTGTTCACACTGCATGAGCACAATGTTCCTCTAAAAAAAACTTTTTTTAATATCTCGAGCTTTCTCGAGTAAAGGTTAAGACATCCTGGTTCCCAATTGAGAGCCACTCAAGTTATACCAACCAGTTCTAGCTATGAGTGCTTTAAGTTTAAATAACACCGTTTTTTTCAATTAAAGTGAAGGATATAGAGTGCAGTAATTTATGATCATGATGTTTACACTGATATAGTTAGCTCCTCAGTGAAATATTGTTGTCCAGTAAATGTCTGCAAAGTATCGTGTCACTCAACCAAGATCTCACAACAAATTTGACCGATGAGGTTTCAAAAGCTTTTTGCACCTCTGGTTTTAAGTGGTTAGGTGTTACAAACTGTGTCTCAGTCAGAAAATCCAAACTCTTACTCAGTTTTGCTTATAATAAACTCCATGTACAAACACTCACCAACACACATTTAAATAAGGCAAATGGAACGTAAAAGGCAGACTTAAGTGCAACCATTCGAATTAAGACTTTGAGGTCTTTTGTTTACAAATACAGGATGTAATATGATGTTTTGTCAATGCGCAAGACAACATTCAAAACGCTCTACTGAGTTTAACAGTAAAAAATTATCACATGTGATTTGGATTTTATGAGCAAAAATCTGCAAGGGCATGGGATGGTTCATGCAGAGCTATGGAAAGGGACCAGCAGACAACATGTTCTCTCCATGCAGCATAGAAAAGGCCATTATTTTCCATCTTTCCTCTCTCTTTTTCATTGATGGAAAGACCTTCAGTCAGAATCTTTTGTGTAATAAAATTTATCACCCATAGAGCTAGTAATTGGTAGAGAGGGAAATACATGGAACTCTCTGGCAGCTTTTTTCAGTGTAAAAATTAAATCATAGTACTGCAGATGGATATTTTGAAGAGGGTTCTTAAATGCAAAGCAAAGGAGGCCCAGCTCAAAAATAGATAAATATAGCAGTGGCTGGGAAAAAAATACATTTTGAAAAAATGGAAATCATTCAGCCTGCTGTGCCAAAATATCTCTCTGTTTTCAAAAACAACTTTTGCCAAAGAAACAAAGAGTGCTCCAGAAGAGATTTCCAATGATTCCTTCTCTCAAATTGTAGCACTCTTTCTCAAGGGGTCTGTCCAAATCCATATTATTAGTTTTATAGATTTGACCACGAGTGTAGCAGGTTCTCTGAAAGCTTAGATTGATTGGGGATATCGACTTCACTCTCAGTTTCCTCAACCTGTTCACTGTCAGCATTGTTAATACACCAAACCAGGGGTGTAACTCTTTTTCCTGTGGCTCATCAATTCAACGACCTCTTGATAAAAGGGTAAATTAAACCACGTCCCACAGCCATTTTGCCTCACCGACAGCAGGTTAATGGCTCATCAAGAGTCTGTTCTCTCTGCTGAAACAGATCTTCTCATTCCGTGTCTGCTCGTCCTTATACAGCTCTATTGATGACATTGCGCCGAGTGTGTGTGTGAGAGAGCACACCAAGAGCGCCTGTGCATGAAAACAGATTTCTATGCTCTTTCTCACAAAATTCAGTAGTTGTTTTTTGTTTTGTTTTTTTCATAATTTACAGTAACATAAGGTTAGCTGGCGGGCTAAAGTGCGCTGTGGAGTACTGTTAAAGACAGAAAGATGAAAAGAAAGACAGACTTCGAAGACAGACTTGGAGGCAGCAAACACAGAAGGTCAGTTTTTTGGCCTTATCTTCACAGAACTGTCCAGTGGCAGCTGTGGGAGGTGTGGGATTATCAAAGGCTGTGCAGCAGTAATGAAGGATGTTTCCCACAAGACACAAACTGGCCATAGGCTCCCTATAGAGCAGAGGAATTTGTCTGGTGGAATAGAAGAGAACAAAATAGAGTTTACTTCATCCTTAAGGCCCGAACCAAGCCTGTCAGGGAACAGGGCTTAGGGTGGCACCCAATTTATGTCACAAGGAAACTACAGAGTGTTCAAGGAAAAATATTTACCAGTTAATTCCTAGCAGGTTAAAGTTAGTTTATTATGTAACATACAGGCAAGGACCTTTTGAATCAATGTTTGCTTCTATGTCAAACACGGAAAAAAAAACACTTCTAAAAACAGTGTATCTAAAAATAAATGCAGCTTTTTTTTTTTTTTTTTTTTTGATATTCAAAAACACAAAATGTTAATTCAAAAAATGATCATGCGTTATGAGATGAAAGTCATATTACATTGGAAGCCCAACTCATAAAATTGCAAAAACTCAACACATTGAATTCCCATAGAGAAATAGATTGACGTGCTCGTCAAACTTGACAGGTAGCAGCTAGCAGTTGTACTTGCTACAGACTTTGCTGGAATTACTTTTTTGAAAATTTGAAGCCCATGATTTAAAACCATTTAGGCGTATCACAGTAAGCCTGGCTAAGAAATAATTAAGAGCTTGGTATAGTTATTTCTAGCCTCTTTATTTTTGATCCCTCAGTTCAGAGCCGCTGTAACTGATGATCTGTCTCATTAATTATGCCTGAAGAAGCAACCAAACATCATCATGGTCACTCTTTAATTTCTAAACCAACTTCTAAAGCTGTGGTTGACGGCCTTGTACTATTGCACTGATATGTTTTATCTTTTATTTTGTTTTGTTTTGTTTTGCCACAGCCCCCAGTATTTGAATCTAGAACAATCCTCCTCCATGATGCCGTTCCTACCGAGCTGTATTGCAATTGCGGAAGTGAACCAAATCTCAAAGGAGCTGCTCCACAGCCCCATCTCCCCTTCCCCGAGGTGGAAAGCCCTAGTTTGAGTGTTCACTTACATCATCAAAGGGCCCCTCTGTCTCATGTAATATTAACATGTGCTAAATCAGTGGCAAACAGCAGCAGCAATGTTTACACAGCATTAGCACAGGCTTGCAAAGCCACATAGAGAGAGGCTGTCTTTGTGTTCACAAATTAGGAGGCTCTGACACCCACGGGAGGCAACAAGATTATAGAATACAGACTTTAGGCTCACAGTTTTACAAGATGACTGATTTAGAAACGCTGCATCTGTCCTCTGCAGGAGCCTCTTGGAGCGACTTTCAAGAAAACTCCAATAAGGATAACTCGTATTAAAAAGTATTATTTAAATGTTTTGTACTTGTAAATTCTCCTTCAACTTTGTGCCATATTTTTTAATTTGGATGCTAAATTTGCAGAACTGCAAAACACAGAAATGCTCAACCTGTGTGATTCGGACAGGTAGATATATTACTTTTGATTATGAGAAGACATGAAGGGATCGTCATCTGAAAGCTGTGTGTCTCTTTGCCACGGGCTTGAATCTAATCAGCAGAAAGCTTTCGAGGTGAAGTGGGCTGTCACCATGAAGTCAAATCTGCTGGAAATTAAGTCAATTAATCACATACTGCTTCATTTAGTCCTTTTCTATGTACAGCTCTGAAGTGTGTCTGTGTCGGGCAGTAGAAGGGGATTCGGGGCTTCAGTCAGAAAAGGGAGAAAATGTTTGGTGGTGCAGAAGAAAAGCCATCAATTCTCATTATGGAAAATAGATCATCTCTTCTAATTAAAACCACGGCTTTCTACCGCTGTACAAATACCGAATAATGCAGGCTAGTGATGGCAAGCGCCACCCACCGCTGATTAGGTCAGTGAATAAAAATCTACAGTATGGTGATGCTGTAATTTTGCCCCAGATAGCTTATTAAAGGAAAAGAGAAATATATTGCAGGTCAGATCCTTTGGGAAAATATATGTTGAGAAATATCAATTTCCACAGCCTTTATTATGTACTTAGTATGAATAATGACTGCTCCTTTGGTAACTACATTGGTCTTGCTGTGTGTGTTTTCATATGCATGAAAGGAGCAACAATAATACCTTTTACTTTGTTTTATTACTTAATACTTTCATGACATACAAGGGGGAAAACTTGAAAGGGGACTCAGAAAAACACAGGGTTTTATATAAAGCATATTAAAGGTTTCATTGTGTCTAAGAATCTCTGCAGAACCTCTACTCTGCATGGTAAGTGGCCTCACATTGCCCTCCTGTATTTACTTAAAAGCTAATCTCCCCTTATATAAGAAGCATTTTAAAGACTTACAGAGACAAAAATTGGCAATTTTTCAGTAATCATGAGACAAAAGAGTAGATTGGAAGAGAGGGATTTGTTCCCTGTCAAATGTGGAGTGACAGGTTTGGAGAAGTACAGGATTTGGCACTAGTAGTAGCACTATAAATAATTGGGCTCCTCCTTTTTAGATGATTAAGACAGTGTGGCAAATTTGGAATTGCAAAAAAAAGACTCATCCAGGGGAGGGTCATTACAGGCAGAAAAAAAGCTATACCTTTATCTCTATGATAAAATATATCAAAATCTGTATCAATCCAAACTCTCATTTCTGTGCTTGATTTTTTTATCCTGGTTTTGCACATGAGGGCATCACTTTTGTGTTACATCCAGAGCCATTGTAAGATACTGTATGTTGGATGTAGTTAACCATTCATAAATGTTTCCTTGTTTGTGCCATGACCAGACTGATCTTTTTTTGTAGCCTGTGAAATTCATGACCACAGCTCTTCACTTATCCACATGTCTGCTCTCTGCCTCTGTTTTTTCCCCCCTCAAATGAAATAAATAAAGCAGGAACATAAATCCAGCCAAGCACAAACAGACATATACCTAATTTCATTTCCTTTCTTCTCTGACCCAATGTGGTCTTATCTCTCTCCTCAGCAGTTTTTCTGCTTTGTCTATTTATTTTCTCCTCTCCCTTTCCCAGCTCCTTTCAAGACTTTAAGGCAGATAAGTTGAGGTCTGTTTAGCAGAGGTCACAGGTGAGGAAAATATCCTGGATAAGGTGGAACTAAGAATGAAAAAGCAGCCATGCAGCCTGGGCCTAAACAGACTCTCATATTGCATGGGGAACATTGTGTCATGCATATTCATGAGGCAGGCACAGCTCATCACACTATCTTTGATCCGATTCATAGAGTATGCAAATGCTGCATGCACACAAAGCATTTCTCGCCCTCCTGCTAGCAGCTCAGAATATCACATACAACAGGCAGAGGTAGCCACACTAGTTCACCCTTCCCAAGATGCTTGTAGTAAATACAGGTTACATGACTACACAATGTTGCTGTTGCTTTTTAAAAAGGTAGTAGCTCTCTTGTATGCATCAATTAGACATAACAGTTTGATTTATTGTGGGCTGCAGATCTAATGTAAGCTATTTTGGGTCCATTTGATCCATATGCATTCGATGGTCTGATCTTATTGCATTGAAGGCAGCCCCCAGGGAGGGAGGGGTTCACATGTCACACCGAGCTAAATCGCTATTTGACTTGGAAATCACCAAGAACTTGGAAAGCAATAGGACGAGTGAGGGAGTGAATGAATGCAGCTGGATGTCATACAGCTGTTTCACACAGATGTGAAGCTGGCTGTAGGCTGATGTGTGATCCACTTAGCCGTTAGAATGCTCAGACAAAAGTCCATCAAACACACACAAGTGAAATAAATCACACACACATACACACACAGAAACCCACATTAGTCGACAACTGCTTGTATAAACACCAGTGAAATCATGCAGCAATACACAATGTTTCACTTGGATGCACATGGTTTCACTATTGTGTTGGCCCATTTTCACCATTGTATTATAAAGGTGGTTGTTCTGCGGTAATTCTGTCAGTTTTTATGAAGTTATAGCCTCTCACTTACAGCCTTAACATGAAAAAAATGACATTATTATTTTGTAAGACTTCACACAAAGTACCGCAGACGTTTTGTATCTGGCAGTGTCCTAGTTAGGGTAACAGAAGCACACTATCTTCTCCATTATAAAAGCTAAGGTGAAATGTCGCTTGTGTAACAGAAAATTGTCACCTCAAACAGTGTTAGATGGACAACATTCACCTCCCAAATACCAGAGCAGAAATATATATCTGTTTAGGTTAAAGGTTATCTTATTTCCTCTGGCATACTGGTTAAAAGGAGCCCAGAGTAAAGCCACAACATAGTTTCTAAATCCTGCCTGTTATTGTTACCACGACTAAGAACCTGTCTGGTTAGAAATTGAGACTTCAGCTGCTTTTTCCTTTTTAGACCCTGCTGTTTTATATCATTAAAATGTGTCTGTATCTGTGCTTTTAAATGCAGTTACAAGTAAAACTTTTGAAACTTTTTAAAGACTTAAACGCCAACCTTTACTCCCAGGAATGTAACCCAAAGGAAGCAGACATTATGTCATGGCATTGACTCACTGCAGCTCGACACAGAACAGAGGAACACACTGGATTCACCATTAACTCATGAAGAGCTTCACCTTGCCCTCAATAAAATGCCCAACAACATAGCAACAGGACATGATGGCCTTCCCACTGAGTTCCATTAACACTCCTGGCCCATCCTGTCCCCCCCTTTTTTTTCCTTTTTTTTTTTTTGACAAAATGACAACAGAAATAAAACGTAATACAAGAATTCCAGGACACATAAATACAGCATCAGTTGAACTTAACAAAGACCCATCCTCTCCATTAAGCTGTCTCCTCATTTCACCTCTCAACGTTGATGTAAAAATTACCATGAAAGCACTTGCTCACAGAATAGGAAAAAAATGTCACCCCGGGCGTAATTCACCCAGACCACATAAGATTCATCAAAGGCAGAAATGTATCTAATAACACATGCAGACTTTTCAATCGTATGCAGTACTCAACAACACAGCCCAAGAAATCCATCATAGTCTCCTTAGATGCCTTTGACAGAATTAACTGGTTATTCCTTATTCACACACTGCAAAGATTTGGCTTTGGGGAATCATTCATTCAATGGATCAGAATTATATATACTCACCCACAGCCAATATTTTCACAAACCGACAATCCTCACAAAGCTTCACAATGCACAGAAGGACCAGGCAAAGATGCCCACTCTTCCCTTCTTTGTTTATTGAACCTTTAGTAGCAGCCATCTGCCAGAATGTGCATGTAAGAGGAATTCCAATCCTACATATACAGCACATATACAGCACAAGATACGCCTCTATGCAGATGACATAATAATTCTCCAAAATTCTCAACCATCATTTAGAGAAGTAATCAAACTCAGGGATTCATTTCCAAGTATTTGTATTTACTCTATGAACTGGAACAAACTGTTTGCAAAGACATTGAAGTTTTAGACTCACCATTTCTCAGCCTGGCTATAAAGCAGCATTCTTGTTTGAAATACCTGACAGTATCAGCAACTCTGACAGCCTGATGGAAATTCCATAAAATTACCAACTCTAATCTTGCACCATCAAATCTGACCCCAATATGACACGATCCAGAATTTATCAGTCACAAAAAATAATCAATCTCCCCAAATGGAGTAAAAAAAAGGCACCGCTCCCCTTCAAACACATCTAATGCAACAATGCACTGGTCACAAATTTTCCTCCTGGTTTAGTTCAGCAATCATTCATTACCTTGAATATCTGCAGCTGAAATCATCCATTAAATCTAAACTTAATATCGCAAACATTAACTTAGCTTTTATCAAAAGTATATGAACTAATAATACAGGTGGAAAAAACTACATCACTACCAACAAAATAGTGTGAAAATTGATCTTGCAATCACTCCCAATGCTGACTTCCGAATCAAAATCTGCAACGATATCGATTTTATATTAAAAAATGCCATTTTACAACATATTCAATACAAAATACTCCACAGGACACACCTCGCACAAAATGCAAAACCGGGATTCTCTTCACAGGTTTGCTCACATTGCACACAAAACTGCACATATAACTACATTCATGCCTTTTGGCACCATACACCCATTAAGCATTTCTGGAAAAACATCATAGAATCACTATCTAGTTTCCTGGGCTGCCATATATCCACCTTGTCCTCCCTCTGCTTACCAGGAGACTTATCAACAATAAACCTGAACAAAACAAACAGCCGTTTACTCCTAATAGCTTAAGCTGTTACCAAGAAAACCAACCTTATGGACTGAAAATCAGTTCTCTTCTTCCTCACACAGCACATACACTAAAACCCTTATTTTTGTAAAATATCACATTGTCTGTTCTGTTTCTTCATGTTCTTGTCTTTGTGGTTTTGTTTGTCTTTGTCTTGCAATAAAAAAAGGCAGTAACTGGAATATTGACTGAATATGAAACTTTAAAATGCTTGTAAGAGATTCACATACCGTTAGAGTCAGCAGCACGTACAGAGAAGTATATATCTCAGGTTCTCTCTTTATGCAGTGCTACAGACATTAAGCTCATCTTTGAGTTAAATGATATAACTGTTCCTTTGTGTTATAAAAGTAGCTGTTTTCATTGTCCTGTAAAACATAGATTAACCTGTAATCAGGGGCACATGATATATCAGGGGAAAAACTTAAAATCCTTGCTCACCTGTTTTGTAGATTTCTAAATCATGTTTCATTTTGTTCTTTGTTCCATCAATAATAAAATACTGTATCAGCTCCTGCTTCCTCTTTTGCCATGGCAACAAAAATCCCTGTGGGTAATAAAGTAGAAGAACACTCAATCAAGATTGAGTCATCAAGGTGGGAATATTTGTGCTCCTTAACAATGCTGCAATAAGCAAAAAAAGTGCTTCCATAATCAAAGGGTTTATCTGACCTTAAAGCTCTTTTAAATATAGAGATTTGAAGGCTGAAGAATCCTAATGCTTAAAAAATTCAAGCCCAGCTGTGGTAAAAGTTTTTAAGTGTAAAACTAAGAGGTGAATATGAAAGTGAAGACAGAATGACAGGATTCCGTTTTGGATTCTGTGCATGTTTTCTCGTATCCTTTTTTTAATGCAGTGTTACTTGAATTAGTTTTCTGCCTGTTGTTATGCTTCACCAGTAGGAAAATGAAATGCTCCCCAATTGTCTTTTGTCTGGCTGAAAAGAGTATTGAACTAACTTTTGCACACACAGTTTAATTCATACGGATCATAAAAAAAAGAAAACCCCCAGTCAGAGATCATCTTTTCATTTGCTGCTTATAGGGTTTTATTAATAAATGCTAAGATCTACCAGAAGGCTTCAATACTGGCCCTGTGAAGCTTTTGTAGTAGCTAAGCCAATACAAATAACACTTAGCATCTCTGACATTGTGGGGTGAGACAACCACTTCCTGTCAGTGATCACTTGAATCATTGCTGTAGGTTCTCTTGGGCGAATGTGTCAATGCATCACCCAAACAGATTTGTTGCATCAACTCTTAATGTGAGTAAGAATATTTGGCAGTCAGCTTGACTCAGAGTGTCACATATTCAGTCAAGAAGCCCTGTCTGCTTTCGCTGTGTGGGAGGCCTATCCTCCCCACCCCCCCATGCTATTCTGGGCCAGCAGCTCTGCTGTTTGACAGCCAACTTCTGGTCACTATTTCCCCTGAGGTTAGGTTAGAGCAGACATCTCTCCAATGAGATGCTAGGGTTACATACAGTCTGTGCTCCTGTTAACATTAGTAAGCTACACATACAGCGTGGAGAGGTGACATTCCCGGAGGTGTCATATGGTTTGGGGTGTTTCTACAACCTACTCCACAAAGTTGAAACAAAAAAAAAAAAAAACACATCAAAGTGATCTAAAATCTGCATTAGCCCGAAATGTGGCTTGAACAGCTAGTGATAGGTAGTTTAGTGTTGACTTAACCTTTTTGGAGGTAAGATATCACGAACAGTCTGGGAATTGAAGCCCTGCAGGGTTAGCATGACTTTTCCCAAGAAAATGAAGAACAAGGTTTTTACCTCACACTCTCCATCACACAGTCACTGAGTGAAAAAATGAACATTTTAACACACGATTCGGCATTGATGTGCATTCATTGATTCATAAAGGATTACATTTCTCCTGCACGTAGGAACAGTCTTTTTAGACTAAACAGTCAGATCTCTGCAGCTCACTGAAAATGAGTCTACTCAGCTGTCGTTGCTCAAATGAAACCAAACATTTTTGCCAATTGTTGAGCGAAACTGACAGAGACTGATGAGATTTTTTGTGGCTTGTCACTTACAGATGTGTTCACCTTTTGTTTTCATTTTCTTCAGTCTTTAAAACACTGTCCTATGACACATTGTGGTCTGTTCAGTGTGTTCCTCATGTTGCCTTTCTTTAATCAGTTGATGTCTGTGTAGGAGTTTACAGTTTGTGTCCCAGAACTGCTTTTGCTGTTTGTCTGCAGATTCTCATCTCTGTGTTTTTTTTTTTTCCCACAAGAAACAGGCAGTGAATAGATAGCATTTGAGTCAGAGTCCATGGTCAAAGCTGTGTTAAATGGAAGTTAAGGCACAGCAGACCACAGAACGCTGTAATTGAACAAAAAAAAAAAACACACAAAAAAAACAAGTTTTCAATGTAGCTTTAAAATAGTGACCTTCATTGCATTTTTGCAGAGCTAGCTTTGTAATTCATGCATTGATCCTGATTGTAAAGTAGAGGTTATGTGAATTGTCTCTTCCATTTGCTTCAAGGTTCAGAGTGGTTACAGAGGCAGTAATGTAAGGGTTTCAGCTAGTATGGCTGTAATTGGTGGATGACGAAGACTTGTTTTTCCAGCGTTCATTAGAAACATGTGATTGTGACCTTATCTGAGTTATCTAAGAAGTAAAAGCTGACCCTTGCCTGCGTGGCCACTTTATATTGTTACATTCCCAGAGAAGTACATGCCAACTTTGTATTCCCCATACGAACTGACAGAGAAGTCATCTTTTGTTTTTATCCTGGTTAGTATACAATAATCTTTTATCTGATATCCTAAATGTTGCTCACCTTATCTCTCTCGCTAAGTGCCGCCAGCTCACTCACTTCCTACACCAATCACCACTCAAGTTATTGAAAGGCTTTTCCTAGCATTGCTGTAACAGTTGGTTAAATACACATCATGAAATTTTTTTATCGTATATGATGACATCCTTTGGTAACCTTGGACACCAGCGCAATATATAATCTGTCCATTGTTTGCGGCAACTCTTTTATTTTCTTTCTCCTCCTACTTTGCTGTCGTTGCCCCTGTTGCATTCATGCATAGATGGCATGCTAAGTGAAAGGGGAGCCAATGGGGATGAGCAATGCCTGCTAAGCTGGTCTTAGTCACGGGGCATTGTCATTAGATTAATGGAGCAGAAGGAGCCATCCGTTCTCTCTCCAGAGGGGAGCTTTACTTTTGGTGGGGTGGGGTGAGGAGAAAATGATGGGGAGGATGTGGCTCGGCCTGAAATGGAGGATGATTTGGCACTTTGCACCCTCCACCCCCCTCCTCCCGATACCTCCTGCTGATTTCAGTAAGGAGCCTTGACACCTTTGATTATCGGACATTGTCAAAGTGGCCTGTAATTTTCAGTTTAGAGTGATTTTTTTATTTTCCCCTGCAGTGATGTTTATCCCCAAACACTGATACCTTGACCTTGGTTTAACATATGTGTTGCACTGAGATCATTTTAGAGTTTAGTTTCATATAATGATTTTTCTGATCGAGTAAATTCAAGGATATTATACTTCTTTCCACTTATTTGTGCTGAACTTTCAAGTTTATCTCTTTATTGGAATTTAATAACCTTTGTGACATTTGTACATGTTCTGTAGGTGAAACAAAGTTATTACATATATTAATAAAATAATGGAGTAGTTGTCTATTAACAATTTAACAGTTTTTTTTTTTTCTTCTTTGTTTTGTATGAGATTTAACTAATTATCAAGCCATAGGTTCACTGTGATTTTCTCTGCTGTCAAATCAAGTGCCACCCTACTGTTTTTAGAGCCACAGGTATTGGCTTTGCCCACATCATATGAATTCATATCAATACACTTCATTCAGTTCACAATTCAGATCCTGCTCCAATGCACCAGCTCTGGCAAGAGGAGAAACATGAGGAGACTGACGCTTCATTACTGTTTTAACTGAAGAGGAGAAACAATTGTTACCATGACAAATAATCCTGAAATCCTTTGCTTCACTGTTTCCAGCTAGTCACCCCAATCCTCTTGTTTCATGTGACAGGTTTTCAGAAGATTTACTTCCAGCTCTGATGAGCTATTTGGCTCATGTAACACCTAAAAGTTTAGCAATGCAAGTTGTTGCATAGTTGCATAGTTTTCTTTTCTTCTTGAATTTGACTTGGATAAGTTTCTCCAACAACATACTTAATTCCTTCTCAAGTACTTCGCAGGGGGTGCAAGGTTTACAAAAATAACATTTTTGAGTAAAAGTACAGTTTCTTCAGTGAAGTTTTACTTAAGTAAACGTACAACCACCAAATTGTAAATCTATCTGAGTAAGAGCAATGAATCGAAATGTAAGTACCGAGTCCTGAATATTAAGTCCTGTCTTTAGACTTGTGGGGTGGGGTTTCAAATGTAAGAAACTACTCACAAATTACAAAAAAGCTTTTCTCAAACTAATTGTTTAAGTAAAACTAAAGAGACCATTCATATGAAGCCATTTTGTTGACATTACACCAATTCTGTAAGTGCTACTCACCCTCAACTTGGCAAACACAGACATATGTTTTCCCAATCCACTCAGTGAACCAGTGAAATGATATGATTATCTGCCTGGTTGGTTGGTACTCGTATCGCACCAAGGGATACAAAGCCAGTTCAGTGTATTGCTTATAAATGTCTAATATGCTGCATTCAAAATGTGGTTAACAATGCAGAAGTAATGTGTCAGGGGGCGTGGGTGTAGCTTTAGGGTCAGGCATAGTCAGGGAGTGCTGTAAAGGTTAAGCTTGGCTGTAGTAAGATTACACGTTTCTGTCTGCAGTGGATAGCTCATTTACACATTTATTTTTTTATTCTGTAATACAAACTCATTGTTAACTCCAAAGTATGTATTACAAACACATTTTGACTCGTAACATTAAATTCAAGTCGAGCCAGTGTGAGTTACAGTCAGTGCAGCACAATAACGATGTTTTTTGAATGATGGGTTGTTTTAACCGACAATGTCTGGTACATTGCCCTGTAAGATAATGTTGAAAAATGTATGTACATGCCACGATTCTGTTTGTTTTGTCTTTTTTTTCCATTGATAGAAATATCACATGAGAAAAAGTCTTAGCAATAACAATCAGGAAGTACTCTGCTCTAAAATAGAATAACTTTTTAAGGTCTGAAAAGCTATAAAAGTGAGTTTTATTTCTTTATTTATTTATATGCTACTTTGTGATTAGTTAAAAACACCCAACAAAATCACAAAGAATTAGCAAACCTTTAACTAGACTCCTTTAACTAGAGAAATATCGTCCTACATTTTCATGGAACAGTGTTTTTTTTGTCACTGATTGCAGTGGTTCCCCTGTAGGACAACAGAACACAAACTGGAGAGAAAAAAGGATGAAGTATGGGCATTGTGGATTTCTTTATAATGGTTGTGTCAATGAGGCTGGCAGGCAGAAATCTCTTTAACAAACCATGGAGCTGAAATTGAAACAAGTCAGTTGTTCCACTGAGACTAACCACAATTAGAGCTCATTAGATGATAACGCTATGAGTGTTTTCTTTAATGACAACAAAGGAAGTAAGGAGAGAAAAAATAAAGAGGTAGCGGTTGGTAATTCATTGTGTGAAAAATTACTTTACAACACTTTTCTCAAAGATGACCTCAAGATAGGAGTTCAAATCATCCATTTATTTACCCATTATTAGAGATGAAAAGTCCACTTTTTAAAGCACTAATCTGAAACCAGTACTTGCACATAGAGTATTCCCAGTATAAAGTATCAATATAGTACCAGTGGTGAATTATAATATTTCTCTCTTTCTTCCTCCCCAGGATGATGCTAGGGATTACTTATAGAGGGTAACATGGGGCTTGTAAAAAAAGATAGCATAAACATATAAATAAATGGAATAGTTATCTCATAATTGTATGTTAAAAGCAGTCTAAGATGCACACTCCGATGCTATCCATGCCTTTGTCTATGTTGCTATAAATGTCGCTTAAATTGACCATCCATCCATTCATCCATCCATCCATTCATTCATTGTATATTAGATAATCTCATTGGTTGTTTATGCCAGACATAAGGAGTTAGCTCATCCATTTATGCGACAACAGTTCATAATACCCAGGTACAAAAGCTTTTATTGTCACCCTACATGAACATATTGTTGTCTGGTAGTAACAGGCCAGCACAGACCCTTTGAGACTTCAAATTTGATCAGGACACAAACAAATAAACATAACTTGTTGTCAGTCTAGGTTCATCTGTGAGGCTAAAACAGACAGCCTCGTTTTAAGACAAATATCCAATTACACAGTGCAGCAACGACACCCCTGGGATGGCAGCTGTGCCATATGCCCTGACGGTGACTCCCACAAACCTGCCGTCTGTTTCACTGTGAAAATAACCTTAAATGCTACAGGCTGAACCCCAGCTGGTCAGGAAGCAAGTGCTTCCTAAAAGTGGCTGATGACGGCAACACAGTTTAATGACTTCTTTATGCGAAAGAGCATCCTGAAGGTGGAGGACTGAGGAGTGTGAGCGTTATTTACTGTGTGGATGTCCATACTCTTCTCCCCAAGGACCAATAGGTGTGCCACTGTGCACTTCTAAAAGCGTAATTATACCAATCCTAAATTAATTGGACTCAAAATTTATAGTTTATCATTGCTACGAAAGAAAAGCACCTATTACACATTGGATCCAGGGTTCACTTTAATTGGCAACCCAGGGCAAAAGTTATGTCTGCTCCTTAATGAAGTAATTAGCTAAAGCCATTGCATCAAAGGCCTGTGCTGATTGCAAATTTGATTTTGTCTGGTCACTGGGTCCTTCGACTCACAGTTTCATTTTTTTATTTCGGTGAATGCCCTCTGCCAAAAAGTGTGCCAAGGCATGGCTATTATGATTTCAGACACGTTTTAACAGCCTTTTGTAAAACTGACATCAACCCAAGATAGATGTGCAATGCCACTAACACTCTCATTTTCAAACGTTTGTCTTCATAAAGGCAGTAAAGTGGAAAATGAAATGTTTACAGGGATTTTTTTCATCCTAATGTGACCAGAATTACACTGTATGAAGTGACAGGAGAGGAGAATGATGGGAAAGAAGATTAGTTCATGGAAAAGTTTCTAGGTGTCTTTTTTTTTTTTAAATCACTTTTTCTTATATGCTCTGATTCATCACTTTATCACTTCATGTTTTATCACTGTGCAGTGAAGTAGCTTAAACCACACTGTACTCTATATCACCATGGACAAGATACATATAAAACTGCTCAAATTTCACCAAGAGCTTGGGTGCACACTGCATTATACATGAGGTGTTATTTATTAACACCCTACTAGGAATAATATTCTAAGAAGCAGGGCTAATGGGCGGTGAGATGAAGACTGCTTTAATTGCGTTGATAATTCTGCTCACAGCTAGTGTCATCACGGCCTTTCACGTCTTCACACTTCCCTATTCTCACCTGAGAGAAAATTGCACAAGTAATAATATAAAAGCACAAGAATCAATGTGACATTTCCATCAGCACATTAAGTTTTCCATAGATGCAAGATAAATTGGATCAAAAATCCATTTGATTCACGCAGCTCTTTGAAGCACTTTTACTGTATGTTGTTTTTTTAGGACTTAATGCAGAGAACTAGCCTTTCATAGGGATGAAAAGGAGGAGAAAATTACTTTATTCTTATAAAGGGATTCCTTCCACTCATGCTTTAATGCATGAGTTTCAGATTTCAGCATTCACAGGAGTTGTATTTTGTTGACATCCTCTTTCATAAGCAGGTGGAAGAATCTAAAGTTGTTCTTTTTTTAAGAGCCTCTGACCGAACTGTGTTGTTTACATTCCTCCGCCACGCCTCACATGTGAGTCATGAAATGAGTAATTATTGATTGTTATAAATCATCAGTGCCACCAGCTCTTCATCTTGTTGCTCCCTTTTAATTTTAATTCGATCTTCCTTGGCCCATCCCCCCAATTTAAAGGTTGAGGCATTAAGGGCCGACGAAGCGTGACCTTTCCCACTGCGTGCATCTATTATCCTACAGGACTAATCATTCTTTGCTTGTGCCTTAAACAGATGTAAGGAGGCGGACTGATGTGATGTGAGGAAATGTCAAGGTCTTGCTGTGTTCACATTTTATTCGAGGCTGGACCACAGTGTTAGGGATCCTTTGGATCAACTGGAAATCCAGTCCTCTGTCAAATCAGGGGGCTAATAATCTGATCCATAAAAGGTCAAATGGATCTAAGGTAAAATAGATTATATCACAAACATACCACTCTTAATTGATTATACTTTAATCAGTACCTAGCATCATATGTGCTGCAGAGAGAGAATCGACTTTCCTTCCCAACCAAATGGCAGTCCAAGAATATCCAAATAAACAATGTTTTTTTTTTCCCCTCTATCTGCCACTTAAATTTAACACTATCACCTTGAGTAGAGCGGCATTTTGTTACTGCAGAAAGTGCATCTCACGTCATGCAGCAGAGTTTAATGTCTTGAAAATGGGTCTGATTTTAGCTGTGTCATTTTGGTTTCACTGGCCATTGAACTGTAAGTTTGGAACGAGAGAGAGAGAGAGAGAAAATGAGAGAGATAGAAAGAGAGAGGGGCAGAGCAGCAATTGCTGTCTGAGTCCAGGCACTTTGTCACGGCTGCCATACGGTGTAAATTGATGCCAGCATTTGACAGAAAGTATCGAGCACTCAAATCTCACTCTGCCTTGGTCGTTAGATGCCTGCAGGTCTGCTAATAATAAACAATGCAAGCCTCCATCGTATTGGCATTCCCTGATAATTTTGGCTGTAAGTAGTGATGCATCTGTTCCTCACCTGATTTAGACAGGGACCAGTAAGTATAGCATTCTTTACAGTACACTGGGTTAAACATTTCAATTCCCCTGGAACAGTTTTTAAATAGCTTCTGTTGCAGAGGGACTTTTGAATGTACGGATAGATTAAAAGAAACAACCCAGAGGTCCATTTTCATAATTATGTTTTGGTGCCAAGCCGACTGCTTGGCTAGCACTCTTGAAGAGGGAGGAAGGGAAAGAGAAAGCAAAGTGAAATCAATACTTCAGTTGAAACAGTCTTTGCTGCTTTTTTGGGTTTGTTTTTTTTCAGGGGAGAGAGAGGGATGGAGAGGGACTGAGAGTGAGACAGTCTGGTCCCTATGGCAGTACAGTACCAGCTCGAGCAAAAGGCAAAAGATGTTTTTTAGATGAACAAACTACTGTACTACCTGCCTGGGTGACACCGCATTTTGACTGCATAGGCAGTTCTGACACCCCCTGTGCGATCAAGTGCTTGAAGCAAAGTGAGGAGAAATCAGTCTAGCTGGGTTTTGCTCCTGGAGACTGGAGCACTGCAGAGCAGCCAAAGCAGCAAGACATCAAGGGCCAACAGGAAGCATGAACAGTTGCCCTCCGCCTGAGGGAAAGTGAGTCAGCCGTTTGTTCCCTCCTTTCTCAACATCGTAACATTTGCTGCAATGGAACAAGATAAACCAATAACTTGGCCTCTAAATTGACACTTTATGACTCTTATATACGACTGGAACATGTGCAAACATACACACACTTATATATTGTTGTCCCATGTCAGCTAACTTTATGATTTGTTTATATTGCTTTCAATTACCTCACTGTGTCCCTTGTTGAGCCCAATAAAATTTTATACTGTAGATATTATTCTCTAGGGGTGCATCCTCTCCACCAATGGCATTTCCATTTACAAATATTAATGTAAATAAATCACATTTTGAAGCCTCGGCACAAGAGAATGTGCTAAAAAAGCCACTCATTCTTGACATTTCTGCTGCAAAAGGGTGAAAAAGCAAAGAGCAGACTGCTGCAGACAGATTGCCAGAATGCTCTTTTGTATTTCATCAGGTGCCTCCATACTCTCCTTTCCGGTGTTATGTGTTATACATCTGAGAGCCTGTGAACACGTCTGTACTTGTCTGAATTGTGCACTCATCCTACCGCATTGTTGTCTCATGTAAGACCCTAACCCTCTTCTCTGCTAGCCGCGCTCCTTCACCTTCCCCAGCAAATTATCATATTTATCGAGAAAAGCCAGCCATGATATTAGCAGGAATACCCACTCCTCAGCTGCGGCACCAGAGAAACGACCAGTGTAAATCACACTCTTGTCAGCCTTTCATGCAAGCTCAGTCATAGTTGTCAAGGAGACCATGATGTGATTGTGAAGGCTGTCCTGTTTTCTGGAGGGTTCAATCACAGCTTTGATTTGAAATTATATAGACTCAAAAAAAAAAAGGAGAAAGAAATAAAAGGATATTCAGCTGCAGCAGTTTTGTGTCTTTTTTTAAAAAAGTGAGCAAGCTAAAACCAAAATCTGGAATCCATACTTCTATTTTACACTCTTCTTTAGCAACGAATTGGAAATAACCTAACAGTGATGGAAATCCCTCGATAAGAGTAGTGGTAGCATCTATTAATAATAACTGATAAAAAAAACTCCACTTTTATATTTTAAAAGCAGAAAAAACAACTAAAATATATGTTGATATAGGATTAAATAGTATAGTACTGTAAAATATCTAATGTATAACATCTACTGAATCCATAAATCTCCTAAGCTCTCATATAGGAAATTCAAGCACAGTTTTGCTTGTGAATAAAGATCTTTGAGATTCACTAGAATCAAGGCATCTAAAATTAGTTGACTTCATAACATTGCTCACATAACATCCACATAAACGTGGTAATGTTGGCTTCTAGGAATGGCATCATATCAGAATTAAACACACAGAGGAGGTCTTCGCTCCAGTCTTAACTCTGGTGTTTTTGCAGGCATCATTAAGTGTACAGCAGTCTTTTAGCAACGTGTTTTCTCTCAGTGGAAGTTTTAGTTTTAAAGGCATTGGCAAACTTGACCCCCGGGATAAAGTTTAAGTCATTTTCAGAGTGTTTGTTTTTCTTGTAAAAAGAAAATCTCTGGACTTCTTTAATCCATGTACTTCTGAGGAAGCAGACAGTATTGATCCTGAAATGAAAGGACTGAAATACAAATGCGCTATCCAAGTCTGTATGCACATTAAGATTGAACAAAGGCACAGAGTAGCAGGACTCTTTTTGAATACGGTGCTGTAAAAAGCAGGATTAATTATCTGACCCCCCTTAGAAACCGCATTAAACATAATTCAGGATGATTAATGCAGACGTCTTTTTCAGTGAAAGAAGTCAAGGTACATATGGGACTATAAGGGGTGTAGTAGAGTGAACAGTCTCATTTTCCTCCTGACTTCCTCTGAACCCTTTGTGAACACCTGCACCTCAGCCACATGCACCTTTGCATGTTTCATCAAAGGAGATGTGTACGGTTACAGAGGCTGATGTGGTAGTAGCATTGTAAGAGTTCATTCATCATACAGAATCATGTCAGTGAACTTCCATGTTGCTTTGCGGGGTCTTTGTGTAACCTGGTTTCCTTAAACAGCACCGATTACAAACTTTGGCTGTACTTGAGTTTATTATGGCGTAAACATACCTGAATTCAGGGCTGCAGCTATCAAATATTTTTGAGTATTTCCAGTAATTGAGTATTCTACCGAATAATCCATCAATTAATTGAGCAATCGGATAAAACATGGTTTGTTTTAGTTAAAGTGCAATTATCGCGGAACAAGCGTGTGCTGTAGCGGAATGCAACGCTTGTAAGAAAGCTAATTATGATATTAGCTTTTCATCGTGTCCGAGAGCTGAATAGCTCCTGTGTTACCTGCTTCTGCTACTACACTGGAATTGTTAGGCAGCAAGCTAGTGGGAAGACGAGTGTGCAGAGCAGCACTGTCTCCACCCACGACTCAGAGGTGAATTGCTAATGAGCTACTAGAGCTCTGCAGAAGAAAAACCCCTCTCATCATTCATTCTTTTGCTCTGCAAAACCAAAACCACACTTACTCCTCCTCCTACCATGGTGACGTAAGCGCGTTATGTCACCTTGAAACAAATCTATGTGAAACAGTGACGATTTGAGCTTATAAAGAGTACTCAGCAGAGAAAATTCCTTGATCATTTTTTGTAATTGAGGAATCGTTCCAGCCCCACGGTATTGAAATGTAGTGCTGAGTTATCTTATTGGCACTTTGTTATTTGAGTTTGTTTATGTACATTTGTGTTCTTACAGAAGGCAAATCTGTTTTGTGCAAATTTCTATTAACAAAACTTGCTGTAGTGTGTGGTGCTGTGCAACCCTGCAAATCTATAGACTGTCAGACAGGGTAATAAAGCGACATCTTGTACAGCAGTGAACAGGTGGTCTTTCACAGCTGGGTAAGAGATTTTACATGCATTTATGTTATTCCATGTTTAAGTTATTCCCCTTTTCCCTCTTTTTTATCGACCACATACTAAGATGTTAACTGTTTATATCAATATGTAATATTTAGCAGCCATGTGTCATTCTGGTGAGGGGGCTTTGAGACGAGAAGAAAAATAGATTTGTGATTTATTGCCATATTTATGACACAAAATGCTTGGAAAGGTTAGTTTTTGCCCTTTTTTTACATAATAAAATTAATAATGATCATAATGTGATGTCAGTATAGAGGGTGAGGACCAGTTGAAAGACCTTTAGTTTCAAGATTTTGGGCATCATAAAATAATGAGAGTCGGTGTGCTTTAGTAGGAGCTGCATCTGTATGCACAGCGCTGATCGAGCAGGAGTTTGCGGGGGAGACAGTTTGTGGAGGAGTGGAGGATTGTATCCCAGTCAGCAACATATTAGTGGACCTGTCACTTAGTAAACAGTGACTTAAACTCATTTCCATTCTGAGTTAGTGTGGAGTGTACGGAGAACTCCTGAGTGCATTAGAGTCACTCGCAATTTGGGTCCACTTTGTCCCTCAGGCGAGGGTGGGTGTGGAAGGGTTGGAAAAAAGGTAGCAGAGGGAGCAATTAAGCAGCAATCTGTAATCAAAATGACTCGAACCGATTGCTTGATTTCAGATCTTTTTGCACACATGCGGGAAAAGCAACCTCTTAAGTGAGCTTTTGATAGGTCAGTGCTCTTCAGTAAAATACTGTTCAAGGTTTCTCTTCAAACATGTACACACTGATGTTTTCAGAAAGGATATCATTTTGCAGCTTGTGTCTAATTCATTGCTCTAAAAATGTTTGTTTTATCATTAAAGATACCTCTGCCTGAGCGTAGAGTAGATATTACAACTGTTATCATGGCGAACATGCTCTGAAATCTACTCTTTCTGTTTCTTTTCACTTTATGCTTCTTTTTTTTTCATATGCTCCAAGGTCTGCTGTATCTTTTGATGTCGTTTGCAAGCGCGGTGGGCTTAGGCACCAGACACTTCACCTCTTAATAGGGATTGATTTTCAAAGGTGTGGTTTATAGTCACTTGCAGAAGGTCGTCAGCGCCTGCTGCTTAATATCCCCGATAGACTCTAGCAGCACACAACCTTGACAGCGTCGTGTCATGCACCTTAACCTGTTTCTGTCACCCCCCGCTACACACAATGTATGTAGGAGCGTCACAGCTGGGAGCTGACAGCTCATGACTAAAACAAACAGAGGTACTCCTGTGAGGGCAGGCCTGTAATTGTTTCACAGTCTGCATACTGTATTCCCCTGTTCCATGTTCTGTTACATCTATGTTGACAGACAGCTTTATTTACCGTGTGCGTGTGTAAGCGAGTGCATGTTAGCGCTCGTGGATGTGCAAAAGGTGCGAAGGGGGGCGAATAAGAGCAGTGAGAGATTCTGATGCTTTTCTTGCATTAGACTGAGATAAAACCCTGACCCCGTGGCTCTTGACAACACCATCTCTGCACGAGTAAACATCCAGATGACAGACTTTTGATAGAACAAAGCGCTTCCATCATACCTCACATAATGTAACATGTCATTCCCATTGATTGCCTCTCCGACAGCCATTCTTCTACACTTTCCCCTTTTCTTGGACAAAGCCCTTATGCTGGATACTCTGGCTGACACTGTCTCTATATCTTGCTTTGTAGAGTTAGTAACTAGAAGGGAGATTTGTTTGGTGTATGGCTGCTGGGAATGGCTGTCCAAAGTGCATGAGTTTTTGAGAGAAGTCTTTTTCTGGCGCAGCTTTTCTGGTACAGCCACTCAAGTGCTCACTCGTGCCAAAATGATCAAAAATCATGAAGAGCCTCATATATGAACTGCTATGGAGGAGAATAATGAGATAACATGGAGACAAACTGATCATATTCAGTGGATACAGACATCTCTGAAAGGCAATAAAGGAAGATTAATAAGATATCAATTAATGTAATACCATCTTCTGTACTTTCTTGTATGATATGAGGTCCTTAGTAACAACCCAGCGCCCAAAAAAAGGTGAAAAAATGACACCATCAGATCTATTTTCAGTTACTCAGCTCCATTTAGGTGATTTATATTGCATACATGAGAATGCCCATCTCTCTGACTGCAGTGGAAGCCTTCATCAAATTAGAATTGAAGTGATTATACCAGGCAGAGCAAAAGGACAAAATCGATAGTTCTTTGTTAGGGGCTAAAATGAAGAATGGGCATTCAGCGGGGATCTCTTTCTATAGCTCTCTCACTCTCGCTCTCTCCAACACACAGGGGCATGCACACACACAGACACACATGCTTTTAAATAGCTTATTCTGTTGTAACATCCTCGACTATATCAGCATTAGGTCTGCGTGGTGTCGTCTCAAACCTTCTGTCTCGGTTTTTCTCTCCTCTCTTTAGAAAAAAAAGAAAAACAAAATAAAAGCTCAAAGGAGAGGCACTTCCTTAGATAATTGCAATTAGTAGTTTTGGCTGGAGTGTTGCAGCATTGGCCCTGGCCCAGCTCTCTGTGTTGGGTAAGAGGGAGTGGGCTTGCTGGGCATGCTTCCAACCTCTAGAACGCCCTCTGCCCCTGTGCCTCACATGGGCCCACTGAAGCAGTCAGAAAGCCGCTGGGCCTGAGCAGAACTGGAGAAAAGAAACTTTGTGAGAGAATAAAAACAGAGACAAGATACTCGCTCACACGGTCACATTTTGCAGTTTCACAATAATCGGAGAAAGAGATAAAATAACAAAGGTGCAGCACTTTGGAGGCTCCTTGTGAGCCTTCAACCTCAGGGTTACACTGGGAATGACACATCAAGGCTTCCGTATTTGAGGAAGTTTCAGTGGGATTTTTATCCAAAAACAAGAACAGAAATATGGGCTCTTTGTTCATGTCGCACTAATGGGTTTGTTTAGGATTCATCGGATAAGGGTAGATGATTTAATGTGCCGGTAAAAAGGGAAGTGCTCTCTCACTCAGAAACCAGAAGAAAACTGAGGAAGGATGCTTACAACAGCTTTAAACCACTGAAGGAGGTAAACAAAACAATAATGGCTGAAATTGGTGCCGTTTCCTTTACTGCAAGTGCTTTGCAGATGCTTCACAGCTTTAACTTCACATTTTCTCGCAAAACAAGGAGAATATTGTGAACATGCCAAAGCTTAATAAAGGTTTTAGGGAAAGTTCCTCTTAGTTTATTGTCATATAAAGCAGTAAATGATTGTAGGGGACTTGAATTATGCATCATAACCCTCCAAACTGAGCTGCAAAATGTTGTTTTTTTCAACTTTGTCACTCCATCCATGTTTATAAGCAACACAAAGTCTCAATCACTCTCCCTCTCTCTCTCTCTCTCTGTTTGTCACACACATGCTTCAAACACACACATGCACACAACGTTTCACGTGAGGCACTGCAATCCATCATTGTGCTCATTGCTGTCATGAGTAAAGAGACAAAGCTCTAAGCAAGAGTCCTCTAACACAAATTTGATTTACCACAATTTAACTCAAACAGTGACATATGAGCTCTACAAGTGCTAATGCAGACTGGCACCTTTAGCTGCCAACAGGCATGTGTCTGTTTAGCTCACTTTCAAAGCGGGGCCTCATGGTGAAATCTGATTTACTTAAGGATGGTATTGGATTATACAGAGTTTGGAGTTATGAAAATGACGACTGACGACTACATGTGGGAATACAGCAGACATACAGCAGACTGCTCGGGTTTCTGTCAGAATGGAGTTGTTAGGGACATGCTGTTTAAAAACCTTTTTACGCCACCTTAAATGTTCTTTCACTCTTTTATTCACGTCTCTTAACAATCAGTGTCAGCCAAGCAATCCACACTGAAAAGCCATCAATCAAAGAGATGTATATTTTTATGAAATGGGCTTTAAGAATACATTTTTTCAGAAGAAAGAAAAAAGTCAGGCTGGAAATATGTTATCCGGACAAAACACCATGACAGGACTCGGATCAAAGTGAGGGTTGTTTCACACATAAAAACCATGTGGCAGCTTGATTATACTATTAAGCTACCAACATCTCATATGTTTTAGGCATGCTAGTCAGGCGTCACCGGCCTGCTGGAAATGTCAGCCTAATGACTAAGGCTTAAGATATTCTTATTGTGTGAGCCGTGCCATTTTTGGTCTGAATGAATCCTATTACTTTGCACCAACTGAGCACTACAGTATATTCCATCTTGTGCTTCATCGCTCCATAAATCACGCACTGTTTTCACTTGTAGCAACGTTATTGCAATCATTTAAAGGTATGTTGCATAGGAGGTCTGCAGAAAAATATGTGTAGGACTGATAATCTATCCCTCACTGACTGTCCATCACTAAAAGGAAATTTGGGTCTGTGTTACCTGTAAAGATGCTAGGAGTGGGAATCACTAGTGGCCCCACGATACGATTTTATCACGATACTTGGGCCACGATAAAATATTATTGAGTTTTTTTTACATTTTGCAACACATTTTGCAGTTTTTCAACTGTTAAGGTAATTTAGCATTTGTCTTTCCTTTATGTTTGTCATATTTACTGTATTTGCTTTATTTATTGTCTGTATTTTAATTTCATGTAGCACATCTTGCAAACCACATATATATATATTTGTTGCACCAACTTTCTCCTGCTTTATGATGTCACTGCTGCCAACCTCACATGACAAACAGCTGATTTTAGTCTTCCATTATCATAGATTTGACATCATATTAGCAGTTAATTTGAAAAAAATCAATACTTGGTCAATGATATATTTAGGATATATCACCAGACAAAATATTGCGATACTGCGCTGTATCGATTTTTTTCTCCCTTCCTTAATAGATGTTGTTTATCTACTCACATTCAGTGACAAGAAAGAAATCAGAATCTAGTTCTTCCCATGAGAACTGTTTCAATGACATTTTTGAATGATCACAATGCAAAATATCTACCACAAGTTTTGTGTGTATGCAGTGGAGACAAATAACTACTCTATACATTATAGGATATCTTGGTAACATTTTGCATCTCCCTTTAAACAACAATTACATGCCCCCATGGAATAGAAGGATGCTGAGTTTGACCCTTCTTGACATACAAACTGAACAGTGATCTTGCACTGATTCAGTTTTATTGTCAGTCATGGGTATAATAAGCTATTTCCTCATGAGAAATAATAAATGAATAAGAATTTATACCCAACAGGGGTCTGTTTTCTGTCTGAAATAGGCCAATTAAATGAGCATCAATTTGAGTCTGATCTATTTGTGGTTTAAATTCCATCCTTGTGTTTCCTTAAGCATTTTATCCAATCTGTCTGTGCAGATAACAATATCCCTTTTTCTTGTTTTTATCAAGGTGGCTAACCTGGCTTGCTCCATCTCCAACAATGAAGAGGGTGTAAAATTGGTCCGAATGGCAGCGACCCAGATTGACAGCCTATGTCCACAGGTGAGGATGTCAAAAACCCATCCATCCCATTATAGAGAGCTCTCTGCATAAGCACCAGTCACACATTTGGTAATTATAAACTCTCATAGATGTACCGCAGATCTTTAAAAGCTTGAAAGATCAGAACAGCTAGAGATGGCACAGGAAGAATCCCGGTTGGGAAAAGGAAAAGAAGGGCATTGAATAATGTGTAGGAGGACCTTGAAGTGTTGTTTCTTAGGATGCAAGCAAAGGAGGAGGTTGAAATCGATGCATTGTTTCCAAGGTTAACTGTAGGCCTCATCCACAAGGGACCCAGTGAGAGGAAAAGAGCAGGGAGGCTGAATGTAAGCCTTGGAATCTAATGTGCAGGCCTCGCTGTGAACACCTGCTGAGACCCACTTACACAGAAAACTTGGGGGAGAAACCGTCTCATGATACCTTTTGGCAATGCTCAGCACACGCGGATTTGAAAAAAATAAAACATAATAGAGACAGACTTTGTGACTGGGAAAAAGGAACAAAGTGTGGGTGGTACAAAGGGAAATATTTCCATCTGTTCAGGGCACAGTCCCTTATCTTCACACATGCAAACACACACAAACACACACAGATACACTCACAACCTCAGCAACTGCCATGTCCAGATCATAGTGTTTATTTCTACGTCAGAGTAGCGTAGCTAACGCTATATCTAAAGAGAAGACTGGTAAACAACATGAAAAAAAATAGTGCTCTTTCTGGAAAAGGTTGACCTATTACTGTGCCTGATAGTATTGATGTTAGAAGTCTCAGTTGGCTAATCTAAAAATAAAAGGCTAGGAAAAAGTATGCCCTTATATTTTCATCATTAAATCATAAAATCCTCTGAAGTTTTGATCTCTTTTGGCTTAAAGCCAAATGTTCTATCTCACATGAAGCAGACTACTTGAAGCTGAGATGCTTATTTTTGGAAAAGATAACCCTGCTCTCCTCAAGCTGTGGAAAGAGAACACTTTTTAATACAGTTATGAGCCTTTCAGACACCTTTTTGTGAGTTTGCCATTCATAATAACCCCAGTGTGCATAAAAAAGTTAGCCTGAATGTGTGATAAATTTTGTTTTCGTCATATTGTAAACACTCCCCAAAAGGACATGGAATCATATAAACAAATACAGACTGCACTGTTAGATTGTAAAAACTATCGCAGAGCAAAGTGTTGAACCACACTGTTGACTTTATATTTGAATTGTTGACTGCTGTATGCATACAGAGAAAAAAAACAGCTTTTTTCACTGACATAATATAGAGTATATTGTAATTTGTGTAATAATATAAGTTCCTTTTCTATGTCAGGTAATCAACGCTGCTCTCACTCTGGCTGCCCGCCCACAAAGCAAAGTTGCCCAGGACAACATGGACGTTTTTAAGGATCAGTGGGAGAAACAGGTGCGCATTCTTACTGAGGCTGTGGATGACATCACCTCTGTGGATGACTTCCTGTCTGTTTCAGGTATGAGGCAACAACCGTTCTTCACTGTACAGCTTCAGAAAATCAGATTCCTAATTCTGCTCACTTACAGCCAAAGATGTATTACATGAATTGTAGCTGCCAATATAAAGTTGAAAATGGTGTCAGTGTGGTGGCTTGAAGTGAGAGAGACATTGACCATTTCATTTGCTCTCTCATTATTAAAAAAGAACAGTTAATGATTTGCACACACTGTAAAAAAAAAATGTAAAAAGAAAATCTATTTTCTGTCTAAACTGTCCAAACAGTTTTGGTCTGCCCTGTTCCACTCACTGCCGTTCTTTTCTGCCTCTCCCAAGAGAACCACATCCTTGAGGATGTCAACAAATGCGTAATTGCTTTGCAAGAGGGAGATGTGGACACTCTTGACCGAACCGCTGGAGCCATCCGTGGCCGAGCTGCCCGTGTGGTCCACATCATTAATGCTGAGATGGAAAACTACGAACCTGGGGTGTACACTGAGCGTGTTCTGGAGTCCATTAAGCTACTGTCTGAGACTGGTGAGTGAACTGTACACACAGATAGCGTGGCAGAAACAACATTTTATTTATTGCAGTTCATTTGTAATGTTAAGAAAATGTCTCTCAGCCTTGAACTGTGCTAACATTTAACATTTTGCGACAAGCCTTTTGACAAGTTAAGCTACTTTCATGTGGAGTACTGCAACACACACATACACACGTGCTAGCACTTACATCAGCTTTCCAGTCTGGTCAGTGACCTACAGACACACCTTAATTGCCTGGCTGCCCAGCGTCCCACAGTGTGGATCAGTATTTTGGCTCAAACACAAACCCTGGACACCACCTGTTCACTCCTCTGCCACTTTTGCCTCTGATCCATATCTCATTTGTTATTTTTTTCTGTCACAGTGTGTCACAGCTCTTTCCAGGAGACCTGAGTTTATCCTTGTGGCAGACCAGACTCAGAGCCGACACGTGTCTCAGTCTTACCTATATTCTTCTCAGAGTTTATCGGATGGAAGCAGTAGGAAGTAAAAGCACTTAAACACTTCAAAGTTAAAGTGGTGCTTAGTTTGGGGTGTTATGTTTGCCAAGTGTACACTAAACTTAGACCTCTGAACATGGTTGGCTTTGAGGTTTTCTTGTCAATGGCCTCAAAGGTTTGTACATTGTAGGGCAACAGCATGTGTATCAGTGAGTGAAAGGAACATTGGGTGCATATTCTATGCCTATATTTTCTGTAGAGTCTGTTTGTCATTTGGGAGAAAACTTGATAGAATTCTTTCACTCTAGTCCCTTATGAAATCACATTATCAAACCAATCACTGTATTGATTGTGGTTGCTATACAATGTTTGTATCTTTAATGAGTTAAACTGTAAATCAGCAGTTTTGACGTCCGTGCATGAATGTATAATTCAAAAAAAAAAAAACTACTAACATGATTACAGTAATAACAGTTAATAAATGACACAAGTCAGTATATACTTTCCAGCCAACCACAGATATACAAGCAGATATACGCTAGGAGACACCTGAAATACTGACGATACTTAAGATTTCCAAGCACCAATCTAACCCTGACCCTGGCAGTGTCCAGGGTTTCCCTCAGCTTACAGGTGTCTGTTCCATTGTACAAGAAGTGTCTGCAGGAACTAGTAAATGACTGCAGGAAGTTTAGTTGAGTCAAGTATGCAGACTCGAAAACTGAAGGATTTCAGTGATTGCATACTGCTACTGTGCGCCTCGAGGGGACGCGTGTAAATCAGACACCACCTTCAACGCTTGAAACCAAACGTTGTCAAACAGTGCTTAAGTGAGCTTATAACACAGTCCAAGGCTGTAGAGCTTCCACCTTTATTGGTGATATTTACTAGTCAGTTTTCAAAGCTGAGTCTGAGGGAGAAGGTTAGAACTTTTGTCAGTGTCGGACTAGAATAGAATATTCCTTTATTGATCCCCCATGGGGGAAATTTTTTTTGTCACAGCAGCATCACAGACAAAGAGTGCAAAAATGCAGTTATAAAAATAAAGATCGTAATATTAAGAACTTAAATAAATGTAATAATTAAGAAAAAAAATTTAGAAAAAGGAAAAAGGGAGAAGAAAAATAGAAATATCTACAATAAACACAATTTAAATGCCAGAAAAAAGTGGTGGTGTGAGTCCAGTTATTATTACAGTTCGTTGTAAAGTCTTAAAGACTAAAAAGCTATGTAGCCCCTGTGCATAAGTGTTGGTACAAAATATTGATTCATTGATTTCTATGTCAATGCTAGTTGTGTAAAAATCTCATTGCATGCCAATTTTCATATTTAAGGAATCATAGTAGGTGGTCCAGAGACTGGGCAGTCTGTGTTTGTTTATCATCAGTGCTTTCTTTTATCAGGTATTTTGTCACTCATATTCTGTTTGGAAAGAACAGACTTGTAGACGGGTGTCTTTCACTTTCTTTAGCTGTTGAAAGAGCTCAACAGGCTCCTTGAAAATAGACACTAACAGGCCTTTAAAAGTGCACCATTATGTAAATTGAAGTCATAAAAAGAACAGAATAGAAGATGAAAGGAAAGAAGTCATTTATGAAATACCTGTCCACATTGTTACTTTGTCTCCTGTCTCGCCTGTCAATCCCACACATGAGCACATTTAGCGAGGCACCATTCATCTGCTGGTTTAATTTTGGTACACAGTTAGATCTCCTTCCTGACAGCTTTGACATCACAGTTAGGTGGGCATAAAGTGAGTCACATGCTTGCATAGCCATTTTTAACATAATGGACTACATGTGGTACTAGTTAGATGAAGTCGTATGCACATCCTCCAGTCAGTTTTGCTGATTAGTGTTATTAATTCATGAAGTATGGGGGCAGGTTAATTTGATATGACCGTTACCTTGTCACTCTTTAACAGGCTGCTGGTTCATTAATCTTCCAGTTCGGAGGTCACTGCAGGAACTCGAAGGCGTCATATTAGCGTTTCTATGAGCGACTTATCAAGACTAACTGTTTGCCCATCAGGTTTGCCTCACCGCGTTCTTTTTAACACCATACATCGATATGTAATTGCTAACATTTAAAAGAGGGGTACCTGATTTTTTTGTGTGAAAGTGAACTTGCAGGAAAAAAAAACTGCTTAGACCTTGAATTCTGACCATACCCAGCCTCAGTGATCTAATTCTGCCCTTGAGAAGCTGGAAGCAGCATTTACCTGATTAGGATACACAGAGCCAGTTGAACGATCTTCTTTTTTATTTTATGAGCGCGGTATTTTACTCTAATCTTTTCAAGAGTCAGGTTTTATTCATACATATGTGATATTTCTACAAAATGAGGAATTTAAACAAGCTACTACTCTACAATATGTATGCCAAAGGTGAAACCTAGCCAACGGCAGTCTGTGTAAAATATCTGAACCACTGACGTGTTAAGCTACAGTGCTTTTATATCTAACCGAAGAAAATGTGCCTCTTTGACTCACCATTAATCAAGGATGTTAGTGACAAATTATTACGGTTTGAACTTGTTTTCTCTTGGAGAAATAATAAATTGGACACGGTGACACAAATACAGAAAAACAAGCACGGCCAATATTTCCATTCCGACTTTGTTGACCATGCCCAATTTTCCTTCCTTTTCTAAAAAGCAATGGCAAAAGTAATTTGCAGTTTTGATGTGTGAATAGAGGGGCTGTTTTCACATTTTTATGTAACAAATGGCCTCAGCAAATTTAACCTCCTATTATATTTTCTTCTTTTAAGAAAGCCAGAAAACTGTAGACCTTGTGTAAGCTTATTTAGCTTTTCACTGTGTTCTTGGAAGGGCACAGAGCTGACTTGTTTTTGTGTGAATGCCAGATTTGCAGGTCTAGAGAGTAAGAACAGGGTTTAAAGAAAACTACAATGGAGTAAACAGTGCGGGATTGCAGCTGAATATTGCAACTGCAAATTTTAATGTTAGTTATATAATTTATTTATAAGTTCTTAGTCCTTCCAAGACAGACTGTGTGAGTAGTTTAGCAAGCGCCTCAAAATAACAAATGTTTGCATCACATTTGTTATTGTTAACATGACAACAAAGGCTGTATAACCTTGGTGTCAAAGAAGTTATCCAAAGTGCAATATTTCCCTCATTTTACCAAAAATATTAGCCCAGTGGTGTGTTGCTTCAGCCTACATGAAGATTTTTTAAGCATTAATCTTGTTGAACCCCAAACATAGCGTGTCACATTGTCAAAGATTAGTAGTGACTGCAGAAGACATGGTCAAATGTGTATTATCCTACTGGTCAGGGTGTTAAATTACCAAAACTTCACTTAGATGTTCTCAAGGTTTTGTTGCAAAGAAACATTTTGTCATTTCACTTGAAAAACATTGTGTTTTTTAATCTTTTTAAGGGTCGGTGTGGGACAGGAGGAATGTGAGGCAGTTGTAAGAGAAATATCATTCATAGAAAACATGAATGAACATTTTAGAGAAGTCTTTTCAACATGAGAAGCCTTGACTTTCTATTGGTTTTCATAGTAGGGTTAGGTAATCTGCTTTGCTCTGATTAATGTTTTGCACTCTGCCAGTTCTCCAACATTGACGTCTATAGAAAGCAAGTAAAATTATCATAATTTTTTGAATAAAAATATTCTTCTGATTCTGTACACTGAAGCAAGACAGTGTTATAATCCATATTAAAGTGAACATTTCCACACAAGATGAAGGTCAAAGCTGCATGGATTTTGTCTGTTTTAGTGGTCTGTTACGCACAAATTACTGCCCCTCAAATGCCCTAATTTACCAATAAAAAACTAAGTACTTCAGAGAGCTTGACAGTTAACTCAAACAAACACCTGATGCAGCTGCTCTATACCACTGAATGAATCAACCCAAACACAGCTGCATCTGCACGGTGGTAGGACTGTATTTAATGCATGAAAACCTAGATAGGGCCAAACAGTGGGTGCACTAAAAGCAGCTGATTTTAAAACAGCTTGAGTTATAAAATGCCTGTAAAGTAAAAGCTATAATGTTGGTTTATACAGGTGCAGCAAATAGGTGTCATTCTGGCTGCTCAGCCTTAAGGAGAACTCCTGTTCTGCACTAAAACAAGGCCTTGTTTTTATTCGATTGTGGCGGCTGATTGGGATGTTTGAGGTTAGGAACCTGCTGTTTGTTACACCACTTTTTCATTGGCTTTATATTTCTCTTTGATGTCAAGCTGTCGTGTTGCCTCCTCATGTTTCCCTCATCGTGGTAGTGGTTGGGGGTTTTTAGGGACTACCATGCACTGATCTGGGCCATGAAGCACTTATTGATCCCTCTGAACTTCTGCCTCTCTTTCTCCTCTCAGTCCTCACAGACCTGATGTCGATGTATTCTAACACACAGTCGAGGAGAAATCTATAGCTGGGGCAAAGATGATTAAGTGTAGCTGAACAAAGGAAAAGGGGATACAGGACCACACATTTTTAGAGGGTTCTGAGTCCAATTAACTAGACTCTACCAAGAAATCAATAACTGTCACCAAGGATTTCACTAAGCGATTTGGGCAGAGATTTTAGAGGAATTCATTGATTCGGCCCCTTTTTCCTTGTGTGTTGTGCATGTGTTAAACAGTTATCCTCTTGGATTTGTTTAAGTGCATGAATCCTGGTATTGTCTTTTTTCTTTTTTTATAAAAACAGCGCTCTGGTGTTAATGCCAGCGGCCTCTTGTCAATCATGCCCACTTGCCCATATTTCTGCCAGCTGCCACATCTACATAAGACACTCATCAAAACTACCTGCACTTTGACCTCGTCTCAATTTACCCGTCCCTCTGTTTTTATTGAGTGTGGTCAGATATACGGCCGCGCCAAATGCAGACAGCCAAGGTACACAACTCTTCAGTGTAAAGCTGAGCCATAGATTCCTGACAGACAGTCTGCGCATAGGGCCAGGATTGAAGCGTGTCCTTGAGAGGGAGAAAAATCAATAGCCTAATGGGAAAGTGGTTATGCCCCCCTCCTCTCTTCCAGGAGACACTTTTCTGCCCACTAACTCCCTGTGTTTAAACTAATCTGCCCCTCAAAAAAAGAGGGACAAATTTTAAAGTCGATCATTAATGTGGTGCCTGGAGAGGGTAGATTAAAAAACTGATATATGGCCTAAGTCAGTGTGCCATTTAGAGAGCCACGCTGGCGTAGCTCCTTGTTATTACATCAGGGCACAGTAAATGGGATTTAGCCAGGGTTTTGCAGTGAGTAATAACACACATGCTCGCACTGTCATGCCTGTAAATCAGTGGATCAAGTTCACTTAAAAAAGAAGTGCACTGGGGACCGAGGGATAGAAGTAAGGACACTCCACGCTGCCAACTTTTGAAATGATAGCTCTAAGGAGCAAACTTTTTGGCTGGCCCAACTTTAAGCAACTCACCATAAACATTAAGCCTTTAGTGTAAAAAATCTTTGATCAGTTTTCCTTTTAAGTAATATCAGTGGCTATTAATGAAGAACGAAAGCGATTTTTTTACTCAAGGAGAAATAGGGCACTTAATCAGAAGTCCTCTAATTTTTCAAGTGGCGCAGGGCACAGTTGTTGAGGCAGATGACTCACTCTTTCTATTTGTATCTATTGTTATGATGATGATGATGGAGGAAAAAACGGGTTTGAGCCAGAATGGCAAACAGATGGCAAACTCATAACTTGCAAGGATGGGAGGTGAGGTCTCTTAATCAGTGGGTAAATAGAGGTGGGAGTTACAGTAGGAGAGAGTGCTGATGAGAAAATTGCTTTGAGAGTAGCAGTGCAGTGTGAGGAGGTCGGTGAAACACTTGAGACCCATAAACTGTGAAGCTATTTAGCTCTTAAATGCTCGGATATGTTTACTAGTTAGCCGTGAGCGTTTTCTGCTGGATGGTGCTGAGCAGGCATGACACATCGGGCTTCATTTTTTTTTCTTTTTGCTGAATATAGATAAATTTATATTATCCCTTTAAAATATTCATTAAGGCCTTGTAAATTTGTATCATATCCAGTATACATTATATACAGCATCTCTGATCAGTACTGCTTCACCATGATATTCATGTCAAAAATCAAAAACAGAATATCATAATATGCAGCATAATGTTACATAAAATTGAGACTTTTAATGCAATATGCAATATCTTCATGATTTTCAAGCAGAATATAAATTTAACAAAAGGAAAGTCCTCACATTAATACTCTTCTTAATTACAACAATAGAATTAAAGTCCAAAGGGTCAAGCTCATACAGAAGCCACATACTTCAGGACTAAAGCTGCCCTGATTGAAATCTTCATATATAAAACTCTCAAAATGAAGGCGTCTTCATGTAGCTATAATGTCTGTTAAAGGGATATTCCAGCGTAAATTTAAGTTATGGTCAAACACACTGTAACACCGGGTTGTATTTGGGCTAAGTTAGGATGCACTGCAGCAACGATCAGTGACATAGTCCTGATTCACTATGTAAGCTATAAGAAGTCCTGGTTCTGCTGTGTAGGAAGTTGATATATTAAAAGTCAGAACTGTGTTTGGTCACAAAAGATTTCATCATATTAAAGGGAGAAATGCATCAAATCAATCAGACTCTTAATTGTGTTAGGGGACAGCTGTCTACATAGTTTAAGCATCATTTTTGACGTTTGGGTGCTTTTGGGTTTACCTCTTGTGGTGGATTGTCTAAATTAAGCTGTATTCATCCTAAATTTGCATTTAAGCATAAAACCTGTGAATTTTCAGCTGCTTGAAGCTGGTAAAACACCTCACAAGGGCCTACCATCTCTGCTTTGAGGTTTTTTCAGCCTTCATTGTACTTGCACAACTTCTGACTTTGAGTATGCTTTAAGCCTAGGGGTGAAAAAAATCCATTCCTACATGGTCACATTTAATTCCCTTCATCATTTTTCAACTGGAATGAGTGAAATTGCTCCTTACCATCAGCAACTTTGCTCATTAAGAGCTTGGAGAACATTTAAATATTTCTATTTAAAACGCCTTCCTCGCAATTCCCAAAAGCCTATTTTACGCTTCTCCAGTAAGTGGATTAAACTGAATTAAAAATGAAAAGAAAAAGGGAGAGACTTTTTGTAGTGCCTTTTATGTTTGCTGAAATATAGCCTGTGTTTCATATCAGACAAATAAGTACACTGCAGATACACCTTTAGTGCAAGCTGGCTTATTGATAGACTCTCCTTTGTATATCAGAAAGGAGAAGAGTGTGCGGAATAAATTCACATAATGAGCCTTTTTGTTTAAGGCTCAACTTTGATGTTTTACTTCTTTCTGCAGGTTCTTTTTTTCCTGTGACTTCATTCATTGTTTGGTCATGTTGTCTTCTCTCAAATGTTTAGTATACAACTTCAAAAGTCAACTCAGTCTCTACATGAGTTTTTAATTATCCTAAAGCAACAAGGAGAACTTTTCATAATACACCAGAAAGCAGTTTCTCCTGTCTCTTTCTGTTCAAAATTAACTGTAAATGTGTACTGTAGCGACTATATAGATTATTAATGGAAAATACCTGTATGGAATGGCCATCAGCTATTGTCTATTTTACAAAGCCCCTGCTTATCAATTATACACCACAGTGTATAGACTAACCTTTTTCCGGCGATGACAGCCTATCCTGGTAAACTATGGCCATTATCATGATAATATGCCCCAGCACTGAGTCCATCTAAAAAGACACATTATCAAACTGTGCTTTCAATTATTTTTCTCAGCCAGGATTAGATAGAAAGCTAGCCAGCTAAATATTCAAACATTCAGTCGTTATTCTTGAAAATTGAATGTCTGCTCACATTGAGGACAATTCATCTGAAAAACACAAAGAACATGAGGCTCCTCCGTTCAGCCTGGCCAATTGATACTGACAACAAAACCAACCATTTTTATGGTCATTCGGGACTTTTCTTTTGTGGCTTTTGTGCCGCTCAAAAGACTTTGATGAATTTGTTTCCCTTCATTGGCATTGTGATTTGACAGGCTGAGCTTGCAAGTTACTGTGCTCATACTGTCACACAGTAGCGCGTACAACAATCTTTCTGCAGGCTGCTCACACACATGCGCGGTCATGCACATCGACATCCACATACCAAATACGAGTGTGCACAAACATTCCTGTGAAAGATAGGCCAATCTTCCCGTTGGGCGATCCAAGGTGAAGTAGGTAATTGGCGTGCAGTGTGTCGGCAACATATTGTTGCTTACAGAGGTGACATCTTGGCTTTCTTTGATGTACACAAGTGATCAGAGATGGATGCAGACAGAGAACCTGCTGCAGTCCAACTGAAGCTGAAGAGGTAATTATCACATCTTCAACTAGAGAGGGTACAAATCCATCGTGTCGTTTGTATGTTTCTAACAAATAGACCTATAGCTTCTCTGTTATATCTAACTTGTACATGCTTTTTTGTGCTTTTTCCTATTGCCTATGTTTCCCTGCAGTCATGCCTCGTTTTGCTGAGCAAGTGGAGGTTGCTATCGAGGCACTGAGTACAAACCCCCCACAGGCCTTTGAGGAGAACGAATTCATCGATGCATCTCGTCTGGTCTACGATGGCGTCCGTGACATCCGGAAAGCGGTCCTCATGATCAGGGTATGTCTCCTTAAACCATCAGAAAAAGCTGAATTCACTGTAACCAGAGCCAGACAGAAAAGAAAGATGACAAGTAGCCAGTGTAGTAAATTTTCAGGCTTCGTCCAAACATTGAAGATATTGGTTGGAGATTTTATGAATGTGGGCAACTGAATGACTAATTTATTTCCTAATGTTTTATGTTCAGTCAATGAGCCAGTTTAAGTATATTTGATGCAAATTTATGATCTACTTTTTTGCAGTTAGCAATCACTTTAGTCCATAAATTATGGTGTTTTTGCCTCCTAATAAATAATTTGAAAGAATTCACCCAAGAGGGCAGAGCTTTTATTCTAGATAATAATTAAATCTCCTGAATGTCACCCTTGTGAAAACAAAATTTTCACACTAACAGACAGGTATCCAGTTTTTACATTTCCATTTTCATTTTTAGATCGTCATCTGTGGGGTATTTTTGCACATCAAAGTGTGTTCTAGGCCGGTGTGTTTTTCTCCCTTACAGTCTGAAGCAAAATAGTTAAAGCAGAGATATGAAATTCAATAGAATTCCCATCTGAGATGTTGCACCTGTCGCAGGATTATTTTACAGCATGTCATAATAAAAATGCTGCATAATAACAAGATACCAGCAGCTCTTGTGCGTCACACACCCACTCTGATGATACAGTATCTGCATTTTTCACCCGAACTGGCCCTTCTCTCTTCACCACGTAATTCATTTATTCAACTTTATGCAAGCTGGAAGGTTTCCCAGTGCAGCTCCGAAAAAAAAAATCTCATTATGGAAAATAATTTGATGTTGGTAAATAATGTAAAACAGGCAGCTTTGAACTGCCCGGGACCAGCTGGCTTCATAATCCCATCCAAGTTCAATTACTTTCTGAGGAAACAACTTGAAAGATCCTTGCCTTCGTTGCTGTCTAACTCTATCATATAGATAGCAAATGTGGGTGCTATGTGTAATAGTTTTTTGTGTACCCATTTTTATGTGCTCGTGCTATTCTTCTCCCTGTTAAGCTGCGTGATGTCCCCTTTAGAATTTTTTACATAGCAGATCTTATGAGTGCGGTGGATTAAGAAACCAATTCTCCACAGTGTTTAAAAATGGAGGCAGGTCTGAGGAAAAAAAGTAAAGTTATAATGAAAGTTATCAAGAACAGTTTTGCCCTGGCCTCTTTGTATCCACAGCCACACTCATGCACACACTCACAGAGCAGAGTTAGAGCGACCAATAAAATGGAACATGTATGAAACTGAAGTGGTCAGAGACAAAAGACTTTAATATATCAGGTGTTTACTCCCCATTTCTTTTTTAAACAAATGAGAAAGTTCAACTGGAAATGTAGGAGTGCAACAGTAAAAAAAGGAATGAAGCTGTGTTTTATATCCCACAGAGATTACAAAACATAATAGTGCTTATTTTTGTAATGCATCATTGAATATAAGGCTCAACAAGTAACATAATGTGGCGTTGTGTTTAACACTACTATCAGATAGAAGTTAAACTGCAGAGAAATGTTATTGCAGTGACGATAATTCCTTTCCTTTTGCAGAGATCACAAGGTTAACAGCTGAATAACCTATACAGGATAAAACAGCCTGCTACTGTTCTCTTTCTTTAGAGCTCTCACTGCGTGCACCTGAACTGTGTCACTTTAACAGTTAATAATATTATGCTAGCTAACATTCAGAGTTTTGAAAATGTGGCTGTTTTGTAATTTATTTCACAAATCTGATTAAAATCTGCCACTCGAGCTCTGTGGTGTAAATCACAATATTATTAATAAAAATACGTCTGAAAGACGAGCAAAGTTGAATGAACTAAATGATACTCCACTTATTTTCATGTTCGGTGGCATTGATTGGTAAAATGTGAGTTCTTGTGAATGAAGTTGGGCAAAATTATAATGTCACTGTGGAGTGGTTGTATTTTTACTGCCAAGGATAAATGAAACTACTTGGAAAAGATTGATCTTTTCATTTTTTAATTTTTATTTATTTATTTGAGTCCTGCTTTATAGCCAGCACAGTCTTTGCCATTAATAAATCACTATTTATAATTGTGGAATATTTAATCACAGTGAGGCAGCACTCTCACAGCTGACAATAAGAATAACTCACAGGGTTTTTTCACATACAACAGTGACTGCATTGTGAGGCAGCCTGTGTTTTTTTTTTTTTTTTTTTGAATGTCAGCATCATGCAGGAGTGATAACACACATATACCGTGTGAACATGTTTTGATCTTGTGCTCCATCCTGCAGCGGGGAAGACCATCCAGCGTATGTTACCATGGTGATGTAGCCTGGTTAGAAATGAGCCAGCTTCATTGGCTCAACATGCTTGTGTTAGTAAGTTAGCTGGCGTCATGAGTAATCTTAATTAGAGAGACAGCCCTTTAGCCAGTAGATTGGAATAAAAACGCTTATTAATCACTTAGTCTCTCGCTTTGAGCAGATGCAAGAATTGTAACTCGATTATTTTCCAATTTCTTTTATTTGATGAGAAACCAGAAATATTTCTGCTCCAAATGTCTGTGCAGATACTGAGCATGAGGGAGTACGGTAATCTGAGTACCATTTTACTCTGAAATGACAGAATAGACAATTCAAAGGGCTGTTTAGGTTTAGAAATCTTCAAAGTAATGATTAAAAATGATGCATATCTGAAGAGAGTGTAATGACTGTGCAAAAATCAACCGTGAAAATGTTTATAAGAAAGAAAAAAGTTAAACACGTGATTTATTTGCAGAGTTGGAATAAAAAAAAGCACAACAAGCCTCTCCTTTGGATTTATTTTGATTGTTTTGTGTTATGAGTCTTTTGCTGTAACCAAATGCAGGGAATTCATTCATGTTTGGATTTTCCGGTGGTGAAGCAGTGTCTCTGTCATATTACCCTGCTACTGAAGCTTATACATACAGACTGTAATTTATGGAAAAGGTGCTCATTTGTGCTGTCACCTCGTTGCTTTTAGTTTTAGTAGAGGTCTTGGGAGGTAAGCAGGATGTCTTAGAAAATGTTTAAATCAATTTTCCAGTCCCCTTGGTGACTTTTTCTATCACTGTATTGTGTCTGACTAACTGTGGAGAAAACCTGCAAACTTTTGAGAGAAACTCAGACTTAGATTTGACTCCTGAAATGGTGTGAGCTCTCTATCTGTCACATACCTGATTAAGTTGTAGCTAAAACCCCCGCAGAAGCACAAAAGTACAGTGAAAATGACATGACAAGGTATGCTTTCTTTTACTCTGGATACCTGCACAGTGGGGCATGAAGGCAAAGAAAATTGCCCTTTTCATCCGTCAATTTATGACTCATAATTTTTTCTTTTGCAGTTGGTCTCTCCGACTTTTTGTTTGACTTTATCTTTGTGATTTTTCACAGACACCAGAAGAGCTGGAGGACGACTCCGACTTTGAGCAGGAGGACTATGACACCCGCAGCAGGACTAGTGTCCAGACTGAAGACGATCAGCTCATTGCTGGACAGAGCGCTCGGGTGAGTTAATGTTCGACTCCTCTCTGAACCGAAATGCCCTCAATGTTCCCCTAAAATATATATATATATCTCTGCAGTTGTCAAATTGCACAACAAGCCCTCCTCTGATATATAAGACTATAAGTGTAGAAAGTGTTATGCACATGTTAAACCAGATCCCACTCAGTGTTCCCTTACGTAAGTCAATCGATTTATTTAACTGGTTTCACCTCCTAGGATGAAAGTCAACCATCATGATCCAAACAACAGGATTATTCTAATAAACACTGTTAGGGATGGCAGGTGTAAAATTGCAATCACAAACACAGAAGTAATTAACAAATTCCCTGAAGATGCCAAACAATAACAGAATACAGGTTAGTGCTGTGCCAAAGCTTCAGTCGTAATCACCAGAGTCTCAGCTTTGTAGCACATTAGCAATTTTTCACTTGGGCCCGGCTTAAAGTACATTAAGAGGGTATCAGTGCTAGACCCCCCGCCCACCCCCCAGCAGAACAGCAGCTCTAGTCGTGTGTTGCTGCGTGTTGAATAGGTTGTGAATGGCCTGTGGATGGCAGGAGTAGGTCCTGGCCCAGTGCCTGTCCCTGTGGCACAGGCCTGTATAATACCGCCTGAGTCTCTACATAGTCAGCACACACAGGGGGGTAATGCACAAAGAATGGGGGAATAAAAACAACAAAAACAGCAGCTTATTGTTGGTATTTTATGAGCAATACAGCTTCAAAATGGTTGTGACGGATTTCAGCTGAAGCCAAAGCAAACACAATCGAGTACATAGGGCACTGCTGACAGGCGAAGGAAACCATATAACTGTATTAAATAGCATTAACTGGATGATTATTAGTCATAGCACAGCAGTAGAATTTGAGTCATCAAATCAATATAGTGGCTCACAATGCAAGCGTACCATGTAATGTCTTATTTGATTTCATCAGCTCACATACACTGACAAATTAGCAAAGAGAGTTAGCTGTAAAATTACTTTAGTAAAAATATTATTGGAAGAACTGAAGCTTTAAATTTATCAATCTGTAATGTGTCTGTTTTATTTTGAAGACACTTTATCTTACATCTAATGCCCTGAAGGGATCATCTCTGTAGTTATAAAATGTTGTCCATGTGTTTCTCTGTTCATTTTATGAAAAATGTATCCACTCCATAATGTCAAAATGGATTAACTGACATTTGCATCCAAGTTGATTTGTTGCTTTTCTTGAGCGCTCTACAATAAGTTTGAAAAACTCTGAGAAACTTTTGGCATAGTCAAATGTGAAGTCCATAACTAAAAGAAGAGAAGCAAGCACTGGATGCACACTATCCGCTCTAAAATGACTGTAGGGGTCCTGGGTGTGAAGTGCTTAGACTTTGTTGTATGTGTACACCCACTAAGGTTTCCCGCAGCGGTACATTGTAAGGCCATCTGAGCTTAGCTGCACTAGCGCTTCCACACAAAGGAGCCTCACAGGACCAAACTGTTCCCTGGCACTTAACTGTGCTTTGAGTGGGCAGCTCTTCTTGAGAACAGTTTGAAGTAGCAGCATGTCCTTTTATCATATCTTGTTGCTGTACGGATTTATAATTTGGATTAAAGGGTGACATAGCGAATGCAGTGATTTTTCAGGCACCTCAATTAACAATATGCTCAAATCAGAAAAATACAGGTGTTATGAAATTTCATCAGACCAATTTGTGCGTTAAGTGTGCATTATCTCTCACATCACAGAACAGTCTTGCGTTTTGACAAAGACCATCGTGCAGTTAATTGAAATCGCCTGTTTTTCCACCCATACACACAGTTCTGCCCTAAGAGGCTAAATGTTTGCACACGCAAAAGACAAGCACATCCATAAAAGATGTGTTTGCTATGAACCCCTGGTGATCTGCCCAGTCGGTCTCAGCCTATCGTGTCAGGATAAAGCATGCCGTCCTGTCACGGTCATGCCACGTGCATGCTCGTGTTTCAACTCAAACGGACAAGCAGAAAGATAATCTATCTTCTCCATAGGAGCTGACATAAGTACACCGAGGTTTACAGCCATGATCCCTCCAAGCCCCTTTAGTGCTCGGGAATCACACTCATAATGCAGGCGTAATATCTCACTTTCACTTTCTTTATCATGCTGTCCTTCTCTTTTGCTCACTGTAAAAATAAATAAAATCAAGTCTGAGGTGGTCCCAGAGGTCTTTGTTCCCATGTCTTGCTTCGTGTGGTGCTCCCCTTGTCACTTCTGTTCCGCATACGCATAAAAGCTAAGTTATTGGAGCATACATGCATAATGAGCAGACAGAAGAAGGCACAGGGGAAGGAGACCTGTGCATAGTGTCTCTTTCTATTAGAACATGCCGACAGAAAACCTCCGTCTTTAACACACCACGGTTAATGCACAAGAAACCAAACACACACGCACACACAAGCTCACACATGCGCACACACCCACATCTCCTAACATAGTGATTGGATAACACTGTTGATAGGTCATCCATAAAATTGAACTCTGAGTGTCTGGGCAGTTTATTTCAAATGAAACAAATTAAAGTCATTTCAAGATGCCGCGCTCGGTGAAGAAACCCGGAAAGCGCTCTAATCCCTGCAGACGTAGCCGAGTCGCAGAGTGTATTGGCAGAGCACTCCCTCGGCCGGATTTGCCACTATGTTAAGCTCCCAAGGCCCGCTCCTTGTTGTTATCAGTAAAGTAGGGGAAGGGATTTGGGGATAAGTGAATTCTAGAGAGCAGGGGTGGAGGGAGGGAGAAGGAAGGAGGAGGAGGGGGCTCCACCAAGTGCCTTCCTGCTCCCCTGACGTCCCAATTGGCTCATGTGTTTACCCCTGTGCTGCAGCTCTCCTTTGTGTTTCGCAGCCCTCTGTCTGTTCTCTCTCTCTCTTCTGTCTCTCTTCTACCCTGACGAGTTCTCTCTTTTGTCACACCATTTTTCATAGTGAAAATGAAGAAAGACCAAATCCCTCACCCTCTCTCCCCAAATGCCCTTGATCCCTAATTTCAGAGAAGGAATTTCAAATCCAAATTTCAGGAGTTTTATGAGAATTTTTGCCCCCTTTAACTGCTCTTCAGGGGAGCAGCGCATGCTGGTTTAGTGCGGCTCTCATGTGCAGCTGAAGGAGGGGAAAACTTTCAATGCACTTACCCAAATAGCCTCACTTGAAACTATCCTGATTTACAAGCAGACGTTTCACGCACTTGTGAGAATGGCACATAGCAAAGTCGTAACAGCACTTCTTCTCTCCGGTCAACCCTCCATTTTGCCTCAGCTTGCTGCTTTGTTTAATTATAAAAGTAAGTGAATAATTGATGCCTGAACAGTTGGGTGCAGGAATAATATGAGCCGCCAAGGTATGCTAATGATCACCCTCATGTCTGCGGGTCAGAGTGCCTCGAGGCACAGTGCACCAACCTGTGTTACTATTGATTAAGAAACAGTTACAGCAGTTATATCTTTGGCTTGATTAAATATACACATGAAATTAGCAAGCTACAACCGAAAGGGCGGCTGACTCAGGACTGCAAGCTGAGATCAGACCAATTTTTGTTCTCATGTTTGTATTTATGAACTTGTCTTCTTTTATTCAGACTGATTTGAATTTAAAAAAAGTTTATAGTGAGAATAAACAGCATGAATAAAAAGTTCCTTGAAAAAATAATCAGAAAATGTTGCCTTATGCAAGATAAATTCAAACAAGCAGAAACAGGAGTTGAGCCAGCCAACCGTGTTGAAGGGATTATTATTTGAATGTGGAATATGTATGGTGTTGACATTTGACATGTAGGTTGTAACCCTGTCACTCCTCACAAAGAAACACGGAGCTCAGCTCAGCAGGGTCTCCCACTCTGCTGCTCAGTGTTGGGGCTGTAATCAAAAGACTGTTCTGGACATGTGCTGGTTAAAAGTGAAAGTATGCTAAGTGGGCAGACTTGGACTGATTTTACTTAGCCTTATTTTGAATAGAGAAATACCATGTTACATATTATTACGAATAAAGATTTTCCAATACTTGAAGGTGAAATTTAATGGTTTACATTCAATAATTTTTTATGGTATACATTTATGGTTCTGCGGAGGCCACAGAGCCCCCCGCCTGCTGTGTGCGACCCATAATTCATTGCTACGCATGCAAGCATACCTGCAAATTTAATACAAGTTTTCCCTGCTGGAATCATTGGCTCTGTTCTAAATTATTTATTCCTCATTGTGCAGTCTAAATACATTTTAACTTGGTATTTGTTTTAAATGTGAGCAGTGTTTTCACCCCACACACTGTTTAATGGGATTTGCCGCAGCTCTGTTGTTTGTGTGTCTTGGCACCGACAGCAGAGGAAATCTACACTGGGCTTGAGGGGGCTGCTTTTTGCTTGTTTGTTTATGCTGTTTGGGAGCTAACTGCCATCAAAGCTTTGCACCACTCCGCTCACACTACGATCTGAAGGCCACGGACACATCTGTTGGCCTATGATGAGAAAGTTGTTTCTCTCTGCTTCTCTATTTCCGTCTGTAATTTCAATTTTCTCTCTTTGGCCCCAGACCCCCTCCTCTTCCCGCTTATTTTCCTTCTAAGAATTTTTAGAAGGTGGACTCATCTGTAGATTTTGTTTTCATTTGCTTTCTGACACATCTAGCAGGGGGGCATGCGCAAAATGATGCAGCTTTGCTGTGAGCTCACCCCACTCCTCCACACACCAGCTTTGCCGTGAGAAAGGAAATAAGGAAAAAAAGGGAAATGGAGGAGAAGAAGGGTGATTATTTCATTAAGAGAATAGCAAGTCCTGGAGGACGGTCAATAATAGATGAGGTTAAAAAACAACGGTGACTTTTCTTTTTTACTGTACTCGTTTTCACACCCTGCCTCTCAAGTCAATAGAATCGACCTAAGGAAACCAGGTTACTCTTCCTTCCATCTCACCTCCCTGACATAATGTTGAACAAATGCATTATTCATTCTCTGCTCTAAGAAGCAAGGTAATTATACATTTATCTCCCAAATAATACCGGGTACTTACCGAGCCTGTGACCTTGCCACAAGATTTATGCCATTTTGGACCTGCCCCCCAAAGACCGCTGAGGAAAGAAAAAGGGGGGCAAAAAATGGAGAGCTCTGTATGGATGTAAGATGTCGAGGGGTTTTGAAAAGGTCCAGTCATTAAATGTAAAGTTTAGAACTTTATTTTGAAGCATTTCAGAAGGGCAGCGGGTAGGCTGACTCTAAACTTAATGTTCAAAATTTGTAGGGCGGATTAAAAAGTAGACCAGGCAGGAAAAAGGAGAACAAATGGTGCTACAGCTTTTCTCCTTTATGTTCTTTCCTTTCTTCCCGTTCTCCTTAACTAATCCTTCTTCCTATTAGCCCCTTTCCTCATTTCCCTATCGTTTCACTCCCCAACCTTATCTCTTTCCTTTACCTAAACTCTTCTCCTCTGGCATTTCCCTCATTCTGAGCCATCTTTCTAATTTATTCTGCTCAAATTTACTCCCTAACAGCCTCTTTTTCTTCCTCTAATGTTATTTTGTCATGTATTCCCTCTCTCTTGCCTACAGGCCATCATGGCACAGCTTCCCCAGGAAGAAAAGGCCAAGATTGCAGAGCAGGTGGAGAGCTTCAGACAGGAGAAGTGCAAATTAGATGCAGAGGTGGCAAAGTGGGACGACAACGGCAACGACATTATCGTGCTGGCCAAGCAGATGTGCATGATCATGATGGAGATGACAGACTTCACCAGGTAAAAATATCACTGAATGTTACTCCATCAGAACCTGCAATTACACATTATTTGGTTACTTAGATGCAGTAAAACGAGCTGTAAATGGGCCTCTAATGTATTATCACATTATAACTTTATATGGCTTATTTGCCAGCGAACAGTTGCTTATTTACAGATCTTGCAGATTCACAAACTCTGTGGGGAAACAACTGGCTCTTTAGCTGCTAAATGCTCCTCTTTGCTCGTCGGTTAATTGCCAACTTTGCCTTTCTGCTATTAAAGATGGTTTATTGAGCATACAGTGAGAATAAAAGATTTTTGGATGCAGTCAGCTGCCTGGTACGCGTGAGAGCAGGTCGATGCGAACAGTAAGTGTGTATGAAATCAGAAAATGTTTTATTGTTGAACCAAAACCACAAGCTGAAAAAAAAAGATAACAGGTTCAGTACCGCTGTGTTCGAGTGTCACAAGATCATTCCCCACAGAAACAGTATGAGCAATGCTTCTAACATACAAGAACTATTTTGATCCAGTGTTTGTATAGAAATATTGCTGCGGCGAGTAAATAAAGAGACAACAAGTGGGACTGCAGAGAAACACCCGCAATGCCCCAGAGCTGCAAACTGTTTTGTTTGAGGCAAATTGACTCTGCTACCCTTTGTTTTAATCAGACTATGTTTCAAAGCTGCGATTCAAAGATATACTGGAGAAGATAATCTGTTTGCATTAAAAGTTTTGTAGCTTCTGTTTACTAAAAGGCAGCAGCTTTGCTCTCAATCCCCCCCCATCTGGGCTTCACATATGAGGGAAAATTGTCATTTCCTCGTGCATAGGGTTGTGAATCTACTCCATAATTACATGGAAGAAACTAGAAATAAAAAATAAATAAAATGAAAACCAGAGCCATGAGTGATTAGTCATGAGCGATTACGGCTGTGGTGCTGTGACTGCACCATTATTACTTGGCAGCTATCCCAGTTACTCAGATTGGCATGAACAAACTGAGTGCAAACTTCAGCTTAGCACTGACTAAAAATGAGGCATCATGCACTTGCAGATACACTCATCTTGGCCACATTAACTTCCGTGTGTTGGAGGACCAGGAAAAACAAAAGACAGATCAGAGACTTGGTCGCTGGCCATCATTTCCCTGTTCTGTGTTGATTTCCTCTGTGACTGCTTTGAAAATTCTTCTGTTTTACTTTTAAAGAGAGAAAAAAAATCATTGTTTTTTTTGGGCCTCAAAGCACATTACTATGATACATTACGAGGGACAAAGGTATATTATATTTGTTTCGACCATTATTGGGTAAATCTCCCATTGTTAGTCAGTTGTAATGCCTGATATTCCTCCTGACAGCCAGAGCAAATTAGCTGCTGTTTGAGCTTTTCTGATGGGGTAAGCTCGGTCTTTCAGGGGCAAGCTTTGCATATCCTCTGCCTTTGCAACTCCACCCACATTCTCTTTTTTTTCTCTTTTCCCCTCTCCTTGGATTTTCCCAGAGGCAAAGGCCCCTTGAAGAACTCCTCAGATGTGATCAACGCGGCTAAAAAGATTGCAGAGGCCGGTTCGAGGATGGACAAATTGGCCCGTGCTGTTGCAGATCAGGTACCTTTGAAGTTGTGTCCGTCACTGATGCTTTGTACAAAGACCACAACTGTCTCTGGCTGTGTCACTGTAGTCCGCAGCAGAGCAAATTTTTGAGTTCGCGCAAGTGAGCATGGACATTGGAGATCTCTAATGTGTGCATTGACTGGCCCAGCTGGAGTGGTGGGCTGTGTTGCAGCATGACTTCATCTCCCAGCGGGGCCAACACTGAGAGAGCAAGGCAGCAGAACCAAGTTGTGTCTCTAATATAATTAGCTTCCAACCGAGGTGTTGCATTCATTATCAGATGAGTACCTCTCTAAAACACGCTGACAGACCATTTTCAATATCTAATCAATCGGTGCTGTGCCGAAGGAAGACAGGAGGGAGAAGAAATATAAAGTGTGCACGCTCTGTGTTTGTTTGTGTGTGTGTGAGTGTGTGTGTGTGCAGCAAATGAAATGGGAGGTATTTCAGAGTGCAGCACACCAGGTAATGCATAATGTTCTCCTTCTTCATTTCATCTGTCTTTAATAAGCAGCGAGAATAAACTAAGGCACAAGACTGGCTGATTTATTAAGGCAGCCTGTCGTCATTGTAATTGCAACTGCTGTTAGCAAGCAGACCCTTGGAATAATTAATGCTGGTTTCACTGTCACATGCTGGGCTTTTCTCCAGTGCTGCTTTGCTCCAGAAATGTTGGAACTCATATCAGAATCAGAATATTACAATCTAAGTAAACTTTTTTTTTTTTCTTTGAATTCTGCAACAAGTCCAGATATAAAAACCAACTGCGGTGCTTTACAATTGCTTTCATCTGCCAAATTTCACCCACTTAACCTGTTATTTGAAGATGGAATTGAAAAGACCCGATTTCTCTTTTACATAAATTACTTCATCATCCAGGTAATATTGGTCGCTACAAATGAAAGCGCCACAGACCTCAAAATCAACTCATTTTACATCTGCACATATTGAACTGAGGAGGGAATTCAACAAGTGTTCTGTAACTTGTGGAATTCAGAAATCTCAAATTATAAAAATATAATGGTTCTGCTGAAGTGTTTTTGAAGCTCAGGTTGTTTTGATAGCGGCCTTCAGCTCATCTGCTCATTTTTTACCATCTTTCTTTTGATAAATACCCCACAGGTACTCGGGTCAGGTGAGTTGGCTGGCCAGTCAGCCACAGCGGTATCAAGGTCAGATACCATTTGGTAGGAGTTTTGGCTCTGTGGGTAGGTGCTAGGTCCTGCTGGAAAAGGAAATCTGCATTTCCATAAAGCCCATCAGCAGAGAGGACCATGAATTGATGTAAAATCTGTGCTAACTTTAGGCTTTATAAACACCGTCGACCAGCATGAATGGATGACATTGTACTGTAAATCATCACAGACTGGAAACTTCATATTAGATCTCAAACACCTCAGATTCTTACCTCTCTAATCTCTGGCACCTTGATTTCCATATGAAATACCAAGTTTACTTAATATGAAAACAGGACTTCAGATCATTGAGAAACAGTCCAGTTCTTTGCCTATTTAGCTTGGGGACAGTGCCTCTGGTGTTGAAATAAAATATTGATATCAGGAATGTGATGGTTGTTCCTCCCTATTCTTCACAGCCCCCTCAAGGCTGTGCTGATCCTTGTTGCTTGTGCACCTTTACGACCACATTTTTTTTTCCCTTAAGTGAATTTTCCATTAATATGTTTCGATACAGCAATCTGCAAACAGACAGTTTTTTTTAGCAATTACCTTCGATGGCTTTCCCTAAATCAAGGTCTTTTAAACAGAAAAAAGTGCTTGGAGCATTTTTTGTTTACATGCAACAAGTTTATAGTAATTTAAAATTTCTCTTTCTTGAATAACCGAGAGAGAAAAAATGAACTTTTTTTTATGATATTCAAATTTATTTAGATGCACCTGTATGTGTTCTGTATCAGAATAAATATATTCCAAGATAAACATGATTTTGAAACATCCTCTGAAACGAAAATGTAAAAAGCAGAGGTTGAATAAAATCTCATAATAAAAGCATCTGAAACTACGGGAGGTATGTTCCCACTGAATGTTCATGGTCAAAACAACTTGTTGAGATTTTTTTTTGGAACACTTTCCACACATTTCTTTCTTCAGTGTGGTCTCATGTGCTCTCATAGAACATCACAGCATAAAAAGCCCATCACTTTGAGCAGCAACAGAGAACGCTAAGCTCTGAGCTGACTGACTGAAGGCATCTTTAGTCCACGCTGGCACCGCTCTCCTCATGTCACACTGTCCTGCTCTCCAAAGCATAATGCACTACAGAACAAAGTTTCAGGCTATGGTCGCCTGCTATGCAGTCAGTTCCACGGCCACACACACACACACACACACACACACAAACACAAACACGGATGAAGAGAGAATTTCAATGCCCTGTTAAAAAACATGTTTGCATGGGAACATTTGTCTCTGAAAGCTGCTCCCAGCCTGTGACACAGCTTATTGTTCAGACCGAGATCTGGGACACAAAGGACAAAATAAGCATGACTTGCGTTCTTATGTATTCATTTCTTAGGCCGGAGGCTGCCAAAGTGATCATCAATGTTTAACAGGGTTTTAGGGGGGAGTGAATCCATCACATGGCAAATCACTGGCGAGAGCCTGAGTCTAAATCAACAGTTGCTGTAATGAAAAGAGCAGGTGGCTTGCCATTTTTAATTCTCACTTAAATGGTTCCTAGACCAGTGTTCACTGAATATTCAAAGCCTCCTGTTGCACTTCCATAGACATCAGAGCTGTGTCCAGAAATAAAGGCAGATTGAGGACTTTATTCTTCTTCTTCTTCTTCAACATGTATTTGTTTTAAAAGTCTTGTCATGTGAAGCACTTAGGACATATGTACACCGAGCTATTAAAAGTAAACACAGCAGAAGTTTTCTTTTATTAAGTACCCCGATGGCATTACACAACAAATAACATCGCCTTGATTATTTGTCTTTGGCTCTGGACAAGTATTTTGCATTCACACATCATGGTTTCTAACCTGTGCCCGTGGAGCGCTGCGCTTTGACAGTAAGAATAAAGGCTGCTTCGCTGCTTTTTGACAGGTCCCTTAAGTAGCAAACCTTGTCGCCATGACTGCACATCAGCCCTATTGATAAACACGTGTGAAGCAGAAGTCGATTCTGCTTGGAAGGCTGGCAGGACGGCGAAGCGCTTTCGTAGTCGTTTAAGCACAGCACTTGATGTAGAAAACCCCTGGAGGCAGCTCACCCCATTTCACTCCAGTGCTGCATCTTTTTTTCTACTCTATTTCTCCCTCTTCATGTTCTCCTTACTCTGTTTCATTCTTTTAGTATGCCTACCACTGACACAACCTAAAGGGTGGATGGCAGCTGTAAAGCACTTGGCGCAGCTATTCTGAGACAGACATTGACTTTTTAACTGCACGTATCAGCATTTGATTGCTGAGTAATTCTGCAGCACCATCTGGCCTTAAAGTTACCTGTGTTGGCGGACGTTGTTGGTATCACTACATCTGTGTAGTTATATTAAGGTGAGTGCTGTTATATAAAGTTCCTGGATCAAGAGCAGGCTAAATACTGCGATTCTCAGGGGCTAATTTTAGATATAGATTTATACTGTTATGTGAACTGGCAAAATCAAAACAAAGTGGCAATGCTTTGTGCAACTGCTGGATGTAAATGCGTTTAAAAATGTTGTGGAGTGTTTTGACAGAAAAAGAAGTGGATGGTGGAATGAAGTACAGCTGTATGCTCGTCCTTACCCTGAAGAATACTCTCTCTTTTATCCCATGAATTTTCATGTGAACTTAGAGTTCAAGCTTTAGGTAATGCGCGAAAACATCAACAGCTCAGCAAGTGTCAAGTTATTGTTTATGAATACTGCTAAACACACGCCAGTTCAAAGCTAAGTATTCAGACTCTGAGGCTTTACTTTAGTTGTCGCAGCCAAAGGATCTGTCGCTTTGAGTTCAGAACAACAACAGCCCCTGCTGACAGCAGTGAAACCATGTGTGACTGATGTGTAATTAAAAGGCGTCTCAGTTGAAACAAAAACTACATTTAAACCTAGCAGCCCAGAGGAGCTAACAGTGAGTATCCTGAAATATTCATGCTATCACTGAGTGAAAATCTGCTTTTGAACAACATGTAAATAAGTGATAACAATGAATTTTTTAAATCCTATATCATATTTATTTCTCTTGTTTCTCTTGGGTAGGGTAAGCATAATATTTGATTAGTTTTGAAACTTTACTCCCCAAGTTGGTTCAAGAAATCCTTCTGATTGCTGACTAACACTAAGATCTACAATTACAAACCTGGCAAATAGAAAGAGTTTGAGCGAAGTATTAGTCGTTCCTTTTGTTCAATAAACCCACAGATTTTCAGAAAAAAACACTGGTGAACTTTTACTAGTTTATTTGACAGTGGTGACAATGATTTCCTCAGAAAGTGTAAGTCGTACTGACAGAGCCACGGCTCTGCGCAGGAGCACAAGTAAATTGGAACAATTAAAGTTCTGTAAAACGGTCCTAATTGCCGTCTTGGGCTGTATGCCACAGTGTCTGTAGCTGCTCCAACTGCCGAGCAGCTAAATCAGCAGGAAAAACTACACATAATAAACTTCCTGTTGTTTTCCGAGCGCCAGCATGCATCTTTCTCTTTCACCTCGCTCAGTATCGTTGCTTTGCACCTCTACCTTCCTACCCTCTCAGCAGCTTCCTCTCACCCCACTGAGTCCGTGCACCTCACAGTTTGAGAGCCCTTAATGAAGGCATCAAATTCAACGTTTTGATTCAACTCACGGTGGATATGCCTCACGCCAGTTTTATGAGACTGACCTTAAGTTTTATTATTTTTTAACTGTGTCAGGTAGTGGTTCCAAATTTATCTTTGAAACGTGTGGATCTCAAAGATAAATCTGGAAATATGACAAGGTTATTTTCTTGATGCATAAACTCTGTTAAGTTTTTCAAATGCTGTTATATTTCCAGGTTATTTATATGTGAAATCTTAAATACTTTCCCCTCTTAGGCTTTACAAACCTTATGAATGAATTAAAGTGATAAATAGATTCCCCAGATTATCTCCTCATAGCTTATAAAGACAAGAAAAACAGTCTGTGACTATACTACGACATTTTACTGTAACCATTCACACTCAGAATGGTTACAGTGCAGTACCACCGGAAACTGTGGGGGCAGTGTTGCTGCTGCCCCTACCTGATACGCATCTCTAGAGAGTAACAAAGAAGACAATGGCGGGGCTTTATGAGGATCAGCGTCAATTTCTCTCATCGGTACTACTAGAGAAAAGAATTCTCCGTCCTCCAACCGCGAGGCATTTAGTGGCCTGACCAACCACCGCCTCCTCCAACGCTGCCTCCTTTTCTGTCTCAAATGCAAAATATACATCATCACTAGCTCCTCCACAGTCGCCATGTTTTTTTGTTTGTTCTCGCCAGAAACTTCTGACTCTGGCCTGCCCCCTTGCAGATGTAATGGTTAACATCCATGCCAACGTAAAGGACACATGGAAGTATGTGGGCAGTGACGGAACCGTCGTTTGAAACAGGCGCGTACATTTTCATACGTATGGCGAGCATAAATGAGCCTTAAACCTACTTTTCGTGCTGCCTCACTAAAAACCTGATCAGTAGATTGTAACGTGACAAACTACAGCAAAATGTGAATTAGAGATGAATTTATCTGCAGGAGGAGGTGATGATTGGTGGATTTACATGACCAGAAACACCAGGTCACTTGAGTGGACGTGTTAATCAATGATAATGCACGCTTGTTTTCACTGAAAATAAATGTGATTAGAAAAACAGACATTTAAAGGGTAGTATTTGGGTAATTGGTAAATACAAAACAAAGGTTCTTGCTCTCTTTAAAAGATGCCAAAGAATACCATATTTCTTTGAGTAGCTGACAGGTGACAGTGTACCATCACAGTGACTGTAGTTTCCAGTCATATTGTGTGACCGTGTGTCACATGCTCTGTTTGAATCCGACATTGTACAGCTTTCTCGTCATCCGTCACGTGCTCAAACATCCCTCTGCTGTACCATTTGGATATGTAATGAAGCAGAATAAGACTGAAACAGTTATTAAAGAAAAATTCACAACTTACAAAGTGAAAAAAAAAAAGAATAAAGTAACCACACTTTTTTTTTTTTACTGTGAACAGTTTATCAAGAGTTGGTTCCAGCCTGCTCATGAATGCCAAATCAGTTCAAGGTGTGACTTGTGTTTTGACAGACTGCCTGATAGTGCGATGGCCTCATTTCAGCACCATAGTTCACCTCATCTTCCTGAATTATCCACTGGGAGCATGTTTCACTCATTTTGGGCCCAATTAAGCAAAGAGGGAAAAAAAACATCACAGAAAGATTTCTCACCTGTTTCTCTGCGGAGAGAGGCACAGAGGTGGGGGGATGCATCAGAAAGTTTGAGCCTACATCGAGCAATGAACCGCACAGTTTTCTCCCTAATCTGCAATGAACTCTGTTATTCACTGTGATGGACAGAGTGAGAGAGAGAGAGAGAGAGAGAAGGAGAGAGAGTGTCAATGGGCCATATCGTTTATTTACATCAACAGGGAATGTGTGGAAGAAATGGACTATTAGTCAACGGCACAATAGGGAGCAATTGTGTCACGTCTGCATCAAACTTGCCTGAGGCAGCAGTGTGTGTGTGTGTGCATGTGTGTGACTGTGTGTGTATGTGCAAGCAGTTTGATGTGCAGTTAGCAGTGATGCTAGCCAGGAGTGGCGGTGCAGAGATGATGCCCAAGGAGAAGCTTCCCCCTGCCTCACTGGCTGCTCTATGAGCGAGCAGAGCCACCTCAGTCTGCTCTCAGGGACACTAACTGATGCAGGTGGCAGTGCTGGGTTTATTTCCTACATTGTTTAAAGCTCTTCTCTGGAAGTGGCTTTAACTTTAAATGGAAATCATGCTTCTTACTACTTTGCTGTTAAATTTGTAGGGTGAAGAAACAGCCATTTTACTTTAAAATCTGTTTTTACTAGCTTTTTTGACCGCGAGTGAAGGGCACTTGAGTCCAATCAATACTGTTTGCCTTCTCAAAGGCAAGTGGAGCAGATTGGAGTAGAAGCTGCAAATCCTGGAGGGGGTGTATTCATATCACAGCTCCATGTTTAACTTGCCATCCCCCCTCAACCCAAGCCCACAAGACAAGGAAATGAGCTTTGCATGTCCCCACACAGTGCTGCTGAATGTCCTAGTTAGGAGCGTTTAATATTAATGACGAGAGGAAAGGTGTTGCTACAAACTGATGCTCACAGTGTTTAAGCAGCTGATGCAGTGTTCTTAACTCACAGGGGGTTTAGTGGGCCATGGCTGACACCTGAAAGGCTTCCAGATGGAATAATAAGGGGGGGGGGACTGTGTGGTAGCTGAAGACCTCAGGAGGCCGTCCTTGCATCCCCTTCCTGTCAATTCGCTGCAGTGTATGATTGGTTTCCTCCCCGTTGAAGTAAAACAAAGGCCAGCATGACCAGGTCAAAACTTTTGTTTGAAGAGAAACAGAAAAGACGGAGTGGGGTACATGGAAAGCTTGCAGTGTCTTCATGTGCTTACAAGTCTTAAGTTTCATCTACTGTTGATTGATCTGTTTTTTTTTTTTTCTTTCGGCAACAAGCTGAGAGAAACTTTTTGTTATGTGAAATGAATCAGTCTGACACCCTGCAGTGTTATCTTAACTTGCCTTTGAAAGTCCAACTTGCAACAAACCACCAGTGAGGGGAACAACAAAAAAAAAACTGTTAAGGAACATCATCCACGCTCAGCACAAAGTAATTAATGATCCAAAATATGGGAACCCCACTGTTTTCTGTGGGATTGTTGTTCTAGTTTTTCTGCTTCAAAACAAGCCCAGTATCAGGCATCCGTCATGATTCCTGAAATTGTCCAATTTGATAGATAATTTACAACTCCCAAATCTAAAATCCATCTGGGAGAAAAGATGCACCCTCAGAAACCAGATGGTACTTTCAAAATGGACACTTTATGATTCGGCAAAAAAAAAGAAACAGACTCTTTGAGTAAAAAAACTTAAACTGAAGCCGTGATGTTTTTGTACCCGGATCAGACAGATCTGTGTTTTTTTTCACAGGTGATGGTCTTATCTTAAACACAGTTCATCTTTCTTGATAAGTTAAGTGTTGCAAGGGTCTAGCAAGGCTTTGATCGATTATCAGTTTTGACCTATGATGGCTTTAATTTCTTCCATGTATTAGCCACAGTGATGAGCTATTAAATCACCATTCAGTCCATTTTAAAGTGCTTAACCCCTCCCCCCCGTACTCGACTAGTGCCCCACACTTAACCCTTGCCATGTTAGTCAAGTAGCCGAGAGCGATGAGAGGAAATATATTCACACGTCAGTGGAGCTGTCATCGATAATGCAGACTGATGATACATGTCCTGAATCTTAACTTACTGCTCACTCCGGAGTAAATTATTATGCGTGGATCAGATGGGGCGTTCTGAAAGAGTAAACAAGGAGGTGATTATGGACTCGCGCCTCGTATGTCTATAACAAACGCATTTGACAGTGTTGACATGTAAATAGGACGAGCCTCATAAATCCTCATTGTCTCACAAATGCATGGATGGAAGTGGAATAACATAGGAGATTGCTCTGTACTGTAGCCGCATTGCCAATGATGACACAGCAGCTCTTGCAAGCTAGCCTTTATCTGGCAGTTTTAGCATGAATCGCAAATGTCCCGGCTGCTTTATTTTTTACCTGCAGAGTGAGAATGTTTAATACAGGGAGTCTGTGTTGAAAAATCTGCTTTTAAATGGCGTCTGTCCACATTCAGCTGATCTGTCAAAGCCTCTTGTGACTTTTATTTCCCTGTGTGTCTCACAGCGTGTTTCTTTGTGCCTCTTCTCTATTCAGTGCCCCGATTCAGCTTGTAAGCAAGATCTGCTGGCCTACCTGCAGAGAATCGCCCTGTACTGTCATCAGCTCAACATCTGCAGCAAGGTGAAAGCCGAGGTCCAGAATCTGGGCGGGGAGCTCATCGTGTCTGGGGTAAGTCTATCCATACAGAGCAGCACACATTCAGCTCGGCTATCACTGATGCTCCAGATATGCTCACTAACAAGCCGGAATCACCAGACTTGGACATTTTTTGGACTGATTCTATGCTTGGCGCTGCAGGTGGCAAGCCTTTCAGTTCAAGGTTATAAAAAAAAACTCGGGAGTCCAGATGAAGGGTCATGCAGATAAAGGCTGATGCAATTATTGCAGGCTGATTACCATCTAATATAACCAGAAAGATGCAGAACAGCCTTTCTTTCCACTTGTATTTTACATGCCTCATCAAACCATTATAACTGCTCAAATAAACATCAGCCAATTATTTCATGGTGCATACATTTGACCTTAAACCTTAAACTTATTTAATTTATTGAAGGATAATCGTCCATTTCAAAGGTTTTGATGAAAAATATCGATTAGCTCGAACATGATTAGCCTAACAATTTAGTCACCTTCTCTGCAGCTCCTGCACATTCAGGCAGTTCTCTGTTAACATTACCGAAAGTTAAAAGATGTACGATGAGGCATCTTTTTATTACTACGGCCCCCGTCTAATAAAACAGCTTACCTGAAGACCTGAAGACTGCACCTAATCTTTATGATTTTAAAAGCAAACTCAAAACGTACCTTTTAGTCTTGCTTTTAACTAAATTTTGTATCATTAAATTTTTTTTTTAAGTGTTTTAGCATTTATCTCTTTCTAGTTTTAATGACAGGATCACCTTTTATGGAGCTATTTTGGTGCTCTTATTTAAGTATCTTTTACTGTTGTTTTTATTTCATTTATTTATTGTTTCTTCAGTTTCATTTTATGTTTCTTTGTTTATAGATTTTAATGTAACCTTCAGTGTTTCCTTGAATTTTCTTTAAATCTTGAATTTTTAAAATGGTGTTTCCTCAGTGTGCACATTCCTGTTTCTATGAAATTGAGCCCTTTTCAAATTCATGCGTTTAAGTACATGTTTCTATTGTGCTTAGATCGCAGGCTGGGAATGAGGGGTTAGGTTGGGGTAGATGAGGGTATTCTGTGTTTCTTTTGTTTATCTGCTATGTAAAGCACTTTGTGCTACATCGTTTTTGTATGGAAAGTGCTATAAAAATAAAAGACTGATTGATGTAAAGATTTTACATTTGGAAGAAAAAACATTTTCTTACAAGGCTGATGATTCTAATATAAGAAAAGATAAAACCTTTTTAAATTACTATAGAGGGTAAGTTTACAAGACATTTTACTTAGTAATTAGCTGGAGTAACAGTGAGTAAAGTGTTACTAAAATCAGGTCGTTCTTTTTTCATTCTGTGAAATATTGCAAGTGTATTTAAACTTTTTAGTTTGTGTTTCCACCAGTTGGTTTGGCATTTTCTCTGTATCTGTGTCTGTACATCTACTGGCATTATCAAACTAATCATTCTCAAGTCATTTTTGATTGAATGCAGATACAGCAAACCCCATACAGATTTATTTATTCATTTATTTTTTTCAAATTTGAATATTTCACGAACCATAGACCGTAGACCCCGACTCAAGATAATAAGAAGCAGGACAAACCCTGAAAAAAAAAAAGATAGTTATTTAAAGGTGAAAAACAAAAGAAGAAGAAACTGTCTTCTATTACACACAGTCATTTAGTAAACTTTTTCATAATTGTCATTGAAATGCTGTAACAACAGTTAAAATAAGTTTACTTTAAACTCAGAGTTAAGCATACTTGGACATATTTCAGAGTACTCTGTCATATTGAGCTCAACACAGAGGAGTGTAGTGTGTACTGTAAACTTTTTAATGATCAGGCATTTATGGTGGATACCCTGAATATAGTTAACAGATTTTCTATCAAGGGAGAAAAATTTAATCACTGCATTCCTGCTGTTTTTTTTTCCTTATTTCTGTGGAAAAACTCCTCTATAGCAGCCTCAGTGTGGTTTGTTCCCCTCATTAGAATCAAACTCCACTTTTACTGTTGCTTAAAGGTTTTCTTGGATCTTGTATTGGTTCAGTTCCTTGTGAGGTTTTCTCAGGACTTTATGACTGTCTCACATGAGATATGCAAAGCCTGCTGAGATTTTAACCTTTTCATGGTGGCCAGCTGGAGTCCACCCTCATTAAATCCAAGCAGTTGACTCTTCTCACTGTGAGGTGGGAGGAGGTCCATTGGCTGACGACCCTTAAATGTCAGCCAAACACAACAGACATAAACAGAGGTACACCTGACCCCTGCCTCTGCTAATTAAGAACTGCTAAAATAAGATGTCATGTCGTGAGGGCCATGATTTCATTTGGCTTAATTGCCTTTTGCACCGCAGACCTCCTTCTCTACGCAGACGATGTCCTATTCTCCTGTTGTTCCTGCTTAATGCCATTACATCATTACACTTTTTCTGATACTCTTGACTTTTAAGAGTTGACTCTAAGTGTTTGTCTCTCCTCCCCTCTCCTCTGACTCTCCCCTTTTAGCTGGATAGTGCCACCTCCCTGATCCAAGCAGCCAAGAACCTCATGAATGCAGTGGTGCTGACTGTAAAGGCATCTTATGTAGCCTCCACCAAGTACCAGAAGGTGTACGGAACAGCGGCTGTCAACTCTCCTGTGGTGTCTTGGCGCATGAAGGCCCCGGAGAAAAAGCCGCTGGTTAAGAGGGAGAAGCCTGAGGAGTGCCAGACGCGTGTGCGACGAGGCTCCCAGAAGAAACACATCTCCCCTGTCCAGGCCCTCAGCGAATTCAAGGCCATGGACTCCTTCTAAGAGAGAGAGAGAAAAAAATAGAAGTCACGCTTGTAAAAGTGAAAACAACAAAACATGGCAGTGACAAGCTGAAGAAAAAAAAAAAGTACCTTTTTACATTGTGTTAACCCACCTCTGTTTGCCCTGTGTGTGCTTGGTAACAGCTCAGGAGGACTATAGTACATTTGAAACTGCCACGCTACGGCTCCTGCGAACACTGTGGGCCTCGTGGCTCACAGTCGGCCGGCACACACACACACACCCAACACTATTTATCGATCTTATTGTAGCCTAATATGTGAAAGCCAAAATGTGACACAAACACCAGTACTTTGAATGAGAAAAGGAGTGAATAAAAGAAGCATATCTAAAGAAGCAGAGCAGCGTTTGAAACATTTGTGACAGCTCATACCTTGCTTGTAAACACATTAAAACTGTGAGAGAGAGAGGAAACCCTGAATGGTTCAGTAATGGAGTTATTCAAAAGGGAATGTATCTGTGTTGATACACTCCTCAGAGATTTTCTTTCTTTTCTTTTTTCCAATTTGAATGTAACTTGTAGTATTAGGAATAACTTATGTTAAAGATACCCAGAAATGTTGGCATCCAAGTAGTAACCTTGTTCCTGATGATTATAATTATAATCCATATGGTGTTTTTTTTCCAAAGCACACTTATGGTCTATTGTATTGCCTTTTTAAATTCTGTTTATTTAATGATTTCATCACTAACTATGATGACCTTGATTGGAAGTTGTGTAGTGTATAAATATAGACAGAGAGGTTTGACTAGTTGTGGTTTGCTCAGAGAATAGAAATCCCTGCATACAGAACCTTTATATTCACCCTTCTCTAATAAATCCCTCAACTTGATCTTCTAAGTTTCACGTGTCTTTCTCTCTGCAGTTACTCCAGACTTGTCTCTGTAGGTTCTTTGCCGACCTTGAGAAAAATGACCCTGTATGAGGGGAGATAAAATGCTTTGGATTAAAACCAACCGTCTAGGGTGGCATAAAGCCCAAGAGGCAGCAAAAGTGACCACACCAAATAGGTAAAGGAAGACAACTTTTTACTGGGAAACGTTTTCACTTTTGACGGTGGGCCTTGGTGTTAAAATGGTGTTAAAAGTGTTGCAAAAGAAAATGTCTCATAGCTAAATGTAGGAGGTACAAAGAGCACTGGTATAATCCCACAAGGCCAACCCTGATAGACGGCAAAATCAACTCCATATCCTGACATTTTTAGTTGGTAGGTTGCTAACTCCGAGTTTTATGTTGTATCACTTTCCAGCAGGGATTTAAAATTGTTAACACTGAGCAGACGGATGTGAGATCTCTTATTTACACAGTCTACCTCCTGTGAGTCAGACTCTGCATAAAGTATCACTCTGAGTGAGAAAGACAACCTTTATGCCTTTTATTAATGTGAAGACTTGAACAAAATCACTGGAGACTGCCGTCCGAGACCTGTAGATGAAAAGATACCAGGGGGGATAAAAATCTATCAGTGCTAAAAGCTTGCAAGAATAGACATATCGATTCAGGGTCACAGGTCAAGTGCTCTCGACATGAGATAATTGCTCTTAGGTCAGCACTGTTACTGCAACATAGGTGATTTTTCACCAGGTCACAACACAAATAGTCCATCACAACCACTTCACACTAAGAAGATATGGAAACTGATTGATACAAACAAATGATCGCAGTAACTTTCAAAGAGGGAGACAAACTCTTTAAAAAACATTCACTGAAATCAAACGTTTGATCCTTTCAAACTTGGTAATCCTCAATTTACCTTGAGCACCATCAGCAGGATTAGGATATGGATTTATTTGGTGAAGCAAATTAATGTCTTTCTGATTGCACAAAATTTGAAATGAATAAATTTGGTCTAAGGCGATGTGTTATGATATATTTGGTAATTCCACAAGGGATTATCCACAGCGTTGAAAATTTTTCAGTAATCACCGGTTGGATTACTTTTTAACTGAACACAGACAGTTTGTCTTCAAGTAAATTATAAAAACTTCTTTGAAATGATTGATTCTTTATCTTAAAAATGTCTCTATTGTTATTTGCAAAAAGGCTACAAGTCCCATCAAGCCTTTGCCATTCTTTGTCTTTTTATCACAGATGTTGGTGTTTTCATTATGATCCTGCTTTCTTTAAGATGAAGCCAGCCACATCTACGGTGGCCCTGAAGTGCAAAACACAACTGCAAATCAGAAAACACAATGGTAAATAAGAAAACACGCAACACAAAAAGACAGAATTACAACAACAAATCAGAAAACCCAACGACATTTACCATTGTGTTTTCTGACTTGCCGTTGTGTTTTCTCTTTTTTTGTTCTTTTGTTTTTCTGATTGCTGTTGTGTTTTCTCTTTTTGTGTTGTGTTTTCTGATTTGCCGTTGTTTTCTCTTTTTGCTGTTGTTTTTTATTCTGAATTGCCGTTGTGTTTTCTCTTTTTGTGTTGTTGTTTTTCTGATTTGCCGTTGTGTTGTGTTCTGCACCTCAGGGCCACCGTACACATCATCATTTTCTTCATTCAGTCTCCTGCCTCTGGTTATGTTAAAATACAGCTGGATTTCTCACGTATCTAACGAAGAGTTAAAGTTTTATCTTTTTTCCGTGGCCTCAAAGTTAAATGCTGACGACATGTCAGGGTGTATAAGCCAGAATCAAACAGTGCAGTCCTGTCGATCTCTCCTAAGCCTGCTGAGTTGTTAAGGGAAAGACAGGAGGGATGAGTAAAGGGGAACAGCTGGGAGAAAGGTGGAACTCAACAGAGACGAGAGTCCAGCAGTCAGCAAGGCAAGAATCCCCACAACGCTCTGGGTTTTGAAGTTTGGAGTCTCTAAAGGTAAAGCGAAAACGCTGGTACCACAAATGTCAAGTTCAAATATCCTTTCTGGTCTTTTGAAAAACCCTGCAGAGACGGCTCTAAACCCCCTTTCATGGTGAGTGATTCTGATGAATTAGTTCATTTTAAGAGACTGCACAATGTATTCCTTTTATAAGGTATCTCTATCAAGTCCCAACAGACACCCCCAGCACACCCTGCTATTAAACCAAGGAGAGCAAATCAATTGATTGCTTAACACGAGGCCGATCTCTCGTGAATCGAATCAAAAGCATTGACTAGCATAATTGTTCTAATAAAAGCTCGGGGCACACTAGTTTGAATAATTCAGTGGTTTTGTCACTGATAATGAATATGGCTCTTTATGTATCTACATTGTCTTGCTAATGACTATTAAACACAACATGCATCAGGCATCCGTGCACCGCCAGAGTACCCTGTGTTTAGCAAAAAGAGCCACCGGAGAGGAGTTGTAACACGGTCCAGTTAATGGGGGGATTAATTCCAGGCTGTGGCACTGTCTAACGAGAATGATCCCTGTGCGTATCCATTTCCTCCATCCAAATAAAACACCGAATGACGGCTGAAAGCCTGCTCTCTTTCAAAATTAAGAGAAAATACAGTAATTAAAAAGAAATAATGATGGCAGCAGAAATGCCACTGCAGTGCAGGATTAGCACTTTGATTCGGGAGATGTCTTCATGGGATGTGCTGCATTAAAAGGATTAAAACTGAGTTCTAATCGAGTTAAACAAACCTCCCTCAAACCAACTATAAAAATAGACAGAGAGGGAAACGACTTGGAAGTCCCCGAGGCAGAATGGTGATGAACAGCACACAACCAGCTGCTGCAATATGGTTTTTGGCTTTCAGTCTCTGGTGTCAGATGCCTTCTGACACCGAACACACAAGAGACCCTGCCATCAGCACAGATGGACATTAGTGTGTAAAGCCTTTATCACTGCAGTGATTTGATAATGTGATACAAAAATTCAATCAGAGAAAGTTCTCTTCATCAACTTTGACCCACTGTCATTGTTCAGAATCCTGGAAAGACATCATGAGAGCTGACCTGGAGAGGTTCAGATCTCACCCAAGGGGGGCGAAGAAGCAAACAACAAACTACAGGGAAAAAAAGATCAAGAGGAGCTTAATGATTAAAGGCATGGTTGACGATCGGAGAGATTGGTAACAAATATGAACCTTGTTTCTATGGTGATCATGGTCCAATAGTGCGATCTCCACAAGTGAAGAGAAAAAAGAATGGAAAAAAAAACATTCTCCCTAGCAGCTGCAGGGCTGCAAAAACATTGACCAATGAGAGCCATCTATCTGGACAGCTCCTATTGGTCAATCTCCTGCTCCGCCTTTATCCAATCACCTTGCTGTATTCGACACACACCCCTCTCCCATTGTTCTGACTCTTCCCCTTCCACTCTCCTGGCCCTCCTTGGAGCTCTGAGAGGCTAAAATTAGCATAGCAGCTTAGCTACAAGATCTGTGAAGGAGAAGGACCCAAAAAAAACCACTTCTGCTTCCCCACCACCAAAAATGGGAAGAAAACGCAAGCCAAGAGAAGAGAGGGCAGAGTCGAAGAGGAAATGAGACAAAGCAAGGAATCTAACTCGAATAAACATCGGGTCATCCTTTGAGTGGTGGAGAAATCTTCGTCAGGATTTGGGCCTGAAAACAGACGCTGAGACAGCAGAGTTTTTGTTGAACAGGTAATTTTTTCCTTTTATCGTGGTACATGTAACATAAATAACTCTTATTAGTCTCTGCAATGTCAACACGGTAGCTGTCCAGGCAGCTGCAGACGGTGCTAGCTAGCAGAGGTAGTGTTTACTGTCGCTAGTCACTAGCAATCCAACACGGTGAATCCTATTTGAAGCTAGCGTAGGATCTTCTGCCGGCCAGCTTCTTGCTCTGCCAGAGGGGGTGTGTCGTGGGGAGGGCGATACAGGTTGGGTGGAGAGTTATCGTGGAGGTTTGTGTGTGGGGAGTGGGGCTCTGTTTTCAAATCTGCCTCAACGGCTCAGTTTTTTTCAACTGCTTCTCAGATCGTCAGCCGTGCCTTCAAATGAGGACCAACTACAAAATCGAGGGAGCACAGAGAGAGCACAAACCTGCTGCCTGAGAAGCACTAAACAGCTGTCTCCTTATCCAAGCCCGCCTTCTCTAAGGTCAGTGCTGGACTTACAATCATCTAAGAACGAGTGCACCTCATCGATAAGCACTATCACCTGAGGAGCCAAAGAGACAACAGGCGGAGAAAGAGAACAAACAAAACAGAGAAGTCATACAGCTGTAACAGTGGTAACCAAAGGCATTATTTTTAGTTGAGAGTGTCCTTACACATAACCACGGAGCTGTAGGAGTAAAGAGTCAAACAAATGTAACACACACAAACAAGAATGTATAATGTAGTGGGAGAAATATTCGATCCTGAGACCCTTGACATATTACGACTACAAATTCATAGCAGTTAGCAGTGGAAGGATATGGAATGAATCCTCAGGCATGGCCTTCTTTATTTATTTATACTCGGAGCTTTTTATATGTTCTTCCAGGAAAGGGTCAAACCCTTTTTATAATTCTAATTTACTCCGGGGGAGAGTCTGGAAACTGCATGAGCTGTCCTGAATGCTATATGCTCAGTAGCAGTCCTGGTAACACACACACACACACACACAGACTGACTCATGCTAGGACCTTGCGTCAGTAATTCTTTTCGCATGCTTTCTCAGCTCAAACTCTTTAACTGTGTCTGAAGAGTTCAAGTGGGCGCAGCACTTCAACGCGACTGTCCGGACTCAGACTCCTGGGCCGGACTCCTTCACTGTTTTCAATCTCAAAATTCAGCCAGGGAGGATGTAAATGGTTTCTGGCTCTACATTCAATGATTAAAGCAAAAAAAAATGTAATCCTGCTGTACAGTTGATAATCCAGCCATTCCTCCGACACAATGTCTCAATTTGTCAGAGAATATGAAAAGGTCCTACTCGGGGAAATTCACAGCTGAGGAAAATCTTTAGGTCTGGTCTGAGTGACACAGCAAAATTCACCCTTACATCAATATACTTAACTTTATAAGCTTTGGGAAATAGGAGTTTACAGCTAGTTTCTGCATCACCAAAGTTGACCTGCTAACAGCTTCCACACAACAATTTGCTTATGCTATTCAGATTTTATTTTTTAACAATTTACATAATCTACTTAAACTATCTGGTAACGCTTTTTTTTACGGTACACTTATTACCAGGTAATTAACAGGTAATTACCTAGTAACAACATGAAATTATCTGGTAATTACATGATAACTACTAAGTCAAGACTGTCTAGTTTTTCCTTTTTTCTTTTGCTATTTGGGGTTCTTATTTTCTATGATTGACACTTGATACAGCCTGTGGGCGTGCCAAGATTGCGCAGCGATACGCTGTTTGAGCTGAGCATTATCACAGCGACTCACTCGCCAAATGCATACAACGCTACTGCGCAGGTGGTGGTTTCAGGAAGCGGAGAAAATCCTGGAAATTCCAGAGCAATTCGGCTTCAAATTTGTATGATAATAGAAGGTTACCTACCTGGTAGCTAGACAGTATTGACTTAGTAGTTATCATGTAATTAGCGGCTCATTTCATTTTGTTACTAGGTTATTACCTGTTAATTACCTGGTAATAAGTGTACCGTTAAAGAAAACTATCTCAACATCCTGACTCCACCAGTTAAAAGGCACTAGTTCCTGCATTGACACTGGACTTTAACAGCCTAGTGTGTGTAAAGCACCCGGGCAGACGGGGTTGGAAGTAAAGGTAAACTCCTGAAAACTTGAAGGATAGCATCAGAGTCTGACACATCTCTTTGGCTGGTTCTTTTCCTCTTAGAAATACATCAGAGGGTCTTTTTATGCCACTCTTGGGAAGGGGACTAGGATCTGGTATGCAAACAAGATCAAATCCACAGAGTCCATCCCCATGGTTCTAAGGCCCTGCAGCTCCAGACACCAGAAAAGCCTGCAGCCACAAATCCAGCATGTGGAACAGGTACAGAGAAAACCGCGTCCAGGTAAATGTTCTGGGCAGACTGGATGTTGTCAGAGCTTGCAGCCTCACTCCATCAGAACTTCCCCAATTACCTTCACACCTGGATGGCAGTGATGGACAGTCTGAGACTGTTGGGGCAGGGTGGGGGGGGGTTCGCGGTGCTGTCTTCAGATGTAATGAACAGTGTACTGCTGCTGGGCGAACAGCTTGAAAGGGGACCAGGGCCATGGTGTTGTGTTGACCTTTAGAGTGATGGACAGTTTGGGGATAGAGTGGGGCTTTTATTTTGTCAGTTTTCATTCTTGTCAGTGAGGGAGGGTTAAAGATCGGTGGTGTGAGTGAGAGGGAGGTCACTGAAAGTGGCGTCCCTTTATGGCTGGGAGTCAAGGTGGGGGGAAGGGGGCAAACCAGGCCATGGGTCTATCTATTGTGCCCTCTAAAACAGGTTCAAAGAGCGCTGACAGGACTGAAACAATGGCCTGCATACGGAGCGTCTTGGGTTGCTCCTTACAGGGTCAGTGTGGATAACCTCTTTTTAAATAAGAATATCTGTATTATACGATGGAAAATGTCATTTTGTCTATCAATTACCTGCACAGTTTTATTTCCAGAAAAATGAGCCTTTAGAGACCCACTCTGATGGAAATCATGTTGTTCTTGTTGTCAGCATGTTCATACAGCATTTTCCTGATGAGAAAACAAATAGCAAAATTTCTGCATTTAAATCGCTGTGAACCTCTGGCAGACCCAAACGGCAGGTTCAGACACAGTAGGATTTTCTACGTCACAAATCTATACTCCACCCCCTGCACCCAGCTCTGCAGGCCAGACCCCAAGAAGGAGAGAGGATGATGGCAAAGCAAGTGCGTGCGTTAGCGGATTGCAATGCTCGTAAAATTAGATAATTATGATTTTAGCTTTCATCATGCCTCCAAAGACAATAGTGTCCAAGAGCTGAATAGTGCCTGTGTCAGCTGTTTCTTCTACTACACCGGCAATGTTAGGCTGCAAGCTAGTATGACAAGGAGAGTGCAGAGCAGCGCTGTCTCCGCCCACGACTCAGAAGTGAATTGCTAATGAACTACTGGAGCTCTGCAGAAGAAAAGCCCCTGAAAATGACACAAGTAATGTGATTTTGGCTAAAAAACTTCATAATCCCAATTTAAAGACCACTGAGAACACTTTTAGTATTAAAAACAAACAAACAAACAAAAAACTTTCAGACTCGGCATACAATCTGTTAATTTCAGTTACAATAGGTTGGTGCATTCTTCATGCATAATGCACAAACTTGACAATGTTAACCTCCATCGTAAGCATCAAGAAGTGTCAAAGAGAAACATGAGAGATGTGCTCATGGTTGAGATGACTGTAATTCTAGGACATATTAACATACTTATATCATTCATACTGTCACTGTTGAGCGACTGACCGCTCCCTCTTAGGTGTCTGTGGTCAACGCTCTTCCTCTGTTCTAAATCAAAGGCTCTTGTAAAGTTTATATCTCCAAATGCAAACCATCTTATCTTCTCCCCCCCAAAAAACAGACACAGGCTCATTCTCTGCAAATTTGGTCAGAGTTTCTGTTCCATTTAAATGAAATAAACTGAGACCTGGCACTAACAGCGTTGGCAAAGAGCACAATTGAGCCCTTACTGTTTCTCCCTGTTATTTCTGATCAGTCACAGTCGTTTGTATTAGAAGTATAAAGAAAAAACGCAGATAGCAAAGATGCGGGAAGAGAACAAGTAGTTTGTAAGACAAAGAATAACTTTATTGATCCCTGCAGGGAAATTCAATTGTCTGTCGTCTCATTTGTCATGTCAATCTAAAAGTCATCTACAATTTACAGAAGAGTTATAAAGTCTGATGGCTGTTGGTACAAAAGATCTTCTGAATCTTTCTGTCCTGCAGTTAAGAGAGAGGAGCCGTCCACCACCATTGGCCCTTTGGTCCATCAAGGTGTTGTGAAGTGGGTGATCCATGTTCTTGAGAATAGTCTCCACCTTCCTCAGTGTAGATCTCTCCACCACATCCTCCACTGAGTCCAGCTTGAGTCCAACCACAGAGCCAGCCTTTTTCACCAGTTTGTTAAGACGTCTCGTATCCTTGTGTTTGATGCTTCAGCGTAGAACAGAACATTTGCCACTACAGACTGATAACATATATCAGATATAATATATAATAATAATAATAATAATAATAATAATAATAATAATAATAATAATAATAATAATAATAATAATAATATATCAAACTTCTCTGTATAAACAGAGGTCTAGATTGGTCATCAGATGAGACTTTTATATTACCTCAGGCTGCTGATAGCCTTTTGTTCATAAACTGAGCAGTAACTGGAGGACAAAGAGGTCAAGCATCTGTACTGAGCCTGAACACACATTACTTTCACCAGAACATTAACTTTGCCAAGTTGTCAGAGTGCTCTAAAAGTGAAAGTCTTCTCTTGTCTCGGGCACTTAACAAAATCCATTTCCATGTCAGTTTAAAAGTTAACCCAAGTTAACTTTTGACATGTGAAAAGCCACTACATCAGTAATCTCCCCAGCTTTAAAATGTAAAACCTGTCCTGTCATATCAATGCTTACTTACAACAGATATAAAGTTTCCAAAGTAATCTCTTTTTAAAACTGTAAGCCATGCTGACGTGTAGGAGCGTAAGAACAGCAGATATCCATCAACTATAGTCTAGACTCGAGTTTGCCTTGAGAGGAATAAATTGCCTTTTTTGCAATTCAGTTTTCTCTCTTCCAACCAGTATTTCAAGATGTATGAGAAAATTTCATTGCCCGAGGTTAATCAGCAGAAAAATACAATTTTAAAGGTGAATCTATAATGTTCTGGCAATTTCTGTGGATCAACAACTTGACAGGAAGCGGGTTTCCTTGTGTTTCTCATAATTAGCTGCTCGCTGTTGCTTTATTATAAATGTACAAGTTGTTGTGTTTTAGTTGTGTATCTTACAAGTGTATCAACCCCTGGCCAACCTTCAAACAATTCCTTCATGGCAGGCCCACATAAGATCCATGTATTTGATGCTCAGGCTTCAGATATAGACATCTTTGATCTCTGATCTATTTCAACAACCAAATCATTTTCTCAAGCTTCACTGGCGGGTTAATTTCTGCTTTTACTGTAACATAGAAAATGACAACATTAAGGCAAGATAGCATTGATGGACATCTTTATAGTTCATCCTGCCACAACTAATAACATCAGCAAATACTTCAGTTATTCCTCCTCCTGTGTTAGGGTCTGCACTGACCCGTTTTTGATTTTAAATGCTTAAAAGAACCACATAAATGAGCTTTTTTGCATCAAGACTTTTTGATGTTGTCAGGAACCTCTATCTCAACAAAATAAAAATAAAAAATATAAATTGACTAAATTATAAAATGCTCTTATTAAAATTATGGCACTTGTCGTGTTAGGGTTGCTGTTGACCCTGTTAGATCAATATCTAATGATTAGAGCAAAAACTGAAATCATATGTGCACCGTCAGGCACCTCACTGACAGTCAGATCCTCTTCCAATCATGTGAGATTTAGGAAATTCTAATTTTTCCACGTTATTCCATGCACAAAAAACATGTAAATACATTACTGGTGATTAGATGATAAAACCCTGAGAGTTTTTTCAATAATGTGTCTCAATCAGACAGAAATATTCATTTGAACCACATGATCACATTGATTTGTTGCATGTTATAAATGCTATAGCGAGGGAGTATTCCTGATACAAAATAAATTGTAAAGCGGTAATAAAAGTTAATGATAATAGTTTAGTTAATGATGGTCGTGCTCATTTTTAATTAGCTCCGTCTACTCAGTCTCTAAGTACCAGCTTTAAAGGCTGAAATGAAAAACAATCTTTTACACTGCTGTCAAACCAATAGCAACCAACACATAAGAAAAAAGACCTTTGAAACAAACAAAACAAAAGAAAACAAAATCATAGTAAAAAAGGTTTTAAGCCTCTCTTTTAAAAAGTATAGCTAAAGCTTTCTTTTTAGAGTTTTAGATAACAACTAGTGGGACCATAACCGAGAGCTATTTTAACCTTACGGAGAGTTAAAATTGCAGAGGTTTAAACGCAGAGTTGTAAGTCCTAGTTAAGAACCAAAACTAAAAAGTATTGATTTAGTCGAGCTGCTAAACCTCCACACCCTCATCAGGAAGCATTTCCCGACACTTATATAGACACCAATCTGCTCAGTGCGTTGTCGGGTGTGAAAGAAAAAGCTAACAAAGATGATTATTAGACCCAGTTGGAGGTCTTCTCTTTATTGATGCTTTCCCTCTTTCATTCTGCATTTCACCAGATGGCACCTTAATGAGCCGAAGCTGTCACTGTTAAAATTACACAGAGTGAGGGGAGAGAGGCATAGAGTTAAACACCCTTTACAAATTTGAGCAAGGTCATTATAAAGTGGTCAGCAGTAGCTCAAAACGGCTGGAGAAACAGCTTGATTTATGTCTGTCAGTAATTGAATGAGGAACCAGAGTGTGACCTCTGCGCCTGAGCCTCCGCCAATCTGAGAGGAAATTCCATCAGATGTCAAAGATGTGAAAGAGTTATTTCTTTCCATCGCCGACTAATATGTCCCGACCACTATTAACTTACATTAGCTTTTAAAGAGAGTGGACACGTGAGGACACTGTATTTACACATCAGCAGGATGGAGCTTTCACAGAGGTGAAAGTGTGGATAAGATGGGTTTCACTGATGAAATTTTGAACATGTGCCCTGCTGAATCAGCAGCTTTGTATGGGTAATTGAGCCGTAACAGTAAAACACAGAAAACTACTTACATAAATCATATTGTAATAAAGAAACCACTTGTCTTAATGCTTGTCAAATAATGTTTTAGGCAGGTCTCACATACTTAAATGGGTGGTGTAAATATTCATGTACGTCCTGAGTGGGTTGAATTATGATCTGTGAATGTCCATGTCAATAATAAAAAAAAAAGAACTTAAAATAAAAAATTAATAAGAATGTGAAAAAAGAGGAAGAAGACCAAAGACCAAAGACTTAGAGACAGCTCATACACTGTATATAGAACGGACGTCGTCTGCCTCCTCGCTGGGTGAAACCACTCTGAGAACAGCACCCTCTGGTGACGGGCTGCAGTATAGGTCATAAATCCGGCCTCCTCCAGCAATCCCTATGGGGCTGTGGACAAACTTTAGACATTTATTACACAGAACATACATTTTTCTCCCCCCTGCTTACGATGTTGACATGTAGTTATTGTAAGACTGGTTTGTGCTCAAGTCCTCTTTTTTCTGTGAAGCTCCATTTTTAAAAGTTACTAGGGGTTCATGTTTTCTTTGATTGACACTTGATACAGCCTATGAACGTCCAAAGATTGCGTATCTCAGCCGGGGGATACGCTGTTTGAGCTGAGCATCATCACAGCGACTCTCCCACTGAATGTGTACAATGCGACAGCGCAATGTTGGTTTCAGGAAATGGAGAAAAATCGCAGAGTTACAGAGAGCTTTTCTGCTTCAAATCTGTATACTGGTGGGGGACGGAACAAAGTTGTCCATAGTATATACAGTCTATGATTAAGACACACAGAATACAGAATTGATACAAAAGCTAAACTGTGATTCCTGACACATCTGTTGCCAGCAGTACAGTAGAAGCCAAAGTGCACCATGCAGCTCACATCTTAATAAGAACAAGCATAGAGAAACTGTACCCCCATCAACAAAACTGAAAGCAGAGATATCGATCCATCTTGGATTATGGCATACCCCAGAGAGCTGCGAGTTTGACATCTATCTTACGTTACCACAGCAACACAACAAACCCTCGTCTATCCCCTCAATAAGACACCATCCTGATGAGACGCTCTTCTCAACAGGTATGTCTGCTGCACAGTGCCAGTCCACGCTATGAAGCTTTCAAACATTTTTCAAACATTGTTATCCATCTGAGGGATCCCCTTAGATACTGCCAGATCAGAACAATGTTGTTGGGTTCACAAACATTGTTAAATTCAGAAAAAAAGTCATTTCACAGAATATTTGGCATTCCTCACTGTGATATAGAGAATTGTCCAGAACTGCATTGTCTGTCAGATAAACATATTTGAATTGGTGTTCATATTTTTAAGTGGAGAGCTCTTAAGACCATGTTCGTTTTTAAGTATTCTTGCCCACTATTTGACCCCTGCAGACAACACTGGACAGATACATGGTGCCAGTAAATAATGAGTATCATCTGTCTGTCAAGTAAATGAAGGCTCTTCCACAAAGGCTGGACACTGAGCGCTGAGTCAAAATTATCCAGTAATTGGATATAACAGATAAGGGAGAACTTATTTTAGATTCCATCATGCAACTCTTAATATGTATCTTGCTTTACATAGTTTTTAATCTTCTAAAATGTAATAATAACTTTGGGCAGTGAGACAGCTTGAATATTGGTGTCAAGTTTTGATGGAACGCATGTGTCTTTGTTATAAACATGACATAAAGTGGTCCCACAAATATACTAAATACCCCTGTCGCATCAGAAAAGTCTGTTCGGTTGTAACCTTAGGACTTGGTCTTTGAGAAGAACTCTATCAGAAGTTTAACAAAAGAGAACAGATGCTCCACTTCCTGAAAAAAAAAGTGTTGGGAACAAGGCCAATACAAGACGAGGGGAAAATAGGGTTTCGAGACAGATGCCAATCTGAGCTAATAAGGCCAACATCTGAGCCCCTGACCGTGGTGAGGGGCCTTCAAACTGACATTTGAGAACTTGGCGATCAAACTTAGAGGGTTTGCAACATTATTCAGTTGTACTTTTTAATATTTATCCGAATTTGAAAAAAAGACAATAATAAAGTTAAAAACCTCAATAAGAAATAAAGAGTAAAAATATCTAATCTATCTATCTATCTATCTATCTATCTATCTATCTATCTATCTATCTATCTATCTATCTATCTATAATTACTTCTTATTTTCTTTGTCAAGTACAATGTGTCAGTCTCTCCACCTCAGCAACAAACCGTTTCACACATATACGACTCAACCGCTGCTGAATTAAAGGGACAGAGTTTTTTGTTGTTCAGTTATTGTTGTCTGAATCTATGTTTTTCAGACTCATACCAGTATCTACTTTGAAAGGAATAAAAGTCACACTTAAGTTTTCTGATCAAAAATAATGGAAAAGTAACTATTGAATAGGCGTTCATGAAAACAGTGATTTCATTAGAAATGATCCTTTTAATACTTCTGTGACATAAAGAGGAACACAGCTGGGATATTTCATTTTGTCATCAGACTACGTAATGTCATTATATGATGATAAATTACATTTTCTTTTTCCTCTGTGTCATATGTTGTTAGTTATTAGGGGACATCTATTCTCCAGGATTTCCTACAAGCCTGGCTGCTTCAATAAAAAAGGGCTCAAACAAACTTTCTGTTTCATCAACTTCACTTTTCGGTCTCTAATGAAAACCAGACAAAACTGTGTTTTTTTATGCAGGAAAAGGAAGTATGATAAAGTCTCCTGGACACACTGTATCAGCCTGTATTTGATTCATCTGTATTATTTTTCATAGCAGTCATACTGCATCTACAAAGTGGTTCAGTTCTCTGTTTATTCATTTTTAATTGCATTTGTTTTATTTCACTCAGGTGTCGTCACGGTTAACCTCTTGCTTTCAAATTTGAGTGTTCAGATTGAAGCCCTTTACATGTCAATAATCAATTAGAGAGCGATCTCTAATAGAAACGCCTGTTTGCTCAAGCCAAGCAATGCGTGACCCTCTCTGAACTGGCTGACAGATGATGTAAGCTGACCCATTAAGTCTGACTGCCAACGCAGGTTCACACTTTGTTTCTCTGAGCGAGTAACAACAGGATGTGTCCTGACCTGACACTCCATTAACCTCACCGCCTATATGAGTACCATGCATGCCTTTTTAGTTCTTTTCTTGTCCGCAGAGGTAGGAATACCCTCAGGCTCCATACATCACCACATAAAAACAGACCTGTTGTGACCGATACCATCGCCGCTCCATTAAAACGAACCTCTCCAAGCCCAGAATCTAATTCCGTGTTAGTTTTCACAGCATGCCACTGTCACGTTAGCCAGTGCCTAATTCTGTCTAATTGAGTAATGACAACAACTCTACATAGTGACACCTCCACTGCAAGGTCAGTCCAAAGTACTGCCAGCTTCACACTGAGAAACTGAATCTAACCCACTCTCACCACAGAGCACACAGCAGGACAGATCCCCAAGTCCAATAAATCTAACTGCAGGGTCCCGTCCAACAAACACACATGTGTAGGAATGCTTGTGCACACATTTTACACACATACAGGGACTGTGTAACTGATATGCGCCAGATTCTTATAGGGGGGTGAAGTCACTCTGCGGCTGGCTTTGTATCAACCCAGCAAGGAGCATGTGAATTGATTTGTGACTGTTTCTGTGCGGTGTGTGTGCACCTGCTGTTGTTTGTGTTACTATACTCTCGCTTTTTTTGGATTGATTTTGAATTATGAAGACAGAGACGTTGAGGAGAGACAGTTTGTTTTTGTCACAGTCTGGGTCTGAATCTATTCATGGGAGCAGATAAATTCACGGCTTTGTAATTTCAGAGCTTCAGCAACAGAGACGTATATCTGAATATAAATTCTTTTTCATCTGATTCAGCAAAAGCTGTGATTAAACCGGCTGTGATTTCTGTAACCTCAGTTAGCCTTTTGCTATTAGAGACCCCTAACTGTGGAAAGCTTCTACTGAACTCGAACTCAATGTTGCTTTTATAAAACTTTTCTCTCTTTAAAAGCCTTGAATATGTTTGAATTAAACTACAAAATGTTGCCTGTTTTTATACCAATCTCTTTGATATTCTTCACTTTACTGTCCTTGTTTATGCATTCATAAATCTTACAGGGTTGTTTTTAATTTAGCTCAGCTGCAGACATGTCTAAGGGCTTGTATAGTATGTTCCACTTTCATGGATCAACTAAAGCATCATCATTATAAGCTGCAGAAACTATCAAGGACCTGAATCTGCAGCAAGGAAGCTATGTACCGTGGATTTAAGTATAAGAAAATTCACTTTTAAAAACTGTACATACAACGAAATCAAAATTAATTTATTTTCTTCTATTGTTTGTTTTTAAGATGGTTTTATTTTTATAAACTTATCATGGTTTTATTGCTTTAGTCTTAGGTCCAGTGTTTCCCCATTTTTAAATGGAACATTTTGGCATAAAATTAATTTAGGGTCAAACACACCGTAACACCGAGTTAGACACCCCCTCTTAATGGTCTGAAACCTGCTCCTAAAAAGGTCCTGGACATTGATTCTAACCCTAATCTAACCCTGACTCTAACATTATCCCAACGAAACCCTTACACAAAAAAAATTGTCGACATTTTTCCTTTTTTTTTTTTTTTAATTTTCTTAACCAATTGACTCCAAATGGTCTGAAACATGCTCCTAGAAAGGTCCTGGAAAGTGACCTTAACCCCATAACCCTAACCCCAATACCCTAACGTCACCCCATGTAAACCCTAACACTTAAAAAAATTACAACATTTTTCCCAATATTTTCTTGTACCAATTGACTCCAAATGGTCTGAGACGTGCCCCTTAAAAGGCCCTGATCAGTGATTTTAAGCCTAACCCCAAAACCCTAACCCTAATGCCGTATCTACGTAGCCTTTTCTGTTAAATCAATCAATCAATCAATCAATCAATCAAACTTTATTATAATGTGCTTTTCCTACAAAGAATTCAAACAAACTAAACATTCTTTGTAGGAAGAATGTAAAGTTTGCATCATGAGGAAACAAACTTTGTTACGTCAAGATCACAAGATAGGTCGTTTTAACAAGATAACAGTGCATAAAAAAAGAAAAATCCACGGCTGTTATCATCTGTGATAGGACAGCACTTGGTGCTACACTTTTTTGTAAGAAAAGTGCTTTATAAATAAAGTTTGACTGTTTGATTGAAAATTCCATTTTAATATCTCTTTTATCGCAGTTTTGTCACATCCTGTGTTTTCTTTTAATTGCTTCCTGTCTTTAACTCTGTGAATTTGTTGAATAAACTAAGACTTATCTGCAACTCTTCATGACGTCGTTAAAGACGTGTCCAAAGGCTTAATAATCCATAAGTCAGCCATGGCCCTCCTGGTGTGTTCAGGAACAGTGGAACACAACGACATAACAGCATATCAGGTTTGGTTAAAGACTAAACTCAGGTGGTAATATGTAATACAACACTATCTCACAACAGCGTGTCCGCTGCTGCGCTCTGTGGTGAGGAAATAGAGCACTTTGTTCCCATCTTGATAATTCTATTCCAGTTGCACTTAACAGCACAGCCAAGTGTTGTGAGATATTAGAGAAGGTGCTCCTATAACCATTAAAATGTTTGACTGCCCATTAAATGCATCTGTACCTTTGTGCAAGTAGCTCTATCCATCACTATTATGACTGATATATTCCTTGTACACGGTCCTGGGCTCACTGTTGATGCTCACTTTAGGCTGAACACAGAAATATGGTCCTCTTAATGGCATGTTTGAGCAATGAAAAAAGGAGCGATGAAAGGCATGGTAATAAATGAGAAGTCAGAGTTCATCAGTTTAGGGGGACATTGCAGATCCATGGAAATAATGAGGCTGCTGTTTAAATACTGAACGTGAAAAAAATCCCAAAGCTGCACAGTATTTCAAAGCATTTCACTCTTACATCTTTACATAGCAAGGTTTGCACTATACTGTATCTGTTTGCCAATGTGATGATCAAATAATAGCCAGCGAAAGAGCTTAATTTGATACTCGCACAGATCAAACCCAGACGCCACGTAATAAAAGTGAGTGTATTTGCTTAAACTGTGTTGAAAAAGGAATCTTACAGAAATGTGCATACACTATAGTTTAGTATTTTATCTGCAGTGCATAGAAATGAAACAGGACATAAACCTTTTTTGCTTCATCAGCATGAAAACATACATCTGAAGCGTAACAGCTTCAACCAAGGAGGTCTTTTTATACTAGACACTACTACACACTTGGGCTGTAACATAACATTTAAAGTCACTGGCTAGTATTTGCAAGCAGCTACATTTAAACTACATTTGAACTTCTAAGACAGCAGCTTCTTTAGAAAATTCCTAGTTTTGATGCACAGCAGTGGTTCCAGTTTGGGCTTAAAGTGTAAATATCACAAACCAAAAGCATTGCATCAACCCTTGAGGAGTTAATCCACATATTGGTACAAAAAAGGTCAGCTTGAGTTTTGGGAAACATAACAACATATTCTTTGTCAGCTATAATGACCTGCAATTATCAAAAATTAAACATGCAACATAAGGTTAAAGTTGTCTTGGTTTGTAGTGCATACACTTTTCATAAAATAAGGGATAGTCATTTCTGTCCCATTGAGACAGGGTTAATCAGGTCCAGGATCATGAGTCTTGAAGGAGAAACATATGTCACCTCAGTGTTATTTCTTATTCACACTCTTTTTCCCCCTCTCATGACATGTCTAAATATCCGTCATAAAAGACTCCAACTCCCTGTTTGTAAATTGATGTGATCCTTCCCCTAGTTTATTAAATCATACATTTCTTTATTTCCTCCGGTGACTAAGAGGTCTGACATAATTTTCACTCTTTCCTTCTTATGTTAGGTTGTTGTGGTATAGGACTTAAGGTGCATGTGGCAGAGTTGAAGTAAAAAGTGCATTTCTTGATTTGTGATAGGCTTGAAGAGAACGGTAAAACTACGGGCAAAAGCTAATGACATGAAAGTCCACAAATTTAATAAAACAAATAATACAGCTGATAATAACATTTGAAAAAGCATTCAAATTAGATTATAAACATCTTTTTACTTTGTTTATTATGATGGCAAAGTGTTAAAGTAATGTGAAGCTGAAGCTGTTCTCTCCACCTTTAAAGTTCAGCAATAGACAGCACAAATAGTTTTGTATGTTTAAAATCACAGCGTTTGAAAAGTTTTGCTACTGATACAGCCGTACAAACAGAGATGTTGAGTTGATATTCACATACATGAACCTTTGATATTTTTCTTTTGTGTTTTTATTTTACCTGAAATGAACCTACACACCTGCTTCTAAATGCTTATCTGGTAGTTTTTCCATGATGGCTTTTTGTCAAAACTAGTTTCAGCAGATTTGTTTATGCTGCATCTTCCATCTGATCTCTTCCAATTTAGGTATAACCACCTGCTGTGAAGCACTAAGTAAAAATCTGTTTGCAAGGAGAGATCCCCCCCACACACACACACACACGCACACCACCACCACCATCTTATTTCGATGCTATTGTTCCTGGTCCCAGATGTGAAAGTAATGGCTCTTCGTCTCAGCAGCAGTCACTTGATGGAAATGAGGCTTTTAGGTTTCAAAATGTCTTAATGGAAAACTAAGAGAAAACCCAAATTAAAATCATGGCATCAAATGTGAAGCATTTTCTTCATCAAGTCAACTCCCAGGTGTGTCCCACTGATGGCCATGCATATAAATGCAGATTCCTTTCATCCATATTTACCCCACAGCTGCATTGACGTGTCTGTAGCTTTGGCAACGATCAGTGTATCTCTTTCAAACAGGATTTCGTCACTATTCAAGGTGCCATCAATGCATTTAGCCTCTGCTTATTTGAATCCTCCTGAGCCTTAAGTAAATCTCGCACAATGCCATGAACAATTACATGCCCAGAAGTGTGCTATGGCCAGAGAGCACCCTTTTCATGTGATAACAGGCTTCAGGTGGCAGTCGGGGTTTTCACACGTCTAGCCAAGTGTTTCTGACAGGAGAAGGAATCTAAGGCAGTCAGCCGGCCGAGCACACCAGCACTAACCACTTCAAAATGGAGCCTTTCATCTCGCCAGCAGTCACTGAAACATATCATTCAAGCTCAAAGGCTGAACACATTCTGCTGCAGCAGACCAAAGACCGCAGATTACAATGCTTCAAATACACAGGTCTACACAGCCCAGTTTGTCAGAGCGCTAAAGACTGTGAGATCTTAATGAATGCACGCACTCATACATGCGTGTCTGAGAGTAAATTCATGCATGCAATCTCATTCCATTTATAGGCATCCAAGATTCGAAATTAAACCTACACGAGGTTGGATTCACACAAACAACTTTCGACCTACATTTGAGTTCATTTTCGGAATGAAATGAGATTCTGTTCAAGTGGTATTACCAAAAATTGCTTGAACTGCATCTTGTGTCTTGGTTTGTTTTCCCTTATTGCTTGTTGCCCCTTTTTTTAATACTTATGGGACAGTAGCCAATCTAGCCTATGTAACTCAGGCTTTTTACACCAGGGCTATGTATAGTTAAATAATTCATACCACATGCAAACAAAGTGGTCCTAATCTTGTAAACATAGAACCCAAGTGTCCTCTGTGTCGGTCTATCGTGGGGTTCTGTCTCTCAGTGCAGAAAACTAAATGTTGGCTTTGGGGCTTTTTTTTTACGATTTACTTACGATTAGGAGTCAAATTGGAGAACAGAGAAATATCCACTGTTGCACAACTTGCTTAGTTGCACTTTTTCATTTGAATGTGATTGTTTGTACTCAAGAGGGAGCAAAACTTGATATCTAAATTTGCATGGTGTATATACTCTGTTGAATGTTCTATCTTTGCGCTGCTACTGCAGGCGTCAGCTCTATTTATACAGATTGTGTCTGAATGATCTCTATGTAAACTGAGCCAGTTCTTTCCTGCAGAGACCGATGTCAACCGAAATGCAAAGGAGGTTCAAATTACTATAATACCTATCAGATCAGTGGCTTTTTTTTGTTGTTGTTGCAAAAATGTACTATTTTGTGTGGTACAACAACATAATGAAGCTGAAATTAAATCATGGGAGGAGAAAACTTCATGATGGATATAAGGTCTTCAGCACAAACCGCAAAATAATGAATCCTCTGTAGATCTATTGTGCAAACTCTGGTAGGATCAAAGCACAGAAATAGATGCCACAGTGCCGTTTAGCTCGGAAATCATTTGTTTGAAGATAAATAGAAAACATCAACCCAAAGTAATTCTTGAGGATAAAGCAACCTTACGTTAAAAGGTTATAAAGAAGCCTTTGAAAAGCAGCCTCTTTTATCTATCTGCTGGTGTTGTGCTCACTTCCTGCTGTACCAGCCCCCCATCCTTCCTTCATTTCCCTGAACGTCTCTGGAGGCTTCCACTTCAGAACAAAAATCGGCATTAATGAACTCTTTAGCCTGCGCAAATGCTTTCAGGGAAAGCAGAGTACAAAAAATACCTCTTAATGCTTTGTTTTTTCTCTTGATTTTCTAAAACGATCAGAGACAATCCTGAGTCACTAATTTCTGGCGGTGGTAGGAACATTTTGACTACTTATATCCCTACAGAGTTGAGGGAATAGCAAGCAGGAGGCAGAGAGATCATTCTGCTTTGACTGTCAGAGAGGGAGAATGGCGGGACTTGAATGAGCTTGGGGGCCCGCACTCTGGATTCTCTTTATAGCTCTGCCATCCCATGCAAAAAGGAATTTTGAATGTAGCTCTTGCATATTTAATACACAACTTGTTTCACAGATGTTTCTCCAGACATTTTCTGCCTCATAAAAGAGGTTATATTATTTTTTAATAAGCCAACATCTCCTGTTGTTAGGAGGATCGGCTGTGAAGCCCATCAGAATTGCTTTGATGTGAACATTGACAGATAGGTGCATAAACCGGAATGACAGAGTGAGAGGATGCAAACACAATGCTTACGTGCAACACTGTGTGGAAACGCGTGACGGGAAGAAGTTCAAGAGAAATCTTAAATCACTTCTGTGCACAACTTCAGTCCCAGGATTGGTTTATTTATCTGATCAGCAAAAAGCAGGGAGAGCTTTGAGTATTAGCGCCGTGGTATTTGGGTAATTCAATGATTTGACAATTAGCAAATATTCACAAGCAACATTTTGTAGAAACAGTTAGTCATTTTGTTACAATTACAATTCTAGCATCTTATAGTGCCTCTACCAGTGCATTTACAAGCATGTTCAAACCAAAGACTGTATATACTGTGGACAACTTGGTCCCACCTTCCGCCAGTATACAGAGTTGAAGCCAAAAAGCTCTTGGTAATTCTGCCTTTTCCGGAAACCAACATTGCGCAGTAGCGTTGTGCGCATTTGGCGGGAGATGCTGTGATGGTGTTCAGCTCGAACAGCGTATCCCCCCGGATTGAGATACGCAATCTTCGTATGCCCATAGGCTGTATCAAGTGTCAATCATAGAAAACATGAACCCCCTAACAACTTTTAAAAACGGAGCAGCACAAAAGAAAAGAGGACTTGAGCACAAACCAGTCTTACTGTGACTACATGTCAACATCACAAGCAGGGAGGAGAAAAAATTATACTCCGTGTAATAAATTTCTAAACTTTGTCTACAGCTCCATAAGCTTTGCTGGCGGAGGCGGGATTTATGACCTATACTGCAGCTCGTCACCAGAGGGTGCTGTTCTCGGAGTGGCTTCACCCAGAGAGGAGGCAGACGGCGTCCATTCTATATACAGTCTATGGTTCAAACAATATAAATAACAGTTATGTCGGATGTAATGTGATTTTAAATAATCAATCAAAAGTTTTAATGATAACAGTTGGATAAAGGTGTATAAAAGTGGTTTTAACTCTTGAGTGAAAAGACAAAGAACTTCTTAAATAAAATATTTACTCGCCCAAATCTCCCAGAACTGCTGGTTAACTGGAAAGAAAGACGATATCAAATCAACACGGGGCGTTACAAACGACAAAACAGCAGATTGTCCTAGAGAAGTACAAAGTTAGCACATCACTGTTTGGGAACTCTGTGTTTTCTACTGGCTTTTGGATTTAATTAAAGGTAATTAAAGGTAAAACTTGAACTGTAATGCTCTTCATAATAATTTCTCTTTCATTTGACATCTGAAAAGTCTCGATGCGTTCAGATAATGGGATGTACTCTCACTGAACCTTGATCCACTTTTGTGTTCGTGTTTGCTTGGATTCAGCTTTATCCTTTATGACTTGAGATTTGGAGAGTTCATTTGACTCGCAGTGCTGTTTTTTTGTGCCGGTAACCCCTTTTTGATTAAGTACATGTTTTATAAAACTGTCAAGGTTTGCAGTGACTGAATATAGTCTTAATCTCATAGTTTTTCTGAAGGTTAGTCATCTAAGACTCACCTGAGTTAGTGATTTAATTACACATTTGTACAGACGGAATTGCATTAGTTTTTTTTTTTCGGTACAAATGTACGAATCAATTTATAAACCTATAAAAACCAAAGGCCTCCTGACAATGGAGCAGCGACATACAGCGTATAAGAGAAAAAGCCTCTCATCACCTTGTCAAAGCTGCAGTCACGGGTTTCTGGGTTCCTGCTTCACTCTTCTATGTATCTAACTCTTCAATCCTATTATACCGCCTTAAAGACTGGCTGCCTGCAATGAATAGGCCTACAATATACTTTTCTGGTTTTGCACACCGGCCAATATTTTAGGAGGTGGTTATTCCTCTCACCCGGCTCGGAGAAAAAGCCTTTGAGGTGTACCTTTGAAAATGTTAGAAGTTTATTATAAGCTTTTTAGCGGAGTGGATTCATGCTGAGCTGTTAAAGTGCTGAAGGAGAGCATAACAGGTCTGCCTGTACAGCAGCAAACCGGGGCTCAGGAGCAGGTTTGATGGTTTAAAGGAGCGCACTGTTTCTTCCCAGAGCATTTCAAGTGAAAGAGTCTACAGGGTGAGAGAGAGCAGACAGCACTTCAGTTGTCTCATTTAATTTCAGGATCTCTCCTTTGGAAAGGCCTGACTTTGTCCGCCTGAGCAGAGGAAAACAATGAAAGGTGGAGGCTCCATTTGGGAAATTTGAGTTGCTAACAAAGCGAGCTCTACACACAAGTCATTAACTAGTAATCATTAAAAATCAATTCCAGCAGTGCGCCACCTTTCTCATATTGTCCTGGAATGATTTTGCATAACACAGGTCTCACAGGCTCAAAGCACAAAAATCCATCTAAGCCCCGTCTCCTCCCTTTCATGAATGAAATTAGCAGGTGAATCTGGTGAAAATGAACACTCTTAACTTTCGCAACTGATCCAGTCAATTTATTCGTGTGGAGAGCAGTAAATCCTAATATTTCGCATTGGATGTGATAATGGAGTTCGGATCAGTTTAAGGAAGATGGAAAGTTGACATTAGTGAGGACAGTGGTATCAGAGATTGAGAGAAAGGGTCTAAACAAGGATGTTTAATTGACATTTAACTCTAGTACTCTCATTATGGAAATATGAAACACATAGTTATTACTCAAGCTGTTCAAGTGTAGTGTGCTTTTAAACTGAGACGAGCGTTTGATTCATGTATCCGCAGCAGAGATGACCCGTCAGCTGTGAACTGTCAGCCCAGTCAGCGTGCTGCTTCACCTGGTGGTTTCTTGTTAAAGGTGGGGTTGGCAGGATCTGAGGAAGTGCCAGTTTTGGGGTGTAATCTTGAATGTAAACACTACCCCTCCCAAACAGTTTTCCCCTCAGCTCCTCCTCTCCCCTCCCCCTCTGCTCCAGCAAGCCCCGCCCACAAACAGACACTCCTGCTCACTCGTATCATTTTAATTTAATTTAGATATTATTCAGATAAATACTTGAGATAATTACAAATGGGGCCCAGTCAATGTGAAAGTAAAAAGCATTGGTGCTACTGTAGATGCCAACAGACTACCAGCAAACACAGTGTTTGCAGGACTTCTACAACTAGGATAAAGTGACATAGTCCAGGACCTGAGGTAAACAGTTACGTGGTGCTACAACACGCAGCAGGTCCTGTTTGACAAGAAACACTTCTGTTACAGACACTTGGCTAACTTTGTTAAAGCCGTTTACTTGTCCAGCAGAAATTACAGGGTCCATAAGACCCCGAAGCTTTCATGCTTCATTTATGTTGACCCGGCTTTTTAGCTCTTGTCTGGTCTTCCTCCTTTATATGTGCCAGTTATTCCACCAGACTCTCCATTATTTACTCTGTTTTCTTGCTTGTGTTGGCAGTCATGGCCAAAGGAGGATTCAGACAACTAACTTTGTTTGGGCTTGTGAAGGACACGGGGGAGCAGCGTCTGCCTCACAACCAATCAGGTTGGGGGAGACGGAGAATAGCTTTGTTTACAGGCAGAAAGAGCGGGCCGCTCAAAAAATGTAAAATGTTGACTACACAGACATAACAAAACACAACAATATCTTGATATTCCCAAATATCATCAATAACTCACAGCTATTGACTGTTATGAATAGTTTTTTTGTATATACACCACAAAACAGATGCTTCCTGCCTACCCCACCTTCAAAGAGGCAGACCAACATCCATCGTGTCTGGTACACTTTCTAGTGAATTACAATTCTTGTAAATTATACAAGCCCACTTCAGAAATACTGAAATATTTCTTTAATCTACTGCAAAATAAACAGCTGATGATGAACTTTGGCCCAACACCTTAACACCTTGACTGTCAGAAGATCATCTGGAGCATGCTCTGTGGGAAGTCTCTGCTCCTCGTGGCCGGGGCCTGGATAAGAGGTTTGACTCGCTAGTTAAATATACAGCAGCTCTCACACTTGTTTCCAGCTGTAGACTGAAAGAGATGAATGACACATGCCATTTGGATTTCAGAAGCAGTAATTCTGTAAGTAGCCATCATGATTCAAAGCAGGATTTTCAGCCGGCACAGGCACTTCCCCGTCATTATCTGCATAATATGCTGACAAGATTAGAAAGCCGGATCTTGCTAAATCCTACTCAGAGTTGCCTCACTGTCCTTCACTCACTGCAGAATGAAATCATGGTGCTCCTCCGACAAAGAGCCTTGCACACATTTAAGCTACAATAAGCTGTGTTTGTCTACATTATTAGATTACCCACTGAAGCGTCACTGTGGAGGGCAGAGGTCAGGAACTTCTTCCACTCGTCTGTCTCCCCCCAAAACTATCCAATATTCAAACGTTTTAACAAAGGTACAGTAACTTTCAAGTCTTAACATTCAGATTTTGTTACATTAATGGTATTTGAAACATATATCATTCTTACTTGGTTCTGCCATTTTCTGCATAAGACTAAACTAAGTGGGGAAAATTTTCTTAGTCTCTTTTGTGCAGAAAATAAGAGGAAACACAGACGTAAAATGTAGCTTTGTTTGGCATTGAATAAAACAAAATCAGTAAATACAGGCACATTTGAAGACCTATTTCTGCAAATAATGATTAAAACAAAAAAGGACCTTATTTTTACAATAAATCACACAAATAACTGATGTCGTCACTTTTTCAATCCTCCTGTGTTAAAAATACAAAGTTTGACCACCTTAATAATAAGACCTTGAGGTAATTATCCTCTTTGTCCTCAGCTAAATATTCCAAAAACAAAGAAGTTGTCTGCAAAATTCTAAGCCCTTCTACGTGTAATTTTTGCACTCTGGTGAGCAATCTTTGAACCATTGGACACCACGCCATAGAGACAGGAAATGATGCACAAAGAAGGTGAGAAAACCCTCTTGTTAAATGTCTAATGTAAGGCTGCAAAAATCTGTGTCATATTTTGTGTTTAGTGTTTGTACATAGAGCGCAAAGTAAACTGAAGTCCATTTTCTTGCATACTTGGTCTGTAAAGCTGATTCAGATTCTGTAAAGGCTTCATATTTTTAAAGACAGATGTTGTTTAATTACTTTGCAAGCATAATAATAAAATAAACTACTTTTTTTCCTGGCATAGCTACTAGGAGCCACAGGAGAGAGGCACAAAAGCTGCATGCAGCTCCAGGGCAGCGGGTTCTTTATTCAAGGGCACCCTCTGAAAATAGATCTGTTCGAGGTAAAGATCTTTTAATACATGCATAGATTGCCTTTTTGAATAGTCTTGTGGTGTTTAATAGCATAATTGTCTCCAGTTTAACGTTGCCAGATTATTGCTGTCCATCAGCTGAAGGTAGAATAAAAGCAGGAAAAGGACATTACTGTTCTGTATCAGATGGCAGTAAAAGTAATCATGTACAGGAAAAAGTTGAAAAATTTACATATTTCCTTTATACCTCAGTTGTTAGAGGTCCCATATCAGGGAAACAGAACACTTTTCCTTACTCATCTATTTATACATGTACATTGCATAGTTTGGTCATCCTTCAGCCAAGCATCCTATTTTTCACAATTCAAATTTGCCATGTATATACTTCATGTCTGCACCAACCCTGTCTAAGTACAGTTATTGCTCCAACTGTCCTGTATTCATTTAGTCGCTGTTGTTTGTATTTCGTACCATTTGTTCTTTTTATGCTCCTGTTTTTGATGTTCTTTACCCCTCAGGGACAAATAAAGGCTTTATATTGAATTAAACTGAACCCTGGGTATGATCCTGGTGAAAAAGCCTTAGCTTTCTGTAACCCACTCTCTAGAAAAACACAGCTTCTGCAGGGAGATGTGAATTTACTCCTGTTGTGACATAATAACAGGAGTCATTTGGATTTTTTAAACAAACTAGTCCTCCTCCTCAAGCATTACTCTTCCTCCTGTGCTGTTGTAGTTTTACTTTTCGCAGAGTCAAGATGTCAAAGGTAAGAGTGAGACACGTCAGCTTCTCTTTTGCTGGTTGTAAAAAAAAAAAGTGTAAGGATGCCTAGCCCAGGTTCACACGAACGGTCAGTTTGACAAGCTTTACTGATTGCAGGTCTGAGTTACAGCTTCATCAGGCCACAAGTGTAACAGAGACTGGTCTGAGACTCTCCAAGTATATATAGTCGTCCATGTTTCCGAGCATTCTGCTGGCATTTAGTTGACCTGAAGAAGAGTCCATGTAGGGTACGAACAAAGGACAACATATTTTAAGGAACCTTAGTTGAACATATGGAGAGCCCATATAGGGAAATACCATAGCACAACATATTTTGGGAACCTGAGTGATGTCAAAAATGTGTACAAGGTTTTTTGTTAAGGATGGTTGTCGGAGTCGGAATCTAACACCAACATATCCATGGTATCTGAGTTACATAGCTCCACCACCCTAAAGGCTGATGGGATTGGCTAAAGAAAATATAGCACACAAATGTCTTCAGTGTTTTGTATTATTTGCAACAACAATGTGCTGTCCAACAACTATGTGCTGGCCACAGCTGGAGCTGATCTATTTGTTGGTGCTTACTACTTCATTTTAGACTGCCGTAACAAAGAAGGCTATCCACATGAAGTTACACATGAAGGGCTCTTGTCTCTGGGGCTGGAATATTTCAAATGACCAACTATGACCTCAAGAAACTATAATAATAGAAAAACCTATATACACAAATTCAAAGTCCTGGTTGTTTTTTAGTCTCTGTAGAAGCTGGAGATGGAGGGGAAGCACGATCAATCTTTCATCAATATTTTCCTCGTGTAAAATTATACAGGTCACGAAAGTGTCCTGTTGGTCTCTCTTCCCCCTCACACAGATCACAGGGTCTCAGTGACCAAACAAAGTGATTGATCATTTAGCAGAGTTTTCCTCCAAACTTCTTGTCTCTCTATTAGTCTGCACAGGCTGGCACCATACCCTGTCAGACGTCATCCAGGCAGCCGGTCAGAGCAGCACCTCATTATCATGGCATCCCTGCCCACTCAGATCACTGCATGGATAACGCAGTCAGAAACTGGGAGGCTTCAGATCAACTGCAAAGGCTGAATTTATGATGTTTTTCTGCTACTGAATTGAAAACCTTGTTGAAAAGCTACGGGTGTACTATTAAATAGAACCTTAAACAAGATGTCAACAAATCAATTTTGTAGAGAGTCTTCTGTGATTGTTTCAGAAAATGTACTTTTTACTTCTCAGGTCTATTCAAACCAGCACAAACTCTGGATGTGCTGCAAGGACACGAGTTCAGACAGAAATTAAACCAAGCAAAATGTTGGTATTAAACAGTCTTAGTTTATGGGCTGGAGGTTGTAAATATTACAAATGATCCATCTTTATAAGAAGAATGAATTTCATGCTAAATAGAACTACTTCAAATTATAGTAAAATTATAAAATGAAAAGATGAGGAGGTGGGTAAGCATATGAGATGACTAAAATATGTGTGTGAAGTATGCTTAGTTACAGACTATAACTAAGTCAGTAAGTGGCAAAGCAGCGCTGGTGACGCTGTTGTGATTTCAGTATCATGGCCAAGCAACATGGAAAGCTCAATCTGAGGGATAATGTGATACAATAATTATCTTTGTGCAACAATAAACAGGTACACAGTTGGTTTCCCACCATGTGCACTGTCATAAGAACAAAATATCTGTCTAAAACAATAAAATCAACCATCCCCTCTGATTTTTTTTACAACTCAACTACTGGTTAAAGTGATTAGATAACCACTGCAGTATTACGAGGGTTTCCTTTCTTGCAGACACACCCTGAAACACAAAATCATTGTTGGCCTACGAGACCAAAATTCAGACTTCCCCTCACCAAACTTTATCCTTCAGGTTCAAATCTGACTAAATTTACTCAATCCAACACACCGTGTTGTTTTCTACATTTTCACTTCTCAAAAGATAAAATTTGCAAAATAACTTGTTAAAAATAAGACTCATTGTTTTTGTTTTTATGTGATTGGTAAAAGTTTGTTTCTGTAACTTGGCTGTAGGACTTACTTTTTAACAGTTTTAACCACTGTAACACGGTCACGTTGTGGCAGTTGGACAGTAGCTCCTAATACAAAGAAGTAAGGAAAGCGAAAGAAAAAATTCTCTATGTAAAATCTTGTGTTTCGGATTAAAAAAAGAAATAGTCTAAAACCTGCAGAGTAGACGGTGGGATAGCTAACATTAGCCACAGTGTAAGTGCAGATTGAATACGGTACTATCCACACTTATCTCTGTACTTCTGCCTTTATAACATGTTACACTTGGAGTGATTTTTGTTTTCATTACAGAGATTTATATGGTCTGTTTCTCCACTAAATGCATCCTTTTTTATAAATCTTTTGATGGCAAAAAAACAACCATTAGCCATCAACGTAAATGTAGTCTGTAGTTGATGAAGGGAAATTTTTTTTTTTTTTTTTTCATGGATATTGATAATCCAAAGGGTGTAAAAAACATAAATACAAGTTATTTCAACTATGTCAATTTATCTGATATCCTTGTCACAGTTGAAAAGAGGACTCTCCGGATGAAAAAGGCAAAATAATGTGGATTTAACACTGCATCGAAACAGTTATTTAAACATGCATGCAGTTTTTTTGAGCTACAGAGGATGAAAAGAAACTGTTCATAGGCTTTCTTTACCATACCTGGATCAATGAGCTTTCCTCTGACCATTATTTGAGAGCCTTACAACCAGACTTAGACTGGGCACTCACACACAAAGAGGTTGGGGGGAAGCAGTGGACATAGAACTGCATTAGCACCACCCACATACTCATGGTCAACTCAAAAAAACACACACATACACACATCTGCAATAACATAATGTTTTATTTGTGTCCCTCTTCCATTGTCCTGTACATTTCTTCATGTACATGTGATTGCTTTGGGAGAACAACCATAAGATAAGCATGAATAATGTAGACAACAGAAGTTTAAAAATCAGCATGACAATATGTGTATACACTCTGGTTCAGTAAGCAGGGACATTGAGGGGATAAGGTGCTCTAGTGTTGTATTTTGCTCTCTATATATCTGTAATTCCTTGATCCAGGTTATTTTTTATCATATATATTTTTAATACATTTTTAAACTATTTCCAGGATGCATAAAACCATCAAAAAGATCACTGTTTTATTTATCTGAAGTAATGAAAGTCAGAAACCCCCACCTGCCCTCCCTGTTTCAGCGTTTCTTCCTCTTTCAGTATTTTTGAAGGACACGAATTGTGACTCGAAACTGCTCATGTGCAATGTAACCCTGGCTGACATGCACAGGGAGGTCATTTCCACCCCATCTGTGCAAGCTCATGAATTCTTTCCTTGTATTGTAAAGCCAGAGGTTGTCAAATCTGCCTCCCCCATAAAACATCACCAAACCACATGTCTGAATTTCCATGCAGGCAACACTTTTACATCAATATATTACTGAGTGAATGAAGGCATGAATGAGTCCACATGCAGGATTAGGATGAATATTTTAAAACATGCATTTCTAAACATGTATATAAGCTGTCTGCGTGTCATGTTCGAGACACTCCTACTTTTTTGATTTTCACAATTTCCTTTTTTTAATTATAAGTATGTTTTATTAAATGTAGCTGCATCAGCATTCCTCTCTTGTCCTCAATTTTGCTATTGGCATAAAAAATTTACACATTATAACCTGCAGCAACAGTCAACCTCGGCTTGCGGCCTATCAGCATCTTTCCTGCTCAGCAAGAGGTCAGCACAACTGTTAGTCTCCTATTAACCTAAAACCACAACCCCGGTGGAATATTACAGCACAGATATTACAAAAATATGTTCATAGTAATATCTCTGCTTGCAGTATGATTGTGGAGAAGAAGAAAAAAGAAACAAACAGATATGAATGTTAACACAAGGGTCAGTGAATTTTGTTTGAATTTTTCTCAGATGGTTCGACATGTGTTCAGTTTTACATGGGATGTATCATGTTAATCCAGCTGACGACCAACCCGTCTGTTTCGGCAAATGCTTTGGTCCCACCGCCACAACATGTCCACTTCCTCTGGAAACCGGGGCTGTACTTTGACTTCACATATCACAATGAGTAATTAAGCTGCATTATTCATTCTACATACAGGAATAAGCACAAAAAACAAAAACAAAAAAAACATAGCTGACAGCCAGATGTACAGGGCAATCTAAGTTTTAATATGAAGTTACAAAGGTTAGAAATAAAATACAACAGCATGAAAATAAAGTGAGATAGGCCAACTTCAAACTTGCCAATTTCCCCACTTACTTTCTGACATACTCATTAATGTTTTCTGTTTCATCCATATGCATATTTGAAAATCTGTAACGTGCTTTTTTTTTTAAACTGATAATGTTTTCTAAATAAGCAAAATATAGAGGAATGAATATCCATAAGTTTTTGACAGCACTCATACAAAAAGGGATTTAAAAAAAAAATCTTTTAAAAAAGCACTACGATTTTAATTTTTTAAACCCTTAAGTGATAATTTGACTGGGCTAGTTTCATTTTTATTTGACTGAAATTTGACCAGGATACTTTGAAGAAGCTGTTTACTCAGATGAGATTTCAACTACAGCAGGAAAGGGACTATGAAAAATCATTCATATTAATCGTGTCTATCCTTCCTTCATCCCTAAAAACACTCATCTAAAACTGTAGTCCTTCAAGGTTGAAACCTCAGTTATCGCTGACAGGGTCAGGACAGGATTGTCATAAATACCACTCCCACAAACGTCTTTAAACCATCTAAACCAAGTTGAACTAAACTGTTTGGTAGTAAGTGATAAATTATTGTTATTATTATTATTAGATAGTATTATATTGTACGATGTTGTGATTATAAATATGTAACTATGCTGGATAAGAGCCCAGTGAATACAATGAGTGAGATGGTAAAAGCAGGCACAGCAGGATTGCATGTCATGCAGAGCCAGTCCGTGCAGAGAGGTCACGTCAAGTTAGTAGACATGATGTTGGATGAAGGTCAAATTCAAGATAATTAGCATGTTGTTCTGAAAGGACAGCAAAAAGCATTTTGATGTCTTACCTTTTTATGCGTGTGAGCTACATAGAGAAGGCGATTGCGTGTGCATGCGTGCTTGTCCACATTTGGACAGAAAAAGCTATGTGTGCACCTGTACACTGTATGTTCCTTCTTCTCAGAGGACTCGAGGATGTGTGCATCGGTCAGGCTTGAACGCTCGGCCCTGCCAGAGTCAGCAACAGACAATGAGCTGAGGAGGGAAGACTCCGGGTTGGTGTCCCTCGAGAGCACCTGTGGCTAAGGAGCTTGTTATTGATCTAAGTAGCGGGAGGAATGAGAGACAGAGGGCGAGCATGGAAGCACCTCTGCCCTTTTTTGGCCTCCACTGTCCCATCGGACAGAGCTGAGAGTCTTTATCAACTCCCCAGCCTGTCCAAGGAAAAATGAAAAAACAAGCATGGATGAGAAGTCTCAGAATCCCACAAGAACCAAGATGATTTTTTTCAGGCGGTGGAATTTTAATCAGTTGAAACTAAAATCATGATCATCTCAACAATATTTTCTCAGAAGAACTCATTTCCATTATATTCTGTTCTAAGAAAATGGAAATGAACAGAGAGAGAGAGAGAGAGTAATCTTATTTTAAATCAAATATCTATGTAGACACAGCAAAGCTTTGGGGGGCTCACTCCTTGGCACATTGGTGTGGAAGTACCAGCAACCAAGTACCACAAAGACATAATGTGGAGACTTTTAAAAGAGTGAGAAAAAAAATCTGATCAAAGCGGAAACGAGGTGAAAGGATTTTGTAGACTTGATCAAAATATTGTTCGGGTTACCTGACCTGTAGTACAGTGACACCCTTATCATACCTAAACAGCTGAGAGAAAGAAACCAGAGTTGAAACTTAGCCATATAAATCCCATTTGACGTACCCATGTAACCACTTTGGTTGTTAACTGGGACAACATGGTTCTATAAGACCATCAGAGCTGTGTCTGAACCAGCCCAGTGAGAACACTGACTGAGGACTGCAGCTGCCACTGACATGTTGTGGATAGGTTGTTTTTGATTTTCTGACAGTGTCGACATGCTGCTGGTTGACATTGATAGTAATTACTCATAAAGAGACACATCACAGAGTTATGGGCTTGAGTCAACATCCAACATGCCAAATACAGAGAAAAGCTCCGAGCAACAATCAAATGTTCCTTCTTGGAAGCCTTGGAAGAGAAAAAGAAACAAACACGCAGCAGAAACACTTCCTCTGCTGAAGGATGAGTAGGCAGAACACAAGACAAAATATCAGCCCTGAGAGCGGTAGCGTTGCCAAAGGTTGCTGTGGTGGCAAAACAAACCCCTGCTCTCAATACGCAGGTAAACAAAGAAAATTAGACCAGATACACTGCCAGATACTTCAATTATGCCCATTGTGAGATTTGAAGCCAAAAGACAAACCCTTCAGACAGAGGTATTTGCATTAATAAAACCATGGCATGCACAGAAGTGGCCAATGGAGTTTAACCAAAACATGCGCTAAATTTACTGATAAGGCATCAAACATCTCGGAGGTCATTAAAGTCCACAGCAGAACGGATCCTTGAGTTTATTTGACGCAGACACTGATAGTTGGGGAAATTTCAGTGACTCTTGTGTCTTTTATGTTTTCCCTTGACTATTTCTCTGACAGGTGGCAGTAGGCGCAAATTAGCAGCCACATTTCCGTCAGTCTGCAGCTGTGACTATTAAGGTAGTTTATCACCACCAAGGTGTGAGTGTGTGAACGAATGAATGATGTATGTGCTTGTAAAGCGCTTTGAGGTCACTGACAAAAAGTGCGAAATGAAATCTGATGCATATCTTCATTTGGTACAGAACAATGCAGAAACCTGCCTTTGTCAACAGAGCTGCATATTTTGATGCCCCATATGCTCTGTTAAGTGACTAATTCAGCATTAATGAGCAAAAGTTGTAAAGAACTACCCATGTTTGAGAGTATTTTATTTGACTGAGTTTCTAATTTTATAGTTTGGCCTAGGTTGAACTGGCAGGCCTTATGACTTGTCCTGCAGCCAGTCAGCAGGGGGAGCTCTAATTCTGTCGACTTCAAACCAGATGGCTACTTATGGTGTCTGTGTCAAACAGTCTCTGGCTTACAACATGGGAGTCAGGTTGGGTTCACTTCCACACCAAGCATTTTAAATAGATTAAAAACTTGGTATCAAAACTTAAAAGCATCGATTAAATGCTATTATGTTTTGAGATCCCCATCTCTAACCGGTTTGATGTTTTAATGCCACATCCATTGTTTAAGATATTGACAAGCCCTCAGCTTTAACAATGAAACCTTTAAAGTTGTATGGTGGAGCTAAACAGTGAGGCTGTATGAAATACAACTCCTCATCTCAGCATTTGAGTCAGGGACGAGGTTTATAATTATAAATAAATGGAGTTAACAGGGAACACATTATATTATTAAATTACACTGTGAGGTTCTTCTTATTTACTTCTCCAAACCCCACACACTGAAATACTCTTCATATACAAGATCTGCAGAGACTATTCACTTACCAAAGGTATGCATGTGGTTCTTAGATGTACAGACACACTCCTGTGAAAGAGTGCTATTAGGACCTCTGAGTGTGCGGGAATGAATGCGAGCCTATTTAAGATGCAGAATCCAACTCCAAGCATTTGCTTCTCATTGTGGAGTGAATGCATGAGGAGAAAGGCATCAAATAACTTTTGAGAAGGTGTGGTAAAAGGCAGAGTGTATTCCCTGTTGATGCTGGAATAAAGTGTTTTTAAAAGGACCAGCATACTTTCTGTGAATGCAGAAAAGCAAATGTAACAGAGCTTTTATTAGTGGACACAAGTTAGTGTTACAGTTTTCAAAGGTTGTGGTAATGTCACTACAGTAGATCAGACAAAAACAAGACACTGGTAGTGTAAAGGGGTATTGTTGCACAAAATGTGCACATCTCACGTGTTAAATGTGTTTACTTACAGCTAATGTCAGGATAAGGAAATAACTGGAATAAGAGAAAGAGAGAAGAAAAAGAACTGCTGTGGTGGAGGGCAAAACTGATGCTCTGTAATGCCACTGAATTCCTGAACAAACTTTCAGCCTGTCAGGGTCAAAAGAAAGCAGTGCCGTTGTTTGTTGTGCAGCACCACTTGTGTTTTGAGCGCCTCTTTATTATGTGCATCCAGATTAGCCTTTCATTGGGATGTCTCACCAAGCAAAGCAAATATTATCAGAAAAATGTTGAAAATAGATGTGTTCTGGGTTAGGGAGGTTGACTGCGGCTGCATCACTTTGTTGTTTGTCATACCAAAGTCCCCTGACCATGTTGTTTCTATGGGAACAGCCGGGAGTTGTTTTAATTTTGTACAGTGGGCTCAATCCTGATTTGCATTCCTCCGACTTTTCACATTTGCATACTAATATATCGTTTTTTTTCCTTCTTGATACATTATTAAAAAAAATGTTCTACCTTGTACACCTGCTTTAATACTGCTTATGAATAGTAATTTGCATAACTTTTCTTAAGCAGTGGCTCATTTCATTTTGACTACCTCAGTCTTGATATAACTGGCAATGCTGAACTGTGATATGTTCACCGTTTTAGGTCACTTTTTCTCATTTGTCACTGTCCATTATAAATTTTGTCTAAACATGCAGTTCTGCTTTGTGATAATGTAATTCTGAGGAGGTATTTTATTCTTTTTAGATTAAAATATTAGTTTTGTGGGAAGCCTGCCCAGAATTGGACATCTGCACATCATAAACTATTTCTGATTTAGATTTTGTAAGAAAACAGAGGACCAGAGAAACAGAGAAACTAACTTTTGAAGAAAAAAAAAGTTATTTTTATTTAACAAGGGGGAAAAAGCAACACAAAAATCTCTTTTCCAAGTGTGTCCCAGCCAAGACAGGCAGCAGCACAGCTAAGGGTTGTATCAAAAACAGTGACAGACAAATTTACAACCAGTCACAGAGAAATTAATCAAAATTATCAATAACAAAAACTACTAATTGCAATAATCTTAGAACACAAAAAATACCATTAATTCAACAATCCTTTATATACATTTTGAATGGAAGAGTTCTGGAGTTTTCTCTGTTCATTTAAACTGTTTTCAGTGACTATTTCCAGGTTTGACGTCTCACTTTAAGCAGAGAAAACAATGTTGAAAGCAGAGCAGAGGGGTCAGGTCTACTGCAGATTTGTTGTCAATGTTTGAAGGAACTCAGAAACTTCCCCTGCATCAATTTAGCCACCAAAGAAATACAACTTACTCAATTACTTATAACATAATCAAACATTTATTAACATCTCAATGAGTGCATCCACCTCTTGTTTTTGTCTGACATAATTTCCTGTGCTCTGCGGTTGGTGGACAACCTTCAATTACCCAGAAGTTAATGTAGCTTGACTTCATGCAGGAAGCTGCTTTATTATTTAAGGAAAAAGGAAAAAGTTAGGAAAGAAAAGTAACTTTCTTTGATAACCCCTCAAACTAGGTCCCTTCCTGTGTTCACACTGTGCACTCTGTCAACTGAGCCCCGCCCCCGCCTCTCACACATCACCTGCCCCTGTGCTCACAGGAGCTGCTCTGTTGAATGAGGAGTGTGGGAGGAGTATTTGTCAAATAGCACCTGTACAGCTTACCCCGAGATATGTGCCTACACAAACTGCACTCATCAAATCACATCTTCATAACTTCAGAAACTTTCACAACAAATGCAAAAACAATTTACCCAGTTAGCCTCCAGCAGCAGGAGTATGCACACAAAAGATGGCCTGAGCACCTGCCCCTCGAGTCAAAGCTTCAGTTACATTATCATATACTTGTATGATGTCATCCAAAAAAAATATATATTAAGGCTAAATAGGAATATCAGATCAGGAGACATGTGATCCAGTCCAGCACAACGCCCACTCTCATTCCTGCTGAAGCTGCAAGCATGCCTGCAGGAGCCCACTCAACCTAGTTAGGGTTAGGATTAACCTGCATGCACCTGTCAGTGTGATGACTAACTCTGAAGCAGACACCAGGTTTACATATTTTATTGTGTTGTTTTAAAGTGTAACAGAAATAGACATTCCTGGCATTCACATAGAAAAACTCTGCAATACTTCTCGTATTCCGGGGCGGCAGCAGTAGCTCAGGAGGTAGAGCGATTGTCCAATAACTGGAAGGTTGGTGGTTCGATTCCACCCTATCCCATCTCTGTCCGTTGTGTCCTTAGGCAAGACACTTAACCCACCTTGCTCCCAGTGTGTGTCCTCCACTGGTGTATGATTGTGAGTGTTGTGCGGTGGTGGTCAGAGAGGCCATAGGCGCAAAATGGCAGCCACGTTTCCGTCAGTCTGCCCCAGGGCAGCTGTGACTACTAAGGTAGTTTACCACCACCACCAGGGTGTGACTGTGTGAACAAATGAATGATGTATCCAATGTAAAGAGCTTTGAGGGTCTCTGATAAAGCACTATATGAAATCTGATGTATTATTATTCCAGTAACCAAACTAAGATTTCATCGTTCACATTTTTCTCTGCACAGAGAAGGTGCTCACACTTATATTTATGATAAAATCCTGCTGTGTGCCAGCTGAATGATCCCCAGATCCAGAAGCTTCATGATACAGTGCATTCAAAGATTTTCACAGATTTTCAAATGTTGCTTATTCTTCTCCACAAACATGCGTGTGGACTGCAGCAGTCAATTAAAAATGATCTGTTATGAGAGTTGGTATAAACTGCCTTGGCTTATTATTCTCAATGACTTTTACTTTTTTGTGCATTTCAACCACTCATGGCTTCTTTGTCCTGCAGAGAATAAATGAATATTTAGAGGTTAATTATCTGCCCTGTGTCTTATGCTTTCAACAGGCCACTCGAGGCAGAGTTTTGTGTTCGCAAAATAAAACACTTTAAATGGAGGAAATGGTGTACTGAAGACAGGCCTGAGAGCTGATGAAATGCTTGAGTGGAGACCACCAGTTCTTATGAAAGCACAAATGAATAAAGGTAGTTTCTGCTAGTTTTTTAAAGTTTTCTTTTCCACTGAGACAAAAACAAAACCTTACCTGACCTGTGTAGTTAAACTGCTTACTGCTCACTTTACAGATATTGCTGCGTGTCTTTCCTGATTTTGGTCCAAAAAATGAATTATGTGACCTATTTTGTTGGGTATAAATTGTGCACATAAGGCTCGTGGTTCAAATGTGATTTCTATTTTTTTTTGCTCTGTCTAAGGGGAGACAAATATGACAGACTGGGACAACTCAACTCAGAGACATCATGTACTCAGAGAAATCAAACTTTGACAAACAATGTCAGACAAAAGAAAAGCATGCAGTTCTATTGTGTGCTGTTGTTCGAGAGAACTCAATGTTAGCTTTTTATTAGTCAACAAATAGATACTTGTAAATAAGCATAACAGAGCTTTATAGGATTTCACAAGTGAAGGAGTAGGTTTTGACTGTGACATCAACTTTAATAATCTAACTTTCTTAATATTCGCAGATTAAAGCTTTCATTGTCAGATAAAATAAGATTTCATCCAAACCTCAGCACAGTGCTCACAGTTTTGGAGCATTGGAAGTAGATCAGTCATCTCATAGATTTATTTTGCTAGCTTTGGTGCATTTTTCTGTCAGGTGCAGATGGGGAGATAAACACTTATCAGGCTCTTGGACTTTCTTTTAACTTGTGCCCAAAATTATATGATGAGTTTCAAACACATCAAACACAGTGATATCCAGGGGCATGTAAAACTTAGGTCAGCCTCCTAAATGATGACTTCAAGCACCACTAAACCTTATTTATATTCATAGTTTTAGTCGATTATTTCATTAATAAAGTCCAGGAAACCTACTTACTATGAACTGAAACTAGCTCTCCATATACCCACCCAGTCTTGATCAGATTTAGTGTATTATTCATTTTTACTGATTCCAGTTTGTTGCTCAGGCCACCCCTGGCCACCTCCTGGCTCTGCCACTGATGTTTGGTGGTTGAATGTCAAGCCTACTTTCCAGCAGAGTACACACTTAAGAAACTTCCAAGCTCACCAAAGTGATTTTAACATTTGGTGACGTAGAGAGTAATAATCTTAGACACTTAACTGTGAAGCAATTTGGGATGTTTAATCAGAAGCACCAAATAAGACGACAATTAAGACCTCAATTTATGGAGAGTTAAGGCACACAGGATTAAAACTAAAGAGGCAGAGAGGAGTTTATGGAAAAAACACAATTAATAATGACTAAACTGACTAAATTTACTGATACTATATTCAAACAGCATGTGTCTCTGTCGACTTATTCCTGTATATCCCTGGGTTAGCCAAAATGCCTTTGGTTAACCAGTCTAGGGGTTCTGGAGCGCAACGTGAATTGGACCCACCTTCCATCCTGTCCCAAAGAGCCACAACTGATAAGTCTGTGTGAGCTTAGTAATAATGGTTTATTTATAAGGCAAAGTGTCTATTTACAATATATATACAATAACAAGAACTAAAGGCGAGCACTAGGGCTTCGGGGTGGACCTAGACCGAAAACAGTAAACAAAAGGATTCTTATCCGTAAATCAAAATGTTTACCTACCAGAGTATTCAAACAAAAGACAACCCTCTTACCTCTCTAACTAACTGAAAACAGGAGAAAACTCAGTCCACCCTTACTGCTCACACACAAAAGCTCACTCTAATAATCACAACGAATATGGCAACAGGCGGCCAGTTGGAAGATGAGGAGGATGGTGATGTGCGACTGCCTGTGGTCTCTCTCTCATCTGAAGTGAGCCATCTTGCTTCTTTCATACTATGCAGGCTCTGAGTGGCTCTGACTTCTAGCCTATCACGGGCCAGGCTTCAAACTCGTCCACCAGTCCTGGGTCCGGGATGGGACATCTCCACCTGCATATGGAATCAAGCAACACACACACACACACACACACACACACACACACACACACACACACACACACACACACACACACACACACACACACACACACACACACACACTCCACACTCAGCCAGCTGATGCATTAACCCATTTATACCCTTCTTTCGATTTTTAAGTTTTGTGGTACTGTTAAAGAGTTTCATAACAGTATCAGGTCCTTTTCATTTTTTTCTTTAGTGGTTGCTTATTTGTAATTCATACATTTTTTATTTATAGCCGTCTATTTATAAGTTTCTTCTATTAAAAAAAAAAAAAATCACCCAAACATCATACTCGTTTTACCCTGTTATTGACCTGTACATTCTTCACTTACCTGTAAGTGACCTTGAACTTGTTGACACGTATTGTTTGTATTTTGGGGATTTACGCTTACCACGTAAAAGCTCCGAGCTACATCATTTTTACTGTTCCTAGTAAGAGGCTGTGTGGTTGAGAGTTTAGCTTCCTGTTAATCTCATCAAAGGCGCACACAGAGCATCCTGAGAGATAAGAGAACAGTCAGTCTGAACTCCACCTCACCCCCCTCTCTCATTTATTTTTCTACAAGCAGAAAGCCATGCAAGCAGAGTAATTTCAAAGATGGGGTCATCACTGAAGAATTCTGCGTATGGAGGCTTTTCTGAAGAGGTGTATACGGACAAACTCCCCTCTCCTGCAAAAGCACAGGAGACATTCAGAAGACAGCTAGAATGTAAAATAAGGGTTGTGGTGACTGAATTTCCCTTCTGAATGAACCATTTTTTACTTACAGAACTTTTTGTTTCACTTCAAGAACATTTTTCCTCTTTGAAACCCTGTCTTTGGGTTCAAAGCATATATTTTCATAGTCTTGGCTCTAGGCCAGTGTGCTCACTTCCTTAGCTTCCACTGTGTCCTGTTTTATTTCTTTTTAAGGTTGAAAAAAAAAAATCTATAAATTCCTAGTGTTGCACTAAGTGCGTATGCAATACAGTCGTGTTTGGGGCGCATACCACTGATTAAACGTGTCCTTTAAGTTTCTTTTTTTTTTTTTGTATAATATTGTTCTTAAAATTTATGGGTTACTGCCATGACCTGAATTCTGTAAACAGCAATAATCTTGCCTCAGAGGTTAATAGCAGTGATAAATATTTAGCCCCCAAAATGTCTCTGCTGTGGGTGCTAAAATATGGCACTATACACCTTGGATTATTTTCCACACAGCTGCACACTCTGATCATTAAAACCAAGGGAAGACAGTTCATCCATGATAAATGCACGTGTACTGAAAGCAATGAACTGCTGGCACTGCCGCAGTATAATAGTTCACATCCCGCTGACACAGCTCCAAAAACATGACTTGTGCATTGCCTCATAACATGTGCCCACAGTTTTACAGCATTACTCATGAAGGGGATTGAAAAGTGTTGTGATTGGTTTTTACATGGTCATTTCCAATTTCTCTACTTGGCTCACTCTTTTGTTCCACGTTTGCCCAGGATTTATTTTATTTTTGTGGAAAACACCAGTGTGAGTGTGGCTCACATGCATACACATATTGAACATTTTACATGTCTACTGTTAACATTTTAATCCTCATGCTGCTTCCGCAACATAAACCCAAACAGCACAGATAAATTAGAGATATTAACTAGAATTAAATCAGTCGATAAATCACAATTTTTTCACTTATATTTCCAGATCAATAACAGTGGACGTACGTGTTTTCATGCTCTAATCTCAGTTTCACTTACGACCAAAAAAACAGAAAAACAGCCATGAGTAAGCCCATAGTTATAAAATGCAGGCCTAACAATCCACTATTGATACAAAGCATATTTTATAGCAACTGTAAAAACAATGTGATAGAAGAAACCACCAAAAGAAATGGACAAACAGAAGCTTCATGGTGAGTTTCCCTGGATTGTTTGAGGATAAACTGTTCTTTTACATTTTATTTCAATCTAAATTCATGTAAATGTCTGCTTTAGGTTTTTTTTTTCCTTTGATGTTGGTACTGAATTTATCTGCTTTGATTAGCTATTTGTTCCTCGCCTTAACACTTTTGTTCATTTAGCATTGGGATTTTCAGCCACAATAGGCATACTGTGAACATCACCAGTAGAGCACCAAACTGCAGACAAAGAAATTAGCTCGTAGTGTACATGTTTTACTTTTTAGCTGCTAAAAAGAAGCCAGTTTTGTCTCAGGAGGTGGGGCCACAGCATCATGAAAAGTCAATACCTTTCACAGTTGGATTTTGTAATGCAGCAGAAGTTTTGTGAGAGTCCTTATTTGCAAAAGTAGAAATTTAATTCACTCCAGTATTCCTACTGTAAAAAAACAAAGGAACAAGATTATGTAGAAACTTTTGAAATGCAGAGATACGGAGAGGTCCAGATACCAAGAAGTACAAATCCTCATGACTTGTTCATCCTGACATGATCTGAAATTGTTACAGGAAAAGAGTTGTGAGGTTCTTTCTTGCAGAGCTTTTTGAGACTTGAAAGTGTACCGTCTGGACTCCTTGTTCTTCTTGGGTGTTCAAGTAGGTCTTTTACAACTTTAAGTTGTATTTGAGATCCTAATCCTGCTATTGTATGAAACCTTCACACTGAGATTTAAGGGGGTATAGAGTGAATCTGAAGAGCTTGTCCTCTCATTCACAGGTTTGACACTTTCCAAAAGAGTCCCTCATGTTTGCCTCCTTAAAAATCCCCTGCGTCTCTACTGCAAATGTCAAACATTGATTCATCAGTGAATAAGACTTCTTAGTCATTAACTGTGAAATGTTGGTGTTGGTTAGTCCAAGGACAACATTTAGTTTCCCCTCCTCAGAAGCAGTTTAGAAATTGCCAACCATCCTCTGAGACCTCTTCAACAAAGTGGTATTTTGACAGTGCTGTTGATTTCAGTCCTGCAAATTTATTCCACAAGTTCTATATTTGCGATTGACTTTATTTTCTATCACTCAGGGAACTGAGCTTGGGATATTGATCTTTTAATAGTGTGGCCATTCTGATCTGCCTGATCGTGCTTTGTATACTAGTGTGAGCGTTTTTTGGACTTTCTCTGGCCCCTTGAAATCCTTTTGTCAGGACAGAATTTGACTCTCCGAATGAACCTTTCCTTTGCATAGAATGACTGCTGGAGTCAGATATAAGGTTTTAATGAGGAGCCATTATGGGCAGAGAATCATTAGAATAATATTTTAATCAAATGAGCATGTTTCAAATTATTATTAAATGAGATCGATTTGGTGACTTAAATTCCATCACAAGGAGATTCATATTTGCCTAATGGACATAATCTGAGTGTGATGTGTGGGGTCCTCCTGAGGCCTGTGGCCAGAGTGCTGATAGGAAGCCTTTAAGTGGGGCAGTGATTGGTTGGTTTTTGGGGCATTTGCTGGTAGAGAGCAACAGTTTTCTGACCTCATCTCAGACCTCGACGTTTATACTCTGTATTTGATTATTTTTAAAAGTCAACTTAAGTTCGTCATAAATACATTGTTAAGTTCACTGCTGTTGATCTTTCTAGAAGCGCTGTATGAGAAGTGAGTCGGTAACTCTTCACCTAACCTCAGATAGCTAAATGAACTAGGGATGTCCCGATCCATTATTGATATCAGATATCACCAAAAAAACACCCAAATATTGGCTTATATCGGCCTGTAACTTAAATTTCCGATATCTCCGACACAAGCAGTCCATTCCAGACTCCGCTCCAGCACTTCTAGCAGCTCCTAGCTCCAGCATTCAGAGCCCTCATGATCACAACAACAGTGTGCACTAAGGTACCAACAAAGTAGAGAGGAGTAGGAGTGATGTCGGCCGTGTAGCAGTATTTTTTGTTCAAGTCCGAATAAGACGTTGCAGCTGAGTGCAAAACTTGTCATGCACAAGTTTGTGCCAATATCAGACCATATTGGTACCAGTCAATACTGAAGGCTACAATATTGGTATCATATCTGACACCACTAACATGAACAGGCTGGATTAACCATTTTAGTATCAGTGAAGTTTCTGAATTTGTTTCCTTTTTTACTATACCATGCTTCCCGATGACCAATGTCTGACTGCAGATTCTCTGATATCCCTTCTCTGACCTGTACTTTATACATAGCTCTTTTTCATAAAATATTAATGAAATGTGTAATTTGAAAGATTTTGCTCACCAGAAAAAGATATAGTTTATATAGGCACTGATTGCACCTAACACCCACCTTTTGCAGCATGTTTGTCTCCGGTGGAGTTTTTAGTGTTTCACAGATTCTCCGCTCCCTCAGCCAGCCTCTGTGAGCAGAGTGTTCATCATGTTCAGTTGCAGTAACCCGGTGCTGTGACGCACCCTAAACACATCTGTCAGGCTGCCGCTGAGCCTTTCAGGAAACGAGCGGGCTTGTTGTGAAACACAGGAGGCAAAAATAGAGAATGTCTTAGCTGACTAGCAGCTGAGGTTAAACGAGGTAAGGATGTATTTTCGGAGTTACTTATGGAGTCTCAGGGTTTCTTGCAATACATCAAGCTAACAGGTCTTGGCTGAGGGTTGGGTTTAAATGGATGTACAACCACGACGGAGTGTACACATAGTAAAACATGTATGCCTCTTGCAGTCGTACATGTTGAGTGTGTGATCTCAGCGTATCCTGAAGCATTAAGAACAGAGCTGGGAGAAGAGCGCAGTGTGAGTAAAACTCTTCTGGTGTGTATATTGTTTTTGAAATGTAGGTGTTGGTTTTATTTTGGTGTTATAAATAACATGACATTTGTGTGTGATCTATTACTCGGCAAAACTAATTAGTTTTGATTTGATTTCTGAGGACTTTATATATTAAACTGCCTCTTCATTATGGCTGTTTACTGGTGAGTCACAAAAAGTCACTTTAATTAAAGATGAAGTGCAACCGCTTTCATGGCTTTTCATACCAGTTCAAGGAATTGGCCAAGGGCACTTGTTTACTGTTTTTAATTTCGTACTTATACAGCTGAAAACTTCGTTTCTTCTGCATGACTCAGGAATTTTTTATTTATTTGAACCCACAAACTCCACCAAGCTGCCTGAGCAAATTTAAACTTCAGCTGAAAGTGTCATTTTAAAGGCCAAACCTTATCTTGAAACGGGAATGTTTGTTTTTCCTCAATGTAATACATTTTTAGCTGCTATTTCTGAACTGCGGCGGTTTCTCTCGGTTAAAATGAGCTTTATCTGTAGTTGGAAAGGGTGGTTGTGCTTCGTCAGTAAGGACTTTTCATTGAGTGTTTGACTGTAGTTCAAGCTGTGCTAAAAATATATAAAAAGGCTGCACACCTCAAACTCCATGCCAAGGAGAACAAAACACTCATTCCTCTGGTTTATTTGGCTCACATCACAATAAATGATCATCTAGCACAAGGTCTTTGCTGAAATGCACCAAGTTCTATTCAGTAAGATACACGAGAGCAGAGCCTCAACACAAACACAGAGACGCTGGTTCCAATTATTTAGGAATCAATCATCCATCTCATCCCATGGCTCGAGCCTCAGGTGCTTCTGTAGATAATTGTAAAGTTTACTGAACAGCGCTTTGTCTTTCTCAAAAGTTCTGCCTATGGAGGTGTTTGCAGGAAAGCAGCCTGAGTTTGTCATGGTCTCATTTTAGACAGTAATGACATCGCTGATTTTATAATAACAGGACAATAATAATAATAATAACAATAACTGTTAACAGGAGTCAGAGGATTTTTAAAGAGAATATAGTGTATAACTGAATGAACAGTTTTATGTAAATGAACCTAAATGCCAGCAGTAAGAAAATTTAATAAAACTCTGACAGAGGTTGGACACAAGCCCAGATCTGGTTCCCTGCAACTATTTACTCTGTTCTCTAATAATCTGTACTTTTGAATGAATGGATGGCATTTATGCATTTATTCACGGACTAACCAGCTTGCAGTTCTTTGCCTAGTGCTAGGTAGCTAACTTTAACATCTGCTTTAATGTGAGCAAAAAATTACACCAAGTATGCAGCCTGTATTAAAACGTTTCATTTAACATCTAATTTCAACTTATTTTCATGGCTCAATGCACATTTTTATCTCCACATTTGCAGGTCACGTTAACTAGCTAAGTAGCTAGAATCAACATCAGAGTCAACCTTATATTGCAAGAAAATGTGCACATCAGGCAATCTGACTCTGATAAACGTTGCTCTCTATGCACAGACAATTATCATAAAATATTATGCAAATATGTATTTATATATTTTAAACTTTATTTTTTTCCCAACAATATACAGAAACACAAAAAAACACAAGAACAAGAGGGGGCATACACTACTTTGTAACATAAAAATGCCATTTTGTCCGTCTTACAGCATACAGTCCTGTTTTAATTCTAAGACTGTCGGTCATTTGTCCCATAGATTGAATTTCTTCTACAATGTCCAGCCAGAGGTTCAGTCCAGGTAGTTCAATTCTCAGCCAACTTCTAGTAATGGCCTTCTTAGCTGCAAGAGATAGGATCTTGAACAGGTATATGTCTTTTTACTTATTACATTGTCTGGTATCAGTTCCAGATAAATAAACCCAGGATCCTCAGGAAAATTATATCCAATAATTTCACCCATAGCTCTTAAAACTTCCTCCCAAAATGACTGTGTTTTCATACATCATGCAAATATTTAAAAGCCAATATTGGACATTTAACTTGTTTATAAAAGATTCTGAAAGACAACGCTGCAATGAGAAGAAGTACAATGGAGGCTGAATGGATATACACAGAGTTTTGTTACAGACCGGTTTGTTTACATGAGGTAGATGTATTTATGGTTTTATTTCTGTAGTCCTGTAACAACTAACCTACTGGTAACTTCACTCATGATAACTTTTATTCCAAATAAATTTTTGCTGAGACTTGAATGAGCACTGTGTGTGTGACTTTTTTTGCCAAATAACTTTCCTGGATGTGACTTCAGAGTGAAAACATTGTGTGAGAACAAGGAGAGTCTTTCCACAGAAGGAACAGATCAGGCTTTTACTTTCAAAAGTGGCCAGGTATTCCCTTCATAGTATATGTTACATGCTAGTGACATAAATATAGCTGATACAGAGCAAATTCAGCCTAAAGCCCCATCATTTTTCTGCATATTTTGGATGAGATACACAAATTGCCAGTGGTCCCAGTGGTCTGAAGGTTTCGATCTATTAACATGCATGCAAACGTAGAAATCAAGCCGTCATGCATCCAGGCTTAAGCTGCCATAAAGCAACTCTAAAGCACTATTGTGACTGAAAACAAACATTACCACAGACAGTTTTCAATGCAGCAGTAACATTCAGCTTTGATTTCAGCGAAGAAAACCACCAAATACTAAACTAAGAACATCTTATCAGAGATTACATAATATGATATTGATTTATTGTTCAGTCTGAATACACCGTGCCTGAAAAACATTTTCGCTTCCTTGTTTTGACTCTTTTTATGTGCCGTGTTTACTTAACACTTACACCTTCTGTCCCCTTTAGATCTTTTACCCATGAAGACTAAAAACAAAACTGCTAGACAAGACAGACACCAAACAATCTCAAGACAAATGACAGTCCATCACAGAAGAAAAAGTGACAGTGAGACAGGCAAAGAACAGAAGAAAAAAAAACAGGAAGAAGAGTAATAGTGGTCCTTTGAGCAGAAGAAACACGTGGTAAAGCTGTCATGACACACCAGACGGAGACAGAGCAGACAAAGCTCAGAAGAGTACAGAGTGGAAAGACTGGCATTAAAACCCTTCACACGTCACCACAAATTATGGCTTCACACAACAAGACGGGGGAAATGGAAACCCTAAATAAATATGCCCTGTCTTTCAAACAGGACGTCACTCACACACAGTTAACTTATGAGCCACTGACTGATAAATGCACGGTTGTTTGAGTGGAAGTGGAAGAGTGTGTGTCACTGCTGCCCGTGCCCACACATGTGTGTTTACACGTGAACGCGATCTGTTTGTATTGACACAAAAACTCTCATACAAGTTTCTCTGCGGCCATAAAAAGCAAATGTGGACCCTATATAATAAACAAGAAGTGGGATGTTGGGATACTGGTTGTAAAACTGCTTGACTGAAAGATCAATAACTCGAGGAGATTCATGTGAAAGCTAAACTTTTGCATCCTTACTCTCGTCTTTCTTCTACTTACTTTGTTGTTTGAGCTTTAAGGCACAGAGAAAAGCAGCGAGATGAAATAAAAATACAACAAACAAACAAACAAACAAACAAAAGCAGGTGACTCTTAAGTCAACTTACAAACAGTCACCTTCACAGGAGACCCTGTTTAATCCACCAAGCTGCAACCAACACCTGCATTATAAAGAGCTGTGCCTTCTACCCTAAGAGAGGAACAGTGGTGTGTTTAAAGGTTTCATGCATCTTTTATTTCTTTCATAAAGTGTCTGAGTGACAACTTCACCATGTCCTGGGCTAAACTATGCACTTTTCTGCAACGCAACGCACAAAAGCCAAGACAGGACTGGTACAGTGAACACAAAATGAACCAGATGCTGCACGACAGGACAGACGCCACACATTGACAGGGGTCAAAATCAGCACTGCTGTTTTCTGGTGTTTCAACCTGCCTCACTTTAACAAACTTCCTCAAATTTCTCAAGTGTGGTGGCATTTATAAAAAAACGGATTCATGGCAACTGGTGCATGTCATCCTTAATGCTCTCTACACATGATCGGTCACACGAGCTGTCCTTACTGCAAGGTGAGATTCACAGTACAGTGCCGGCTTAAACTGCAGTGGAAGTGAGGTTTCTTACTGATGGCAGAAGTGTGGTGTGAAAAAAACACCATACAAAACACACACGGTTGAACTAACTAGGCCTCTGAAAACTCTTTCGGAATGACCGATCTTGATCCTGTTGGTCTTGTTTATCTTTGTGGGTCATAAATAGGCTTAAATATTGTCTTAGTCCATTTTATCTCCGGGAAGGAAAAACAAACTGAAGAAAAAAGGTTGTTTGTTATTTTCCTGAAGATGACAGATCAGACCTTGGCATTTAAAAAGAGTTTGCTGCATGACACTCAGACAGCTGCCGACTTATTTGTTACTCATGATATGAAGGTCTATTTGCTTAACCCATGAGGTTTGGAATATTTTGCAAAACTTAAAGCTGCTGTTAGAAACTCTTGGCTTGTCACGGTTTTGGCGCCCCCTGTGGACAAAGCGATCCCTCTTTGCTCTCCTGTACTGGTTAAAGCTGTGTTTTATACAAAAACCTCACCCTGATGTCTTTTAACCTTGAAATGTATCATTCACTATGACTACTACCATGGAAAAGGTTTTTTAAAAGCTGTTTTTTTAGTCTGTGGTTAATAATTACAAACTAGGGCATTAAAATTTACAACTGAAATACATCCTAAATTATTGCTAATGGTTTCGTTTGCTTTAAAATGTCATAAAAAGCCATCAGTATCAATTACAGCCAGTTTTTAAACCAGTTCAAATTTCCTCACAGTACCTTTAAATGGTCATGGTGGGATTGTTGCTAAAAACAGCATCTGTGGTTGTACTGTAATGCAAAGATATTGATATGTTCATGGCAATAGAAGGTCTTTTTACTGCTGATCTTGTGTGGAGGTCATAATGAGATTCGCAGTTTGCATCTCATTAGGCTTGAAAATTAACATACTAACTGATATCTATGCTCTATCCGAGCTTCATCTGCATGATTTCAGAGTTCAGTGTATGAATCATACTGAACCATGATGTAGTTCAAAAGAGAAAAAGTTGTTAGATTTCACATTTCCATCGTGCTTTCTTAAAAAAAAGAAATGGGACTGTAATAGATTTACTATTTACAAAAAAACAAAGGCATTATGCTGAGCAGATTTCTATTACAAACTACAGAATTGGGACAGAGAGTGTCCTCACCTTGACTCTCCCACAGCATGTCGTCCTCTTCCTGTCCTCTGCATCCACAACAAACACAGTGTTTGAGATAAAAGTATGCAAACATGGAAACGGAGGTTCAGTTGGATAGAAGCAAATAGTGTGTTGCTGTATGGATTGGGAGGAGATAGCCAGTGCGTAGGCCTTAATTTCCATAGCATGACTCACTGGTGTCATCTAAAGGGTCAGTTTAAGGTCTGGATGCAAAATTCAATGAGTGTGTCTGTGACAGAAATCATCCTTTTGTTGGGTGGGAGGCTGGAAGCTGACAGCAAAGCCTATTAACGCTCCACCAAGCCGCAGGCATGGGTGTTCATTTGTGTGTGTGAGCAAGTGCCAGCATAGTTTTACAGATGCTTGCATGGTGCTGTGTGAGGTAAAGATTTGCATTCCATTATGTTCAAAAATGTGAGTAAAAATACATAGTTCATGGTGACAAATGAGGGAGACAAATTCTCTTGTTAAGTAAATGTCATGCTCGTTAGGGATTTTATTTTATTTTTTTCATTTGTGGGAAAAAGCCTTGTTTCTCTTTAATGGCAGTTCATATAAATTTTTTAACAGATCGCCCAGGGATAGCTCTGCTCCAATTTATATTTTGAAGTCTAAACACGGGTCTGTTGATTTTGTGCTTCAGCTCAAAAGATTTCAACGATCAATCTCTGCCACTGGATATCAAACTCACTCGATGTCTTCTCTTCACTTTGTAGGTCTAGTCCTGTGAGTGTGAGAAAACTTGGCCAACATAAATATTGCAGCACAGTCAGTTAATCGTCCTCTAGACTTTATGAACTCACAAGTGTGAATGAAAGAGCTTTTAAGATTGTCTGAAACAAACAGACAAGATATCGCACGCTACTGACAGCACAGTGCACTTCACATGTTTTGGCTGTCAGCGTATTGGATAGCTGGAGGCAGGGTTAGCAGGGGTACTTTTATAATATTTGGACCCTGTGAAAAACAGCACTGCAGCAGCTCTGACATACTTTCTGTCAAAAATTGCTGGCATGTTCCTGGGCTCCCATCCAGCTCTGGGTCTGCCACAGTAAAGAAAAACATATTTAGTCCAAAAATTATCATGCCTGGCAATATACAACATGTATCAAGGGCATGTAGAGTTTGGTGAAGTGGAAACTTGATTTAGACCAATGTCAACAGATCTTTAAATCTTACCTGTGAAAAAAGAGAAAATAAATGAATAAATCAACTTGACAGATGATGGGAGGGGTGAATCTGAAAGTCTCCACTCTTGTGGGTGGCTGCCTGGGGGTTCGGTCAGAGGATTGTTCGTACCTTTATTGAGAGAGAGAGATAGTTTATTCTGTCAAATATACATACAGTTCAATTTTAGACAAGAAATTTACTATATTTTGGAGATCGAAAAGGAATAGGTTGAAGCTATTTGGCCTATCTGTACCTACCCTCATTCCTTCCTCGTTGTTGACCTTTTACATGTCTCTAGAATTTTAGGATTTCTGAAGTCGCCAAGAGGTAACCAAAGCTCCAAAGTCTATCATGAATATGCAACAAATCATTAATACTGAAACAAAGACCATTTATATACATATATAAACCCATACCTATAAACATGTATATACACACAAATATGCACTAAATGTGGCAAAACTAAAATCACTTATTTATGTATTTTTCGATCATACTCTGCTTTAATTTACTTTTAAACTGTGCTATTGTTTTGCTTTGTTTAAGTTTATCAGATAGACTGTTCCACAGCTTCACCCCCACAACAGAAAGACACATGCTTTTTAGTGTTGTCCGAACGACCGGTTGTTTTAAATTTCGTTTCCCTCTTAATGCATACCGGCCCTCTCTTCCACCAAACATTTTCTGTATATTCGTAGGGAGTAGATTGTTGCTTGCTTTGTACATTGTCTGTGCAGTTCTAAATTCAACTAGATCGGCAAAGATTCATACTCCTAATTTCAGAAACAGTTCATTAGTAAGATGGAAGAATCCTGCCTTGTAAACAATCCTTATTGCTCTCTTTTGCATAATATATAAATGTTGTAAATTTGTTTTGTATGTATTTCCCCAGATTTCTATGCAGTAGAAGTCCATTGTAAATACATTAGTAGAAGTCTAAGCTTGTTTGGCCGAAGGTTCTTCTGAAGCATCAGACAGGTGCTAGCAGGCCAGAGGGACCGTGGGTTTGGTGCCAGAGTTGGTAGTAGTTCATTTGGGTTTTGGAGAGGGTCCTTCAGTCTGCTTCAAGGTAAATTATGCAAACAGTGGAGAGCATTTCTGTAACCTTGCAGGTCTAGGATTTTATGATTGTCACTATCATCTTGTATAATCAGAGGCATTGATTTAGTCCCCTAATATACTCAAAAGCCAGCAAAGCAAATTCTGCCTCGTCCAAATGCATAAAAAAAAAAAAAACTAAAAAGATCAGGAGGCTCATCAGCCACTGTCCTTTTCGGACAGAAAAGACAAATGAATTAGAAAATGCCTTCGAGGTTTAACCTTTAGCGCATCGGTTATAAGTCGCAAGAGAAATATCCCTTCGAGGGGTGAAAATTATTAATGTAAAGACCTGATTATGGCATAACAAGGACAGACCTGTGTCTTCCATTTGGGTGTAATGAATTATTATTACCCTACTTACGTGGGAGGGTGGAAGAAACCGCCAAAGCAACGGTATGCAGGCAGTTATTTTAGACTGTTCACATCTAAAGTCACCACATGGTAAAATAGTGAACTATTTCAAAATACAGACCATTATTTTTTTTTCCAAATGTAAAGCTAAACTTTCCTTTGGTTCTACGTTTTTTATACAGAAGAGATAAAGACATTCAACTTTCTGATGAATTGATACTGCTCTAAAAGTAGATTAGGAGAGGCTTCATGATAGTTAATTGGATTAGATTATCAAAATGCATTGCAGTGTATGATCATGTTCCCTTTGTAGGTCACATACACACAGGAGAGTAAGGTGTGTGAAGTCATACAAGTAGACTACACTCCTAGATTATTATACTTTAAAACAGCCATGTGTGAAGATGTTCTTCACACGGCATGGACAAGTTATGCTGCAATAACTCAAAGCAGTAGTAGTCATCTGTGCTCATGTCATGTAAATAATGAGTGAACTTGTGCTCGAGATGGTGCCAGCGGATATATTGCTCTTAGAATGAGGTGTGGCTGGGAACATGGTGGCTGCAGAAAACATCTTTACCTCACGCTGACAAAAACCTGGTCTAAGGTCTGAAGTCAGATAGGCAAAAGTATTCACAACATGCATTTCTCTGTTTTTATGCAGACAGGAATGCACAGCTGTGCCCCACTCATAAGAGAAATTAACCGAGACGTATTTTTTTCTTTTTTCTTTAATAACTCTGAAACATAACTCCTGGTACTGTGCCCATAATCTACCTGTTACAAATGCTGTATATAACGGCTGTGTTAACCAGCAGCCAAAATAGGTAAAAAAGGATTTTCAGCTTATTTTTCTTTGATGAAAAGTACACGGGAAGTTAGTCATCACTAGACCTTGCCTGATGCTGTCGGCATGTCCTCAGTTTGAAATAACAGATGAAGATGTGCCGCTGTGTTGCGTGCATAACTTTACACTTGTTGGTTAATAAAAAAAAAGTCCCTGATCTTTCAGCTGCGCAGAGGGATTGCTTCAGGGGATATGACATCAAACTGACATGACTTTGACGGTGGCATTTGTTTTTTTCCACTGCTTTTTTGAGTCGCAGTGAAAAGAGGTGAATTAAATATTCCAGCTCAAGCTCAGTCTATTCAAATAGAAAAGCTTGAATCCACTGCTTAAATATTAATATAACTGTCTGCAGGTGCACCTGACTGTTACAGGGAATGAGAGCACATGCACTGATTGGTTTGGTAAACGTTACTTCCAAAACATACCTTTTGAATATTAAGGGACTTAGTCCAATCTCTTTGTGCCCTGCACCTTACTTAGTGGCCAGATTGTGCACTCTTTAAACGGCAATTAGTGGATGGACATGCTCTAATTCATTTTGCGCCATGTGCTTTCGACTATGCACTTCAGGTTGTTTAAATGGGGCCCTAAGTCTTTCTGATTTTAATGTGAGGGTGTAAAGCAGTAAGGGGCTGCAATAAACGGGGTAAAATTTTATTAATATGAAGCCTTACCCCAAACCAGTACCTTGTGTAGGATCACTTTACAGTTGTTAACTAAATTAGCCATTAAATTAAAAAGCTTGTGCAATTGTTACTTTAACCCCACAAGCTGTACTTTCAGAGCATTTCCTCCCTATTTTTTCTGTTTTGATGTAGCACAACTGACTCGAACACTCATAGAAACGGTTTGTCATGTTTCCTTTACAGTCATCAGGGAGACAGCACAGCAAATGGGAACCACTTTTTTTCTCATACTGTCTGACTCTGCTGTTAATAAAGCTGTCTGTAATGTTTTTAACTTAACCAGGAAAGCTTGTAACCTGTTTGGATATATTGCTGTGAGCCCCTTAACTGTCAGGGTTGCAGCACCCCCATGGCGCTCATTGCAGCACTGCTTACAGTATTTCAACTTAACCCATAAAACATGTGGAGGCAGTGAAAGCTCAGTCGACATTTATTGTTGATATCCCCAGGTAGGGATCTTATTCCGACAAATAAGGTCAGTTAGTAAAAGGGATATGGGGAAGCAAGTTTGTACCGCTATAGTGTGCTGAGGCAGGCAACCTTTGCAGTCCAGGCTCTCTATGATTTACCTCTGTACTGTTTGACTCTCCAATTTATGTCCATGTTAAGTGCAAATGCACAAGGTAATGAGCCCTATACTGTATATAGCAACGTAGCTTGTAATAATGGAGTTGGAGGTGATGAAAGGGGTTGGACCATTTGTTGGAGACCAGAGCTCACCTCCTGTGATACTGTTCATGTATGCTATTAAATCAAGTCTCTAAATGTCCTTTTGCATGAATACAAAAGCTGTTATTCTTAGTATTCAAAGGGGCAAGATGATATTTGTATATAAGTTGGTGTTTCTATTGTTCAGCTGAAATGTACATAGAAGACATGGCTACAGAATTAATTGGAATTTATATGTGGAACAATGTGGATTAAGTTTACACCAGTGACTGTGTGTGTGTGTATGTGTGTTTGTGTGTATCCCTTGACTACAAAGTGATTTAGTGGTCTGAAACAAAGCCTCTGTGTGCTTTGAGTGTATGTTAAATGCATGCTGAAAAACATTTGTCTAACGGTGAAGTGTACATGTGAGAATTTCTTATTATGTTTCTCACTGTAAATGCTTGAGTGACTCTCATGCTCAAACACTCCACTCACCTGCTTCAGGGATTCAGGCCTGGTAGGAGGCAGCCGAGGGAGGACAGGAGACCATTTGAAATTCATGAAGGCATCTGTCAGCCGTACGCATAAGGTAATTGGTTCAATAATAAAAGAAGAACATGCCACTCCTCGTCAGGTGGCACAGCGAATGTTGTTTCTGTTTGTGTGAACAATAATAAAAGTGTTTGATGTTACTACATCAATGTCAAGCTCAGTGTTCTCCCCAGGCTCTTAGCGATGACACCTTCCTACTTTCATTTATCTTTTAATATTTCTTCTAAGACTTTGGCTGACTGCCACTGATACACAGGGAGATTCACTAAGTTGTCTGACAAATATACAGCAGTCCATAGGGGATGCAGCCAGTGAAAGGTTACTGAGAAAGACCTATTTGTTTAATCTGACTAAATGAAGATCACTTAGATTAAAGGGGTTAGTCCTCCCCAAAAAAGAAAAAAAAGTAGAAAAACAAAAGATAGATAGATAGATAGATAGATAGATAGATGATATGACGATATGATACATGATTCCCCTAATTTCAACAGTCTTGCTCTTCAGTAAAAGCTAAATAAGTGTAATAAAAAGAGATGAATACATGTAACAATTAACAGAAGATTATTTACTTTTAAGGATTTTTTTTATGTTGACAGCAATCTGTCTGCTGTCAGTCAGATGTTGCTAAAAAGAAGTGTTTTTTTGTTTTTAATCAAGTAGGCTTATATGAGGTACTTATTGTACTACCCAAATATTACCCAAAGGTTACCTAGTCAGATTCTTTGTTTAGAAACCTGAAGCCTATCAGTTGCTGCTTACAAGGTCAAAATGTATGAAATTGTCATTTCTCAACATTGTGCCAAAAAAAACTCTGTAACACAAATAACACAAACAGATCTGCACATTTCAGAGAGTGAATATAATGACGTGATTATAAAGAGACCAACAACACGTTTCCCCGTGTACCTTTAAAAGATTAATCAGCTGATTGTACCCTAAGTTTCATACATTCCTCTGAAAACCAATAGTTGGAGACACATTTTGAAAATGTCATCAACTGAGGGGTGGAAAAAAATATATTTTGAAAAAGTGAAAAAAGTAAATGCACCATCTTTCAAAAATCTTAACACAATAAAAGGTGACATAAACAAGCACAGACAAAATAACATGACAAGCATGCTTGCACACACACTGAAATTTCATTGTAAATGGATACAGTAATGAGAGCGGCATGGAAGCCAACATCCCTCTGCTTGTGAATCCATCTGATACATTTTTAATATGTTCCCCACTCTGGGACCTTTCCCAGTCATCAGAAGTAAGGCTGTTTCTATGACTGCACAGCAGCAGTATCCTTTAAAGCTCAAAACTTTGAAAGTTTTTCATATCCCCGACTAAGAATTGCCTCCTCCAAAATTATTCTTCCAAAACTCCCTCACTTTGTTTTTATACATTCAATCCATTTCTCATCACCTTTGAAAATATGTAACATCATAAAATAGGAGTAATAACGGATTCTACTACGTGGCTCCAACTCACATTTTATGGAGGTCTGTGATCAAGAGCTAATGTAAAACAAAATGTGTTCCTATCATGCAGCATATCTTGTATCTAGTCTTTGTAGTAGGAATATGGTTGTGTGTCAATGCATGTGTGTTACAGTTCTGTACCTGAAGTGATGCAACTGAAACATGTGAAACACCACAGAAGAGACAGAAACATTCAGCCAGGAAATAAATAATCTATTGAGTTAAGTAGAATTTTATCGTTATGATAATAACAAACACGAGTACATGTCTTTCTAATTGTGTAATTTAATACTGTTAAGGATGAGGACACAGCTCAGTAAAAATGTTCTTGTCTAATACACTGCAATGCAATAGGCTCTGTGTATATGCGCCATTTCAGATAAAAATTAGTGCAAATATTGATTTAGTTTGAAACTCAACAGTTATTTTACATGAACATAATTGCTTTGCAGAAACTAAACAGAATAAAGGTGCTCTGTGTAAACACACCAGTCAGATTAAAATTGCTCAGGAGGGGCACAGAGAGGAAGCTGAAACCTAATAATTGGAATAATTCTACTACATAAACAATTAACTTTAATTTTATCTTTACATGGATGCATTTGACTTCATCTTCATTATGCTTTACTTTCATTTAGGTGCATATGTTGTATCCACGCTCAGTCTACAGTGTCTTTTTTTGCACTGACACACGGATGCACAAATGCACACACACACACAGGCTCATTTGTCCCCGGTGTTCACACTTCTGCCCTAATGACCTGGGTACAATGTGTGGCAATGTGGAACCTCATCGTAACTGACCTTAATGACTTCTGAATCCTGCCCCAATCACCCGCCCTCCTTATGAACCCCCTTCCCCCTTTTTTTTTCCCTCCCTTTTTCTGTGTCTTCCTCAATCTTCCCCATCACACACGCAACCTATTAGCATAGTGCTATCTTTAACCTACCCCTCTCATTCATTAATGAAGCAAGGGAATAGGTGAAGCGTATTTAATGAAATCAGAGTGTGACCAGCCCTCCTAAATTATCCGCACAGGTTAAAGAGCAAACGACTCTTTACACTCGATCATGCAAACTGTAAAGCTGTGCATTGGAGCAAGATTTAGTTGCGTTAGTCATGACAAAAATAAATGGTGGAGATAGGCTGAGGGAAATTGACAGTGTTTGATGTAGAATTAAAAAAAAGTGTTGTATAAAAGAATAATGACTCAAAATCTCTGTTTGAAGTTCTCTCCCTTACTTTTAATGCCCACATGAATTGAGCAAAGGATCCGAGGTGAAAGACAGCCTGTGTGAGGGGAAATAAAGACCGAGAACTGAGTCATTTGAGACAGGAAGGCCAACAGAGCAAGAGAGACATATTAAATTAAATGAAAGGTTGAAACCCACCTCATGAAAAAAAAATAAAATACAGCAGATAATGCAACAGAATGTATGTGGGCTGAATAGAGTCTCTTTGTGAAAAGATCTGCATTGATGACGGTGCTAATATATTGTTTTAGACATCAGTTAAAATATGCACAGAACAAGTGAGGAGGAAAAGGATTGTTAAAGCTTTAAAGGCGCCTCAATAGGCCTCTTTCCAACTGCAGCAGTGGTCCTATATTAATTTATGCTTAACCTGATTGGCATGTCATGGTCACAGCAAAAAATGACATACGGGTGCTTATGTGATCACAAGCCAAATACTCCTCTCTGCTGTTAATTCAGCCGTGGCATTTTTTCACCACAAAACAACATTTCATTTTATAAAAACTATAAATAGAAAAACCATAAAGCATGGAGACACACTATGAAGGATTTAGTGACACAGAACAGCACATACCGAGTAAATCAAAAAACAATATTCACAAGTATGTTTAGTGTTTAATCACTTGAATATAAAATTTGGGGTTTTTTAGAACAAGCCTTCTAATTTTAAACAGGTGGGAGTCCTCTTGGAACCTGTGAGCTTACATTTTCATGTTTGCAGAGAACAATGGGCTGAGATTAGAGCCACTAGAAACTAAAATTGAATCATTATTATAAAATTGTAAATTGATGCTTTGAAACTAAATTATTTACTCTAACCTTCCTTGTATTTAACCTACTTGAAAATTTAACTCTCTATTTTCCTTAATTTCTAAAATAGAAAAAAATTATTTCAATTTGCACAATTCAGATTCAGTTTTACAATTCAATTTCAGTTCAGCGTGGCACAACCTTCTACGTCCATGAGGAAGAGTAACCAAGCTCAGATTCACACAGCTCCCATTCACGTCTGCCAAAACTCCTGACAGTCTGTTGCTTTACTCCTCAACTGAGCGGAGTAAGCTGAACTGGCACCATTGCCATGATGTCTGAAGACCAGGGACTAAATAATCAGCTTTGCATTAAACTTAAAATTATTCATATTTATCTTCATGTATTGGAAAAAAACGTAATGTAAGCTTTAGCATTACTGTAGCTACGGAGGCTTGTTATTATTTACTTAATAATTAGTTATTATTAAAATATGGTGCAGATTTAGTCAGTATTATTGGGATAGCAACCTTTATTAGGGATTAGCCATTTTATTCCCATTATTTTTACTTTGGTTAAAGTAGCCATCACTCATGGTCAAGTCAGCTGACACTGGATTTGAGGTGCTCTATTACTCCACTCTTGTGTATATAGACTTGTATTAACATTTTACTTGGAAAACCAAAAGTACTCTCAAGTGTATTACATTGTCACTATCTTTACATTAGCCTGCGCTGGGCCGTTTCAATGCATTTGCCTTAAAAGCTACTCTGTACCATATTAATAGCCAGCCCCAATAGCTACAGTAATGCTCATGTTGCCTATACACTAAAATGAATATGAGTTATTTTAAGTTGAATGCAAAGCTGATCATTCAGTCCCTGGTCTTCAGGCATAATAGAAATGGTTCTGAAGCACTTTATTCAATGACATCTGGATAAAAGTTGTGCCTCTTAAAGAAATCTTCTGTCCCAGTACAGGACATACACAGGCACACATGCACTGAACACTGATACACTCTTATCTTCCATGTGAGGAGCTGATGATATATACAGTTTAACCTGGTGTTAACCGAATACATTTATCGTCACAATTCAACCAAAACACAGGTCAAATTTATAGACAAATAAAGTCTGTTTGTGTACCTTCCACAAAACACATTATTGCCTTAGAGTGCTAAGTGTGAGTGTTTGGGAAAGGTCACTCGAAAAGTGGGGCATGATTGGCGAGTGGTTATTTGCAGTCAGTCATAGCAGTGACGTGAAAATCCATAGGGAAGAAGAGTTGCCTCGCTCTCCCTGGCTTGAATTGACCACCAATCGATGGCCCAGGAAATTGGTCAGTGGTGCAAAGCTATGGGGAGGTAGCAGGGAGGGGTTTTGGTGAAGCATTAGCTAAAGATTATTTACGATCATACATATATTTCTGCTGACACATTGGCAGTTAGGTCCAGGATTATGGGTCTTTCATTATACGGAAAATGTTTCTGTTTTCTTATTCTAAATGGCAGCCTTGGAATTGTATCTCTCTGCAAATGGCTGCTCTGTGATTACACGCTGGAGTCCAAATGAGGATCATTTACTCATCTACATTGTCCACTCATTTTGGCTCATGTCTTCAAGGCCAAATGTGATGTGCTCTCACTGCCGTTTTCTCATTTTATTTCTTTTCTCCTCTGTTTTTTTCTCCTCTCTCCCTAATTTCTTCACTTGTTCCACTGGTGTCATCCCTTTCTTTCAACAGCTCTCTCTTTTTCTCATTTTCTCTCTTTTTCTGTGGTGCCACAGAGACTTTGAGATGAGCTTATCACTTTCTGCATCACAGGGCCAAGCTGTCATGCTGGCTCGGAATAAGCCTTTGTGTATATGTGGAGAAAAAGATGTGAGAAGCAGCTTGCGAGTGTAGGTAGGTTTTAGGACAATGTCATTTTTTTCCAGTTTCAAACCTGCTTCTGTCTGGAGAAAGAACTGACATGATACCCCTGAAGAGACACTTGGACATATTTTGACCTTTTGGTCCCCTCCTGCTGTAATACACAGGTGACCTGTCCTATGTCTACTCTAGCTTATGAAGGTGCATGCTAGAGTAGGGCCTTTTCTCTGATGCTGGGAATATGAATGTGTCAACAGTTCACACCTGATGAACGAAATAGGCTGTACTTCTGAAAATGTTACTACTATTTCACACACTTATTCCAAATTCAAAATCCCCTCAATTCCCCGTGAAAACATTTTGGATTTCTGTGCTTAAAGATGGATGTAACTTACTTCTTCATGAATCACTGTTAAGACTAAATGTTCGATTGTTTGGCATCAAGACAGTGAGTGGGAACATCCTTTGTTGTAAGAAAGCCTTATTATTTTCTTTCAATCCATCCTATTGTTGCTGATCCAGAACTGGATCGTGAAGGCTGCAGATGAAAAAAAAGTTGCCCAGACATTCCTACTTTCACTTGTGAACAAGACCCCAAGATACTGAAAACTACCAGATACTGAAACTCCCTTCTTCGGGGTAAGGACTCACTCGTTGCCCAATAAACAACTAGGGAGGCAATCCATCATTTTTCTGCCAAAGAACCATGGCCTTGGATTTGGAGGTGCTGACCCTCAAATCAGCCGCTTTGCACTTGGCTGGAAACTTCCCCACTGCCAACTGGATGTCCCAGTCCAGAGAAGCCAACAAAACCACATAATCTGCAAAAAATAAAAAATAAAAGCAGATAATATTCTCATGCCCTCAATTGAAACACCATCCTCCCTGTGGCTGCACCTTGAAATCCTGCTTATGAAGACCACAAACAGGGTCCTTAGGGAAATGGTTTTACATCTTCTCTAACACCACAGAACACATGTATTCTGAGTGGAAAAAAAACTCCTGTGCCCCCTGCAGGAGCACTGAAGATCAAAAAAAAAAACCAATAAAAAACACTGATCCACTGCTGCAGACAGTGCCAAGACCTTCACGCAACATTAAAAATGCATGCCAACCAAGACTGCCCAACAATGTCCAAAGCCTTCAGCACCATGCAACTAGAGGAGCTTTTTGTTTTACCTCAGAGACATCTACCTGGGAAATACACAAATCTCTCTCTAGGTCTTTGGACTCTGCCTTTTTCTTAGAAAATCTGTAAGTAGAGTTCAGAAGTTTCTCAAAGTGTTCCTTCCACTGCCTGACAATATCTACAGTCCAGGTCAGAAGCCCTTTACCCCTGCTGAGAACAGCCTGATTCAAGCCCTGCCTTTGCTTTCTGACTAGTTTGCCAGAACATCCCAGATTCTACCTGGAGGTCCTTGTCCATAGCTTCCTAAGCTCCTCCCACACTGGAATTTTTGCTTCCTGGTACTTGTCTGCTGCCTCAGGAAATCTCTGAGCTTACCAAACCAGAAAAGGCCTTCCTCTTCAGCCTGATGGCTTCTTCAACTGCTGGTGTCCAATAGATTCAAAGGTTGCTGCAATGACAGGCCCCAGTGGTTCTTTGGCAACAACTCCTGCAGCTGCTTAAGCATTGGTGGCTATGATTATAGACCACTCATGTCCCCATAGGGATTGTGGAGCAGGTGCCTGATAATTATTTTCATCCCCTGTATTTTACATATAGGGTGCCACTAATTACCATAATAGGCCCAGTATTTTGCAGTATATTCTACTGTCTATGTACTTCAAAAGACCATGAGGGGCATTTGAGGGGACAAAACAAGATTTAGCAACAAGTGAAAAGCTCCTGTTTTAAAGCAAAAGTACACTATGCCATTACATGATCACAAGTATGCAGATGATGTCTTTTATTTGCTTTAATCATTTCAGACTCAATAAATACGCCTATTACAGTGACCAAATACTTTTAATTTCTGCCAAATTATCTTTAACTATTTAATCTTTTCAATCAAAGATGAGATAGAAATAACTTTCTAAACTGGAGTAGTTTGTAGAGATGCAAATCCAACTCTTTCTCTGCCCACATTCACCCACACTGATGCCTTAAACTCTGGATTTCTTCCAAAACATAGTTTTAAAATTTGTGCTCCCTTTTGCTCAAATTTAGGATCTTCATAAATCGCAGCTCTAACCCCATCTAAGTCATTTTTTAGTGAGGTAGCACGAGGCCAGGGATTATGACGGCCCCAAATAGTGAATTGGCAGCCAGCCTCAACTGAATAAATCAAATGATAGCAGAACTTTAATAACGGCAATGATAAATGTTTCAAGTTAATTGGTCAAAAGTTGATATCAAATCCACTTAAAAAGATCTGTTTCCCACTAGTACTAGTCTGGCAGAGCAGATCAGTGCACCCTGAGATAAATATCAGTACTGTCTTGAAATGTGTTTACAGTTTTTAACATTGTTAGTGAGAGATAAAAGCTTCTAATTGAGATCTTGATGTTAGTTGCACCGCAAACATCAAACTTCACAGGAAAAGAAAATACAGTCACAGTTTAAATACTTAAAAGAACTCTTAATTTGGTACAATTTCTCCATGTTGAATTAATGGAAAGATCAATACCTGTTCAACAGTTGAACTCAAAGAGCTCAGAGTGCTAAAGTAGACATACTACGGCTTTCAAATAATACGCCATACTCACACTTCTATAGATTTATATTTTTAAATGGCATTTAATGAGGAAAATTTATGTTTGAATGTTTAACAAGAGGTGCTATGTCAATTGCTGCTGTATTTACACAGGCAGTGCCTATTCTCTATCCAAACTAAGAGCAATTCAGTGTTTTCAGTGCTCAGTGTTCTCTGCTCTCTGCCTCAGCTTGCTGCTGCTGTGCTCTCAGCTGGATGTAGTACAACCATTGTAAAGTAATCAGAGGTAAAATTTCTAAGTCTACGGTTGCTACTAAGGCACACTTGACATATTTTTATCAATTGCTCAAAAGTTTCTTGTTACAATGCAATGAAATGGAGGCAAATTTTAAGTGCAGAGACCATTTTGAAACAGACTAAAGGGTCACAACAGAGAGAAATGGAAATACAGCTTGTGTAACCTAGTAACAGTAAATGCTGGGTAGAAGCACGCTGACATTGAAGCTCTGGCCCTTTAAAAAAAAGAAACAAACAAGTAAAAAACACCTTAGTGGACATGGCCTCTAAAAGGTTTTTTAATAATAAAATAAAAGCACTGCTATGTAGCTTTCATTTAATTTCTATTATGGGCTTGTTGGCCTCACTGTAAGCCAAGCATGAAGGACAGTAACTGGAGTCCAAACTTCACTAATGATGGCAGAGCCCTTAGAATGTGCAGAAAGAGAGATTTTAACTTTACAATGGCCAATATTTACTTGTGTCTGTCCAGATTCACATCCAGCTGTCTGGCAAGGAAAAAAAAGGAAAAAATGATGCCACACACATAATATCCATTTTGGTCTGAAAATAAGGCATGTGCTTCAAACACATTCAGATGTGTTGTTTTGTTTGAAGAGTGTTTTTTGCATTCTAAAGGGAAATCTCGCTGCTCATGTTTTCCTGGATTTTAGTCATGAAATGGGAACAGTGATCAGCTCACTTTCCTTTCATTATCTCTAAAACATTGCTCTGGTTCGTGGTAATCATGCAAACTTATTGACTCACTCAGTAATAAATAAACCAAAATCATTGCACTGAATATTTAACAGCTGTGATCAGAGCTGTCAAACTCCTCTGTCCCAGAATATGTTTGTTCAGTTGTTTTTTTTTCAACAAAAAAAAATAGTGTATGAAACATCTGTAGTCACTGATCTGTTTTGTTGTTTTCTTATATTTTTATCCAGTTGTGTATTAAGAGTGAACATTTACACATATAGGACATTTGGAGTTGTTTGCATTGAATCTATTCTCTGTATGACAGACTTAAACAAAAGTAATAAACCATTTTTCAGATTCAAAACACGAGGGCTTTTTTGTTTTTTAATGTGTTTGGAAAGATAGTTGTATGTGTTTTTCTCTTGCCTGGCCCTCTTACTTATCACCTGGCTGTGTTAAATACTTTATTCTGATTGGTCAAAACCTCTTAATCAATGCTGGATAGCAAAGGCAACATGGGGGATACTTTGACTGCACACATCATCTATTAAATCAATCTTTGGGAAGGAGCTATGGCACGTAAAATGTACTTTTATTGATTCCCCCTTTACTGTTCACAATTTATTTAAAAAAAAAAAAAAAAACTTTCCTGATTGACAAGATATATATATATATATATATATATATATATATATATATATATATATATACTTTGTAAATACACATTAAAAATTATTTTACCGGCATAAAATTTAAGATTGGTGGCTAACTTGTCGACAGCAGAGACAAGACGTAAAAGAACAACAACATGTTGAGACACATGAGAAGTTAAGTCAAAGAGACAAGAAGCAACCACAAAGCAAGGCATGATACGATGGTGTTACAGGGCTGGTTTAGTGAGAGGAAAAGGCCAACAGACGAGTTACAAGGAGGAGACCCTGAGGGCTCACACGGCTCATAATCCGAGAGCGAATCTGAAAAATAGGTTAAAGCAAGACCATTAAGTGCTTTATGAACTAATATAAGGTATTTAAAATCACTTCCAGAAGATACTGGCGGCCAACGAAAAGATTTTTAAATCAGTGTTATGTGGGCTGCCTTTCTGGTCTTTGTCAGCATTCTTGCTGCTGAGTTTTGGAGCAGCTGCTGAGTCTATAAACAGATCACAAAGTTGATTTAAATCCCAGATTGATTAGGCATCAATAAATGAGAACTGGTTTTCATGAAATTTTCCCTACTGCACATATAATCCGTCACTTAAAATCTGAATAACGCTAGTACCATGATGAGTTACCTCAGGAGCGGCGTATTGATTTTTCTCATGTCCGCAACAAGTGCATCGTGGGCACAAAGCTTCTCTGCCTCCACGTCTTATTCAAAAACTTTTTTCCAGATGATGATAACAAAGATACAAGCAGCCATCGAGGCATTGTTGGTTTAATCTTTGAGGTTATTATTTTCAATAGCTCCATGTCCAAACCTCTTGACTTGGAGAAAGGATCATTGCTTTATATTACCTTAATAGATCAGCAGGGACAGCACAGCAGTACTGCACTGCTGAGGAGTCTACACTAAATCATCCAACGAGGGTAAGAAATCCAGACAGTACACAAGTTAAAATGTTTAGATAATTACACTGTTTCCTATTTAGATTAATTCATTTAGTTTGAAGACAGAAAGGGCTCTATTTTCGTTCGCGCCGGTGAGGCGGCGAAGGGCGGCGAGCCCCGCGCAGTTGTATTTTCGTCTGGCGGAGCCCGGTGTAAGGCGAGTTTGGTATTTTCGTGGACTGAGTCGCACGGAGGCGAGCCGAGATCCGCCAAGCTGGGCGTGGTGGCGTGGCAGGGGGAGGTGTTGACAGAATCAGCTGGCGCAGTGACATTTTCGTGCTCGCCACTGGCGTGTAACGTGCGCTGAAAGCTCGCCGATTCAAACCTGGTCAGCTTTCAGCGCAAGGCGGAACGCAGCTGGTCCAGTAGTATTTTGGTAGACCGGCGGCGTATCGACATACGTCACTGATGCCTCACCGGCAGGTTTCCACAGTGTCAGGCAGATTTCAGTGCAATAAATAATGATCAACAACTATTAATCTGAGTCAGCACATACATTTAGATCTATATCGATATATTCTGATCTATATCTGATCTGATGAGCGCGTTTGGCACGCGTTTGGACACACAACCTGACCGAATCAATACAGCTGAAACTGCATCAAATTAAATTAAATATCTAGTAAATAAACGCACATGATGAAGTTAACAAGATATGTAATGTGTCTCCCTCCTTTTCTTTCTTCCTCTTATTTCTCGCACAGCTCGACCTGGACACGTCTCCGTGTCCTCTGTCCGTCTTCCTGCTGCTGCTGCGGCTGAACAGATGATTTGTTTCAGTGCTCAGATGCGTTATCTACTTTAAGCCGACATACGGATATTATAATATTCAGTTTTGTGAGCCAAATTTATTTTATATGCCAACATCTATGAAAGAAAGAGCCAGGCCACGGAGCGCGATGCGTCATTTACGCACAGATGGTTCCGATTTTAATGCCTTTTTGGAGTTTATGTTGTGATCTGTGCGCTCAACCCACCTTTGTCACGTGAGGTTTGAATATATGCAACTTTATGTGAGTGTCTTTATTTGTGGAAAAGGGTGTTTGTCTTACCAGTGGGTCCAACATTACGCACACCAAATCCATCTGTGCTCAGATGAGAGAGTGTGGAGGACACTTGTTGAGCAGCTGCCCTCGGTCGCCATCTTGTGGCATAACTGTCTTCAGACATCTCTTGATCTCTTTGACTACTTCATGAAAATAGTAATACGCCTCGCCTGTGGCGGATTTAAAGGCGAGGAGAGGAGCTAATGTGATTGGTGACAACAGGTCTCGGCTGTGTTAAACCCCCTCTCCTCCCCGTCTATTATTTATGCTGCCGGGAGGAGCTGAGTTAGGGAGGGGGGATACTTACGCCGGGCTGCGCGGCTCACCAAAATACCAAAATGTGCTTGGGAACGCCTTGTCAGCGCGGCGGATCTGATTGACTCTGCGCTTGCGGCACGTCTCCGGCGAAGCACCAAAATAGAGCCCAAAGTGTTTTGACTAAAAACTTTGACTCAGATGCGATGACTTTTTATTGATCATAATTAGACAAAAATGTTTTGACTTTTCAGCAAGTAAAACAATCCATCCATCTCTGCATCTTCTACTGCTTATCTGAGTCCCCGACTTCCCTCTTACTGGCCACTTCATCCAGTTCTTCCTGGGGAACCCAAGGCGTTTCCAGGCCAGCTGAGAGACATAGTCTCTTCAGCATGTCCTGGGTCTTCCCCATAGTCTCCTACCAGAGGGATATGCCCTGAACACCTCACCAGCAAGATATGCGGAAGGCATTCTGATAAGATGTCCAGGCCACCTCATACAAGTCCTCTTTAAGTGGAGCAGCAGCGGTTCTACTCCGAGTCCCTCCTGGATGACCCCTCCTACCCACAGCTTGTACCAGACTTAATCTATTAAAGGGGAAACATGACTTAAATTTCACTAGAACCAAAAGGCTCTTCAGTCCAAAGACGTACCCAGGATTTCCACCGCAACCGGAACGGCTCCGATCAGGAACGGCAGCGATTTTTGCCATACGCCAATTCCTACTGGATCTGTTCGTGAGCCAAATTCTGTGGCAAATTTCAGACAGCAGGAATCGTGAGAACTCACAAGAACCTGCGGATTCACGTGCAATGGCATGATACCGAGTTGTCTTTAGCCACATAGGCTAACCATATAGGCAGTAGATTCTGTCCTTCCAGAGGAGGAAATCGCTGTCTAGACTTATAAAATCAGCATTCCCTCATCCACGGTGTCATCGGGGTAATGCTGTCTCAAAACCTTTCACTTGTTCATCCCCGCCCGTTTGTATGGTGTAAAATACGATCTGCCTGCAACTCGGGGTGTTTCATTTTGAAGAGAAGCCGGATGTTTTATTTTGTGTCTGTGCCCGACTTCCTTTCCAGCACAGGTTAATCTGTGCTGAATTTATCTGGCATGCTCCTGCTTCCAGAAAAAATAGAACTCTTGCGATCAGCTGCGGAGTTCAGCGATTCGGACAGAAATTGACACATTAACTTGAATGGTTACAATCAGCTATGATTGGCAGATACAGCCTTTTCGAAAGCCGTTCCGGATGCGCTGGAAATCGGTTACCAAAATCAGCTGCAGGTCATCGACTGTGGAGTTGGCTGGTGCAGCCATCTTGGATTTTATAGAGCGTGGATATCCATTGCTCCAGCTGAAGGACTTTCTAACTGAGACTGACACAACTCTGACAGAAAAGGCAAGGTCAGTGGAGCTCTGTTGAACTCTGTTTGATAACTTACAATCCCGGTGGCTGATTACTGTAAACAAAAGCATAGAAGAAGAAAAAAAAAGAATGAGAGCCTGAGTGTAAAAAGTTACGTAGAGTAGGTCAAGGGTTGTTAAAAGTATGACAGTATGACAAAGAAATTCTCTGTCATAAGTTTTGTGAGTGTCTTCTTCTGTATCTCTTCCTAGTTTCGATACCTGAATGTTAACATGCATCCTTGCACAGTGGGGTAGCAGGTGTCACACAATTTAAGGACCCCCACTTCGCATTCATGCTCCACAGCTCGGGGAACCACACTGGATCTGCATTTTGTTCGACAATCCATGGCATTTAGCCAAAGCAGAGCAGGAGAGGCCCTCGAATGTTTCACCACTTGTGCAGCAGTGTCGTCAGCTGTCGCAACAGGATTCAGGAGATGACATGCACACTTGTGATGCTGTGGGAGTTGATACTCAGGGCCTGTGTCACCACCTGAAATAGCAGACATCTTGATACTCCATCTCTAAGTGGCTTTCATCTTCTGAAGCACCATACATGATGGAGTGTCTCTCCACCTGTATGAGAGGAGGAGGTTCAGTCTGCTGTCTGTTTCTGCCTGTGTCAACATTCAATATGTGGAGACCTTTCTACTGAAATGCAACCTAACATGATGCCAAAGAGGGCAGCTCTGTTCACTGACAAGTGTGACTGACATATAACACTAAGCTGTCCCATGGCACAGAGCTGGTCTGCTATGACTGAGGGGAAAAAAAAATATATATATTTTTATCATTTTCATGCTAGAAAGAGTTTCCTAATTTCTGAAGCATATTATTTCCTTCTCATCACAACAAAGTGCGCAAGATCTAATAATGTTTTGCTTTTATATTTTGCATTATAGTTCAATGCTTCTGGAGGAAATGTTTGATTACCTTCTGAATTTTAAGGTTCAAGTAGTCAAAGATGCCCGAGTCACAGGACAAACTAAAAGACCTGGCTGCTCAAAACACAGCACTATATGGTGCAAAAGTAAGCAATCATATGTGCAATTACTGCAACCTGTCAAATTCAACACGCCCTCTCTGTACTGCCCCATACACGCTTCGCCATGTCAAGTAACCCGTCGTAAGCTAAGAGAGGTACCTTCAGGTTTCTGTGTTTTATCTCTGCTCCACTTTTTTAAAATATCAGGATGTCACATTTGCAAACCATGTGGAAAATATGCGTGGTATGCGGCAAAAAAATCAACACACAGGAGACAGGATGAGATCTGAAGACTCGCCTGGGCGACTTTAAAGTACAGATGTAGAAATCAGTACGGATGACACAGTCTACACCAAAATCATCAGAGGAAGCCCAGAGCTCTCCTCTCACTTACTTTTATGCTCCTGAGTATGAGTGTGAACATAATAGGTGTGTGTTACATTGTGTATTACAGTTGTGCATCTCTAAAGTGTGTGTACTACAAGTGTGAGTCCCTTTATATGTGTATTTCAAGTGCGAGCATTTATTGTTGTGTATTACATGAACAAGTCTCATCAATTCAGTCAATAAAATACCATATTGTCTTTGGTTAAAAGAACATTAGTACTTTGGGGAGCACTCTACTTAGCTTTCTGGCCACCATTAAGATCAACTTAGGCTCTGAAGAGCAGCCTGCGTACACACCCTCACCATGTGATGCTAGGCTATGTTTTGTACATGGTCCAGTTAGAGGCTAGTTTTTCAATTAAAATTCTATCTAGTTGTATTTAAGCTCTGCTCAGTCAGTGGAGAACATTTTTGTTGTGAAAACCTGGACAGTTTCTATAAACATAGTCCAATTTAATCTGAAAAATAGTCCCCAAAACATCAGGGACTTTTGGTGCAGTAAAAAAAGACAAGAACTGAGGCAGCAGCGATCGCAACTTGACAATCTGTAGACTTTCTCTGTTCTTTGCAACAAACCCCGGTGAGAAAAAGTCAGTGACATTAATAAAACACACTCAGAATTACCACACACACTACCCTTGTGAGTGTTAGTTGTGGTCACAGCAGGCTTGCATTATGTAAGATGTAAACCACTGATGTAATTGAAATGAGTTTAAATTATGCAAGCTATTTTCTTGTGTGTAACTGTGGATGTATTAATGATAAACTTGAATAACAATTCATGGCCAAGACCTAAGCTGAATATCAATGAAGGCAAATATGAAATACTAAACACCAGCATTTGACATAAAATCCAATTAGTTCTGAATCAGTGCACACATTAAACTATCTTCTTCTTTAAATTTTAATGTATTTTCTACGAGAAAATCATGAAGGACACACTCACTGTGAGCTAAGAACTGTTCTTTCTATACTTCAGTGGTCATGCAGCGAAGACAGTGTGACTTAACAACATTGTAGTGTCTTCTAAATAAAGACAACAAAACCTGAAGTGACAGACCCGCCTGCTCTCTGTCAGCGCAGGGCTCCTGTGCTGTAAAGCAGGATTTCATATTCCAGCGAGACCTGTTTGACAGTGTTATGGGCTAACAAGGTGGGTGAAGAAAAATATGTTTTTATAACACTTTTAAAATACCTGAGAACATTTTGTGAATTTTAAATTGCAGAGAGTGAAGATTATTGTTTGCAAACCTTCGCAGTCTCTTTGAAGAAGTATCTCATTTTAAATCTGCCAAGTTTCACACTGAGAATAAGAGTAGGAAAAATACTTCAATTTGCAAGTTGTAACAAAAAAAGTTATGATAAGGGCTTCAGCACAAATTTCCTCTGTACTCTGTGAAGCAATCAGATCCAAGGTTTTTGATGCCTGTGCCTAAGATGAGAGTCTGTACCGCTCTTAGTAAGATCCCATAGTTATGCTCTGTGCAATCTCTATTCACATATTTCTACATAACTGAAGATCCTGACCCTGGATTACTAGCATGGGGAGTATATTGGTCTTCATTTGTATTATGTTTGTAATCTCAGTAATTCTGAACGATCATATATAAACAGGTTTTTGTGTATGCATAAAAAAACATTTGTATGGAGAGCAAAAGCAGGTAGAAATCACAACCAGATAATTACATTGGGATTCTCCTTGTGGGTAATCTTTTAATGGCTTAGTCACTTCCATTAACATATATACATGCATGATCAGCTAACAATCTGTTCTACATCATACTTTCAACAACAGTGACAAATCTGCTTGTGACTATTTTATGAAAGCCAACCAGCTTGGTGATCCTGGATTAATCATGATTTCAGGACTCAGAGGGAAAATGCGTGATGTATATACTGCTACATTTTTTTATATTTTTTATTAAGATAATTTCTTGATATGTGTCTTTTCCTATATACATATATGGTTCTGGAATCTAATGGAAAAAATTCTCTGGAAAAATGTTCTCACTGTTAACAAGGAGAGGGTGACATGGTTGAAGTCTCCCGATATTATTACAAGTACCTCAGGATGTTGAGACTGTATCCTAGCAACAGTATCATTGAGAATACATGTATGTAAGTATTGTTATGATATGACTGAACTCCATTAGAACATTATACGGCCAAAGAGCAACTGCCAACAGGTCAATATCTGGACAACACAACTTCTCCTTGACAATTACTGTATGCGTGAAGGGTTACACAAATAAAGACAGACCTCCTCCTTTCTTCTCGCCACCAGCTGTAGCATCTCTGTCTGACCTTATGAGAGTGAAGCCAGGTAGATCCACACTGGAGTCCAAGTTGATTTGATTCAACCAGGTTCCAGTAAAACCGGAGACTGCACTCATGGTATGCTTCCTCAGTCTTTGACAATATCTCAGGCTCATCGCTTTTGTTGGGCAGAGTTGACATTTCCCATGATGACTGATAGCGGAAAGGGTTTATATCTCCATTTCCAAGCCTTCAACTTTGCCTTCACCTTTGCACCAACACGGCAACCACAAAAACACCTCCAGATGTCCGCTGGAATTGGATTTTGTGTCCAGATTTGCTCCATCTCAATGAAAAAGGTTTTCTTTTAAATTAACTCTTCTCCCAGCACAAATATCCATCAGCGGCCGACAAAACACAACAAAAATATAAAAAATTTAGCATTAAATTGCAGAAAATTCAGAAAAAACAGACTTTCCTGGTCCTTGGTTGAGTGCAGGTTCTGTAATCATTCCAAGCGTTTTAGATGTTGTCTTCTTTCCCACTCCAGAAACAAACCTGACAAAATTTGCCTTTTTGCTTCTTACAAATCAGCGTCTGGATAGTGTATTGTTTTTTTTTGGGGTTTTTTTTTTTCTCCCACAAAAGACCTGTTGATTGTTAGCAAATCACAAGAAAAGTGTTTTCCTTTTCACACTCATCTTGTTGAAGGAAGCCAGTCTGGAGCCTCTGCAAAACACCACTTTCTACCATTTCTCTGACATATACTTGAAAAAGATTATAACCCATTACTTGGGTGGGTGATGTAACGGACCAAGAAAGGACAGTTATGTTGCAGACATATGCACCACAAAGAAAAGGAAGTCTAACCACTGGCTACACGTGAATAACGGACAGGTGGCATCTATTCCCAAAGGCATATATGGCAACGTGACATCAGTGATGATAGATAATGGTTGTCAATGGGTTACATTATGTAAACACATTATGAATAACAAGTGATTGACTGGTTCTGAGTTGTTAGAAACGTAACTTGCCATCAGGATAGAAAGTGCTTGCTGATGTTGCTAATTCAAAGCTGCAATACTGTTTCCCCTCTGCATGTTTGTAGCTGATGTGACCACATCAGACAGAGTCCAGGACTACACCTGTGCAAAGCTGTAAGCAAAACTCTTCTTCTGCAAGTGCTGATCTCCAACTAAATTTCTTTAAGACTGACAGAACAACATGAATTAATTAACTTGTTTTTTTTATTTTTGCAAATTTAGCTGTTTGTAATGCCAAACAGCCCCTTAAAAGTTCTTACCAACCTACATTGTGCATAATACAAGTACCACAGTGGCACTGGTGTTGTAATTACAGGCTGAAAGAATCTTTAATAATAGAAGAGATACAAGCTGAGAATGAATAAATAAATGAAATACAAGAAGGATCAAGCTGCAACTGGAGAATATGGTCACATATTAAGAGAAGTGTTTACTAAAGATGTGATAAGGACATCTCTGTGTACCATATACCACATGGGGTATATGAACTCTCTATGCAACCCCCAACCCCATGCAACTGCTGACCTTTTGATGCCATCTCTGTCTCTAATGATGAAATAAACAGATGGTGTCATAGCTTGCATATTTCGGTCACACTGGCCTGTGACTCAGGGGTCTGTTGACTCATAGCTTTGACTCCCCGGAGCCTCAGCTTGTTCTTAACACTACAACACAGAAAGTACTGACAAACATAAATGCATAACCTTATGACCCCAAAGGACCATGTGTTACAACTCTGATGACTCCTCTCTTTCAGTGTTAGTTTTTTTCTGTGTGTTAATATATTATGAGAGGCCATTTTTTGTCTTATTTATTCATATATTTCCTTGATCCATTTTATCTTTTAAAATCAGTTAACGGCTTCAAATAACATATTTAGGTATGACCAATACACCTGTTGAACTGGTTTCTTCATCCTTTTATCATTTAAGAAATATATCCAAGCTCAGCTCAGACCCATAGTCTCCAGGACTGAGCTTGAGATGATCGCACATGCTGTTATTTCATCATGTCTTGGATTATTGTAATTCTTTGTTCGCCTGTCTAAATGTCACTTCTTTGAACCGCCTAGATATGTCTCAAAATGCTGCAGCTAAGCTCCTGACAAAATCATCCAAAAGGTCTCACGCAACACCCATCCTTAAGTCTTTATTCTGGCTCCCCTTTAATTCAGAATCCAATTTAGATTACTTATGATTGTGGACAGAGCTTTGCATGGACAACTCCGGGTTGAATAAGAGACCTGCTGAAGCTATATTAATTTAGCAAGACTGAGCAATTGAGGTGTTCGCTCCAAAAATTTTGAACTGTCTCCCTGTTCAAGTGGGAACTGTGGAAGTTTTCAAAAAGCAGTTGAAGACCCATCTGTTTAGACCTGCCCTCATATGATCAGGACTTGGCAGCTTGTGTGCTATTTATTGATGTTCATGTCATGTTGTTTTATCCTTTTAGTTGAAGACTGACACACTTTGTTTATATTGCACCTTTCAAGAGAAGTTGTCACAAAGTTTATCATTATTATCATAACTATTGTTAAACACAGAGAGTGGTATATTGAATCTGCCTTCAGGGATCAATAAAGTTCTTGGTATCTTATCTTTGTTGTGTTATGGTATAACTCAGCTGATGGCACGCCAAGAAGTAAGCAACTGCTTTGCTGCCAAAGTGTGTAAGAGACATAGTGATGAAAAGAAATGTCACAGTGTCGCCTTATAACAGCGAGTCTTCTATATTAGCTCGTAATCGTGCTCTTAAAGAAACTAAAAAAAAATCACTAACAGTTTCAAATATAGTTTTATGAAGTTGCTGTCAATCTTAAAATGAAATGTTTGAACTTCATTGTCAGTGCTGACCTTTTTCTTATTTCCAGTGTGTGTCTTTAGTCAGCGGAAGTCAGCACTTTTTGATACTTTTTAATTCTGTTTAATCTGTTAATCTTGTAGTGCTGGAAAGACTCGTAAATTTTAGACAACAAATGACTTGTGTAGGTGGTAGCTGCCGGTCATAGTGGTAAATAGATGGTATTAGAAAGAGTTTGACGATTGCACATGAACTGAGTGTTATGGACTTTGTTGAATGTAGAGAAAGTCTTCATGCAGAAACTATTCAAACCTTTCTTCCTCTTAGATGCCCTTAAAAAGGTACTTTTCCCACACCATACACACAAAATAAATCACAGAAAAAGTGAAGGAGCTGCGTGTAGCACTGCAGGATTTCTGTCATAATACAAAAGTACTTAAAGATGACTCATTAAGAACACACACACACACACACACACACACACACACACACACACACACACACACACACACACACACACACACACAAATAAAGCACAACATGGCTCTGGCTCATGGCTCCAAGTGGACTCAGAGCAGATGACTCAGATTCAGTCGTAGGCCAGTGTGTGATGGCTCTATTGGGATCATTTTAATTGTCCATGCAGCTCTATAATCCGGAGACATAATTAAATCAAGGCCTTCACATAAAATGCTGTAACTAATTAACCAATAAATTATCATTGGCTGCTCCATAAATCATGATGTACGCACCAATTTTTATGTGCCATAGTTGAGGAAAGCGCAAACTTACCACAATAAATGCAAGGCAATTGAACAAAACATCCTCCATTTTTTTTAACAGGAAGAGTTTTGCAGAATGAGAGGAAGCTGACTTGACTTTCATATTTTCAAGCACAGATTAGGAAGTTAACTTTTACAAACAGGACTTTGAATTCAAAGGATTATTTGGAGTTAGGGCTGTGCAGTTTAATTTCAATTATGGTTTCATAAAATAATGATAAATGAGACTAAACAACTAATGTGCTGCCTGTCTTGTTGCATGCATTCAATACTACAGAAAGGACCATTCTACAGAGCATGTGCGCTGTGTTCCTTCCCCTAACCAGCTCTCTCTTCACTTGTCCTGAGAATGATGAGAAGAGAGCCACAGAAGGATTTGACTTGTAGTGTGGCATACTGGGCATTTTCCTGGGAGGCCAACACACCCAAAAGCTGGTAGGTTGTAATACTTTATCACCAGGAGATCAGATTACAGTTAAACAAAGTTTGGGAGCACAAAGAAGTTTCAGATGCTGCAAATTATATTATGTAGGGACTACTTTATCTTCAGCATGTTGTGCAACAGCAACACAAAACATTGTGCAGAGAGAGGAGAGCTGTGCAGCACTACCTAGGAGAGTCAGGTTTGTGAAATGGTTGAATTGGGGGGACAGTGAGCACAAGGGAGAGATATTTCATATTTGAATGCTTATGTTTACTTAATGTCATACTTTTTCTGATGCTGTCAGTATCCTTGTTCTGTTTTGTAAAACTCTTAGGATTGCTTTAAGAGTGCATGGCGCCTTATAAATCAACTTGACTTGCCTTGTCCAAAAATAACGTTATATTTTACCCGCCCCATCAGCCCTTTGACAGAAACTACAATTCAAACAAAAACTTACCCTCTTGTTTTGCTTGTAATTCTGTTGCACACATTGTCCACAGACACCCTAACTTTATTTACGAGATCCAAAAAGTCCAAAACTTGCAAGGAAACTTTCTTTGGACGTGAACAGAATACTTTACCTTCACCTGTCACCTACTCCAGCATGATCTGTGCTACAATTTTAGTCACACACCAGAGTGAAAGTTAACTCTAACTGTACTTAATATTCATGATCTCATCATCAGTTACAATAATTATAATCATGATTTTGGCCATGGCTGTTTCAACCCTTTTAAAGGCTATTTTATTTTAGAGTACATACATCTAGATTTCACTTGAGTGGCAAACAATGAAAGATAGTTAGTTTTATTTCCATTTTAAATGTACTACATGCCCATGTGACGGATTAAAAATATTTTCAATTACGTATTAAAATACAAGAGATTAATTGTTTGAACCTTCAAACAGTAGCTTGCTTATGAAAAGTTAATTACTATAACAATGAGTAATAATTAACAAAGTAAAGAAAATACTCATTTCAAAATAAGGCTGTACTTTGTAGGCTCTTTTCAAAAAACTGAAAACACTTTAAAATTTTTGCTTCAAGGCTATCATGTAGTCTACAGTCCACATTTCCCATTCACTAAATATATAGATAAAAGCCACTGGAAGCTCCAATAGAATAGACTTGATCTGTGATTACTGTCTTACACTACAGCTGGTAATACCCAGCTCTGTATCACGGTTTCGTATTATCTGTGTTACTTTCACACTTTTCTAACGTCTTTGAAAGAAAAAAGACTTTGTTTACCAAACAGAGTAAAAGGACTCTAGACTGACCTTTTCACTGCAGTCTAAGAACCGTCCTGAAAAACAACTGGGACTCTGCCAAAGTGATAGGGTATGTTGCCAAAATCTGCCGCTGCACAGTCAAGAAATAGACTTATTGAATTAGTCATATATGACGACAAAGAGGGAAATTCCTCAATCACATTAGTCAGATCTCCTGATGTACAAAGTTGAAGTCTAATTCATGTATAATGAATTATGGATAATTAAACCATCACATATTACATACAATTAAAACCATTTTAGGCCCAAAACAGACCCTTATGGGGCTTCAAACTTATTCATAAACTCTGGATTGAAACTAGAAAACAGTACAAACTCCTTTCTGTTTTCCCAATAACTTATGTTGATGAAGATCTGTTAGTTTGGACTTCGTTGTCCTTTACTTATCACTTCTTTTTTTCTTCTATAAAATCATGTAATTCAAAAGCAAAACAGTTAAGAAAACCCATGTTCCAGTGAATCTGGTCCATGGCCATTATTTCTAAGAGGTGAAACTACTTTTTCTGGTTTAATTTGTTTTAGAAAGTTATGAAATTGAATGACAACTTATAGATCTGAGTGAATGCAGCAGGAATACTGTCACTGTGGTCATATCAATGCCATGACAATCAACTGATTTTATGCCCCGACCTTTTCTTAACAATAGTAAAAATTTCATTCAAACTTATTTGTCCTCAAAACACTGACTGCAGGATATTAAATCAATCACCTTCACCCCTGCTTTTCTCGATTTGATTTCTCTCCTGTGAGTCAATGGATTTAGAAAGATGAGGTGCAATGTTCACGAACAAGAATTAAACTCATTAACCATCTCTGACAAATCATTTTAATCTTTTCATCCCCCACAACAAATCTGGAGAGTGTTTGGGATCCTAACATGCGATTCAAAATCTTCAAGGTTTTTTTTTTTAATTTTTTCAGTTACCATTATCATTTAAATTTATTTTTGTATAACTTATATTTAATTTTAGAAGTCTTAGTTTGATATTTTTAAAAGTCTCTATGTAAACGGGCCCTTGATGCAACAATATCACTACCTACACAGGAGCACACACTCTACCCACTCAACGTAGAACAAATGTGGACAAATGCCCTCCAGACCATCTCCATTTGTGGACTGAGGAATCAGATACACGCACAAACTCATAAACATTCACACTTGTTTTATATGATCTCACTACTCCGATGAAATATTGATTCTAGAAGTGAACAGAGTTGCTGTTATATCTCCATTTTAAACAAACACACAAAGTAAACCCCTCTCTTTTAGGGATCTTTAAGTATACCTCACACTTTCCAGCCTCAGGGCAGCCCTCTGCTGCAACCAGCTGTCTCGCTCTCAGCAGCCTCTTTCTACCCTATATGTCTGTAAGTTGCTCAATACTCCAGTGTTACATTTTTAAATATTTTCCTCTAATATTGATAAATGTTATTCCAAGCTCTACTTGTGTTTGTTTAAGTCAGGTGAGTTGGGAAATGTTTGGTTTGTTTGGTGTTGGTGAGCACCCCCATTCAAAACATTGCAGGAGCACATACTCCATATACTCTGAGAAGAGAACTGCAGCTTTCAGACTTGCCAGCAGATGAGTGGGTTTCTCTACTCTCATGTAGCATGAAGAAAAAGTGACCACCGTTCATTTGCATTTACTTCCCACACTGTAAAAATATACGGCTGGTTGAAAATTCACAAAGTGTTCCTAGGGGGCGTTTGTATAAATCTACTTACTCTCCACACATGTAAAGAAACTTCATCTTGACTTGAAAATGAAAAGGCTTTAGGAAAAATTATGTGAACTGTTTTGTCATGAAACCATAACTGCTAGTGGAAATAACATGTCTCATACTATGCACTTGTAGCGTGCTCTGAGGCAGTTTACGTAATCTAGGAGTGAATAAATGAGCTTGACATTAAATGATAAATGGGTGTTAATGAGTAATCACTGGAGCACAGCAGATATGAAGTCCTTGTGCGCCCAAATGTGACAACCAATATAAGACGTTGACTTCCTGCGTTTCACCCCCCTGCCCTGCACATCCATAAACAATTAATAACCATCAATGGAAAATAGAGTGATGAACTGGCAGCAGGCGGGGATAAAGCATTTTATAGCATAATGCAAAGTGATGCCCATGTGTTAATTATGAAACATATAAAGAAATAAATTAAAATCACTTAACTGTGTACGATAGGGGCAAACAGCTTGAAGGCGTTCGGGAGCAATTATGCCCCTCTATGATTCTCTGTGCATCGCTGCTGAATTGCAGGACAGTGACATTAATGTTTGCTGGCATTGGAAATATCTGATAAAAGGCTGCCGTGAAAGACACGTCACTATTTTCATTATAGCTTTTCTACCCTCTGTGTTACCTTTGTTGTGTTGTGTTTGTAGATGAAATGGCTTAGATCTTCTACAAACTGACAGGCACGCTGGGCAAATTATTCTGATACAGCTTTGATCCCCCTCCTGGCCTTCCAAACCCGTGGGCTTCAAAGAGGGGCAACACTGATAGAGGACATAGTGCCTACACAGATGGTCTCACGCCCTCGTCAACCCAGACATGGGTCAGACAGGCCAGCTAGTATACTACAGAGAAGAAGTATGTCAAGTGATAAATTATTAAGTTGATCCTGATGTTGGCTCCCTACGTTACCGTATGTACTGTAAAGTCAAGGAATGTTTGATAGACTGTCAACTGAGCTTGACATTTTTGCTCACATTCAATATTTGTTCATTGCAAGAGTGAGCTTAGCTCAGCGTAAAGACTAGCAGCTGAGGTAAACTGCTCCCTGACAAAAACCTAAAGCTTTCTTTTAACATACTTTATCCTAGTATCTGACTTAAATTGTTGATTTGAAAGTTGCTTACCTAGGAAGAGTGGTTAATCGAACAATAAATATAAGTTAGTAAATTCTTTTAACATCAGAAGTGACTTGAAAATGTGTCAATGAGTGAACTTTGGAGGTGTTGAGTGTCATTTTTTCACAGTGCATGGAGAGCTTGGCTATATTTTTGTCATTTTTTAAATAAACTAAGCTATTCTCTGCTACACACATTGTCTCCTCACCTGTGTTCTGATCATTCATCTGCATTGAAACCATAAACTGTACATATCTGACTCCACCTCATGTCATTGTATGACTTTGAAGCCAAAAAGCCCTCAGTATTCCCAGGAATTTCTTCATTTCCTGAAACCAGCATTTGCGCAGTACAATTTGGCGGAAGAACGTTGCAATGACGCTCTGCACGGATGATCTACGCAATCGTCGTACACCCATTAACAGTATCCAAGTATCAATCAAAGAAAATATAGTGTTATTTTCCATTTTTATAATCCCTAATAACTTTTTGCACAGGAAAAAGAGGACTTGAGCACAAACCAGTCTAACAATAACTACATGTCAACACTGCAACCAGGGGCAAAAAAAAAATGTATATAACTTGTTTTTAATTTGTCCACAGCGCCATTCAATTTTCTGAAGGAGGCGGGGTTTATGACCTATACTGCAACCAGTCACTAGGGCGTGCTGTTCTGGCATAGGCTTCACCCAGAGGGGGGGCAGATGAAATCCGTTCAATATACAGTTTATGATCCAAACACAGTCAGGATATTGTCAAATGATTAATTTAAAAATTCTCTACAGACAACTAGGTGTTGAGTTTTTAAATAACCAAGTTGATATTGGAGGTATAATCTGAAGACTGTAAACTGATATGGAAGCTCAAATAATATTTATAAATGCAGGTTTTTGGTTCCTTTTGAGTGTGATAGTTTTTGGCTCCTCGGGTGCAAATAAACCTTGATTCACATGTTGAAGTCCTCGGTTTTCTTGAGACCATGCACAGAACATGTCAGTCCCTGCAGGCCCTTTTGTTATCCCGTCTTAATTCCACGCAGTAATCCTGTATCTGAGATGAGACGTGATCTTAAAAGGAAGGGTCAAAAGAGGTTTTCCCACAAGACCAAGGGCAGAAAAGTTCTCATTCAATAACCTTATTGTAGATGCAATTTCCCAGAAAGGTGGGAAAGCGTGGTCATAGCAGGAGACAATAAAGAAAAGGGGGAAACTAGGACATCAATTCAGTGCAGCTTTAAGGTTTTTCTTCACAACAAGCTTTGTTGGCTGTAATTTAATCAGGCCACTGAGGATTGCACAAAGACAGTATAAGACAGAAACTGGTCAAGCATCGATTCAGTAAAAAATGAATTTAATAAAAAGCCTTTTCTTTTCTATGTCTTTGAAGGTATTTCTGCACTACTAACAATTAATTACTGTTGATTTATCACATTTGTTTAGTCAGTAGAAAAACTAATCAAGATTGAAAAATGTCCAAAACTGAACACAAATCAGCGTTTGAGGACTTGGTGGCACTGTATCTGAAAAAATGAACTGAGATTCACAAGCATATCAGGTCTAAATCAGATTTATTTATTTATTTATTTTGGTAAATGCTTAGTATCTTTCTTCTTCTTCTGCAGAGTGTTATTATTTCACACTAAAGTTAAGAGATTTTTTTCATCCTTACAGGTAAAAGCTTTTTTCCATGAATTGTAGGTTGTTGTCGAGAGGTTTGTTTTCATTTGAAAAAAAGAAGAAAGTAATTCATAGAAACTTGTGACAAGAATAACCCCAGAAATGAAGTGGGATCACAAATTGATGGTAATACATCTGACAGTGGAATTTGCCTCACAGCACTCTCATTGATTATTCACATTGATTATTTTGAGAAAAATGCTGGGTGATGCCTATTAAGAACATTAGAGAAGATGTGATTAATATCGCTGCTGGCTCACTGAGAGGCTCGGTGCACATCCTGACACATTTCTATGCCTCTATTGCTCCCCAAGACTGTGCCTTTTAATCATTTACAGCGTAATGTCACCATGAAGGTGCAGTGCTGTGTCCATTCATTTTGCCTTCGGCTATGTTGTGTGCGTCATAGAGGGTCACTACCATTCAGCTTTAGCTAGCTAACCTCCATGTCTTCTAATCTTTACTCTGAATAATCTCTGAGCCTCAAGGAGGGACAGTGGGTTTAGAGTAGGAGAGTGAAGGACCGTGGGTGCTCTTGTACTCAAGTGCTTCACTTAGAAACATCACAAGACTTTATTATATGGGTCTTGTCTGAACAGGCCAGCAAACAGGTATAGTTTTGTGAAGCTATCAGGTTTCTGGTGTCTTTAATCAGATTCGAGCTGCCAACAGAATCAATTGCCATCTGCCAAGCAGGGTGCAGTGGGGGTTTGTAGTTTCTGAAGCTGAAATTCAGCTGGATTGAAAAGGAAAAAGTAGAATAAAATGTGAATGTGAGAATGTGATTTGTTGTCTGTGTTTACACCAAGTCTGACATCCACCTTAAGAAAAAATAAATAAATAAGTAAAATAAAAAAAGTAAGAACTCCTGTAATTATTGCCGTCTGCAGTGTTGCTGTAAGAGGACTATTTAGGTTGTGATGTTATGGTTGTTTTTCTCCTGAGAAGTTTCAATGCATCCGACAACAATGGGAAGGAAAACATCCAACAATTTCGAGTTAAGCTATTTGACCTGTGTCTTAGTAAATGTATGACTGACTGTAAACGGAATAACCTCTCCCTCTTGTTGCATGGCAGCAGTCTACTTTTCACTGGGAATAAACAACTTCTTATTTCAATTTTGGAAACTGTGACAGATGCTAAGCCCTTTATTATCTCCCTTATACAACGTTACTCTTCACCTTCCCAAACTGAGTTATAAAGTACATCCAACACTGTGGATGATGAAAGAATGATTACCCTGTGTGCTGTTGACCCACTTTGGTTCAAATCCATTTGTTATTGGTGTTTATATAGCGCTGATGCTGAAAAAAATCTGTCCAGCCTCTGCACTAATTCTTCTTTTAAGGATCTATCCTGTTACAACACAGACTTACTATACATTGTCCCTAACTCATATTTTGATGGTCTGCAGTGTTAGTATATTTACCCATGATGCCATGGATGTAATCAAAAGCACATATAACTACGACCTTTGGGAAAACTTAAGTCTTGAATGACAGATAACAGAAAAAAAGGACAATATGCAGTTCCACTAGACAGGACCGTTCCACTGATCATCAAAACTGAAGGACAAGAGACTCATTATGACACAAAGCATGTGTGGAAAAAAAGGCATTATCAAAAACCTTTGGCTGAGTCTGTTGCTTATCTTTCATGAAGGAGCTGTCGTTTTTTTTCCCCATCAATCTTTAAGATGCTGCCATTTTTCAAAGGACAACAAACACAACTGCCAGATGAGAAATTACCCATCAAATGTAAATAAGGGTGATTTGGAGGAGCAACAGGAATAAAGTCAAATTCACTTTTAATAAACAAAGTTACACAGTCTCAATCCTGCAAGTCTTTCTTCAGAGGTAGAATAAGCATTTAACACAGGACACAACTTAAACACCCCCAAGTGAGGTAACAGCAAGTTATTGTTTATTTCTTTCTTTACCTTTTCTCTCTTTTTTCCAAAGTTCTGTTCCTGCATCCAACAGATATGGAGGAAGATTATTCCTTTGGTTGTTTCAGGGCTCTATTTTTCTAAAGAATTGCTGCCAAATACTTCAACAAGTTAACTTGTGAATCCATTCTTTGGTTTGTCTGTTGTTAAGGCCAGAGTGGGTACTCGGAAAGCACTGATCGAAACTTTTCAATCCTGCATCCAACACCTGTGAATTTTGGGTAAAGGCCAACAAGGAGCATAACGCCGAAAAGAAGAGTTTGATAAATAAAATGCTTTATAAGAGTTGGAAGATCCTTTTTTAGTTATGTTTTCGACATTTTTTCCTTTTCTTTATTTGAGAGAGGGAAGACATGCAATTGAACCAGCATCAACAAATACTACAGCCTCAATAAGTGAGGTGCTTAGACCACTAGACTGGCATGATTCTTCTGTATGTATAGCACAGAAAAATCAGTTATAAGTTTTGGAGAACAAATGTGAAACACCTCCAAACAGCTGACACTGAAGATGTTCTTGTGGTTGGGTGGCATCTAATACCTTCTCTTGTGGAAAATGGTTAGAAACATATATTTGCACACTCGCAGAGAGCCTATGGGAAAATCTATATCACAGGAGTTCCTAATATGGCTCAGTGTGTATAACATGGTGTTTTTCATCCATTATCTTGAATGTTATTCTTGTTTTGTCTTCTTTTGTCAGAGTTTTAATAGCAGCAGTGTTGTATCTGCCCTATACCTTTGGCTGGTGATCCCTAATTCATGTCACGCAAGTAGATGTGATTAGACGACTGGAGCAGCCGTTCACCATCGGCCCAGACAGGCATGCCAACTCACAGGTGCTACCTGTTTGAACTGACCTGCTTTCAGTCTGAGCAAGCTCCCTCCACACCCACAGCATATTTTTAGAGTGTGGATACAAGGAAAAGGGGTCCAGAGTGGGGATATGATTCAGGGTAGGGAAGATAGCCAACCAACTTCAGCAACTCTGTAAACCACTCATCTGTTACCAAGGATGTTAAAGCTGCTGCAACAGAGAGGGTCCCTATGACCCAGGTCCACATTAGGTCCATAAAGATCCAAAATAAAGGCTACTTCCAGTCTACAGAAGTTCTACAATGCTGCTTAAGTTGTCTGTGATCCATCGTGTAAGAGCAGTGTTTGGATCCTTCTTCTTTAACCTCACTGTAGATGCTACAGGAGCGATAGGAATTCTGGCTATTTTTTAGTGATACAGGTCATTGGCTCACCCATACGCAGCTCTTTGGGCTTCTTTACAGCTCTTCATGTATGTTCAGATCTTAGAGCAACCAGTACATCACCAGGCTGTTATACAGCTACTTTTCTGCTGTGTATGGGGACATGAAAATGACAATATAACTGAATCAATCAGTCTAATCAATAAAAAAAATCTAAGGATTAAAGATAAACAAATAAACAGATGTGTGCACAGTTCTTGCCATAACCTTGTTTAATATGTTATTGGTATGAAGTAAAATTAATGAATTTTCCATGCTTGTCAAGTTTGATCTGGATCAGACTTTTCTGCTTCATAGAGACACACCGCCAACTTTCATCTGGATGGTTTTGACAGAAGTCACTTTGATAAAGATGGCAGGACGCAGACATCAGTTGAGCGCAGGCTCTGCATTAAAAACAGCAGTAGAGTAGTGAGAGTAGAGTGTGACCATTTGTCAAGCGTGTTGTCGGACAAACATGATCCACTCAAGCCAAAGTGTTGTGAAGGATGAATGTCTCACACTTTTGGACTCTGCACACTCCCACATTATGATCGTGTTCTTGGGTTTCTCTTCATCTTTTAATACTGTACACATAGACTCCACCTTTTAAGATCTTTAGGTCCACCCAACACTGCTTTAAAGGATTATTATCATTTTACAGACCATACCACAGCAGGCGTTTTTAAAGGTTTATATCCAGTAAATTGGTTTTAAATACAGGCTGTGTTTTGCTCTCCAGTCCATGGAACAAGAAATTCTGCCAAGGGGGGCAAGGAAAAGTCCTTTGCACCTTGGAGTAGCCAAGGTCAGCTGGTAGAGTAGGTTCAATCTTGCACACATTATTAACAAGGCCAGTAAAACACTCATCTTAATCCCAACCTTCCCGCTCCACTCCTTTCAGGTACTTCCATCAGGGAAACAGTTCTAGCCCTGAGAAATATCCACTCGAAATTTTACCAGTTAGGACAGAATAAAATGTATCCATCAATCCTTTAACTGTCTAAAATCCATCCTACAAACAAGCATCCATCTTTACCCTATCCTTTCTTGACATACCAATAGAAATGAAAATAAGCACAGCTTGTGATTGATATCAAGATCCCTCTGTGAGGGTCAGTATAGGACTAATATTAGATATGGCTGTTGGAAATGTTGATTGCCATGAACACAGAGGCTATCATAGCAAAACAAAACAAAACAAGAGAAAACCAGGAAATCTCTTTTCACACACGCAAGTACGAATGCAATTCTTCTGTTACTATGAAACTGTATTAAATCCAAAGCTATACGCAGACTTGTGTTCATATGGACACTTTCTGTAGACTGTTAAAATGAAAAACACTGTCTTCATTGTGCCCTTTTAACACGCTAATACTATTTGTAGCTCACACAGAGAAGCCTCACTTCCAATGAGTTATTGTGTTTCCCTTAAGAAGAAAGTTCAAACCATAAAAATATAGATTCATCTCCCGGACAGTCAGGCAACAGACAGGGCATCGCTTCAGAAAGGCATTTGAGTTTTTGTTTTCAACCTGGTGTAATCCTGCTGATGAATCAAGAGTCGGTTTAGACTCTCTTAATTGACTCACATTTGGTCAAACCTTAAGAAACAGCTTTAACATCCTCCAAGATAACTGTTCCCTCCATCAGATGCAAATAAGAAAAACAGGTTTTCTGAGCCCAGTCTCTGCAGGGTGCTCATTGAGTTTTTCCATAACCTGTCATGTGGTATTAATCCCAACTGTAAATGAAATGGAGCCAATATACTGGAAGCAACATATTTATGCTATATTTTTGTTTTCACACTTCAAAATTAGAACAAGCTCAGTAGTATCCCATTTTGCCAGCTGGGATATCATCTGATTTTTAAAGGGATTGACTCCAATAAACACCAGGCTTCCTGACAACTCTCCAAAACAAGTCCGCCATCTCGGCTGTTCGAGCTCTCTCTGATGCAGAGGGCGGGCGCATTACAGATCTAAGCTTTCAAATTTGCTGCAGCTAGGAGGAATTTATTGATTCTACTCAGCTTAAAAAGTTTGTCACTGTTTGTGCCAAATACATAATTGCCAGGCAACACGCTTTTCCCTCGACAGTAATTAGGTTATTAATATTTATTTGTTTAGTTATGTCTTTTCCATTTATTGCTTAGCAACAGAATTTAGATCAGGATGTACCCACCTGATCAATAAAGCTTTGAAAGAAAGTTTGTTGTAGTTTTCAGAGTGGCAGTATATTATATTAGGATTAGGTAACATCAGACTGAGACGTTTTATCAGTGGTACAGGAATTGTAATATTTTTCGAATAAAGGTAAAGCCTTGATATCTTTACATTAATCTTTACAGAAATCCCCAGGGCTTTCTTACTGAAGTATCCTCAGAGGTTTCAAATATTCTCTTATATGGGTCACCTGATAGTAAGATAAATGAGGAAGAAGTGTACCAAGGGACATTAGTGTTGAATCTTGGGAGGCGGCAGGAGTCCCAAAGCAACACTCGCCTTGGGCTTAGCCCGACTTGCCTCCCTAAGGAAATGTGTGACTAATGTAGTCACCAGGCTTGAAAATAATTATAATCTCAAGGTTCAGCTCCCAGGGGTCATGTGCAGTGTGGTGCCATCTTGAGGCCACAGAATAGTTAATTTGAGTTTTTTTAAAATCATTTTCTTTTTGAGCGGATATTATACTTATACCCTGTGGCTTCAATTGTCATTTATTTTAAAAGGTAATCTGTATTCTTACAAACCACAAATAATCAGATAGTCATTTTTTCTCTCCCCTTTTTTACGTTCTTGTATCTCTCTTCCTGATTGCACCATTATCCCTCTGTCACTGTTATTTTCACCAGATCCCTCCATCTCTCCCTATTTTTCTCATCTTCTTTCCATCTCATTCTCGCTGAAGATGGTCATTGCACTTCATTACTCCAGTGTCTAACAACCCTGTTTCAGTCCCTCTTTGCTGTGGCCGTTTGTGTATGTGCATATGCGCATTTTTTGTGGAAAGCCAGGCTTGTCCTGCACCTATCAAGATGGCCCAGACTGAAAGAGAGTCCCTTGAGGGCCTTTGCATATGGCAGTCCTTTCAGATTAGGACCTGAATGTGGCTGCCCAGCAATGTGCTCCAATTTTAGACTCGCAGGTTGCAAAAGAGGTAGCACATGTGACGATTTTATAATTTTTGAAGCTCATCCCATGTGTTGTCAGAAACTGGGACAGTAATATAAAGGAAAAGAAGGAAGTCTTTGAATGAATTTTCAGCTTATTTTTTTTTCCATGAGAGAACACAACTCCACTATCTAGCATTATCAATGATTGCTAATAATCAACATAATATTTACAAGTAAAAAAACACGTTTATCCTCATTCTGCAAATTAATGTCAGAGATGAAATTAAATCAGGGGATTATGTTTTATCACTGTGAAGAGCACTTTTAAAGGCTCTGATTGTGCGTTACAGATACACTTGGACAAAGTCATTGCATCTAGAGAGACAGTCCCTGATGACTGAAAAGTATACTGCATAAAAGGAAATTGTCGTCAATGTACCTTTCAAATTTCTCACTCTTGTTTGTCCACAGGAGTTGTGGACAGTGGTAAAGTAGTAGTAACTATAAATGCTGGGGTGCATAATAAATTCGTAGGCTACACAGTGTTTTAACACAAGTTTTAACTTGGGAGACATGCCTTTTTGGGTACATCACTAGAGGTATATCAGATAAAGTTATAAGTACCCGTTTCATTGTGAGCCTATCTATATGTTTATCATTGTCTTCACAAAACAAACACATTGAGCTGTTAGACAAATACCTGGGCTTGTGGCTTTGGAGAAAATATGTAGTGTATGAGCTTAATCTTCATAAATCATTTCTATACATTGTAAATACTGTTTAACAACAAAAGCAACTCTTATTTACTTCTTATTTACTGCTTCAATATCTATTGAGAGTAAATAACTTATGAATGTAATAATTGTGTGAGCTTACAGGGGCACATAATGAACAGGATGTGAGGCATAAAGAAATATATATTTTTCATATATAAAATCCGAGGCCATAATTAAGTACTACTGTTTATCATAACCAGCAAGTAAATAGGGTATGAAAATTAAAGAAAGATTAAAGTATTGGAAAGTAGCCTCGCAGATGTAAAAACAGTTGGATACCTGTCATTTCAGGATGAACTACTGTATTATTTTTCTCTTAAATTGTCTGAGCTGCCAATTTTATTAACCGTCAAAATAAATACCCAGGCAGCATCATCGGGAGAGTTGCTTTGCAGCTAAACCAGTTATTGATCCCATGAGAAAGCTGCTTCAAATTGATTACCTCGATAAGGTAGGATGGCTGTAGTATGGTGAAAACCTCAGAGGGGTAATACAGCATAAGAGCATTAAAGCAATGCTTTCTCTTGTCTTCTGAAGTTAACAGTTGATTGAACAAGACATCGCTAGCAGGACACTGGATCAACATGTCCTCTTGAAGCCACATGAGGACTGCAACATAAATAAATGTCTACAATTGTATTTTGATCAAACCTAAATCCTGATGATTGATGAATGTAAGCAGTCTTTCTGAATACAAATAAAAATACTTGGACATTAGTAAACTCTGACCCTTTGATTCTATTGATGGGCAAAAACGTAACATTTCTAATTTTTTGTCATTACTAACCAAAATTTTACCTTCCTCTGACACTGATTGTTGTTATTGGTTATTATTACATAATTGTTTGTGTTAAACTTGCTGTTGTTGGTGCAAAGCTGATAAATTAGAGTTTCTGACCTTGAATCCCTCATACCAGAAATCACAATTTTAGGAAGGTTTAAATACTAGTAAACTACGAATAATTCATGAATAAATCTAATTTCCAGCATAAAATAGTCATACAAAAACAATTATTTGTTGTAGCTGTACAATTATAAATGCTACTAAGTGCAGAAGGGTGTCTACGAAAGTGTCTAATGAACGCACAAAACTAACAGGTTTAAAACTACCCCTTAGGCTTTAGGTAAATTGTGATAGGTTGAAGGACACACACAACTACACAAAACAAAGTAGATTCAAAATCATTAAAATGGACAGTATACATACTTTTCTTTTGCAGATCTGGTTCATAATAAGTCTTGAAATTGTAATTAAATGTGCACAAACAGTGCATGTCACAATTAAATCTACAGTAATTCTGTTTCGACACACATACATATGATTTGTTTCAAAATAGGTCAATTTATACTTTGAAAAAAACACATTTATTTAATACATCCAATTATTTGAAGCAATAAGTAAACATTAATATATACTTTCACTCAGTCTGAATTTATTTTCTGCTTGTTCATGACTGATTTTATTGTATACTTTATCTATAGAGATGAACCTTGACATTATACATGAATGCATAACCTTAGATTTGCCCATTCTATATGGTAGATGACCCTAAAACAAATGAACCTCCCGGTATTCCCTGTGCAATAGGGTTTATAGCACACTATTATATCCATAAATGCTTTCATTTCTCTCAACTCCACACATGCTGAAATCACCTGAACACATTGTACGTGCGCCCCTGCACTCAAGAACAGCTGGAAAGATCCTATCTGGTAGTCTTATATATTTGCATAATTGTTAATATACCTCACAGCATTGCATTAAAATTTAAATTTCTTAGCACAAACAGAGAGGAGTGGGGAGGGGAGCACTACTCCCTCAATAGACAAACGCAGAGGGAGAAAAAAAGGAAATGGATTCCATTTGCATAGTAGTGAAGTGACATCCGGGATAGCTGCAAGCCATTGTTGGTCCACACAGTATTATTCTGCTATATGAGCCCAAGTCACGTCCACAGTTAGTGTAGCCTTGCACTTACAAGTGGCAGGTATTTGCACTTATAGGCTATTTTAAAACAGTAGTCGAGCACTAATTAGGGGTGCTGCATCAGCATAACAGATTGTTTAGGGGTGACTTTTCTTGGGGGTGACACCTTAAGGTTTGTCTTATGATCCTCATATGGCCAAAGCACAAACTGATGCACTTTTTTTGCACCGAAATTTCAATAGCTTTCACAGTGGAGCAAGATTCACTTTCATTATGAAACCATAGTTTTCTCAGTGTCCCTGGTCATAACAAATACCCCTTTTTTTTTCAATAAGTTGGTTGCAAGGCAACATATCTCGCAGTTTTGTAAAGACATTTCAAGGACTTTAATTTGCGGTGCCCGCAGGAGATAAAATTGTCTGTCTTTGTGCAGCAAATCAGCTATTGTTATAATATGTTTCATCTGAAGCCCTGCTTTTCATCACAATGCTACTGTACTGAACATTAATAGCAATTTGGTCTATCAAGTTGAATAGTACACGGGAATAATTGTCTGTGTGTGTGCATATGTGTGTGTGTGTGTGTGTGTGTGTGAAAAGCATCAGTAAAAGAATCTAATCAGACTGGGAAGCTCAGTTCAATACATTTTTGTTGATTTACTTGTTTGCCTGTCTTCCTAAATTCTTATTGCTGCTGATTTGAACCCCTCTGGCAGCCCCTCTACGGACATTTAAACCCCAAAAATTAATTTTTAGTGCAGAGTTATTGGTCAAATCAGCCATATTTCCCCACGACGGATAATTTTCAACAAAATTTCTCCAATGCTAGTAAACAGTTCAAACATCATGAGCAAGATTCATGTGTAGATGAGTTTAGGCGCATTCTGTCAGCATACTATAGTAACATCAAGAACAGAAAGGACATGGTGTTACTGTCTTCAACCAATAGGCAGGACTGCTTAAGCCAATTTACCATCTGCACAAATGTTTATGACAGTTTAATAATGACTGCTATATAGCTAGCGTGTTCAAAACTGTAGGATGGAGATAACAGATGGTATTATTGCACTTAAAAAAAATGTAGATGGATAATTGAATAATGTATGCCAGAGATACCATCTATTTTCAGATAAGGTGTAATGACTGTAATTGGGAAATAAGCCCATAACATTTGTTCAGGTGTGGATCTTGATTAAGCAGATTACATTTTTGAAGAGATGATAAATCAAGAGAACCTCCTGGTTCATAAAAAGATATCAAAGTTTGATGATTTGCCACTGATGTACCAATTGACCTTCTAAGATTCTGTGATAACTTTTAATTGCCAATAAGTTTACAACACACTAAAAATGATTGGATTTGGTCGAATGTAAGCCGTCTGATCAAATATGCAGCCTCTAAATCACCAAAACAAGACATTCAACTCAAAGTTTTGGACTTCATGTTGAGATTAGAGGATGGGTCCCAAATGATTTTTTTTTCAGGTCTTGGCATGGTACATTTGCTTGACAATCACATGAATATAAATTTGAAACCCACTGGAGGAGCTGTGTTTTACAAACTTTAGGGGCACTATTGGGTAAGTGCTTTTTCAAAGTCATAAAATATCAGTTATCAGGCCTGATCTGTATTTGTGAAGTCTGGTGAGGTTTTTTTAGCATGTAAAGACCCACATTTGGCTCATTTTGGCAGAGATTGAAGCAGAGTCTTTAAATCTATAAACTTCAAAACTAATGTGTTGTAGAAAAGAAAGTCTACCCTCAGACAGTGCGTGTGAGGACTGAGCTACTGAGACCAAAACAGCACGGCTATCAGCATGTCTATCTTTGCTCTAAATATAGACTTTTCCGTATGGGTGTTTAGTCCAGGGCTTGTGCATCCAGCCTCAGGTGGATCCTAGAGTAACTTCAATTTATTTTAGCAGTCCTGCATCTGCTTTGTTTTGTGAAGACCTGAGGTTGCCACTTGGAAATGACCAAATTTCCAACGATTTATGAATTGTTCCAATTTTTGATCCTTTTCACTTAGATAACACCTCCTGCTAAATGCAATTTCCTCACAATTTAACCTTGTTAATCTTTCTATCTCTGAATTTGCCTGCCTTCTACAAGCATTTTACTCTCCCAGTCATAGAGATTGAAAAAATTATCAGGTTAGTATCACAACAGAGACTGCCAGCCGCCAAGAGTTTACCAATGCTAACAAAACTTTAGGTTTGCTATACTATACTATACTATACTATACTATACTATACTATACTATACTATACTATACTATACTATAGGGATGTTATAGGAGTTTAAACTGTTTGTTTCAATGGGGTCTGGCTTATGTTGTGCATATGTATTAATCCTTAACGTAAACTACTATTACTACTGCTGTATTTCTTAATGGTGCTATCTAACAAATACATACCCAATTAAATGAATACCTTCCCACTTCTGCTAAAGTCTGTGATAAAGAAAACATTTGATGGCTCCCACTTTGATGGAAAATATTTCTCATATGACCCTTCTGGTTACTGCTGTGGATATTAGTTTTGTGTTTGTCCTTCATGACTTCCATCTGACTACCTGTTATAATGCTTTGAGAAATAGTGTACCTGTCAATAATAATGAGAAACAAAATGCCTGAGCAGGGACACAAGAACTAATTTGGAGGGCTACGTTTACAGGTCGGTACTTAAAACAAATGATTTGAATTCCTCCGGTGGAAGAGAAAAATTGTTATGCAAACAGGAAAATACAGCCTTTTGAGACTTTGTTAGGCCTTTAGAGCACATGTTGCTGTTGTCATGCAAGAGGAGATTTCATGAGAGCAAGAGATGCTGCATACTCACCCTACATTGTGTATGAATGAGAGAGCTGCCTACTGAATTAAACATTGGACCGTGGGTGGCATAAAGGTGAAAGGTTACTAAGTGCTGTATCCATCTACAGTCTGCATGGACTCATTTCTGTATGGAAAAAACTGTTATGAAATCAAATAAGATTCCCAAAACCAAATGATTTGTAATTACGGCCCCCTCTATGTCAAGAGAATACTACACATATCAAAATAGAAGCAGTTTACAACGAGCTCTTTCAATACTAAATGTGGTTCTTCTGTTGTATCATTGAATGCAAAGTTCTGTTTCTTAAGTACAGAGTTTTGACATTTGGGTCTATAGTGGACAGCGAGGGACTGAGTGAGGCTTGGATTTAAGTCCAGTGGAGATTTTTCTTAGGTTGTTTCTATCAAGAATTTCTCTTTGTTGGCTATAATGTCAAGGCTGAGTGCATTATTATGCTAACACATGGCTAAGTCTCTGCATCCATCAAGATTATATCGGATTACTCTAAAAATCCTCTAAGTCCTTTTGTGGCTCATTAACCTGAAGTCCCACAATGCAAGTGCTACTTATTTGAAAGTCCAGATTGAGATGTCAGACACAGTAATAAATTATCAATGAGCTTTGACAAGAGTATTCTTAATTCCATTATTCACTCGCTCAGACATTGTTTTTTTTTTTATCTTTTTTTTTTTTTGAGAAAAAAAAATATCAAAACGACACTAAATTACTAAAAAGTATGAAGTCAAAGGTGACTAATTATGCACTCACAGACACTGTGAATAAATACTGATTACTCTCTGATTATAATTCTGCAAATTTCTGTTTCACTGGAACGTCAGAAGAAAAGCAGACCAGATTTGTATTTAAAATTGCTGTAAAAAAAAACTCACAAAGCAGTTTTACACAAAAACGTCAAAGTCTATTCCATTGTTTGAATATTTTTCCACTCTGTGTCTTGATGTGTATCATTTATCTAAAAGCGCACACTCTATAATGATGCTTTGTAAAATGATGTGCCTAAGTGGCATTGTGAAAATAAAACAGATTCAGCATTTACGCATGAGAAAAATGGTACCCACATGCAAAGACATAACTGTTGTTTCAAGACAATGGGACAAAGTGTTTGCACACGGTTAGATGGGGAGATAAAAATATTTGTTCACTTTTCATTCTGTATTCTTGGGGAAAGAAACAAGAGTGCCAGAGACCTCATTCATGTTTCTCTGTCAGGAAAGTGTTGCAGAAGATTGCATAACCCTCAGCAGGCAACGAGCAAAGATTTGAATTTGATTTATGCATAAAGGCCTTGAAACAGACAACTTTCACTGAGTTGGTTATTCCTGAATGGATAAAAAAGCAACATTTATGTAACTTTAGCAGAGACAGCTTTTTATATGTCGTTGGTCAAGGTCTGAATATCAGAGGTTAACTTAAACCAAAGGTGGTAGGAGGAAAAGTGGAGGATAAGCTGCACAATATCCCTCCATTAAAAAAACAGAAAAACAGATTCAGTCTTTATCCATAAAAGGGCTTGTGCTTTTTCCAATACAATACAGACCCCACATATAAACCTATATCAATTTTGAACATGTATTTATTTAAAACTAGCATGATTGTAAAAATAATATCTGCTGCTTGTGAATGTGGGTTGACTTGGTGTGACAAAGAAAGGTTTCTCTCTAATTTGCATAGAGGTCTGATGCATGCTTGGTTTAAATAAATCACATCACAGAGTGGAAAATAAGCGACCATCTTATTGCATTATCCCTCCAGCGTTATTAACATGCTGCAGCATGCATGAAACCTGATTAATAATTAAATCTTTATCTATTTAGCAAAATGCTGTCAGTCAGATGGAGGCGCATGCATAATGCAGATTGGACTTTGCCTTTCAGGGAGAACTAACATGGCACAAGTGAAGTCAGCCACCGTGATATCTATATATGTTGACATTTTCATTTACAGAGGAGAAAATGGAAGGTCTGTCGCTTTGTGCCACTGTTCAATAGATGACAGGATGATTTCCTTTAGGGTTTTTTTCTCACTTCCAATTTAAAAGATGGTGCATTAAGTGAAATGGTTCCCTCAACAATGGGCTCAATTCTCTTCGACAGTTTTAGAGAAGAAATCTGAGAGAAGAGGTCGTTCAACCCAACTGAATACCAACAGAAAATAGTTGGCCAATTGTAGATTCAGAGGTCATTCTGAAAAGGTCAATGCAATTTAGAATTGAGAAGAATGTGCCATTAAAATTAACAATGTTATTCATATTAAAAAAGATGTGCTTAATAAGCAGAGGGATCAGCGGCCTTGGGTGCAGAAGGCACCGACGTAGAGAAAAAGTTGCATCTTTTGATTCCTGAAAATGAAACAGCTCCCTATATCTTCTCAACAGATGTAGCCAAGAAAAAAAAAGAAGAAAAGAAAACATGTTGAGGGTAAATGGGCCCAAGAGCTCACTGGTGAGGGAAATACAATGTCACAGTTTATTTTAAGAAGACAATAACCTGCGGGGGTATGAGTGAGTAAATGGGGAATGAGTCAGGCAGCACTGTCATATGGAGAAGCTAAAAGACTTTTCAATCTACATCATAGCCAAGGTTGGGCAGTGTGTAAATTTTATCGATCTTAATCTCGCCTTTATTCCAGCTCATACTGGCTGCTCGCTTAATTTCAAAAGGAATAAAAAGGAAGATTTGAGTCATGGCTCTTCAAAGATGGTGGTACTCATATATAGGATCCTCTCAGAGAAGCTGTAAGGGGAAATAGTTTGGAGTGTTAGGACCAGGAACTTGATTAAGCTTATTCCCACAAAGGAGAATAAATAAAATTTTACAAAACTAGTTACTGGTATTTAAGGTATTTTCTCTGTTTATCTGAGTTTTTAGGGGCTTTTTTAAATGACATAAGACATCTAGAAGTATTGCTTTTACATTTGCTGCCTTGCACTTTTCAAATGAATGAGTTTGACTCTTCCAGTTGACTGTGATTTGCACAACTTCTTCCTGTGGTTCTGGTATGAATATACTCTCCTCTACATTTTCCTGTTCCAGCACAACACATCCATAAGGGCTGACAATAATCTAAATCTTTTCTAAAAGCAAGCAGAGAAATCAAATAATGGTTTGAAAAATGGGCCAAATAAAGTAAAACAGGCAAGGGCGACACAGGAAAACGGTCATTTTTCACCCCCTTTTCAATACACACTCCCAAGCCCCCAATAGTGTTGCTCTTGTTGCAACAATATCTATTAAATACCACTGCTCTCACGGGATGTTCCTTGGCAGAAAACAGCCATTTTATACTGCATCAACACAATTTTTATATACATTCACATTCATTAACCAAGGCAAAGGCTGTCTGCAAATTGAAGTATGTTATACTAGTGTCCCATGATGTAGGTGTAATGCATCCCATGAGGATTTTGTAAAAATTATAAAGCATGTCAGGCGAATCAATGCGTGTAATGACATAAACCTTTTTCAAACAGATTCCCTTATGTGCTCCTGGTATCGACCTTACAAACATTTCTTTTTAATTACCTTTTCATGTCACCGTTCAGTGCAAATCGGAACAAATGGAAGCGGTGCATTGCTCTCTAAATGGCCGTTTACAAGGTAAAAACTAAGGCACAATGACCTCTTTGCTACAAGCACTGCTGATTATTCTTGGAATAAGGGGTAGGTCTTGCTGTGTAAAGATGTTAAAGGGACATTACCGCTCGTCTGGCACAGCATGGGAGCAGAATAAACACAAAAGTGCTCTTAACTTGTTTTAATCTTCACTGTGCTCGCCTTAAATAGGTCAACAGCATCAATATTACATTTATATCCTATTGAACACAGAACATCAGAGAGTTAAGGGATAACTGCAAATCAAACTGGTATGAAAGGTCTAAATTAGTAATGGCATTTTTAACATACATTTATCTTAATTTACAGTGACTTTATGCATGTCCTAATGAATGAATTCACTTTCATCTTTCATCTTAAGGTGATGAAATCTTCACACTTCATTCCTTGACTTAACCAGCTGGTCATTCTAGCGTAAACACACAAATGCTTTCTATAAGTGGATCAATATGCACATTTGTTCATACTTAGTTCGGTCTTAAATTTTTGAGGTAATTGGAAGCATGCTGTAGTCTGATTATTGTTCTGAGTTTCCTCTATCACCATGACTCTCTTTAAAATTGGTTTATACAGTATAAGTCCAGAGGGAGCACAAATGAGTTTACCCTAAAGCAGGCAGCAGATTTCTCTTTCATGTTCTAGCTTGCGTGGTGAAATGGTAAACTGATTATCTTCTATACACTGTGCTTCTACTTTTATCTCCATCTGATAGAAAAGTTAGAAAATATGGAGTGTATTTAGATTTAAAATCCCATTATGAAAGTGTTGTAGCACAAAGACCTAGAGGACATTTGAGAGCAGCAGAGGGTACACAGATGGTGGTTGAAAGTTTGAGGCTGCTCACAACCAAGCCTGCTGTAAATTAAAGTGTTTCATCGGCCGTGCCTCACCCAGCCTCACACACTTATGCTGCATCTTTTGGTTTGAACAGTCGAGACGAGCAAAATTAAACAGAACGAAAACCAAGACTGAGAGTGAATGAAATGTAAATCCTCCATTCCTGTTGTGCCCAAAGGATGGTCATGTTGCCATGGACACTATCTCCATGTATTATTTTTGTGCATTTGGGTTTAGAGCATCTGTTGTTTGATACACTGCAAAGCTTTTCTTCTTAGTATTATGGTTATCTGAGACAAAAACAAGGACTAGTACCCAAAGCTCTAGGCAACATCTCAAAATGTCAGCTTTTGTCTCAAAACCAAATAGTTTGGGATTTGGACTGCTTTGTAAATGATATAAAACTGAGAGAAGTACTGATGCCTCTCACTGAATATGCTGGATCCAGACAATGTATCCCACTTTTTGTGCTTTTGTTGCTTTTCCAAGCCGTCAGCATATTTGAAGTCAATTTATTTGCAAGGGGTTGAGTTCTATCTACGCCACTCCTTCCAGCACTTCATTACTACAGCAATTTCGAGAGATTTCAAACCTGTTTCCACAAACTGCAAAGCAGTAGAAAAGCACTCCAAAGGGTTACAAATAACTTATTAATGGCTACAGACTCAACACACTGTTCTGTACTCGTGTTTCGGCCTGAGCTTAGCTTTGAACACCATCATGCCATGCTAGTTTAAAGATTAAGGACTGGTTGGGCTTTTCTGTGCGGTTCTCCTTTCTTGTCAAATAAAAATTGTCTTGCTTCTCATCCACTGCACAAGTAACTACCAATACCTTAAGTATGAAATTCTTTTCTCTGTGTGTGCTTCTGTTAGTCATGGTATTCAACGTCAATTCTTATTTCACTGTTACGCTGATAATACACAGTTCTATCCATCAAACCATCTGAATGCAACAAGTTGTTCACATTACAGCGCTGCAAGTGATATCACAGACTGTACATCTTAAACTATCAAACTTTTACTTTGAAGATATAATAATACAAAAACCTGGGCAAGCCTCCAAAATCACACCAAAGCCATCACCTGTCAAAGTTTAGAAAATCATTGATGTTTTCCTTGCGCTCTGGTGGTTCAAGATTGGTTTATTTGTCATTTGCAGGTTACCCGAAGGTTGACCAAAAGAAGTAAAAATAACACACATAAGTACAAAGGAGAGTACAAACAAATAAGGACAGAAAAATATAAAAAAGTATAAAAGAAATATTTACAAAGTGCACAAGCAATGCAGGTGATGTCAGAGTGTGAATGTATGCAATGGGGAATAAGTCAGTGGAATAAATGAGGTATTAATTGCCTTATTGCACATGATATTGAACATCACAGATAGTATTGCAGTTAAGTAGGTTATTGCACATTTGACACATACAGTCACAGCTAGGGTCTCTGGATAGTCCACGCCACAGACAAATGATGACTGACCACTTTCTTAACTGGCAACTAAGCTCTTTAACAATCTACCAGTTAGTATTTGAAGTGCTTTTTTTTACTTACAATAATAATAATTACAACCTTCATAGTAATAGGGGGGCCTTAAGTCAATCCCAGCATGCAAACGGCAAAAGTTCAGCTGGGCATTTCTTAAGTCCCAGGAAGATTTATATTGTGATGAATAAGAGCAGGGTAATTATGATTGTGCTCACCACAATTGAAAAAAAAACTATGGCAATCAAGACTGAACAATATTGTTCCACCTGCTGTGCCCTGTTATGTCCAAACAGCTCTGATTTTCACTAAGTCACTAGCAGCTTGGATCAATGCGTCACAAAGGGAGGAGAGCAGGGGTGGCAGTAGTGTGTGTCCCTGTGTGACTGAAAAGCAGTTGGACAGAATGAGCCGCGAAATAGAGAGGCTGCAGCAACCAAAAGTAGAAGTAAAACGCTAATGAGCTAACATCTGCTGAGCAAAAAGGTGAGATACATCGATCTGAATCATAATCAAATACAGGCCCAAGTCTCGGCATTATACTACCAATCAAAATCATTCAGATGAAAATCTTTGCTGTAATCAGATGGATTAAAAATATGGATAAAAGCACACTTTAGGTGTTCTGTGTGGTCTTGTTGCGGCTGAGAAAATAGAAATAAATGTATTTGATATATGGATGCTTTGGGAAACATGAGGGATAGTTGAGGAATATCTCCACCAAAGCATGACTTTCAGAAATGATTAAATGTGTGATTTGAGCAACACCCTCTTCGCAAAGTGTCACAGGTTTGATTTGTAACTTCAGATTTCAGAGTGTGACTTTGCCATGAGTCACCGCTCAACTGCAAAGCAACTTTATTTTCTCCTAATCTCCTCATCTTGTCCCTCAGGACATTACTCATGCTCCTTTTCATCAATGTGTCCTGAGAAATGAGCACAACCAGTTCCTCCATTTACCCAAACTGCCCAGGTGCTTCAACAGACTCTTCAATGCTGGAAGTTGAGCAAAAAGCCTCTACTGAGACAAAATGCAAAGACGGACCAAAAAAATAACATCAAACCAAACTAATCTTGGAGTATCTTCAAAACAATCTACATTTGGAGAAAAAAATTACTTATTACATAAAAACAAAAATGACACAAAACCATATTATGTCCAGCATATAACAAATGTTTGAAACTGGTTTTGTAGAACTTGAATGTAGGCTTTAACACATTGGACAGGATGTTACAGGACAAGACACCATATCAAATGTAGTGATGTTCACAGTGAGGATAAAAGGAGCCGACAGAAATGACCTGGTTATCTTATAGCCTATACCTCAACTTAGAACCAGTTTCATTGACAATAAGGCAATAGTATTTCTGTACAGCTGACTACAGGTATAATAGTTTTATACTGCTGAAATTTGCTGATACTCGCTACACAAAGTTTTCTGCTTATCTCAGGTCAGTTCTTAACAACATAAAGATTTTTCTGCGCTTAAAAAAAGAGGACAGCCAATCAGGATTTAAAGAGCCTTTATCAAGTACCCCCCCAGCACATCCTTTACCATCTTCAGGATATCTTTGTATTTGTAATGTAAGATGTATATGATGGCACAAAGAAGTGAAGGCATTAAGCTGTGGTCAAACCAATTTATGCCCCCAATTAATACATCACAGAAAATGCAAAACAAATCTTACCAGCTCTTTTCAATCTGATTGAACTTTGACTTGCAGATTTAAAAGGTTCTTCCATGTCTAGCCTCTTTCAAAAGGAGGAAGGATTCAGAAAATACTGAAATATTGGTATTCCTGGTCAGTGAATTATGTAGGGATCAAATATACAGCTAACAAAAGCCGCTGGAAAGTAATGACAAAATGGTGAACTAAGAGAAAGGTAGTAGGGATTTTTGGGAAGCAAACGTTCACAAATGAACTTCATTTCTACACCTTCCATAATATTTAGACAGTTTTACATAATTCAGGAGCCAAGTCATTCTAAGGCTGTCTGGAGTTCAATAATCAGCTCACTCCTCCAGAATTCAGAAACCAGGTCTGAAGAGTATATGCTGAGGAAACTGATATTATATGAGTCAAATGCTGGCTTCACTATAAACTAGAAAAAAGCCTCCCCGTCCTCCCCCAAACCATCAAATATCTTTGGTTGAATTGAATTCAGTCAGAATAAGAATGCAGCTCTTTCAGCAGACAGTGGAGGTGTTGTCAGCTCTTTTCCACATTTGGAACTTTAATAAGGACGAATTGCACCAAGTAACAAAGCTTTATGTAAGCGTACTGTATGTACGACAAGTGAAAATCACAACTTGAGGAAGTTGAGACAGATCAGACAGCGGCTGCAAGTCATGCACAGTTCCTAGTGTTATATATATATCTAATTCCTCTTTGGATTACTTCTCTAAAGCTAAAGGCTGTGTTCTTGCCTGCTATGTAAGTCGATACACAACTATATTACAACTTTTGCTAAGTGGGATCTGGGTCTAATGCACTAAAGTGCATGAAGAGATGGACTTAAAAAATTGGTGGTTTGAATGCTAAAAATGCAACCAGCGCAATGAGGGGATATAGAAAAGTAAATCTATTTTTTTGTACATAATGTCTCAGCCTAAAGTTGGCAGCATGGATTTTAACTAGCAGTAAGAGTCGGAGCACTAAATAGTGGTGTGTGTGAGTGGGTGGGTGCATGTGTCAGAGAGAGAAAGGGTGAAGGTAGGATTCGATGTTGTTATGTGCAGTGCGGTTGGTCTGAAAAATGCAGCATTATTTTTCTTTTAGTCCTGAGAACAGAAGAGAACCGAAAGTGATTTAATGGTAGAAGACTGTGCTGAAACCACTGAGCGAGTCTAATGAAAAAAGTTATGACACAAAGGACAAAATGTTGAGAAAATAAGAGCTGGGTGTAAATTGAACATGAAGCGGTGTGCCTGTTTGCTTTCTGCAATAATCTCCAGGGGTGTGTTGTGCTGTGTTGATGTGTAGTTTTAGTTTCAGAGATGTCATAGTCTTATTTTTAGATTACTCTAGACTGAACCCCTTCAGTCCTATCATTTTTTTTAGAAATCATTGTTTTTTTTTTTTACATCAATTTGGGTAGTTTTAGGGCCCTTTTCAGAACATTCCCACAATTGCCCTTTCTTTATAATTTTAAGCTAATGTTAGCATCCAACCAAATCAAAGTTTTCATTACAGACAGACAGCTAACACACTGATTGCCAGGACTGTACACCTTTCTTACTGGATGCTTGGTGGGGTTAAATGATCACTTTGTGCTTTTCAGATTCAAATAGAACAAAAATAAATTCTGTGTCTGGTGTTTGCGTGGGGTATGAGTTATGTCCATCTTTTGTTGACATGCAGGAGTCGATAATTGTATTCTTGGTACCATGACTCAGAGTGTAGCCCGCCAACATGATATCATAGCAGTGTGAAACAATGAAAGAGGAGGAGCTCAAGTGTGTGGACTAGTAGCTTTTTTCATCATCTTGTTTCTTATAGAAATGAAATATTCACATGTCCATGAGGACTCTTGTTTCATTCTCTAAACCAGTTTGGTGCTGCCATCTTGATTCAAAGTATTCATACATGATCTAAAACGCATGAGGGATGGGAAATAAGTATTCACGAAACATCTGCCAAATGATGAAGGTGTCTATTTCTGTTGAATCAGGAAAATAAAATGAATACATCTCCACTTTTTCCTGATTAAACTACCCATCAAATCAGCAGTTCTTTTCTGTTTTGAGTCTTTTTTCCCAATTGGATTCTGATTAGAAATAGTCACATAAACCCACCTTCTTAATTACTTTAACCCAAAGTGCATTAATGCCAATTTCTTGGCATGCCCTATTTTTCCAAACATTAATGTGATTTTTAAATGCCAAGCACAGCAGACTGAAATTCTCCTTTTTTTCCTTTTTCTCTGTTTTTTCTTCAAAAAATACAGTTTAATTTATATGAGCTTCATTGATATTAAAGTTAGAATAATATTTACAAAGTTCGAATAATGTTACACACTAATCAATACACAGTGATTAGTTAAGGAATATATATTTGATTAATACAATATGCAAAATTTTCAATGAATAAAACACAATTAAAAAGTATTCAGGTAATGGATATAAAATAGTAAATCTACATGCAGTTCATAACTGAGTATGGATCAAACACTGGGGGATTTAGTTTATGTACTTCAGACTGCTGTCTCATGTCAGTGTTGGTCACTCAGTACTTCTGTAGGACTGAACTCCTGCATAAAAGCAGAATTAACAGACATATAAATAGTCCTTTAAAGTAAACATTTTGACCACAAGGATTATCAGTAAGGTTTAGAAAACATAAAAAGTAGCCAGCCAGGAAGAATAAGTTATGAGTCCTGAGGGAATTTGCCGATGGCCTTGCCAGACCACATAAAAACAAATTTAAACTTGGGCCAGTTTTTTGTGCCCAAAGCATAAAACCCAGCCAAAAATTATTTCTACAGGAGTGGTGTTTTGGAACTTGTCTTTCTTTTATCAAGAACCAATAACTGATTGTGTTGTTGTTGTTCTACTATCATACTGTTGAGTATGGATTTGTCAGCAAGTTTTTAAACAAACCTACTTCCATTACTCATCCTTTGCATATATCACTCCCTGAAAGTAGCCAGAGATCCTTAATTACTTTGGCATGCCCTCCCCCTCCTCTTTATATACACTCAGGGGTGGGTGGGTGGGTGGATGAAATCCTGAGCTGGAAAGCAGCCAGGCAGGGCAGACACATTAGACAGTTGTAAGCACAAAGTAAGGTCATGCTCGAACTAAGTGGCCAAGACTGTGAACCTGTGCCCTGCTCGCTGGACAGGTTAATAGGGATTAACAAAGAAGGGCTCTTTGGGGACACAATGTTGTGTAGCCTGTTTTGAGAGGAAACTTGACACACTGTGAGGCCTCCCATGAAAAACAGGAAATTAAAGGTTCAGGCAAGAATCGAGAGTGGTCTCTTCTGATTTCATTGAACAGCAAAAACAGAAAAGTGTGTTTTCTCATAGCTGTGTGTGTTTATGTGATCATTTACACTGCAGTAAGCTCCAACGCAAACAAGTGTGAATCAGTCTTGACATAAGAGTGGAGAGATTGATAATGGTGAGATATAGTAGCATGGTCCTGTAGCAGGTTTTGCTAGGTCAGCAGTCTCTCTGGAAGGCTTAGGTTATGAACAGATAGAGCTGTTATCATCAGCAATAAAAGCAGCATGCAGCCACCACTACATCATTACAGGAGCATCATTAAGAATGCTGTATCTCTGAGAGCTGAAAGGCCGAAGCCTTGGCTGTGAAATCCAGCCTTAAACACTGCATGACACTCAACAAAGTGCTCATATATTAAAGCTGCCATTTTTGCTAACTCCTTATGAGTTGGCTGAAGGAATGGAAGTCCTCTAAATGCTGAGATGAACCTTGAATGTCTGAGTACTTAACTTCCATCATCGTTTAAGGAGATGGATAATGCCGTGTACTTGATAAAATTTGTTATCTCTTCACAAGTGACATGTTTTTACAAAGACAGTTTTTACATCATATGGGTAATATCAAGTGCGGCAGAATAAAAAGAAGTAAAAGAATCTGTCTAGGGCTTTAGTGTCGCTGAGAAATATTTATACTGCAAGCTGAAAGTCAAGGATTGGCTTGACTCAGCCAGTCTGGTGCACTGGAACTGCAATAAGAATCAGCAATCGCAAAGGGACCGTATTTAACTGGGCAACAGTAACTTTAAAACTCACTAAAAAACAAGATTTTAGTGATCTGCATTCAGCTTGTTGTGTCTCAGTCCAATTTTTGGAATTTCTTGAACACAGTGTTGTCCAGCAAGGAATACCATCTCCTTCGTAAGAGCTGGGGAGAAGTCCAGAGAAGCCGCATGAAACACCATTCCTGGCCTGTTGGCAACAGCGCATGATTGGGAGCTGAGAGCTGACCTGGGTAGGCAGCTGAAGTTCCCATAGGCGGTTACTAAAACATCATCAAGGCCAGACATGGTCCTCACTTCAGCAGCATCCAGGCAGGTGATTCTCTTGGAGCTCACTGTGCCATGGGAGGACCTGATGGAGGAGGCCCATGAGAGGTAGAGCTAGTGAAGGAGCTAGCCGAGGTTTTGTGGGCCAATCCCTCTGCAGGGCCTACAAGATGCTGGGCATCACAGAAGCCACCCAACGGAGGGCCACCAATGCACCAGAGGTGGCATCCAGGTGGCTGAGGATCAGGAGGGGAGAGGCTTGCTTGTAGGGTAGAGCTACCTGGATACAAGCTGGGGCTTGATCAACCCCAGCTGGGTCACCTGGGGAAGGGGGTCTGATTCTGTAACCCCCCATGATCTCAGGTTATATCACTGATGATGTGTCATGGAGGGCTTTACCCGACACACAGTCACACCTTGGTGGTGGTAAACTACCTTAGTAGTCACAGCTGCCCTGGGGCAGACTGACGGAAACATGGCTGCCAGTTTGCACCTACAGCCTCTCCGACCACCACCACACAACACTCACATTTATACACCAGTGGAGGACACACACTTTGAGCAAGATGGGTTAAGTGTCTTGCCCAAGGACACAACAGACAGACTAGGGATAGGGGGGAATCGAACCATCAACATTATTGGACAATCGCTCTACCTCCTGATCTATCTATCTATCTATCCTGGTTAGACTGTCAAACACCCTCTAATGTGGAGCCCTTATTGATAAACTGTATTATAAACTCAAACAGTCAATAGTAAACCTGTTACAGACTGTCACAGACTCACATGTTTGGCCCTCATCTCTTCAATCCATTCATTTAACTGCAAATGTTGCCACCTTGATATGTTTTTATGTCTGACTTTTTTCTCTTTCTTATCCCTCCATTTCATCATAATGTGTCACCGCTGATTACACTCCTTTTCTCCCTCCTCTTTTATCTCTCATTACCTTTCTCTCTGCTCAACCTCATCAAATCCCTTCATTTTCATTCTCCTCCCCCTCCTATTCTCATGTTTCACCACTTCCATCATTTGCTTTTTGCCTATGTCTCACCTATCACTCCTCCCTGCCTCCTTCATCATTCCATCTTTGTACTGGTGCAGCTGCAGAAATGAGACTTGGCTGTGACTAATCTGCTGGCAAAGCCTCCGAGGGCCCCTTGTGGTGGTGCCTCTTCACGGAGGACACATGTGATTGATTGAACCTGGGGAAAACTTTGTCAGGCCGGCCATCATGACTGGATCTCTTGCCTGATAATAAATTCCCTCCTCCCTCAAGTACTGCAGGGAGACACAAGTGTCATGCAGCCAGTTTCCATGACACATGGTGTCCTGGACTGCTAGAGTTGATCCACATATCTGGATTCTACTTTTTTTTTAATGTATGGAGTCTCTCTCTGTCCTCCTTCCTTTTTTTGTTTGAGCTCCTTTACCAAGATGACCAGCTCATTCTTAACCTGTTTAACGGTAGAAAAAGAAAGAAAAATAAGGCCAGGTGAGTGTGCGATGTGAATTGGAGCTTTCCAAATATGCAGACGTCGGGCATGTTTTTGTAGAGTCTCTAACTGTGCAACCAATCATTCCAATAACCCCCATCTCGGTGCTAAGCCCGGTGTGCATATCAGATGAGAGCTGTGAAGAGAGAACAGGGGAATTACTTTTATCGGCAAAGTGTCATGACAAATTGATTTTCTCACTTAAATCCCAGGCAATGGACAAGACATAGCAGGTTGACTGTTTCTCTCCTTAAATGGCCCATTTTCTCTTTTCCTTTACAGATCAACGCCACTGCGTCATTAAGAATAGTGAGGATAGACCCCTGCTTCAAAACCAGAGGGGCTTAAGAGCCCACTCTATCCACTCTTCACGCCACACATGTTCATTTATCAAGTTAGCTACTGATGGCTCTGGAGAATAAGTCCATGTGTTCTATCACAGGCTCAGTCACCCATTGAAAAGACCCAGAGGTACATTTGTCATTGGGCTGCTGGATTTCAAGTCAGGCACGTGAGCTTAAACCTTGAAACAGGTACAATTACTAAGGCTGTAATAATCCATCCATTGTTTCCATGCCTCAATTCTACCTTCAACAATCCATCTAAATATGAACATTAACAGCTGGGTGACATTCCTGTATGAAGTCTATTGATTCAGAATAGGTTTACAAAGAAATTCATTGATTGTACTGATACTGACAAACTGTCTTACAGTCATTCAGCATGACAAATGTAGGTTATGTAGACGACTCCTTTCTTGAAGTTTTAAATCACGACACTACATTGTTCATTATTTACGTGGGCCAATGGATGAAGGAGCAGCAACCATCAGTCCCTTTAAAGACTGTTAGAGAAGTGCTTACTTTTCACTTTGAAATGCTTTTCATAACCCAGTTTCTTTAAGAGTTGAGAAAGAGACCCCTACAGATTATTTTTGTACATAACAAACTACTGATTAAATATTTTACAAGTTTTGAAACAAACTTTTAAAAAGGATTGTTTATTGTGCCTCCATCCTCCTCTGAGCCATAACAGCAAGAGTTGGCAAAGACATCTGCAAACTTCAAGCAGTGGAGGCTTGATAGTCTCTTAAGAAATGTGCACATCATGTTGTTTTGGTGCTGTCATTGGCCAGAGAATATCAGAATACTGGATCATCCAACACTGGACTTGTTGTTTTAGTGTTGCTTTCAATGTGGGGGAAAAAAATCACAATAACGATAAATCTTACGACTTCAAAAAATGTTGTGTTTGATAATTATTTCACATTTAATGAACAATTACAAACTACATATCACATTTAGACTGTAGAGTTCTAAAACCTGATGGAACTGAGTATGTCATCTTCTTTTTATACCAAACTGAGTCCCCTGGCCTGTAAAAGCACAGACAAAATCTCCATCCAAAGTTGCTTTTAATGTGTTTTTGCAGTATCACATGGCACAAAGTTGGAAGCTTGTTGAGAAAATGGGTTTTTCAGTACCTACGAGGGAGTAGCTCTCAGGTAGCGCATCATTACAGGCTGAGATGTCAGAAAACGACACTTTTCTGTTTTTCGTTTTCCACATTTGCACCAGGGATTTGGAAATCATGGCTACAAATATCAGTGGTCTGGTGTGCTTTAATGTGATCAGATGTGTTACAAGTGCTCTTTAGTAGAGGAGAAGATGAACTTGGTAAAAGTGACCATAAAGAGGTGATGTTGCCTGTTTTTTTTCTTATCCTTGGCTTCAACACAAGGCCTAACATCCTGTGGTATACAAAGCTTTCTCTTTTAAAAGCATCAGAAGAAAATAACTGTCTGCCAACCATAAAGACACCATTTGATCTTTAAATGAAAGAATGTATTTTTTTTTCTTGGCTTCCAAGTAAATGTAATGGCTGACATTACAATTTCTTTAAAATCTGCATTTTCAAATGAAGAACCATCCATAGCCATTTGTTAATCCATTCCAACTGCAGCATTAAGGCGTATTCAACATAGGCAGCATGAGCACTCAGGCACCCAAGGGAAAAAAAAATAAAAGTGCTGTCATAACTCAAGCAAGCTGTTATGTTTTTGAATTTTCTGTTGGGTGGTTCTGCAAGTGAACTGCTACAAAAATGACCTTTTTTTGTGTACACTTATCCCAAACTCAATGGTCCGTGAGGTATTTGAGATGATATAGCACACAGCAGTACCCTGCTCAGAGGATTGCTGGACCTGTGAGTAAATTCCAAGCCAAGATGTTGAGATTTATAGTAAAATGAGACCCTGTGGCTAATGGATTAACTGTTTTATTCTATCTCACAAAGACTTTGCGCTGAATAAAGAGAGGACGCAATTAAAAGCACATTCTTCAATTGTGCTGATGCTTGAAGAGTCTGCCGGCTAACACATACAGAAGCCAGAGTGTGTCTCTTAAAAGCTTGGGTGCGATTGTGACAAAAGGCTGTAATGACTGAATATGGTGTTACATTCACTGTTAAGATAGGCCTCCATTAAAATACCTTTAGTCAAATACCTTACAATCACACATGACTACAGTTCAGTCATTGGTCCTTTCTTTTTTCCATCACGTATACACAACCGAATAATCTCTCATTTGTACAACAACCATATAGGAAACTAGCACTCCCCACATTCATCCACATGAAGAAAAGCCACTGAAACAAGCCATGACCTCTAAATTACACATCAACAACTGGCTCCAATACTGGAGGGAGAAAGTTTAATCATTTTCACGATTCCTCGACACAGCCAAGGCCTTTACATGAATCCATAAAAGAAATTTGTCAAGGCGTATTCGGAAAAACATGAGGCACAGACACTATCAGAGGCAGGGAAAAGGGCATTTGATTGGGTTGTCATCTCAGTTTCTCTCTCTGTAGGACAGCTTTTCTGCAGAAAGACACATGAATGGAGGGGTAAATGCTATGCTGAAACTCCAGTGTGAGAGGAAAACATTTCATGCTTTTAGAATCGGATGTCATGCACCTAAAATTGATCACTAATGTGTGTGTGCAAGTGTGTCAAGATCACATATCTGGTTCCCAAATGGTCGGCTATCTAGTGATTCAGCATGATGATGTATTCCTTCTGAATACTCCCCCGGTGACATTTCTGCACCTCAGAGGGGTGTTTTGGGTTCAGATGTGATATGCTACCAGAAAGAGAACAGCTGCACATTATTACCTCAAAGAAAACTTTCCCACATTTTTTTTTTTTTTTGAGATAAACAGACGTCATAACAACACATCCTATATTTTGATCAAATGCTAACTGCAATTAATAATCCTGAAAAGTGCAAACGTACTCTGGATTGGAGCCCAGGCTAACACATCGAGTGATCTTTTTACTCTGCAAGAGGAAATCTCAGTGTTTATAGAAAGAAAATTGGTAGGAGAAATAAAACTACTCTTGTTTTGTATCTTATATAGCTCTTGTAAGAAATATAACAACAGAAATGCTGTGTGAGGATTTCATCTGTCGCTACATTTTTTTTCACACTGTATATCTGAGTAACACTGCCCTGCTGGGTTGATTGCTGTTACCCTATTACCATGTTTTCCACAGGGTCCATTAACTTGTGAGGATCTGAGTTTTGCCCTGAAGCTTGTGAGCCTTTGCCTCAGCCTTTTTTTGCATCATTACATGAGTTTGAATTAAACAAACTGGTTTTCATGCATGCGAATATCTAAGACCCTTTTGCAGGTTTCTCAATTGAAAATGTTGTTTTGAAACAATTATTCAACTCAAAGAGTAACAGTGGGCGGAAAAAAAAAGCTAAAGAAACTTACGATCAAAGGTTTTCATTGTGCTGTCAAAACGGGTGGTTTACTACTGAAGTTAATGACCCTTCTTTAGAGAATTGCTCTAAATCTGGAGTGTGAAACCTGCTGCTTTTATCATTTAAAGCTCCCTATGTGCATGTGTTTTTTGCAGCATGAGTAAAATTAGGGGTGAAGACTTGACAAAAGGTCGGTCCTTTAATCCTGATCCTACACTGACTTCAGTCTAAGTTTGGTTATTTTCACCAAATCTTTGATGGAATCCAAACTCAACTGGACATAAGGTCTGTTTCAACAAGGCATCAAAGCGCCTGACACAGCAGAGGATATTCTGTAATGAAAGCGCACAACCTAATCCATCACTACTTACTTATTCACCTTTGCATAAAGCTGCATAATGTCCCTGATTGAGTACAATAGGACTTCTATATACAGTATATAACATGTCAGGCAGTTGAAGCAATCAATTTAAGATACAAATTCAATTTACCTACTGGATGTGGCCAGTGGATGTGTACCATTTGAATGCATATAAAGTGGTAGTGCAATATATCTTTATTGGTCCATCTGCAAATGAAACATGGCATACTAATCACTAACAGGTATAAAGTAGAGCTCTGCTACCTGGTCTAAATATGTTACCATAAAGCAAATCCATATTAGAGAGCACAAATCCACGAGTAATCCTGAGTTTTGTGAACATTTTGAAGGAGATCTTTTTTTTTCTTTTCTTTTCTCGCTTTCTCCTCTTCTTTAAACCACTCTTTTCTCTGTAAAAGTAAAGTCAGAATTACAATATGACAACTGCTGATAAGCAGACTCTCTGTGTCAATTTTAATCCCTTTTAAACGTGATGACTAACACCAAATGACTGAGACATTTTTCAAACTACCATGTTTGCTAATTCTAGCTCTAGCTTAAAGTTAAAACAGAACAATGACTCAGGTATGACAGGATGCCTTAATCTCTCCTCTAACAAGTCAACATGTAACACTGCTAGGATTTTTATCTAGAAGAAGCTGATTTTAAAATATATAAAGTTAATTTTTTTTACTTTGGGTTGTGCAAAATGGTTAATTGGCGCTCATATCAGCCCACAATGTGCTCTTCTCTTCGCAGAAAGGACACAGCCCCTGACAATGTAAAGGAAGAAAACTAGTATTTCACCTTTAAGTTGTGCCCCCTGGTGGCAAAGATAATTGCAATATGACAACTTATCCATGTGACAACAAGCCCCGGTCTCCCCTGCTTTACTTTGGCATGAGTGGGGGAGCAGGAATACAATGGTATGTAATTGAATAGGCGCTTATATGGAGCTATTTCAAGGTGGGGTATTTTTGCCACGTTACGCCTCATCCTGAATGTGTAACACAGAGGGATAAAGGGGAAGTCAAGCTGTCCTTCCTCAGAGGTAACAAAGAGGAAACAAAGGGAAGTAGGTGACATTGTATAGAGCTGGAGCTGATGGTGTCCTTCAGCACTGTAAGTCTGAGTGTGTTTACGTGTTGACAAGCCTTGCTGCTTGTGTTCCCAAAACAACAACATAGTGTAATATGTAATCACAAACTGGAACACCAGTATAACACGATTTCAAGGTGCAGGTACAAATGTGTAGTGATACTGGAACCCCGTTCTGGTGCAGTTCAGGGGTGGCAGTGGGAAAGATACTGCTGGAACACAGCAGTATAGCTGCAGGCAAACTTCACATGACTTTCAGTGCACAGAGTTGGATTGAAGTAGTAAACTGAAGTAGCTCTTATATAAGAACTTAGAATTAAGAACTAAGTTAATTAGAGTTAACATAGTGATTTATTGTGCCTTAAACTGCTCAGTTATAATCATAGCTTTGAATGAAGTAGAAAAGTTATACAAATCCCTTTTTTTTGGGTCAATATGTGAACTGAACTGAACCAAGTCATGAGATTTGTGATCTGTTGCACTTTTAGTATGAAGTGAGAGTAACAGGTGAATTTACATAATACTAGCTGAGACAAGTGATCCTGAATTACAATTCCTAAGATGTGGAAATTAAGAAAAAAAGCAAACTGAAGGCTGAGGTCAGGATGGAGGTACCAGTTGGATCATAAAGAGGGATTATTTTATGTTTTATTTTGATGGATAACCAAAATATGATACATTTTCTTGCTTGTGATTTCTGTTTTTACTTCACAAACCATATCAACATTTTACTGGACAGAGATAAAGGTTTATTTTATGACCATTTAACTGCTGTCCAACAGAAGATGTCTGCTGCCATGAAATAAAGAAAAAAATCAGATCAACATTGTCCTCAGCAGATCTTGAGGCTCTGATTTATGCTTTCATTTTCTCTAGTTTTTGGTTTATGACTACTTCTGCCAAACATTTTTAAACTGTTTACAGGTATTTTCAAATGCAGCGACCATGAAACCAGCTGTGACTTCTATGTCTCTCCTGTTCTTGCTTCTCTCCATTGGCTCAATGGAAGACTCTACTACAAGGTCCTATCAGCTATATACAATGCACTGCATGACCTTGACCTTATTCCATTTCCCATCATCTTGTTTCATAATTCTTTTTTTGTCATCATCAAATCTCAGATTTCTATCCATTACATGCTTTGGTTACAAACCAAGAACGACTGGGTCTATCTGTATGATCTTGTGAACCTTTAGAGTGCTTTAAAAGGTTAAGATTCATCTTTACACGACAGGCCTTCACATAAATCATGTCCCTATCTGGAGTCTACGTTGGTCAGTGTAGTGACTGATTTCTAATGCTTTGAATTTTGATAGCTTTTTTTTTCAATCCTTGGTTTGTGGGCAGTTTGAGACCAGTGTTTCAAAGCTGCTTTAAAAACGGGGTTTTACTTACTTACCCACTCATAAATCAGGACAAATTATTTGCATAAAGGAAACACATTTTATAAGGCATAGAGAAAGCAGTAAAAAAATGATGGAGTTCAGTTCTAGTTCAACTATTTGGATCATGGTAGGTTAAATACAGACAGAATATAGAACAATGAAACTCCACAAGAAAGACTGATTATCAATGAGTAATCATCCCAACACTGCCCCCTTGTTTTTGCATGTGGGTGGACATCATGGTTGTTGGCAGCAGCCATCATTAATACCCGTCACTGAAAACCAAGTCCTCCTCTGCCCACTTGGTATTATCATTTCAATATGTGAGCAGCATTGACATTTTCAGTTTTAACTCTGCCACCCACAGTTGATCTCAGCTGAACAGTCTGTTTCTACTGAAACTCTCTCTGACGGTTTCATGGCAACTACAGTTTAACTGACATTCAATACATCAATGATACAAACACCATGTAATTACTCATGGGATCATCTCCCACTATCTTGTCAATATAGTGTTTATGTTCGCCACCCTCAGGCAGTGTTGGGGTTATGGTTGAGCAGAAAGTGTTGGCTTCACAAAATGACATGAAACCAGTAATGTAAAAGTCATCTAAGGGCAGGCTCAGACTTGTCTACATATTGTCTCTCTACTGTTTGTGATGGAATGATATTGTGTATATCACAAAGTAATTTAGAAGCAGACCGAGTGTATAATTGACTGGAACAAATCAATAGATTACATGCCACAGATGTTTTGTAAATTCATGAGTGCTATCTGAGCCCATGAGACACTTGTCTGAGTTGCCTGGATGAAGAGTCTATTCTTGAGGACAAGATTCAGATGAAAAAGTTGAGGAAGAAATGTAGAACTTCCAGGTGCATGTAGGTTTGGTGACTGTGAAATGTAATTAAACTCACAAAAAGCCTTTTGTTGCCATGACACCTAGCTTGTAAAAGATTATTTTAAAATGGTCTTTAAAACGTGTTTGTCCTTGTAAAAAAAACCCATCAGCAGCCTCTTCTCCAATCAATTAACAAAGTTCAGAAACACATTACTCAAATGAAAAAAGGCTTTATAACAAAACCATTAAAGTCAGTGTTGTTGATAACCAGCCTTTAAGTCGGCTATCAGTGGGCTCATGATGTTCTTGGATTGGTATCTTCTCATCCAAAATTATAATGCAAATAGTTGGTGCATAAAACTTATATTTTGTTTATTTTTTTCTCTCTTAAATTAAAGCCAATGTAAATCTAATTTTACAGATAAAATACCCTATTTTCCATACTATAAATCGTGCTTTTTTCATAGTTTGGCTAAGTTTGCGATTTACACTCAGGTGCGACTTATATTCAAACATATAATGATGACAGTCATGCAGAAAAGGCGCTTCGTCCACCTCCAGAGTTGGCGGAATTGTTCAGAAGTGACAACGAGGATGAAGAATTCGATAGATTTAGTGATTTGGAGTGAGACTGAGGGTTTGGTAAACTTGTTTTATCATGTTTTTTATACTACAGTAATCTGAATAACTGTTAACATGTTACGTTAACATACCAGACACCTATTGAGTTCGTTGTTTATACTTCATGTTATATAAAAAAAAGTCATCATTTTGAAACAACTAATTATACATTTTTGTAAATTAAATTTATACCTGTATTGTCTGAATTTCTCCCCAGGTTCTAATTCAAATTGTTATAGCTGACTCTGTCGATGAGTATGTCAGTAATCCTAAATTCACTCAGGAATTGTGTTGCTTTGTCAAACCTGTAATTCATACTAATTTGAAATTGCATTTTTGTAAACTGATTATTCAGTGACATTATTCCAACATATATAAGTCAAGGGACAAACGTAGCAAGAAACTCGATGCTCTATTATTTTACCAAAGTTTAAACATGAAGAGTGTTCCTAAAGAGTTGACGCTCCTATTGATGTCTGTTGTAATGTACTGCCTCGTAATCCTGATGACATTTTGCATTGCGCTGAATTGAATTAACTTTATTTTATCCTCAAAATCTGCTTGAAACTGCTGAAGGATATTTGACTTCTGGTACAATCTTAATAAATTATGATTCTACCAGAGTCCGCACTGCCATACAAAGGCAGGATCACAGCGAGCCAAAGGTTGTAATACACCATCACAACATGGTGTTTATGGGAAATAGAGGATTAAGACTAAGAGTGTTGGGGCTTAAGACCACTTCAGAAGGATGCAGATGGTATATTCTTTGGCATTCATTGGGGAGAGTGGTGGGTGTTAATTTAAAATGAAATTTCTGAATATATTGTGGACAGAAGGTCACCGGTCTAAGGCTTTAGTTTGGTTCAACTTCTTTAGTCATATTACAGACACCCTGGAGTGAGATTTGTGTGTTTATGTGTGTGTCTCACCAAGACTTTGAAGCAAGAGAGGGGGATAAACAGATGACCTTTTAGTGATAACCTTTTCACAGCAGGGTTTCATTTCTTAATCACTGTCAAACCAGCATTTTTTGAAATAGAAATCCTTTTGAGTCTGTTTGTTTGGATTGTGAGAGTGTCTTAGATCTTTTCCACACTGTGGGCTTGTCATGGATTTGCAGCTTTTGCAGCCTGTCAGCATGCTCTCACTGAGCTTCTCCAGGGGTCCAGGATTGTGATGACCATCCTGTAGTGCAATGATTCCTGTGTAAAACTGCCCCGGTTTATCACCCAGACCATGTTTCTATGTATTCTTCTTCCCACTGTCCTCCCCGGTGACCAGAGTATGACATGTGTCAGCGGTGCATGTTAGTGTTGGGAGATGGGTAAAGGGCATGGTTAGCCTCCCTTGTATCAAAAGTCAATGATTCACTGGGGTGAGAAGGACATTCTGCAACACTGCACAGTGTCTCCCCCGCGCATTCTTTCCTGGCATTGCAATCACGAAGATATGAAAACTCTGCATTCGGATAAACAGAGACGTGAACTATTGTAACACCATTGTATTGCACAAAAAGGTGTCCGCCTATGTTCTGAGCTGCCATACAAACTCTGAGATTTCTATGTTTCACACGTGTGCAGAGACTCACATCTTGTAACACATGCAGTGAAGGAGGTTCCACTGTCAGCTACAGCATGTCCTCCCACCTGTAGGCGCTAAGGGATTTTGGAGAGTTATCCAGCCACCCAGCAGGCAGTGTGATTGTGCAGCTTGCTGGCAGCTTCAGATGAATAGATCCTGTGCAAAGGTGTAAATGCTAATGTTTGGATTGTATGACATGCCAAGGAGTAGGGATGGGAATCGATAAAATTTTATCAATATTGATGCCATGATCGATTCTGCTTATCGATTCAATTCCTTGACAATTCCCTTATCAATGCCTTTCTTTGATTTAAAAAAGGAGACTGTAGGTTTTTACCATTAACTCAAAACTTTGAGTTAATGACGATAGGTCCAGGTTAAAGAGGACGTTGTTAAGTCTGGGATGCATTGTGCTTATGTTTACACGGGACATATGTACCTCCGATACCAGGCTGAGATGGAGCAGCAGCATGTTATCATTGCTCGACAAACATTACACGTCGCACTGTTGTCTTTCTTAGTCAAATGAAGCCATGCTTTAGAGTGTTTCTGCCTACTTTTTGTACTGTCCGCCATGTTTTTTCTCTGTTCTCGTTCACGTAGATTGGCTCTCACAAGACCATTTTTCATGGCATCAAGAAGAAAGGAATCATTAAGATAAAATGTAAATATTGTCAATGGATGAACCATTTGGAACTGGTTCTCAACAATCCTAACCCTACCAAGGAGGATAAGTGGACTGAAGAATAAATGGAAAAAGTGTTTCCATGTTGGTAATGCTGATTTAACCAAACTCTCTGTTCACCTAACTAAAAATCATTCATGATAATTTTTTTGCCATAGAAAATGGTAAAAAAAAAGGGTGTTATGGTAGCATTGAATTAACCCATTTCACCTACGCCGACCAATGGATTCAGACACTGTGATTAACTATGTAGAAGTAGTCCATCTTTATGCTGCTGATGGTCTCACTTGCTTTTGTAGGTCATAGGCGTTATTTTTAATTTCAGTCTTTTTTTTTTTCTTTTTGCTGGTTATGAAACAATCTCCCAAGGCCACAGAAGCTTTGGAAAAAGACTACATCAAGAACAGCACTCTTCCCTGACAGCCACAGAGCATGCTTTCCCACTTTTAGCAAGTGTGTGTACCTGAGAAGACACAGTCAAAGTCATTTGAGTTACAGCTTTGGTTGTTTTAGTGTGAAAATCCTAAAGTCACTCACCTTATTGTAACTAGTAGAAGATTTGAATGTGTAATTTGATTCTTCATCAATTTAATTATTTTTTTACCGAGATCCCTAAGACGTCTGTTTAGTTGATATAGCCAGATTGTCACAAAGACTGCAAATTAGCTTAAGCTTGACGTCTTGTATGCACAATTTCCATTTCTTGAGACATTGTTGTATGTATTGTCCTTGTTAAATAAACATTAAAATAAATCAACTCTGATGAATAAAACCTTCCGGGCAATAATCTAAGATCTTGACCTCACAGTTTGTCCACTTGTCCTTCAAATTTGGTTTTTATGCAGCCTAATGTCTTAAAGCTGAGGCCTCATACAATACCTGACATTTATAGGAAAGGCGTTCTGTTTGAATTTTCAGACATCCTTCAGCTAAAACATGCAAACAGAAGTTTATTCTCTTGCCAATCAAATGCCTCATAGTTTATTGGTTTGGATAAAAACAAACAAAGGTATGAAATAATTATTTGACAAAGTATTTAACATTTGCAAACATAGAAGCTGCATTATCACATAATGATCATTCACAGCAAACCAGTATCAGACCTGAAATAAGCACCCCTATTTGGCAACAAGAGAACCCTGAAATTAATTGAATTGGCGATCAATTTCAAATTAAATTGTAGCCTCCACAAAATCAAATCATAAGATATTTAGAGATTCGCCACACATGTTGACAAAAGAAGCCTAAATCTGTTATGTCATTGCCCACCAAAAGCATGTGCTGGACTGGATGATAACTAACCTTGAATGTGAAAAATTACATATGACAACATGATTGGATCTCTTCTGCTTCCCACAAGCTCAATTACAATCCAGTGAGAGCAACACACTGAAGTCTGTATTTCATGTCTTGGCAATGTCAAACTCTGACAAAGCAACTGCCAGGACTTGGCTTATTTCTGCCAGCTCTTGGCTTATTTCACCAGTGCATTTTGTCAGCAGCCTATTAATACATTCTGTTCCACATACACAGCAGCATTTGAAAGCAACGCTCTGCAGCTAGCTGGCTGCTGGGTTGAAAGTACCCGCCTGATTCAAATATGACAGCATTAATCAACACGTCAACCTGAGCTGACCATCAAAAGAGTTTCTCTCCAACTTTAATCCTTTATTCATCAAGAGAAATGAAATGTATGATCAAACAGCTACAAATATAAGACTACACAGGAAATGAAAGGAGTGAAATAATACAAAAAAAATCAGTGGGTTTTGTTTTAAGACGTCTTGAGCCCTTTAATTCTGGATTGTAGCAACAGTTTTCCTTGAAGTGACACAAAGCTGTAAATAAGGTTACAAATACTTCTTACTAGTTCTGTGTATGCAAAAGGGTGGTGTATATACATCAAAAGGAAATGTGAAAAAAATGAAGTATCAACCGATAGGCAGCACGGCCGATATTCAGCATTTTTACAATAATCGGCATCAGCTGTTTTTTTCCCCACCAATAACCAATAACTTATGTTTATTCTAAAACACGCTCATTCGGCTCTTACACAGCCAACTCTCTCTGCCTGAAGTCACCACTCTTGGCTGTGTAACAATGTCCCGCCTACAGTTCCCATCTGATTGGGACAACTAACTGAGACCAACTACCAACTACAGTCCAGTGTTTACTTTTGTTATTACCTAAAATTCAGGAAGCTTTTTTATTTATTCATTTAACTTAATCAAAAACACTGCTACAAGATCCCTGCACTTTTGTAGTTCAGACAATAAAACAATTGTTTAAACCTTTTCAACAAAGATTTGCATCTTACAGCAGTTTAAGGTCTTTTTATCACAGTGTACAGAACAAACAGTATACTGTGTCCAGTCTTATCCCAGGTGTGTAATCTAAAATTCTGACACCAAAATATACATTTTTACTGCAAATGATTATTGGTTCTAAATAGCGGTTATCAGTTTAAAATAAATAAATAAATAAAAATAAAAATAAAAATATCAGTTAATCCTTCAAACAAATACATCCAACCTTTTTAGCAAACTAGCCACCATAAAGCATCCTTACTTAAAAGCAGTTCAAAGCGCCTCAAAGAGGCTAAAAACAACAATTAACGACAGTAAAACCCGACCGTCCCACCCACACACCCATGGAACCACACGCACACAAAGACACACACCCACCCTCACTCACTCACCCACCCACCCACCCACCCACACATACACACAAACGCACCCAGTGTAAGAATTTAATATATGTTGTTAAAGAGACAATATCTTAGCAATACTTAGCAATAGCTTGTCTTTCTCAAACTGAAATAACTCCCACTTTGAAATTATTTTTTCAACCTCATATGAACTCACGTCATATGCACAGGTGAGACTTCTTGCCTCTGTTCAGGTTTTAGCTGTTGAAATTCTTCAAGCTAATTAATCAGATTTATTTCTGGTAAAGAAAAAAAATAAGGTACAACAAAGCCTCACGCAGCCCTAAGATTCATTCAATCATTTCATCATTGTAGCTCCAAGGGGTGTCTAGAAATGGAAATAAACCAGAAAATAGATCATAAATGGAATTAGCAATTACATAAGGTTTCCATCACTGCATGTGTGGGCATGAGTAAAAATGTCGACCATGTTTGGTTTTTCTGTATTAATGCAGCAGCAATCAAGCGACACACCGCCGTGTCCCTGGAGGGGTTAAAGTGTCATAATCACCGTGCACTTGTTCGCCTGGCCTTGAGGATGTTAAAAATGAGCACTCCTGGCAATGGAGGTGACATGAAACTTCTTTAAAAATGATGGTGAAACTTTGATAAGTTCTCAACAGGGACATGAAGTGTCAGGAAGACGGATACCTCGAGTGAAGCAGGGACCTTTCATTAATGTAACACCATCCCTCTCCCATCTGTTTAAGCTGACACAGAGAGGGGCCGTCTGAAGCACCCGAGAGCATCATGCATGAAACACCCCACAGAGCTGCTTATCATTGACACTCCTCTCCAGATGATTACCCACAAGACATTTTTCTTATTATAGATGTACAGTACATGCTTTCTCTGTACATGATATCTGTCTGCTGTGGAAGCGAATGTTGAACTCTGGGGATCTTTAAAATTGACTGGAATATACACACATTCAACATTTTTTTTTTTTCTTTATCAAATCATGCTTTTATGTGAGATAGTACTGTTTTTTTAAATTGTAATTAATAGCGAATGATAATAAAATATCACACTTCCTTTTCATCAATTTTTGATTCCTTCTTTTTTCCGTTTCCTTAAACAAGAATTGGAAGAGGATTGTCTTTGATTTGGATGAAGAGCTGAATGTGTCTTTCTTTGCTTTTCTTCGACAAATAGGCTTCCCTCTGTGAAGTTTTTAATTTTGAGCAGGGCTACATGTTCAACACATCATTGTCCTCTCTACTTTTTCAGCCAGGGTTTATAATGTGCAAACAGTATAAAGCAGAAGAAAAATCAGAGCAGACCCAGTCGAACAACTTAGCGAGACTGAAACTCTAATTTGCGATGAAAAAGTCATTGCATGTCTTTAGAACAATGATTGAATTTAAGCAAGTCAAGTAACTTCTTATCACCTTCAGGATGTCAAAATGAAATTGGATGTAGGCAGACTGAGTTTGCTGTCTGAGTGTTCATTTCTTTTCTTCTATTTTAGAGCAAATTGTAAAGTTGCCACTTAAATGCAAATAATTAAAATACCTTCCTGTGTTTAATCTCTGTCCCCACAAATCGTTTCGTTTTTTTTTTTCAATCAAATTTGAACACCTGACTAACAAGGTGCTACTCTCCATACGCTCTTAAGGTTTGTCTAATATCTGGACAAACAGCCTGAAATAAGTAATTATCTAAAATCAAAAGTGTCATCTGAAGAAAAGAAAGGAGAAAGTTGATCTTATTACTTGGAATATCCTGCCGTAGCTCATGACCATGGTGTTATTTAAGATCCCTTTTTACATTAATATACCACCTTATTGTTATCTGATACCTCAGATGGATGGTCCAACAAAATATATATATATATATATATATATGTATTTATTTTTTCTCCCAAGATCTGGATCATTTGAAAACCATGAATCATCATCAAACAGAAATAAACATTTACATTAAGTTCCTATGTTTAAATTGAGACAGGTATTTTTGTGTTCGGCAATTTCACCAAGACTAAGATTATGTTTACACATGCCCGGGTATTTTCACAAATTGACATTTAACCCTTTAAAAAAAAAATAATAATAAAATAAATAAAAACTGAGCACACACCACTTCGTTTTCAGAAAAGCTTTTGTTTGCAGTGTAGCAAGAAGCTCAAGCCCATGTTAGCCAATCAGAATCCTTCATAGCAGCAACAACAACAACAGCGTCCCTTCTTTCTTGTGTGCAACCTGCCATCGGCTACCCAAGTCTCAGTTTTTCCTCTGTTTTTCTCCGTTAATGTGCAAACGGCGTTTTTCCAAAAATCTGCACTCTGGCCAGAGTTTTTAAAAACCATCATTTTCAGGGGCAAATTCTCCGTTCCATAGAGAAAGTTTTCTGTGTCTGTGAATATGAAAGTTTTGAAGATGTATTCCACTTTTATGAAGTTTACAAAAAAGAATCCAACCGTGTCACATGCACAGAACCATAAAATCCAAACAAAGGAAAACACAACTCAGAGCTACATTGGTATTCCAGCATCGGTTGTTTGTACTATTACCTGCTCCTCAATTTATAAGGCTCCTCTGCTACAATTCTTCTGTGTCCAGCCACAAATAAAAATCTCTGGCCTGCACACTGCTAGATCAAGATGGTAGTGTACTTTGTTCCCCCTCTTCGATCAGTATTCTCTGCACAAGGTAGGGACACATTTTGCACTAAAGCAGCTGCACTGGACAACAAGCCCCTCCACAGCAAGCTCAAAAGCCCACTGGAGGTGGCCTGAAACAGTTCAACATTCTCATGACCAATGACGATAGTGCTGTTGTCAGAGCTCAGGTCATGACTTAAGACAAGCACAATCACCTTAGTGGGTATCTGACGCAGTGAAAAGTACACAAGGCAATGACTGAACGCCCCTTCCATTGTGAGATGAAACCAAAAGACAACCCCGACTGGTGCTGACATTTTTATAGTTTGACTCATGTTCCGTCTGAGATCAAGGAGGAGGCGGGGTTTAAGACCCACACTGCAGCTTCCCACTAAATGGAGCTCTGAATGTTGTGGTTTTACAGTCAATGGACACTTCTGGTTTTCATTTTATGATACAGAACATTGATCTGTGGAGAAGAGAAAAGATGCAGAAGGCAGAGTTTCCCATAAGAAACTATAGACTCTTACCAAATTTGGGAGAAAATCTCAATTACCCATATTGGCACTGTGTTGTTCTATAAGTGGTTTCCTATTTAGATTATGATCATGCATGAGTGAGGTAAAGGTGTAGGTTCAATAAAGCAGACAGACGTGAAGAGACGACCATGAGAGCTCCAGTGATAGGAAGAAGTCACCACATGTAAATGGCTCAAATTAAGCCCTTTACTGACTTCCCTTTGTCGTCTTCTATTCTTTTTTTAATGTAGCTGTTATCTGAACTTAGTGTCTCTTTTAATAAACTTCAGCTTTTTTGCCTGTTTCACTGACAACACCCATACTTTTGTTGAAGTATTAACTCTGTAAATGAACTCCACAGCCTCTAAATTGCAAAAGTGTCTCATACTCTACCTGTGAATTTTAGCTTCGCCTACCAAAACAGTCTTGCAATTCGCGACTTAGCTGTGAACCGAGCCTGGACTTCCTCATCTCTTCTTCTCTTATCTCAGAGTTTAAAAGCGTGAATGCGTTATTTTTTATTCAATAGCTGCAAACACCTATCTGAGGAGAGGATTTTTCTGCTGTTTTCCCTGATGGAGTTGGAGAGTTCAGCTGGAATTAAAACAGGAAAGAACAGGCCCAGTAATGATCACAGCTGTGTTTTCATTGACTATGAAGGATGCACAGTACGACTGTCACAGTCACTTCTGTTGCCATCGAAGGATCTCTGTGTTCTGAGTACTTTTTTTTTTAGTAGCCCAGAATGATAATTCATGAATGAGTGAAGAAGGATGCGCTCAGTTCGTCTGTTATATCAAGGAAAGCAGAGAAATAATGTCCTTTTTAAAAACATCTAATAAGCACTCAAAGGTAGAACTTCTTATTGTTCTTGATCTTTCTTTTGAATACATAAACAATACAGTCATATTGGTATGTCCTGGTCTTTTTGAACCTGCCATGATGGATGGATAACTCTTCGCTGTACCTTTTGTATGTTGAGTGAAAAGGCTCATCTGGTTTATAAGGTTATGAACATCAGTGTGCATCGTAAACACATGACCACACATAGCAGACAACGGTTTTTGCTCATCCACATACATATATATATATATATATATATATATGACATGTATACAGCTGGCTGTTTTTTAATTAGCCAACACATTACATAATATTGCTCTCATTTCATTCTGTGTTTCCTCTCAATAGCTGTCTCGGCACATTGTAACGTGATATAATATGATATGAGAGAGCGCGGCATGATGTAATAAGATACTGTCTACCTGACTGTCTCACCACATATGCACAACGAGCTTTGACCACTGCTGATCCACTTTAAATGCAGTTTTTGCCATGATTGGTAGTACACTCTTACACCTAGGATCGAATCTAGACTACAGTAGTTTTGTAAAAAATTAAGACAAACTGGTAGCAGGCAAGGTTCCAGCGCAAAATCCCGAAAAAGAAAAAAATACAAAGACAACTGCAAAGCAAAGCATATGTGCAGATTAATGAGTATAAATTGGCAACTTAACAACAAAACCTGCTTTAATTGTAATAATGAGTTGAAGGAAAGTAAGCAGAAGGAGATAAACAGATACAGGTGCACAAACGGTGAAGGAGGGAAACTCCAAGGGTGTCGAGGTAGAGAACGGCGGAGGATGACGGTAAACAGGGATGCACATGTTGAATTGATCAGCCATCATCTGACAGTTTTTAGGTATGAGCTCAAAGCTTTCCAAAACTAACTACTCATCTTGTTGTGTTGAGATATTTCAGTCTAGCCTAAAATACAGGACTCAATTATTTCCATCCCAAGAGTCACAATGCTGAAGTTTCCTTTAAACGTATCTGTTCTTTAATAAACAAATGGATTCTCACATATCCTTTCCTGAACTTGTATCTGCTTTTCACGTGTGCTCTAAAAGCTTATTACTCAAAGCAAACGACCTATTTTTTCACATCACTACTGAAGCTTGACAGTCATGGATATGAATGAATATTTGCAGTCATTTTGCTCCGCAGAGGCCTGGAAACTTTTGCCAGACAATAAATTTGGAACTCAGAGCAAAGGATATGAATGGGATCCGACACCATTTTTCTCTGCCTATCTGACATCGGACTACTCATACAGTAAATGGACGGTAGAAAAGTATATTTTTTTTATCTCCACAGCAGTTTGTACCAGACAGGTAATTTGAAATTTCGGCTGTTCAGATAAATTACCTCGCTACGCTGTCCTTCTGTGTCTTATAATGTAGCCCAGGACTGAATTATAAAATAGAGCACAAACTTTGACTGAACACCCACATCAGAGTTAAAATATATCAGCAGGAGCAGGATGTAGCAGACCTTCAACGTGAGCTCTGTAAATGAGTGTATTATCAATATGGGCCCCAAGGGCAGAGCCTGATGATTGCCGAATGTGTCATTCTGTGTCTGATAAATAACTGTTGAGGAGATGAAAACTTCTGTGTTTCACTTAAAAAATCTGAGCACATATTCATCAACCGGCATGAGTAAAACTTGGACTGAGGTAGTAAGTAAAAATAACAGAAAAATGTTCTTTATATGTTAAAGCAGGGTCAGAAAAATTGAATTAACCTTTTTAAACTTTAAGGTTTTATGAGTTCATGTGTAACGTAGAAAAAAAAACTAAAAACTTTGACTTAATTCAAGGGATTAGAAAACGTGTTTCAGAACATTTTGAGCAAGTCTTTGTATTTGATTTGTCCCAGCTTTTCTTACCACGCAAGGACCATATTTTCCTCACTTAACAATGGGTCAGTGTGCAAGAAATACAGAGCTCATGCTGACCCACTGATTAGATTTGAAATGTACTACACTACACTCAAGCTTTCACGTGCACCTGAATGTGGGAGACTGTGTGAATGTGACATGTAGTGTGTAAAAGTGCTTTGGGTGAATAAAAGGTTCCGGGGTTGTTCGGGTCATTTACATGTGACGCGGTTCTTGTGGGTGGATGTTGAACGGTTAGTGATGTGATGTGCAGGAATACCAGCTGAAGGTCTTACTGCTTTGAAACAGCTGTTTGTTGCTGATCTAATCAAACACGATTAATATCTTCAACATAAACTCTCTGCTTTTTCTCATCTCCCCCCTCAGTCTCACCCGCACACGCACACTTTTGCATGACCCCCCCTTCCTTTATTAACACCACTTGCCTTTAGGGAGCTGGCAAAGTTAAGTGAGCCCTCCATCTGTTAAATTAGAGAGTGTCAAAACTTTTTGCTGCTGAGTGATCCAGAGACATAATCCCACGTCTCCTTGGGTAATGAATTGTACTCATGCTAATTAGCGCGCACACGGCCAGCAGCAGCAATGAGAATGTCCTAATCAAACAGACTTATGGTTTTGTCATGTATTTGGTTTCAACTGGATAGGCTTTGGCCCAAACCTCTGCTCCTAAACCCTCCACTCCCAGCAGACCACAGCAAGGTAACTTTTTGATTGGATGGTACGGGGCGATGGTAAATATTAGCAAAGAAGGGTGGGATGTGTGGCTGTGCCTACCAGTTGGACTGAATGAAAGGATGTTTCACTAAATGGTAATGTGGTTCATATAAAAATGATTGGACATTATGGACAATGGCAAGTTAACCTCCGCACACCATCATCAAACAGAAAAGTCTGTTTAGTGACAGACAGCTCCTTCCCAAGTGCAAGACAAACAGACTGAAAACTTCTTTGTCCCTTATGCCACCAGACTGGACAACACCTCTTTTGGGAGGGGGGGAAGGACAGAGGATGGCAAGATGCAGTAGTGGTAGTGATAGTAGTTTTATATAACTTTATATTTTGCTTTTTATATGTAAATACTAAATTTATCTGAGGTTTTATTACAGCTTTAATCTTTATATATATATTGCAGGGCTCAACAGTGCGACCGTTTCACTTGCATTTGCGACTACCGCGCCCCCGGTAGAAAATGGACGGATATACACTAAAGCTCTTGTGGTGAACGTTGCATTTATGCACATTTTGGCACCTCTTATGGATAAACTAGTCTTTGCTTATCCCATCTTCTTCATGCGGTGTCCCATTTAATTTATGCAGTAATTTAAAAAAAAATGAAAAATCTCATCCTGCTGACTTTTGACAGTCAAATGTATCAATTATTGTGTATAATTGATGTGGAAATTTATAAAAACGGCTGTTTCCTAGGCTGCCTGGCTGACACCTTACCCTTTGCACCAGTTTCAGGCTTTAAAAACGAGGATATAAAAGTGGTTAGTCTTGTCACGGATGGTCTAGTTTACTTTAGGATATGATAAAAATTCATGAACAGAAATTTCAGTGTATATTAAAAAAGCAAAAAAAAAAAAACTCCTAACAGAACAAAAAATATGTTTTGTCCAACACTCTATTTACAGCCACAAATTTTTCCTTTTAAGTTCCTATAGATGTTTTTCACCTCATTATGTGAACTTTTGTGATTTGGCCCACATGAAGTTGACAATGTTGAAAATGTGTATATGAATACTGTACCAGCACTATAAGTGTGTGCTTTGAATGGGGGCGTACAGTGCGATAGAACAAGTGAGAGAAAGTCACACTGAGAAGGTGAGTCTGTCGTGATGAATGGCACTGGGCATGTCCGTGTTACTAAACACTGACCATAATGGGAGAAAGGCTCAGATGGCGAACTTTTTATACACTTACAGTCTCTCTCTCACACACACACTATACACTGCATTTCATCAGCGCTTTATCTGGCCTTTATTTGCCTTTATGGAGCATGGTGGAGGCAGTTGACCAGCGTTAACAATGTCGGGCTAAAGTCATTTCACACAACACTACTTGGTCATGTAAGCTGACAACTTTTATATTCCCTGATGTCCTTGGCTTACTCCGTCATGTGGGCTTATCAGCAGTAGGGAGTGGTGCAATCAGTTGGTTTTTCAGCACCAAAGACGTGCCACAGAGTGGGGTAAATTGTACTAATTTCAAGCCTGGAGGAACCATTATGAGGAGGTAAGCACAACTTGAAGTGGCAGACAAAAGTGCCCTGAGAGAGGGAGTGTAAAGTCCTCACAGACCTTCTCCATGCTGCACTAGGTTTAAGTGTTCGATACTGGGCGTTGGTGTATGTCATGTCTTTCAAATGCAATTTATTCTTCAGCTGGCACATTGTGTGTGTGTGGTGATAGTGGTGTGTTTTTGGTGGGTGTTGCAAGAGGTTCATCTGCACAGTCTTTTAATTAACCTCATGCCCTGCTACTATCTGCACTGCCTGAGCCCAGCTGACCTTACAGCGATTTATGCAGCAATAAAAGTGACAGGGTTATGGAAATAAAGGCTGATGCAGGATATGACACAGGGGCTGCTGGATCAACCTTTAACAGGCTGACAGAGGCTATTATCCTTGATGTGGGATGAAGAGGTGTGAGATGGAAATGCCCCTTACATTTCATGCTGCACTGCCTGCTTAACATAGAGACCGCAACCGAGGAGAAGACCTAATGTAAGACAGTGTTTTGTTGACTGTTGAATAAGTCACAAAGTAAGTCTTAGTTACAGCTGAAAAGGACCAAAAAATACATCATTTGGGTATGAAGCTCCAAGGACCAAAACTGCATCTTTTAACTGAAACTTTAACTAATTTTATTTCCAACAATGAATAAGGATTAATTGTTTAAATTACTGTATTATTCAGTTTGTGTGACAAAGGAGTCAAGTGAAAAATGCCTTCCACAGTCATCAGATTATTTGCTTTTTTTTAATCCAGAAAAGAAAAAGTCTAGCGTCTTACAATATAGAATTTATTTCAACTCAAAACCTTTGAAATTGACTACATAGTCCTTTCCTGCTGGTGGGGTCAGTTTTTATGTGAAGTGTTATTTATACGATCAGCGTGACGTGCTTGCCAATGCTGCCTCTTTCTACGGCTGCCACAAACTATCAAGCTAAAAGTATTGGATTTAATTACTGAGTCATTTCTGCACTTTTTCTCCTGCTATGTCCCTGTTTTACTCTGTCATTAGTTAATCCTTAATCTGAAATGACACGGGGCACATACAAGGTGTGAGTCACCTAACAGGGGACCTGCCATAACTGTCATACAACCCCTGTGTTTATGAATTTAGCAATAAAAATCAAAGTAGAGCACAAATTTTCAGTTCAGTTTTCAGGGGGATTGCTTGTGGTGAGCAGATTCAGCAGACTGATGATGCTTGATTGATTGAATGTTGTGGCTTATTTTTTTTTTGCTTTGCTAAATCAATTAAAAACGTGATACGGGTCCATTCAGCAGCACATAATTATCTTGTCATTCCAGTTAATTAGCATCCTTTAAGGGCTTAGAGTCCGCAAGGTAACTGCCCATCAAACAGCGGGGCAGATGACTACATAATAAGATGACCTGAGGGAAGCACACTGAGGTCAAAAGGTGGATCTCTTTCCCACTGGAGATGTGCACAGCAACACCAAGAGGTCAACCGATGCAGAAAACATGAAATATTGATGGGGATCCACCCTAGCTTTGGCTGACCAAAGGTTAAATAGTCACCCAAATCCACTCACTCAGCCATAAACTGATGGTGAGCACGGATATTTCGCCGTACTTGTGTACATGTGTGTTTTCAGTAAATTAAATATACTGTTTAAACTGCATCTTGAGAGAAAACACTGAATAATAAGAAGCACATTAACCAATAAAGATAATCAAATGCTGTTTTTTTATTGGGCTTCAGCTAATCTTTTTCAATCTGATTAGTCCATGTCTGTTATTTTTTTTAATTAACTGATAAAAGGTTTAATGGATATGTCTGAAAACAAAGAATAGCCTATTACAGTTTTCATAAGCCAAACAGCAGACCAGAGAAAGTGTTCAGTTTATCATGGCATTAGACCTAGAAAGTAGTAAATCCAACAGGATGTGAAAGCTTCAACTGGGGAGTGTTTGCTGTTTTTTGCAAGATAAATATGCCTCAGTTTTATAAACATTTAATCAAAATGCATGCCAGAAATTTGAGATGATACACGAATGGATTGTTTCAAAAATCATTGGAGAATTCAATTCATTTCTATTGTGAAAACAGTGTTTTTGCTCATGTACGGACACAATCAATTAAACCAAATTCAGTTCATTCCTCCTTCTCCACCCCACAGTTTATAATTTGGCAGTTTTAAGCTCCTTATCTAATAACATGTATAACCCAAAGAGAAATACTCTGATCTACTGATAACTGGCTACAGCCACACACAAACAAATACAACAAAAAGCCCAGATAAACTGCCAGATTCCAATGTGCTTTCCAGTGTTAATAATCAATTTACAATCTGGTGATATCAGTGACTCATGGTCCTGCAGCCAGTTCGACAATACAATGCCAAACACAGAGAAAATAGAACAGAAGCATCCCTGGAATCACACACACAATCAGCAAAAGACAAATACAATGTGTGCGAGCACAGTTGGAGAATATCTCCTCAGGCTTGTCCTTGAACAACAATTTCAAAATAAAAGTGTCTATCCACAGGTATTTTAGTATATAATCTTGCTGGAGTGCATATTAGTTCTCTGTAGACATGTTTTTTTCTTCTCATTTATGCAGAGTTTATATCTTTTATTTTGCTTGTCCTGTTCTGTGAATAGCTTCTAGCAAAGCTCATTGATCTGCTGCACATTGCGTCTCGATGTTGTTTCGGAGATTGGGCCGGATGAAGCAGCTTATGTCAGCAACAGATAGAAGTCATCACAGGAAGGAGAGATTTAGCTGCACATTTATGTTTGGGGAGAAGTGATGAGATATTACAAATATCAACATATTCATGCTGTGCTTGAGCACATCCTTGCATCCCAGAGCCCGACGGCTGATAGAAGCTGCAGCAGAATGGTAAATATCAGAGCACTGCATGAACATCTGTTCATTACATTCAAAGCACTACATTACTGCAGTGGAGAGAAACAGGGAACCTATGCTGTAATGCCTCTCAGGAAGGGGGCGGCGGCGGGTGGGAGGGGTTCAGAGAGTTTACATACTGTAGAATTATTATTATCCTGGAAATTAACGTGAACATATCTGCTGACCTCCTGGTTTAGAGACTGACTTGTTCTTTCATTCTGAATTACGTAAAACTTCCTGAAACCAGTAGCAGCATTATCTAAACAAATAAATGTGCGTCTGAAATAAAACTACAGAACCTGGAAGACATGGGAAATAGGACTAAAATAAGCTAATATGTATAGTTTGTTCAGTTATTGAAGCATGCATCTAAAATGATAAATGGCTTAAATTATAGAGTCAGTCACCGTTAAGTAAGTTATGTGAACAGATTCACTGAAGTGGATTGAAATAAGAAACATCAAACACTGAACACATTGATGATCCATTTTTTTCAAGCTATGAGATGCTGAAGAGAATCTGTTTATACCACACTGACAAGTTATCTTCAACAACAGACAGAGTCTTGATTCTTATAACGAGGAATCTCATAACATCTCATTAACCGTTGCTAACTGCTTCGCTACCTGTTAGTTTCGCTACAGCAATAATTCCTCCCCTTGTCGTTTTGGTTGCGGTGTGTTTGACAAACCTTTTGTGGAGTCTATATTTTGGACGTCCGACTCAGTTTATGCTTTGTTTTTACTATTGTTGCCATGGCTGCGTTTGTTGTACCTCCTTCTTTAGTCTGCTTGCTCCCCGGTTGGCTTGAGTTGTTCCATGGGACGAAGGACCGCGTGCATGATCAACTGTCCTCGAGGATCCTGCCAAAATAAGGATTTCTGTAAGTGCATGTTCAACTTGTTTAATATCTTTAATTGCAAATCAGGCAGAATCTGGTTGTTTTCAAGGGATGTCCCAATCGGATATTGATATCGGTCCCATGCTTCTAAAATATCAGCACTTTGATACAGGCAGTCCATTCCAGACTCCGCTCCAGCACGTCTAGCTAGGATCTGGATCTAGCATGCAGAGCCCACGTCATTACAACAACAGTGTGAACTAAGGTATTTACAAAGTAGCAGGGAGTAGGAGTGATGTCGGCTGTGTGGCAGTATTTTTTTCTTGAAGTCCGAAAAAGACGTTGCAGCTGAGTGCAAGGACACCCCTATTGTCTTTGGCGCAGATCATAAGGGATTCGAATCACTCTTAACACAGCTCATACCACAGGATACTCTCAAAATAATCCCCAGAATTATCAGATAATCTGGAAGGAGGAATCAGGGCCAAAAATGACACATGTATCGTGTAGTAATAAAAATAATAATGCTTGAGATTTTATATGACGCTTTCTTAGTAACCTTCAAAGTGCTTTACATTGGATAGATATTCATTTGCTCACACAGTCACACCTTGATAGTCACAGAAACATGGCTGCTGATCCGCACCAACGGCCTCTCTTCAACTAACACCAAACATTACGTACAATCACACACCAGCCGAGAACACGCAGTGGAAACAAGGTGGGTTAAGTGTCTTGCTCAAGGACACAACAGATAGACTAGGGATAGGGCAGAATTGAACCGCCAACCCTCCGACTGCTCATCTCAAGCTACTTTCGCCTGGAATGTGTCCAATGACAGACTGCAAAGAAGCATCTGTTTGGCGACAAATCATCATAAAGAAATAAAATGAATGAAACTGCGGATTGATTTCACCTTGAAGTAATTAATAATGGAATCTGAAGAAGTCTATTCATTAAAAAAACAGGACGCAAAACCCCAAACAACAGCTAACTTGCCAAGAACATATGACTCCTCTTTTTTACAAAGCTGTAACTTAAAGTCATTAGCCTGATTTTAATAACTGGACACAGGAACTTGAGGGTGCGATTAACAGTGATGATTCAAGACAACTAATTATCAAATAAAGGAAACAAATTAAGCGACTGCTCATTCAAGGGAACAAAAATACTAACTACTGAGAAGCAATTATGAGAAATCCCGCCTTTGGTATTTGCTGGAAGGGAGGACATAATTAATTAGCGGTGACATTTCTCGTTCTCCACAAACAAAATCTGCAAAGAGTCGAGGAAGAGGGATAACAGTATGGCAACATGAGTCGGCAAACATGTTAAATAGGAAACACTTTAGAAAGCATGTGTGCAGGCAGAATAGATCGAGATTCTTAACCAAGAGCGACATCTACACTATAAAGGGGCTTATGAGCCCAACTGGCTTTTTAGATAGCTGTCATAAAAAGATGTCCATATTTGCAGCTGAATCACTACCTTGGTGATAAAGCTGCACTTAAACAAGAGATAGCTTCCTTTTTATGACCATGTTGCATCACCAGCAAGCAAAGGTCAATCTGCGACAGCTGTTTTTGTGGAACATCACGTCAGTTTTCAAGGTAATTAATTGTAGTGATGTAGCAGAAAACGCTCTGAGGACACTTGTGACATTTTGAAGTGGGTTTATTTTCAGTCCATTGAACAGTGTCTCTTAAATATACATTTAAGAGAATGACTGACATCATTTCCAACCATATTATCCTACAGTCTGTTTGATCTTCACCTTTGTCTTCTATAGGGCAGACAGTATCTTCTCAGCCAATTAAATCTGAGCTTTACAGACAGCTGTGACTATAAGAAAAATACCTTACTCAATGGTGGTTTGAAGAGGTGGAAAACATATTGTATGAAGAGAAGGTGTTATAAACTGTTGGAATTGTGAGGCAGTTTTACACCACTGAACAAGGAGAGGAAAAAAGGTAAAACAGAACCTTTTCAGGTGACCGAGAAACAAGTCTCCTTTGAATAAATGTGCTTTGAAAAAAAATTAAAAACTCACAGCATATTTATCCCAACACTATAAAAACTGGGTGAATTCCAATTAAACAAGGCCCCGGGACATTTCAATATTGCTGTGCCACAACTCTGTGAAAGATACCTGTTCAAAGCAGCAAAAGTGATGAAAAAAAAGGAAATTAATAACAAGGAAGACAGCCTTTTAAAATGAATCCGAAACAATTTGAGCAAATACAATTTATACTACAAGACTGTGAGGGAGATAATTAATAAACTTCTCTGCTGCCAGAAGACATTTAAATTGTTACGTTTTTTAATACCTAAAATTGAATTCATCATAACAGAAAATGTGAATGTTTCACAGCAGTTTGCTTTTATAATGGTGATCTCACAACTGACAGTCAGATTCAGATGGTTTCTCAAGGTTTTTAATCAGAGCGTTAAGAGCGTTAAAGTTTGAGCATAATGAATAATGGGTTTTCATCCTGTCTGAAATTGTAAACTTTTATTCATGTTTTACCTAACTTTGCTGATCAGCTGGGTATTAAACCCTTATAGAGTACATGTTGAATGAGGATATTTGAAGGAAGTCTAATTAAACCGTGATAGGTTAGTTGAGATGGAACAGGAGTCAGCTGTGGGAATATGCAGCATCTAACTAAAATGCTGCATCTGATAAATATCAGGGATTTAACACATAAGAGGTGGCTGTTTTATAATATGTAGTGGTAAACCAAGCAGAGTGATGTAAAGGATAGAAATCGTTTTGTCCTCCTTTAGACAGAAATCGGTTACCAAGTTACCAAGAGGGAGACTTGAGTAGACTTGAGCTGTGTCCACTTATCTAAGAGAAGACCTCCATGAACTGCAGTGGAACAGTCTTTACCCACTTTTTCCACCTTATCAGTGTTTCTTACTTACTACATGTTATTATTCTTTGATTTTAATTATGTATTTAAAATTTGTTAAAATCAATATTGAAAAATTTCTCTGATACAAAATCTAACAAAAAACAAAAAGCTATTTAAAAGATGAGTGCATGTTTATCCAGCAATCAGACTTGATTTGACTGCATACGCTGATAGAGACGAAAACAGTATCGGCAAGCAATGTTTACTTTGAATCAGAGTTTGATTGAAAACGATCTCACAGGTACTTTTTGAAGGTTGGTAACACCGGTATCATTATCTAGGAAGTATGAAATTTATACTCCAATGTTTAATGCTTGTTTTCTGTTACCTGTGTAGAAGTGTACATGCATTTTATCATCTCTAATCCTGTTGAAGACATTTCTATGCCAAGACAACAATAACTCGAATAAACTGGAATAAAATAAATAAATAACCCAACATGTTCTACCATCACAAAATGTCCACGTGCATCTCAGTTCATTTGCCAAACAAATGATGCAGGATTATTGAAAGGAAACATTTTTACCAAAGATGTTCAACTGGTTAAAAAAAAAAAAAAACTCCACATAGAGAGTTCTCTTTTTGAAATTTTCTCATAGCTGCTATCAAAAGACGTGACCCAATAAATACATTCTTTCAAAAGTGCAACTATTATGTTTTTACCCTGGGACCTCCACTTTGTTCTTCAAACAAAGAGAAGGCTTCAGTTTTACAGTGCAGAGGGTTTGAAATTTCTACATGCAGGTTAACAATTTTCAAACTTTCTCTTGTATTTTTCAATCTAAACAGTGTGAAAGAGCAGTTCATCTTGTGTAATATAACACCTACAAAGCCGACACCGTTAACACACTGAAAAACCTTTTCTGTGCGTTGCTTCTGTTCTCCAAAAAAGCAGTGACTATTATACAAACACACACATACACACAGTAGTTGCCTATGAACCAGCTTTTTAATTTATTACCCAGCTGTGTTGAATACTTGATTCTGATTGGTCAATACCTCTTGGCAATTGTGATCAATTTTGGATAAGATAGGTGACATGGGAGAAGACTAGATCACACATCAAACCACCTTGGAGACAACAGTATGTTTTTGGTTTTACCATTTCCTGTTGAGGATCTGACGGAGATGTTATTCTCTGACGGCACAGGCAATTTTCAGTATTACTCCCAATTTTCTGAAAAGCATTGAAATCATTTGGATTTACAGCTAATAGTAGAGAAAAGAGGACAAGGTGTAAAAATACACACAGGAAGCTGGGTCATAATGACGCCAACTAAAAACAGCTGACATGAAACAACCACCGGTATCGCAGGACATGTGGAGTGAGAACCTCATACAGGTGCTGCTATGATTTTAGGCATCTGTTAAAACTGTAGAAGAAGGAAAAACACTGATGTTGTAATTTTACTGTGGACAGAAATGTTCAATTTAATGTTTTTAATCAGAATGAAGCAGAAAAAGGATTAGACTTTACTGTGATGTGATTTATAAGAGTAAAGCAGGATACTGTGTCGACTTGACTGTGGGTGAAGATGTTCTCTTTGATGTTCAAACAACCTGTAAGTAAGCTGAAAAGATCTTTTCTATGGGATCTTCACCGGCCATGAAAATAGAAGGACTACTTTTTTAAAGCTGTAGCAACAAATAATCTTTATATGAATAAAGTCACCTTCAAATCAAAATTTAGTGTCAGGATTTTTAGAGGGATTATGTTTATTATGCCATAAATCAAGTGGAATAGATCCCCTTTAAGGTTGATACGACCACCATGCAAATAACCACACTTACTATACATTTTATCTTCAATACTGCATACCAGCAGAAGCATAAATGTTTCCATAAAAAGACTGACTCTCAGTCCTCTGAGTGTATTTATTTCTTAACAGTGCTGCTGCAAGGATCAGGTATTAGAAGCAAAAGTTATATATTTTTTAAAAACAAGTCCAATATTGATTATTTCATCTAATTCAAATGGGAACTTGCATTTTTGTGTGTGTTTGTGAGTATAGTTTTCAAAGGAAAATACCCCCTTTTGTAGATACCTAATTCAATCGTCCCTATCCCTTTATCAATGCAATATTCTCATTTCGCCTCTGCTGTATCAGAGGTCATCAGGTTTGCGCTGTTTTAGTAAGCTATACACAAATCAAACAGCAAAATGAGTAAAACAAATACCAGCCGGGGGGCAAACACATAATGCCAGTCACATACAGTGTGTCCACAGCACCAAACACTGAAGAGGAAAACAAGTATTTGGATTCATCATAGGAGTTGTTGAGCGTTCCACCGCTTGTTCGTTTGATAAACAAGTTCACGAGCAAACAAGAGTTTTTGATTGTGACAACTGCAGAGCTTTCTGCCTTGATTAAACCATCGTTTTAACTATTTTCCAAACAGGGTAAAACTTTCTATTGTCCCAGGCGCTCAGGAAATTTGCATTCAAAGGGATGTGTTCACCCAGTGGGACACACTCTTATAAACAACGACACACTCTCTCATGAATAATGCATACGGTGGGGCTGCTTTGGGAATGCTAAAGACCAGCCCTCCAGCTTTTTTCCACTCATGTTGTGCTTAAAATAAGCCAAAATTGCTTGAAGACATCATTTTTCACTTAAAAAAGATACCATATTGAAAAAACAAGATTTTACCGTAAGTATTCTAAAAAAGGTGTGTGCAGTTGGCATACCTGCTTCCACCCATTTTCTGCTTCAAATCAAAGCAAGTACTTCGGATGTTTTTAACAAGTCTCCCCTCAACTTCATTATCCCAGTTAGTAGATTAGTCAAGTTTATCTATAATCACTTGAAACAAGCATAATTACTCTATAAGGTCAGCCACTAAACAGATTTGTTGTTTTTTAAGCGAGAGCAACATGCGGAGAGAGCGAGTGAGACCATACATCCAAATTAGCATTAATGAAGTGAGTTCTATGGCTGTGTATGGTGACAAAGGGGCCAAGTCTCAAAAGACACTCAATATCAAGTGACAGAGAGAGGTGAGGGAGAGGCACGTATTAACACACAAGGAACTTCCTTTACATTTTTTAATTGCCACCTTAACCTCTGGTGTCGCAGCCATTTAGTCAAGACAAAGTTGTTGCACGAAAAAGAGGGAGGGCTGAGGACAGGGTAAAAAAAAAAAAAAAAGAAAAAAAAAACCTGAGCTGTTCACTGCATCAACCCCACTTATCCTCCTTAGCCTCTGACACCATGTTCTCTTACACCACTTTGCCAATAAACCACTAAGACTCCCCCCCAAGGCTCTGGTACACATGACAAGCCCACGCTGCCAATATGACCCTGCTCGCTCGCTCGCTCGCTGCTGGTAGCTGCGGCTCTTAATTGCCATCTTCTGTCATCCAGATGAACTGTAGACCTGCATCCTCAAGCCTCTGAAGCTACTAAAAGCATGTTTCATGACCAACTCTTTCATAATGCACAATTCAAAACTCTTTGCTCAGTAGATAAGAGGTACGACATAAACATGGTGCGGGAGCTAAAGATGAAAGATTCTCTCCATTTTACTCTATTATCGTGAGTGGTATATTTAGAAGGAGGGATACTGCACATAATAGTACATGGAAAACAAGATTACCCGTAATACACACATGCTACACAAATGTACTTGTTCAGTGTATGACCTCGACAACAACCACAGGCCTGTTACAGCACGAAACATCAACATAAGAGTTCAACTTGAACTTTTTTTCCACTGCTCAAGGTCACTTTAATGAAATCAAAGTCTGATAGCAAAAATCATTAAGTACAATAAATCCCATGTTAATTATGACTTGTCACAATGACATTATCAGTGTGAATACTCAGCCAGGTGATTGAGGTTATGGTTTAATTTGTGACTCGATGAATGAACAACTAATTCAATTTATCTTTCCACAGTGGCTCCTCTGCAGGCCGGGCTGTCGTAGGAATTTCGTATTTTGCTCTATTTGTCATCAGTTCAGTTGTGCAAACTAAATCAATACAATCAAATATGAAAAAGGACAATTACCTCTCCATTCTGAAAGCAATCAAGAGACCTGTTCATCATTTCAGCATATTCAATTATTCTTTATGACAAGAAAATAAATACAGCAGACGGAGCAATCATATAGAAATAATGCAAGGATATATATCAGTGATGAGCCTGTCATGTTTACCACTGAGGGGAATCAAAATGATTTTCACACTTTCTGAATGTAAGACAAATCAAATGAAACCTAAAACAACTTTTTGAAGTATAAACATCAGTATTCTTCAGTAAGAGCAGTAGTTTAAAAACAAAGTGTCCTGGCAGCAAACCTTGTTTCATATTCATCTGTGTTTGTGGTCCTGGACAGTTCAGCAGACCATGATATTTCCTTTAACTAAATGTCATGAAGGCATTCGAGCATGAAATGTCAGACTAATTCAGGGCACAAGCACGAATGTGAGCTCGCCGAGCACTTTCTTAAACCTTACAGAGTAATTCATCAAAGCGAGAAGGTGGCCCTGGAAGAGTGACGCTACAAAAAGTAATGGATGCAGACACAGCCCAAATTGATTTTGCAAAAAAACGTCCCATCTCAATTTCAATGAAACATTGTCGCTCACTGATTCTTAGAGCAAAATCCATAACTTATGCCATTTTATTACAGGCTTGTGAAACAACACGAAGGGCAATTTGTCCTTGAAAGATTAGTATTGACTGCATATTTGTCTGGGAATTAAATTTACAGTTACTGCTGCACTGAACAGCGATGGCAGCATGGTGCTGACTGGACAAATGTTTCAACATAATTAGTTATTTTGGCCTTAATTTGCTTAGATTCAATGTTTTATTTATTTATTTTTTTTTTGAAGTATTAATCAAGATTCAAAATTTTAAATCAGCGCTCCAGTAGGAGCAGCTGTGGCTTAGTTGTACTCTGGGATAGGCTTTAATTTAAAGGTGGCTGTGACAGCTTACACAGCAGTGAATGAATGCATGTGAATCAACTGTGTTAGCACCAATGAGCATTTGACATCGACACCTCTGCTATCAGTGTGTAAATGTGGCGTGTATGAGAGCACTGTGAGTGGTCACAAGATTAGAAAGGTGCATTTAAGCTTTGTCCATTTACCACTTGATCCTCTAACTGTCTCCACGCACCAAGTGCCTGAAACTCATTTGCACGACTGAATTACATGTTAAGTCAATGCAAAGACGCGATTAGACGCTCGAACTCCTCTGGCAGCACGAATGACGCAAGTCGGGCGGGAGCTGCAAATGTCTCAACTTGAGCTGATATTAGAGTCGCAATGACCAATCAGCACGAAGGTTGCCGGGTGACGTATGAAAATGGATGGTTGTTCACTGGTATCTAAAATGGAGGACAAACTGATCATGTTGGTGTGTGGGTGCACCGAATTATATGATACCTTTTCTTTAAATTACTGAAATCAGAATAAAAAGGAGCTCACCTGGAGGGAGGCGAGTGAGGAGGTCGGATTACCTGGTAAACTGTAAAAGACCTTTGTCTATAACTTGATCCCACTTGTTGAATTGGCAGGGATTACTGTTGAAATTACAGTTGACGCACGAATGAAGCGAGTAAATATCTAGATTCGCTCAAATTAAGCGAGTAGATGATTTGACTCGCGCTTGGTGTGATCACCCCATAATACGAGAAGGTTGACTGCTGTATTGACAAGAGATATGAAAGTATTTAAGACTAGTTAGAGTGAACAATGGTTTGGTGTCTATGTTGATGTTTATCCTTAAATCTGTTGTGTAACGTAACAGTATGTCTTGCAACCATTTTCTTCTTTATTCCTCTTTCCCATTCAACACCAACAGGGTCACGACTATGGCATCCTAATGCTGAGTCACTTCTCTCACATTTCCAAATCCATTCCTCTTAAAATGACAGGAAGACAAGGGAGTAAAAAGTGGTAACTTAAATACCACACATAAACATTTATGATAATCAGAGAGCTGTGAATTAAAGAAAAATAAATGTTGTTATGATGAACTTTATCCCGTAACCTCAAGATTATAGAGTGGAATTACTCCTGCCAAAATATACAAAATCCTGCCTTGTGTACAACGCACCTCAATAGACACAAATAAATGAAAGACAGCTACAGGTTCATATATTTTAGGCGACTGATAAACTTTTTTGTCTTATTCATGTTTACATTTATGTTTGCATCACAAGCCCTGTTATAATGAATCTCACTGTCCTCTTATAAAATTTACACATCACTACAGCGCTGGTGCACTGCAAGTTTAGACGCTAGAGTGAACATCCTGATTGTTCAGCAATATGTTTATGAGCCCACATATTAATGAACACCGAAACAAGCGGAAAAACCCTCTTATAATCCGTCTTGCTTTTTGCTGTGATGGTGGCAGTGACCCTTAAATGTTTCCATCTCAAAGTCATGTGTCACACAGAAACAGCTGTGCACAGCAGTTAGTTCTCTATTCAAGTGAGAAGCTGCACTAAAATGATTTT